>OY714911.1:16289290-16967290 GCA_946902985.2 Meconema thalassinum | reverse complement strand
CAATGCCAAGAAATGTTATTCTGCTCTGAGTGTTGGTATGGGGTCCACTCAGGCATACCTGAGAAAAGCTCGGTTCGATTCACATCTCATCAATCGTTTTCCTCTTCTACTCAGGCACATGCGGGAATGGTTCCTAGCTTAAGGCCACGGCCGCCTACTTCCCAACCCTGGTCTCAAATTCAAATGCACACACTATTAAGACACTACAACAGGCTGTTCCAGACGAGCTGCTCACCAGTGAGCAGCCGAGTTCTAGCTGCCTTGCGTGAGTAAACCTGCAACATGCAATACAGCTCTGTTGTGGGGGCTGCCGTCACTGCGCGGTGGATATATCAAGACTGGTAGGAAGCGCATGGACTTGTGCTATGACCTTCGTATCGGCTCTCACCCCCAGTCCCTCTCCAACCGTGCTCCGAGCATTACTGCGGAGTACTCGCGTGGATTTGGAACAGCCTGCACTACAATAACACAAGTAATCAGAAAAATTCTGTACTGGAATGATGATCCCGATGTTCAAACCCATAATTCAAACAACAACACACTCTTGTGGGTGTCAAAGAACCCGGTCATCGATCCTTGTAATTCACCAGGAACGAAGAGGAACATTTGCCATAAGAATAAAATTATTATTTATGTTGTTGTTGTTGCTTTATTAGGGGCTGCAACATGGTGGTCATAGGATCCATCACAGCATTTGCCTGGAATAGAAGTGGGGGAGAACCACGGAAAATAACTTCCATTTCCTGGCAGAGCCGGGAATCGAACCCGGAACTCTGGAGCGACAGCCAAGGACGCTAGCCACTACACCACGAGGTGGTCAATTTATTCCTAGCTGCATGGACAATATTGTGTTGTGTTTGAGTCTTCAGTCTTTTGACTGGTTTGATGCAGCCCTCCATGACTCCCTGTCCTGAACTAATCGTTTCATCTCTACATAGCTACCACACCCTACTTCCGAGGCAATCTGTTTAACATATTCTAACCTTGGTCTACCCCTAAAGTTGTTGTCCTCAACCTTTCCTTCCATAACTAAACTCGTGCTATTCCTGAGTGTCTAAGTATGTGTCCCACCAACCTATCTCTTCTCTTCATTAGCAGTCGCCGGAAACATCTCTCCTCTCCCACTCGTCTTAATACCTCTTCATTTGTAACCCTATCTACCCATCTGATCTTCATCATTCTCCTGTAACACCACAAGATTTTCAAAAATGACTTCCTGATACCTGATATTCGATGTCAACAGATTCTTTTTTTTTTGTAGAAATGCTTTCCGTGCCTGAGCCAACCTACTGTTTATGTCCGCTTTGCTTCGTCCATTACTGGTTATTTTGCTTTCTAGGTAACAGAAGTCTCCTACTTCTTTCAGCTTTTCACCTGCCAATTTGAATGTCTGTGAAAGCAACTGATCCAGCTCAAGTTGATTTTACAAAACCTAGCCGCATCTAAATATCACAAGAAAGCGAACAGGAGCTATAACTCCACTTGCATTGCTACACTTTAAGGTTCAAGAAGCATAAATAAATAAATGAATAAATAAATAAGTAAATACATAAAGTAATTAATTAGTCAATTAATAGACTATATAATTCATTCATTTCCATTATAGACCGTTATGCTAAACGAATCATCATATTGATGTTATGTTGGACGGCCAGTAAATTAAGACTCGGCGATTCTTCTAGGTTTGTGCCGTGTCTTGTGTGGGGTTTCGCCTAGGACACCAAGCTGGCTCATCGGCGGGCTATTGATGACTCCGCCCACTTTTAGTTCTTGCAGTAAAGAGGAGCAGGTGCGCTTCATAAAAAGGGAGGTAGCGTGCAGTTTGCTGCTCCTGTGGGGCTCCGGGCGGGGACACAAAGAGCCCGCTGATGAGCCAGCTTGGTGTCATAGGCGAAACTCCAGACAAGAAACGGACAAACCTAGAATAATTGCTGAGTTTTGAATCATCATAAGCGCTTTCACTACAGAGCCCAGTGCTGGCTGGAGGGTTTGCTGCCAATCATCACAAGATGCGACGTCACACAACACTTTCTTTGGATTGTGGAGCTGTGTAGTGGTCATCAGCTCAGTGCACTTAGGTGGGTGTCTGAGTAGTGCGGGTATTTCGCGAAGGAGGAGGCCGTGGCCTTCAGGTAGGATTCATCCCCGCAGTGCAAGTGGAAACCCACGGAAGGCTGGTCCCATGTAATAGATACACGGCATGCAAAATAACCTTCCACTAACTAAACTTGTGTGAAGCAAAATTTGTAAATTAGGTTTGATTAATCCTATGAAGTTCCAACGTTTGTCACCGGGCCCTGGTTGCGATAGCATCTAGTAGTAGCCAAGTTCTCAGCTAGGTGTCAAGGACGGTAGCATTTGGTAGCAGTAGGAACTACTTGGAATTATCGTCTGCAGTCCTTACCTGATTTACAGATAACACACACTAATACAGCCATCACAATTAACACCGGTTATCAGACAGATTCTACACACACCCAAAGTACACGGGGCTACATGACCACGTTGTGGCAGTATCTAAACTAAGGAACCAACCAACCAAAATCCTTCAGTATGCCTTCATCGGAGGAGAAATAAAGCCGGCGGTCCCATGTAATAGATTTATGGCATGAAAAAGATCCTTCCTCTTTCTAAACTTGGGTGAAGCTAAATTTCTAGGTTATATTTCGTTGAAACGCTCCATCAATGTTCCAACTTTCACCACTAGGTGTCAGTGACATATGGTTGCGAAAGTTGGAACTACTTGAAATTGAACGGAACTTGTAGCTAACCTCATGGGTGTCCGCTTGAAGCAGATACAGCGTCTGGCGAGCCGAACATGTCCTCGGACACTCCCGGCATTAAAAGCCATACCATAAACATTTAATAATTAAATTAAACATTTAATGCAGCCAAGTGGCCATAGGTTTACAAAAATACTATTTATATAAACTTAATATTTATTGATTCGCATAATCACTGATTGTCCTTGTTCTTTTTGTACAGAGTTCCAAGTGGTCATAGTGATCGCAAGTACACGGGTTGTTTTTTTAGTTTTGGCACCTTAGTTATAACTGGATTAATAACTCACTTAGATGGTTCCAAGTTTCACAGGCCCTCGATGTAGTCCCCAGCGTTGCGTACAACGTGTTCCCAGCGATGTGGAAGTCGTTGGGATCCCGTTGGCACTGCCCAATCTATTGATGGTACGAAGAGAGCGCTCGGCAGCCTGCTTAACGTCTTCAATGGTACGGAAGCGCTGCCATACTGTTCCCCGAGGGCAAACCGTTAATGCGGCGTACTATTGTTCGTTTCTGCAAGACCATCTCCGAGGAGCTCTGAGAAGGAAACGGCGCCACCACATGGTTACACCGCCCATCGTTCAGCATGACAATGCTAGGGCACACACAGCAGGCATTGTGTCGGCATTGTAGGATCGCTGGGACTGGGAGGTCCTCTATCACCCCCCATATTCTCCCGACACCAGTCACTGCGACTATGATCTCATCCCGAAGATGAAGATGCCAATGACGTTAAGCAGGCTGCCGAGCGCTCTCTTCGTACCATCAATAGATTGGGCAGTGCCAACGGGATCCAACGACTTCCACATCGCTGAGAACACGTTGTACGCAACGGTGGGGACTACATCGAGGGCCTGTGAAACTTGGAACCATCTAAGTGAGTTATTAATCCAGTTATAACTAAGGTGCCAAAACTAAAAAAACAACCCATGTATGTCCACACAGTTGACACTTGCATGTAATTGAAGGCTCATGATACGTCTTGTTGTGACAAATGATGTGATGGAAGCCGTGTAGGCCTACTGCTATTCTTATATAGACGTGACGCATTTCAAAGTTTGCCTTCGTCCATGATCGATCAATCATGGCGCCAGATGCAAAAAAAAAAAACTCTAGATATACGTCTTCTCGCTTTTGGATGAGTGTTGCCAATAGGTTCTCTGATGCATTTGTGTTGGGCAGATGTATTTCTGTCCTAAGATCTTCTATGAGAATGGATTATCTTGCCAGGAGATAATCTAATCTGGATCTTTTCTTTGAAACTCCAATTGCTTTCTTAATGTATACTGCTTTCACTCTTTCTAATAGCTTGCCACGGTGGGTGAGTGGATAGCGTGTCGGTCTACTAACCCCAAGATTGCAGGTTCGCTCCTGGCCGTAGGAAGTGATTTTTGAAAGGTGGCAAAAATACGATATTATTATTATTATTATACTCTTTCTAATGTGGTTTTGTGGACTTGGCTGATTTTCAGTTTTCCTCTACTGAAGTCCAACTTCCCTCTGAGTGATTTGTCTCAGGAGGCTTAGTGCAGTCTGTTCCAACCCTCAGATCAGTCTTAATCCTCTTGGCAGAACTGAGAATTCAACCCAAGACCTTTGGAACTGAGTCTCAATACATACCAGGTGACCTTAAAGACGATGAAAGGAGGCAGTAATGTGTTCAATATTTGAAGTACTGTAGTTCTCATGGTCGCCGACAGGCTGAACAATTGCCCCGCACATTCCAAAGTGCTACGAGCAGCAAGAGATTCCTTCACGCAGTCCCTGCTTGTACACACGTGTCTGGAATTAGTTGAGCGTCCAGTGAACGCAGAATACTAACAAATGGAATCACTTGACGACCTGTCATGGAGACACGTTCTTTCAGTTTGTAGACCTCTCAATGTCACATGTTTACTTTTGTAGCTCTTCAGTTCAGGTTTTGTGCGTACAGAAGTGGGATGATGAATGTGACAGCCTAGAGTTTGTTGACTTTGCGAAACACGGGTCATGTAGCCGCGTGTAATCTGAAGGGGTCTGATAACTTAAGCCATGTGTGGTTGTGGATAAACCCGTGGTTACCCGCAACATTTTTCGCCATGCGGACATAGTTTGCATGGCTGTGCGGATAAGCTGTGGATAATGTTTGGAATGAATTTGCGGATAGATTTCGGAATACAATCCGAACTTGTTTAATATCATTGCTAAGACCCGGATGTTTATGACATGATACTTTTCCGTTAGACCTATGCGTTTCTCATAACACGGCCGGTATTAAACACTATCAAAGAAATTTGTCAAATAAATTTTATCAAACATTTTATAAAACTGAACTTTTATAAA
The DNA here is from genome assembly GCA_946902985.2 of Meconema thalassinum. Taxonomy (NCBI): domain Eukaryota; kingdom Metazoa; phylum Arthropoda; class Insecta; order Orthoptera; family Tettigoniidae; genus Meconema; species Meconema thalassinum. The sequence continues at coordinate 16,962,188 of OY714911.1, read as the reverse complement.
AGTTATACAAAGCAAAAATCACGTCGCCTCCGTAGCGTAGCGGTCAGCATGGTTAGCTGCCGCCCCGGAGGTCCTGGGTTCGATTCCCGGCTCTGCCAAGAAATTTGAAAAGTGGTACGAGGACTGGAACGGGGTCTACTCAGCCTCGGGAGGCCCAAATGAGTAGAGGGGGTTCGATTCCCCCTCAGTCATCCTCGAAGTGGTTTTCCGTGGTTTCCCCCTTCGTCTTCGGGCAAATGCCGGGATGGTCCCTACCGTAAGGCCACGGCCGCCTCCCTCTTCCTTGCCTATCCATCCCAATCTTCCCCTCCCTTCCCTCATGAAGCCCCTGTTCGCTTTGCAGGTGAGGCCGCCTGGGCGAGGTGCTAATCCCACCTCACCAGTTGTATCCCTTCCGATTAGATGTTCCCAGCTCTAGGACACTGCCTGGATAGGGGGTAGGGGTGAGTTCCCTCGCTGAGTCCCTGGGAGCCACCACCCTGGAGGGTAAACACGATTTTTAAAAAAATCACACCATTACACTACATGTACATCAAATATTTTATAATAGTTCATCAAAATGGATGAAGGACAGTTCCTTGTTCACTTTACTGTATTGCGGTAGGTGATAATCTGTGGTGGCAATACCGGTATATAAAAGAAACGGAAAGATAAAGTGAACGTCTATGGGTTAAACCTTGGGTCGCCCACGTGGATGTGTATTACGAGTAAAATCTTGGTGGACGAGCTGCAGTACGAGCATTTGAAATATTACATTATTATTAAATATTTTTTTTTTTTAGTCGTTTACCCTCCTGGTTGGTGGAACCCACGGATTCAGCGAGGGAACTCACCACTACCGCCTATCCAGGCAGTGTCCTAGAGCTGGGAACATCTAATCGGAAGGGATACAACTGGTGAGGTGGGATTAGCACTTCGCCCAGGCGGCCACACCTGCAAAGCGAACAGGGGCCTCATGAGGAAGGGGAAGGGATGGAAGATAGGGATGGACAGGCTAGGAAGAGGGAAGGAGGCGGCCGTGGCCTTACAGTAGGTACTGCCCCCGTAAATTGAATTATATTGAGACCACGATGGCTGTATTGGCATAAATGAATAAAGTTATGAATGTCATAGTTGTGACGTGGATATTCATGACGTAGGCACGGATGACGTAGAATTCATGCAAGTAGGCTGGTTGAGCTGAGATTCTTGGTGACGTCATGAGTTTGTTCGAGAAAGATCTGAGATTTACGACGCAGTCGCAGGAAACAAGGTATTGTGCTAAGGAAGAAGTTACGCTATTGGAGGAGAGACTCGAACCAATGAACGATAGTTTGGAAGGAAGACGGAGATTGCTGAAACTACGATATTTGATTGCTTTTGGCATGCAGATTTGTGGAAAACTATTTTCAGTTATGGCATTGATTTGGAATTTAAAAAAAATTAATTTTGAGTTTTTGAAATTTGAGAATCCGTCAAGTATAGCCAAAGTTAAAACTTCTAGCAATGACGGAGGAACGAACTATGGAAGGGATGGATACGCCCCTTAAGAAGTTGATAAAAGGTCGTGCACAGGATAGAGGAGCTCTCATATTCTCTCATATCTCTCATAACCGCATATCTGATATTCTGATAACGCATATATATTTCTGATGTCAGATAGTCATTGTCGAGTGAATAAGTGAAGCAAGTTGTCTTTAGCGTGTGGTTAAAGCCCGGCGCATCGAACGAACACGGAGCAGTTCCATTTTACGCTGTTCGAAGCTAGGTGAAGTTGTAACGCTCACATTAACGTTTCTACCAGATAAGATATAAAGAGTTAACTTCTGCCTTTATTATAATTCAATTGGGCAGTACAACATTGAGGTGTGTAGAAGATTTGAACAATTTCACAGTTATACTTTGAAAGATATTGGCATTTTAAGGCTGCAGACAAAAGTGATTTTCTCGCCACCTGAGAAGCACTTTTAAAATTCCACATTATACACTACGGCTGACACGTATATTACAACCGTGATCTTGGAGAATACGTTCGGTAATACAACGATACATTCTACTATGGAACATTATAATCTTGCAGTGCTTTCAATGATTATAACAGAAGTTGAGATGGAAGGCTAAGGCGTTAATGCAATTGGGACATATATCGATGGAGTGAAGTAACAGCATGGAACTTCGTTAATCGTCATTCTACAAAAGCGAGCATGTAGTGAACATCCAACTACACTCATGCATCGTGAATCCATCGCTGAATTATATCAAATGACAGTGGAAATATCATCATACTCCACGATTATGAATATTTCTGCGGAAATAACTGCAATAAACTTCATGGCGAATTACGACTGGAACTTCAGGGAACTTTCAAGAGAGGCCAGGGTGGACCCGGCTCATAAAGAAGAGTTTTGCCAGAAGGATGTCTTTCGTATACATGGAGCAGTGCAATTTCCGGAGGAGGAAGCAGTTCGATTCTCCGAGGAAGCTGATTCCAGGTTCGAGGTCGGAGCACATCTTCACGCTGGTGAAATGGAACCAACAGCAGTTTTCTTTGAAAACTTTCCTCTAGAACTTCAATCAACAGATAAGGTAGTCGTGAACGTTTCTTGTATTATTTGAGTCATGTATCGATATCTGAGCAACCATTTTCCCATAGTTTTTGTCCTATCTTTTGCCCCATTTTCTTGCTTAACATTTCTGTACTCAGTACACTTCGATGATTTATGCCTTTTTCTACGATTTGTTGAGACATTGTTATGTCATTGGCATACTTAAATAATTTTGGATCAGTTGAGACTGATAATTTAGATTCTTTCAGTAATTTACATATTTTTGTAGTCACGATTTGACTGTAAAGTTAACGATTTGGTATGGCAGATTTGAATTCAGACAGCGTGTCATTTTATTAAAGTAATTCTATTCAGTAAATTACTTTGACCAATTTTCTGTCATCCTCAAGAAAGAAGAATAATTAAATGATTTTAGAGCGTTAAAATCTAATACGTTATCGACGATCTTTGAAATACTAGTCGTCTTATGAACATGATTGCAACATAGACATTTATCATTGCATTATAGACAATTTTATGAAATATGAACTTTGAATACGATTTATTGAATACACTATTGTAATGAACATTTGATAGGAGTTTTTCTCAATTATAGATTGGAACAATAATGTTTGCATTCCACAGTCTAATTATATTCTATTCGACTATTTATGCAGTTTAGATGAACTTTGATTGAAGATAGTATTTTTATACTGCGTTACTTTGAAGATATTAATCTCAATTTTGATAGACCAGGCAGGAGTGTCTAATCGTATTTGCTATTAAATTTATTTGTGATTGGCAAATTTTTACTTCATATCGATTCATGAATGAAACCCACGAAGGTTAAATAATAACAGTCATTAATACAATTGATGAATATAAGAATTTTTGAAGAGGAACAATGGATGTATAATCGTTAGTTCAGTGGACCTGTAAAAGTCGCTGATGAGTAATGCCCTTGAATAATGAAGGAGGTTCCCACAGTAATAAATGAAGTTGTTGAATTTATGAGTGGAGGTTTTTGTATGTAGTTTGGAAGATTTTGATGTCATATATATGAAGATATATGATGAATTCTGGGCCTATTGTTGAGCAATTTTGTGCGTTTTGAGCGAAGTATTTTTCCGCTGAATGTATTGTCCTGGTTCTTTGAAAGTTATTCATGTGAAGATACTGTTAAAGTTAACAAGAGTGTTAAATAATTTGAGATGAAGATTTTGAATGGAGGTTACCGTCACAAATAATTAATAATAATTATTAAACGTTATTAAACCTGAATTTGACATTTAAATATAACTAACCTTCATTGGTCGATTATATCAACACAATTTGAGTAATTATCAACCGGATAAACGTGTGGTTTAATGTATTTCTTGTATAAATAATATAAACAATATTAATATTGTAAATAATTTTGTAAATATCTTTGATAACAATTTGTAATGAAAGGGATTAATAGAGGCGTGTATAAAATTTTCAATTGTCGTTTGACATTGTTATAAACAATTTATTATTGTTATAAATAATTAATGAACTTTTGTTATTAACATTTGGAGTTTGTTTTTATACTCTAAACAACGCTAATTAAACAAGTGGTTTGAACAATTAAACATGATTTAGGATTATTGGAGTAATCCACTGGTGTTTGAATGGAGCATTTAAAAGATTTGCGTGATAATATTTGAGTTGAGATCTGGACATTTAACGTGTTTTGAAAGGGAGAGCTAAGCTCTGATGTAACTCGCTTATGCTAGGGTTGAACGGACAGGTGAGTCCACTTTGACGATGCAGGTGCATTGCAGCTGGCCCGGACAACTGTATGATAGAGGCCAAGGACGTTTACATAATAGCCTTGTGGCTATAAATAAAATGTGATGTGTATAAACACGCAAACCAATTGATATATGTGTCTCGTCCCAAATCCCGTTTCCATTCCAAGTGCATTATTATAATTACGTTATTTTGAGCTTGAGAAAGCTGAAACATTGTATGTAGAGTATACAAGTCCGACAGGAGGACATGGTTATGTGGTCGATGGCTTCTGATTGCCACGTGGATTTTGTTGTTTTATTTTTGATAAATTCATTCTTTTTGTGAAATAAATTATTGTGCAGTTTAAAGTTTCTCGTCTTCGTTATGGTTCATTTTAAATATCATGGTGGAGGTTATTGTGTGGGCACGCTTTAAGTGACCAGTTGACAACCCAGTCCCCGAGATAAATTTAAGAGGTAAGTAAAGGTAAGTATGAACCCCCGTATATTTTGGTGTGTTCCACAATAATTTCTTGTTAACTATTGTGCTCTAATCTCGATAGTATCTGTCAGTGCCATTTTCATTGATGTAGCTGTGCCGGTGCGTTTGATTATTGGCAATCCGATTGAGGGGGCGGATATCTGACAGCCTACTATCCGGATAACGGGGACAGTACCATCCCGGCATTTGCCCGAAGACGAAGTGGGAAACCACGGAAAACCACTTCGAGGATGGCTGAGGAGGGAATCGAACCCCCTCTACTCATTTGGGCCACCGGAGGCTGAGTAGACCCCATTCCAGTCCACATACCACTTTTCAAATTTCGTGGCAGAGCCGGGAATCGAACCCAGGACCTCCGGGACGGCAGCTAACTATGCTGACCGCTACGGAGGCGACTTATAATACAAATATTATAACATAAAATGCACTACTATTCACGGCTTATTTCAAGCTATTTAATTTTTTAACTCCTTTTTATAACCTGAAACGCGCGTCCTTTGTGTGCAGCGCATATAGCCCCGGCTATTTTTACCTACAATTTCTATCTGGTATTCAGAAAGGTGTAAGGCAAGGCTGCAACTTATCACCCATACTTTTCAATCTCTACATTGAACAAGCAATGAAGGAAATTGGAGAAAAATTTAAAGTGGGAGTGAAGATTCAAGGAGAAATAATCTCAACTCTGAGATTTGCCGATGACATCGTCATCTTGGCCGACACGCCTGAGGATTTGAATAAGTTTTTAAATGGTCTGGACTCCGTCTTCAGGAAAGAATACATGATGAAAATTAATAAATGTAAAACAAAAATACTGGAATGCAGCCGAAATAAATCAGAAACCCCTATGGGCATCAAATAGGCAGGTGAAAAGCTGAAAGAAGTAGGAGACTTCTGTTACTTAGGAAGCAAAATAACCAGTGATGGACGAAGCAAAGAGGATATAAAAGTAGGTTAGCTCAGGCAAGGAAAGCATTTCTACAAAAAAGGAATCTGTTGACATCGAATATAGATTTAGGTATTAGGAAGTCATTTTTGAAAACCTTTGTCTGGAGCGTGGCGATCTATGGAAGTGAAACTTGGACTATTGGTGCAGCAGAAAAGAGGAGAATTGAAGGATTTGAAATGTAGTGTTACAGGAGAATGATGAAGATCAGATGGGTAGATAGGGTTACAAACGAAGAGGTATTAAGACGAGTGGGAGAGGAGAGATGTTTCTGGCGACTGCTAATGAAGAGAAGAGACAGGTTAGTAGGACACATACTAAGCCACCCAGGAATAGCAAGCTTAGTTATGGAAGCAAGGGTTGAGGACAAGAACTGTAGGAGTAGAACAAGGTTAGAATATGTTAAACAGATTGCTTCGGATGTAGGGTGTGGTAGCTATGTAGAGATGAAACGATTAACTCAAGACATGGAGCCATGGAAAGCTGCATCAAACCAGTCAAAAGACTGAAGACTCAAACAACAACAACATTTATGTTTTACATTGTATACCATTCATTTTGTAACAGTTCATGCACATTCACACTCGTATATGAGCATATCTGCTGTGGTAATATTCCAGCTGTTATGATCCGACATTTTGGTTTGAATCTTCTATCAAAGTTAGCCTACGTGGCTTAGGCGGCAGCACGCTGGCTTCTCACCGCTGGGCCCGTGGTTCAAATCCCGGTCACTCCATGTGAGATCTGTGCTGGACAGAATGGAGGCAGACAGGTTTTTCTCCGGGTACTCCGGTTTTCCCTGTCAAAATTTAATTGCCCCAGAGAAGTGCGTCAGGCCTCGGCAGCCGGCACAGTTCATATCCTCGCCGCTAGATAGGGGCTTCATTTATTCGATTCCGAACCCGGTCGGAGACTGGAAGCAGGCTGTGGATTTTCATTCATGAAAGATAGTATGATGCTCATACATTTTATAAAACAAATTTTTTAAAACCACCTTTTATAAAAGATTTCCCCATTACACTGTCATATCTTTTATAAAAGACCGTTTATCAAAAATCTTTGACAAATTTCTTTGATAGTGTAATACCGGCCTCAGATTATGATTCAAGCTAATCTCATTAAGCATAATTAACACTTCGAACAGGAAAGGGTTGCAATTCTGGCTGTGTAACATTCATTTCAAACAACACATGACACATAAATCCTAAGGGAAGGACTTTTTCCTCAAATGTCAAAATAAGCCCATGTTGCTGTAGTAATTTATGTTTTAGACTTCTTTTTCGATCCGGAAAAATGTGTGTCTGTCTGTGTGTGTGTGTCCCCTGTTGATGTTTGAGTCTTCAGTCTTTTGACTGGTTTGATGCAGCCCTCCATGCCTCCCTGTCCTGAGCTAATCGTTTCATCTCTTCATAGCTACCACACCCTACATCCGAGGCAATCTGTTTAACGTATTCTAACCTACAATTCTTAACCTCGACCCTTCCTTCCATAACTAAGCTTGCTATTCCTGGGTGTCTTAGTATGTGTCCTACCAACTTATCTCTTCTCTTCATTAACAATCGCCAGATACAACTCTCCTCTCCCACTCGTCTTAATACCTCTTCGTTTGTAACCCTATCTACCCATCTGATCTTCATCATTCTCCTGTAACACCATATTTCAAATGCTTCAATTCTCCTCTTTTCTGCTGCACCAATAGTCCAAGTTTCACTTCCATAGAGCGCCACGCTCCAGACAAAGGCTTTCAAAAATGACTTCCTAATACCTAAATCTATATTCGATGTCAACAGATTCCTTTTTTTGTAGAAATGCTTTCCTTGGCTGAGCTAACCTACTTCTTATATCGTCTTTGCTTCGTCCATCACTGGTTATTTTGCTTTCTAAGTAACAGAAGTCTCCTACTTCTTTCAGCTTTTTCACCTGCCAATTTGATGTCCATAGAGGTTTCTGATTTATTTCGGCTGCTTTCCAGTACTTTTATTTTACATTTATTAATTTTCATCATGAATTCTTTCCTCAAGACGGAGTCCATACCATTCAAAAACTCATTCAAATCCTCAGGCGTGTCGGCAAAGATGACGATGTCATCAGCAAATCTCAGAGTTGAAATTATTTCTCCTTGAATCTTCACTCCCACTTTAAACTTTTCTCCAATTTCCTTCATTGCTTGCTCAATGTAAAGATTGAAAAGTATGGGTGATAAGTTGCAGCCTTGCATTACACCTTTCTGAATATCTGCTTCTATCTCATGTCCTTCAGCTCGAATGACTGCTGTCGGGTTTCTGTACAGATTGTAGATCACCCTCCTATCCCTGTACTTTATTCCAATAGATTTCAAAATGTCAAACGATTTAGTCCAATCAAAGTTATCAAAAGCCTTTTCTAAGTCTACAAATGCCATCAACGTTCTCTTATCTTTTCTTATTCTACCTTCCAAAATCAGCCTAGGACTTAGTACAGCTTCCCTTATTCCCACATTTCTCCTGAAAACAAACTGGTCTTCACCCAACTCCATTTCTATCTGGCTTTCCATCCTCTTGTAAATTATTCTAGACAGGATCTTTGAAGCATGAGTAATCAAGCTGATTGTACGGTAATCTTCACATCTGTCAGCTCCCACTTTCTTTGGTATTACATAACTAATTTGTATCCTCGTTTTGTTTAGTGGAGCCTTCTACTTAATTAGGAACATCCACACCACCAACCCACAACAAACACTATACAACTCATCCCGAGTAAAAACAGAGTTTTAGCCAAACATCCAAAATGTGCAAACATAAAGCTAATTTTACTTACAAACATTATAGCCTAGAGCTAAAGGAAGTAGGAAACTTCTGTTACTTCAGAAGCATAATAACCGGTGCTGGACGAAGCAAAGAAGATTTAAAAGGTAGGTAGGCTCAGGCAAGGAAAATTAATATGTTGTCATCATATTGATTTAGGAATTAGGAAGTCACTTTTGTAAGCCTTTGCATGAAGCGTGGCGCTCTATGGAAGTGAAACTTGGACTGTTGAAGCAGCAGAAAAGAGGAGAAAAGCATTTGAAATGTGGTGTTGCAGGAGAATGATGAAGATCAGATGGGTAGATAGGGTAACAAATGAAGAGGTACTAGGAGGATTGGGAATGGACAGACGTTTCTGGCGATTGCTTGAGAAGAGGTAGGTTGGTAGGACACATACTAAGATACCCAGGGATAGCAAAGTTAGTTATGGAAGGAAGGATCGAGGACAAGAACTGTAGGGGTTGACCAAGGTTAGAATTCAGCCACCTATGGACTACAATTACACAACAACCGTTCAGGTTTTCTTCTTTAAGGCGTTTCTTCCTTGTCGTTTAGCTTCCTGCCAAAGATCTTTCAGCCTCTGGCTCTTTCTCAATCGTTCTTCGGCTGAAAGCGTGGGTCTTTCTTTGGGGGGATCCTCCACACCTGCAATTTTTGTTCTGAATCCTGTCCTGTCCCAGACTTTGGCCGGTCCAATGTTTGCCCTTTTAAGTCCTGATGGACTTCCTGAACCCATGGAGGTTGCATCTTCCATTTCTCCTGAAGTTTGAGAATTTTGTTAGCCAATCTCTCGATCCTCAATCATTTAATATGTCCATAGAACATCAACCTCCTCTTGCTCATGCTGACAGAAATCCCTTCAAACTTGTCATAGAGTTCTTGGTTTGACCTCAGTTGACATTTGTATCCATCTCCAGGTAGCTTCGTGGGATCTAGAATTTTCCGGAAGATCTTCCTTTCCTTTTTCTTAATTTCAACAGTTTTATTATTGCATAAAATGCGCACAAATGTGCATACATAAAGATTTATATCCTATGTACAATGTTTGATACATTTAGATCTAGTCTTTGCTTTAGTCGATGATTGACTTAATCCTCTTATGACTTTTAGTTCGTTGCATAGTACGCATACACATGCATTGTTTGGTTCGTGAAATTAGTCACTTCTACATATCTGGTGGTGATAGCCGAGCACTGATAGTCTGGTTAGCACCGATCAAAGTTATTGGTTCGCTTTTGCCCATCTCCTGTCAATCATGGCGTCTGTAGCGTAAAGTCTTCGGGTGAGGTAGGAGCAGCTTGAGTTTCAGGTCCTCTATGTGGAGCGGTTCCCTTACCAGTTCATATACCAGTCTGGACAGGGTCGTTCTCGCTACTCCAAGTGCTCTCTTCAAATATCTCGATTTGATTTTCTCAAGGTTGGTAAGGTCCGTTAGGGTTAGTCTTTCCCATATTAGTTCAATGCCGTATGTTATAACTGGAGATATTTTGGCATGAAATAGCGTAATGGCTGTTTGTAGTGAGAGTTTCGTGATGTTTTTGATTTCAAACATTCCTCTGATGGCGGCAGCAGCTCTTACTTGTATATGGATCCTGAATGAGTTGCATGTGGTCTGGAGTGTAATCCCTAAGTATTTAAAAGTATTAACTTTTTTGATGCAGTTATCTCCGAGTTTTACCTCGTTATCAGTTGGCAGTCAAAGTGAAAGGTCGTGTTTTTCCCGAGCTCTCAGGTGTGCTGAAATGGCTTGTTCTCTGGAGTGTTATCGGGCGAGGATCGGGCTGTGATATGCGAAGGGTAGTCGGGATTTCCGGTGTTTGTGTGTGCGTACGGGACCTAGTAACTTGTGGTTTATAGCCCTAGTGATAGCTGCGTTGTTAGTTTTTGGTGGAGTGGAAGTGAATCCAGGGCCTGTTACTCCAAATGTGAATCAGGCAAATGATCCAGTGGCATCTTTAAAGTGTTCGACGTGCAGTAAAACATTGAAGAATGGTGTTGAGTGTGGACTATGTGGGAAATGGTTTCACTTCGGCTGTATTAAGGTCAAGAAGGAGGATTGTGATGTCGGAAATTGGTTTTGTAAAGTATGTGATACGCCGGACAGTTTGAGGGTGCAAATCAAAGCAAGGGATCAAATAATACAGGAACTTAGAGCAAAGCTTCGTGAATCAGTAGAAACGGTGAAGGATGTGACTGAACGGCTTTCTACTGGGATCAGTGTGGAAGAGGGCGTGCAGGAGCAAACTGAGGATGACGTTATCATAATGGGTGATTCTATGATACGATGGAGTGCGAATATCTCGAGGAAATCAGGTGCGAAAGTGCGGTGTTACCCGGGGATTAAGATTGACCAGCTTGCCCAACAAGTGGAAGAAACAAATGTAGAGGACTGTGACAAAGTTAAAGTGTTGTTGCTCCATGTTGGGACGAACGATTTGAAGAAGAGGGCTACAGCTGATTACATCATGGGGGAGCTCTACGAACTAGGCAGAAAAGCTAAAAGCAAGTTTAGAAATGCAAAAATTATAATGAGTGGCATTGTTCGGCGGGGAGATGTTCCGTTAAGGCGAGTTAAGACTGTAAATGACCGCATGGACTGGGTATATGCACAACTGGGATTAGTGTACGTAGAAGCTGACTGCTGGATTGGTGGCCGTGACTTCGCCCGGGACGGGCTGCATCTAAATCGACGGGGCGCTTTCAATCTAGGGAGCCTACATGACAGGGTCATCGTTTCGTGCCGGCTTTTGTGAGGAGGAGCAGGTCCAGAGGTTGCCAGCCGATGGGAACAGAAGGAGCTATTTCGAGATATTTGCTGCGGAGGTAAGACTCTAAGATTACTGCAGGTTAATTTTCAGAGTTTAGGAAATAAATTAATTGAATTTTGGAATCTTGTAGAGACGTATTCTCCGGACATTGTCATTGCAACTGAATCTTGGTTATATGAGGACATAAATAGTAGCGAAATAATTCAAGGGACCTACGAGATGTACAGAAGGGATCGGGGGAAGCGAGGTGGTGGGCTATTTATTTGTGTGCGCAAAAATATAGCTAGTTTCTTAAAGTGGGCTGATATGGATCATGAAATGTTATGTGTACAAATTTCGGATAAAGGAAATAAATTCCCTCTTCAGGTGATAGGGGCGTATAGAGCACCGAAAGATAACCTTTCTCTCCTCGAAACACTGTATGATAAATCTTGTACGGCTAATGCTATGAAAAAGAGCATAATAATTGCTGGAGATTTAAACCTCCCCAAAGTAGACTGGTCTGGTGAGTCAACTAGCTGTGGTCAGGCTCAGAGCGCTGCAAATAAATTCTTAAGGGAGGGGGGATTTTCCCAAGTAGTTGACTTACCAACTAGAGACAATAATACCTTAGATGTTTATCTCGTAAGGCTTGTAGAGCTGTATATTAACTGTCTGAAAGTACCAGGAATTAGTGACCATTCTGGGGTTGAATTAAATATTAGATATGGTGACATTACAAAATTAGACTCTGATGTAGCAAAAAAGATCATATTCCAGTATCGCAGGGCGGATCAGGGTAAGTTTCAGGGGTATTTGAATGAGCTATTTGTAGGATGGGCATCGGAAGGAAATCACATTAATATCCTGTGGACTAACTTTTTGAAAATTTTAAATAGCGCTTTTGATAAATTTGTCCCATTTAAATTGCTGAAACAAAACCCAGATCCTGAGTATTACACACGAGAAATTAGGAGTCTAAAACGGAAAATTAGGAAATTATATAATAAAAGACATGATAGTGACAAGTATATGTTGAAATTTAAGTCCTTATCAAGAGAGCTCGTCTTAAAAAAGAGGGCTGCTCATGACAGTTATATGCACGGTTTACTTGGTTCGGGAGGAGATGGGTGGAAAAAAATTTACAGTTATGTTAGGAGAAGAAAGGGAAATTCAAATAATGTGTCGATGATAATGTCCGGTGACGGTAAATTAATTACTGAGAAACAGGCCATTGCTAATGAATTAAATTTCTTTTACGGTAGTGTGTTCAATAAATCCAATAGCTGTGTGTTGGACCTTAACGACGAATCAGGGGCTCCCCTGTTCCAAATAAACCAGTCAGCAATTGTAAAGCTAATACAAAAACTACGTTTCAATGTATCAAAGGGTCCTGATAATATTGTTAGTGAAGTACTTAAACTAGGAGGTAGGGCCGTGGCACGATACTTGGAGGTGATGTTTAATGTGTCCATAAACAATGCGCAAATCCCAGATGACTGGAAAAGAGCTACGGTAGTCCCAATATTTAAGGGAGGGAGCAGACTTGAATTGGGCAACTACAGGCCGGTTAGCCTTACGTCCGTCGTTTGTAAACAGATGGGGCATCTCATTTGCGACTACTTGAGGGAACAGTGGGAAACATTATCATGGTTTAATGATTGGCAACATGGATTTCGGAAAGGTTACTCATGCGAGAGTCAGATGCTATCACTTTTTCAAGATATTAGCGAATCGTTAGACCATGGAGTTTCAGTCGACGCCGTGGTTATAGATTTTGCGAAGGCATTTGATGTCGTTCCGCATGACATGCTACTCCATAAATTGGCTTCGACGAAGATTGATAGAAGAGTAATTTTATGGATCCAAGAATTTTTTACGGGTCGTTCCCAGAAAGTGAAAGTCGAAGGCATATTCTCGGATGAAATTACCGTAACGTCGGGTATCCCTCAGGGCAGCGTAATCGGAACTTTGTTATTTTTGGCGTTTATAAATGACTTACCAAATGGGATTCGCAGTGACTGTCGATTGTTTGCGGATGATTGTGTAATATATCGAAAGATACATGACTCACAAGACAATGCAGTGCTTCAAGAGGACCTGAACCTGGTCTATGAGTGGGCGATTGTAAATAAAATGAAAATAAACACAAGAAAATGTAGTCTCTTAAAAATAGGGAAAGTGCGGAGGCAGGATTTTCAATATAACATTGGCTCGGAAATACTTGTAGAAGAAGATTCTTGCAAATATTTGGGCGTTCAGGTAAGGAATGATATGAAATGGAGTAGTCATGTAGAATGTGTAGTTTCAAAACCTTACAAATCCCTGCACTTTGTAATGAGGGTATTAAAAGGACGTAGTACCTCTGCTAAAGAATTAGGCTATTTGTCACTTGTAAGACCTATTCTGGAATATGCCTCGGCGGTTTGGGATCCATATCAAGTAGGGCTCATCAATGAGTTGGAAATGGTACAAAGAAAGGCCGCTAGATTTGTGCTCAGTGACTTTAATCCCAGGAGCAGTGTGAGCCGTATGTTAAAGAAACTTGGGTGGGAATCACTGGAGGCTAGGAGGATGAAATCTAGACTCTGCGCTATGTACAACACGTATACAAATCAACCAGCATGGGGTGAGCTTTGCAAACGATTGGGAAAGCCCACTTACATGGGTAGGAGCGATCATCCTTTCAAAGTTAAGGGCCGACCACAGCGAACAAATTATGGTAAATATTCTTTTGTAAACCGTGCCATTGATAACTGGAACTCTCTACCTGCCGCAGCCTTAGAGCCTTTTCCCAAACATATAGGTGTGTTTAAGAAAAGACTGACTATTTGTGTAAATACTCCAGTTTAATTGTTGTATAATTGTTATTGAATTGTTATGTATAATTATATATTTGTTATGCATATACAATTTGCCACCGGGGGACACACCCCCCATTGCAAATAAATGAATGAATATGAATATATTTGCTGCTAGCTAGTTTCAACAGTTTTCATGCTTGATAAGGTTTCTGCCGCATAGAGGCACTCTGGCTTCACTACTGTGCAATAATGCCTGTACCTGGCCTGATATGAGAGGGATTTGGACTTAAGTGTTGATGCAAAGTCTGAATGCCATATCCATTTTCCTAGCCCTTGTTTCAATGCCTGCTTTCTCGTTACCATTTTGTGTCATAATTTACCCCAAATACTTGAATTTATAACTCCTCAAAATGGTCCCATACTTGGTATTCATTTCTTGAACTAGATCCCATTTGTCCAAATTCATTATTATTAAAGATAAATCGCTCAAATTGTGCATATTGATGATAAACTGTCATTCACGAAACTTCACAATGGATGATCCCCGATTTGCACAAGAAATTACGTGGTATCTACTACATTGCACCCCGCGTAATTTACATACGCAGGATTCATCATGGTCATGAAAGTATTCGGTATTTCACAGTTTATGGTGATACCCATGTACCGCCATCGAATTGACAAAGTGTCGCAAGTCTTGATTTGTGTTCATCCATGTCCTAGTCATCATGGCCTCCATGGTGTAAAACTCGAACCATATTTCGTCCCTTTTCTGTATTCTTTCCTGCATTAGTTCTTTCCAGGCGTCTGTGGATGGTAGCCCTCTCTTTATCCGAAGGTCCTCAATGAAGAAGGTCTCCCTGGCGACTTCATATGCTAATCTTGATTTCGTATTTTGTATATTTCGATATCCCCAGGGTAGCCTTCAGGACTGCTTCAAGCGTCCTCAAGTCTGCCAGGGATAAATTCTCCCGTATGATTTCAAGTCCATATGTGGCGATGGGCGTTATTTTCGCGTCGAATAATGTCATAGCAGTTCCCAAAGAGGGCTTCGTGATTGTTTTGATGTCATATATGGCTTTCGTAGCGGCTATAGCTCGAGAGACTTTATGTGATCCCTGTAGGCTCTTGCTGTTGTTTGCATTGTCAATCCTAGATATTTAAATGTATTGACTGACTTAAGGGGAGTCGTTCCTAGGTATATCCTATCTCCTGAAGCCTCTCTGCCTCCTTTCCGAAACGTCATTTTCACTGTTTTCTCTGTGTTCATTTTCATCTTGTTGTCTTTTGCCCACCTATCTAGATTGTCTAAGGCTTCTTGAACTTTAGTAATGGATCTCGAGCCAATGACCATATCATCTGCGTATAATAATATTGTAAGCTTTGCTGTTCCTTGCCTAGTTGCCCAAATTAATATACACAGTTTTCTCAAAAGAGATTTGCATACCTGGTCTCTCAGCTACCTCCTTGAGTGTCTTTATTTGTCTGGTTGCAATTTCTAGATCTTCGGCAAAGAAAACAACATCATCTGCAAATGCGAGACAATCTATTTTGATTCCAGTATTTCGATATCCCAGCTGGATTTCTTCTGGAATGCCTTGTTGACCCATCTCTCTGCGTCACTCCCTAATGATCCTCTCTCAAACACAGTTGAATAAAACAGGTGAGAGGCCATCACCTTACCTTAATCCCATCCTGATCTCAAAAGGTTGTGAAGGTTCTCCAAGAAACTTGACCTGTGAGTAGCTATTTGTCAAAATTTATGTCACACAGATTGCCTCGGATGTTAGGTGTCGTAGCTATGTAGAGATTTATCAATTAGCTCAGGACAGGGGGCCATGGAAGGCTGCATCAAAGCAGTCAAAAACCTGAAGACTAAAACAACAACATAGCCAAAAGCAACTACAGTGGAACGTGGCTAATTCGAACTTCTATAATACGAAATCTTCTATAATTCGAATTTTTCTCTTGGTCCCTGGCATTTTATATACAATCAATGCTAAAAATCGTAGTCAATTAGAATTATATTTTGGACAATTTGAAGTTTTTACGTTTAAAAAGCGGATCGGAAGCCAAACAGTTGGGTCAGGAATTCCCGAAAAATGACGTTGTATTATTGGCATGCGGCCTCTACTTGATTGTTTTGCCTACATGACTTTCAAAAACAAGATGGTGACGGCGCATCTTGCGATGAACTCGTGGAGGGAATTCCCGGAAAAACTGTTCAGAGTGCAGCCCAAGCAACAAACCAAATCACAGAGCTAAGGCGTCTGTTTGAAAGTAGAAATAATGTAAATGATTCTGTTTCCCGTTCCTTAAATTTGTTACATTCTTTTGTGATGGCCGAGAGACTTAATTGCAAGATACAGGTAAAAATCTCCAAGTTTTTTGAAAAACAGATTTCTATAAGACTTAACTAGAATGCTGGATTACTACTTTCGTTAAATAGGTCTGTTTATCTGCTTTGTTGAAGGTCAATCAATATGTAAACGTAATACTGAACAAAGCATTTGTTAGAAAACTATGTAATATTATGTTTAATAAAGGTTTTTGGATAAAAACCTAAAATTTGAATATTTTCTCTACCCTTTTCAAAGCAACTTTATTAATTCGAATTTTTGGATAGTTCGAATTTTTTACTGGTCCCTTGAGGTCCGAATTATCCAAGGTCCACTGTATCGCAGGAAACTACAGTGTAATCATCAAATATTCCGCAAGAACTGCGTCTATTAATGTCTAGAGTTGCAGCACTTCGTACTTAACTAGAGCCATTGGCTATTGTCTATCCCAAGGTCAGATGGCAATCAGCAATCACTATTACTATAAGAGCACAAGTTACATAAATCAGAGTGCAGCAATAAATGTCCTCCTGTGTGATCTGGCCGCGCGCCAGGCTGGTTATCTGTCGGCATCTTTGCTTATTGTTTTCCTCCCACCCAGACTGGGGCATCTCACCTTTAGGCAGGAACAATCCGTTCATGGGAAGACGACGAAAATATTTAAATGGGCAATAATTAGAGATCTACCTGCTATTAAAGCTTGGGTATTTTTAGCCTATTTTCAATTTTGAAAAAATAGGCTTATGAGATCAACCTTTGTCCGTGTGGGTGTACGTGTGTGTGTGTGTGTGTCCCTAATAACATCTAAACGGCTGGAGCGATTTCAATAAAATTCGGTAAGTTCATAACACTATTCCGGACGACCCCGACCGTGCCCTTCAAATTTTGTTCGTCTCACCAATGCAACATGGCGGCTGTGCGAATTATTTCACCAGCATTCAATATCCCCAAAACTATTCCCGATATCACCGTGAAATCTTTTGCGGTAATAAAGGGAACTACTAGAAGTTCACCTATGTGACCTTTAAAAAACTGGTAACTACTAAACCAACATGGCGGCCACGCGAATTTGCGACTTTTAAATAGACGTTTCTCGCGATTTAACCAACCAAATGCAATAAAACTTGGCACAGTATATGTTTATACATATTTTAATGCACCGACATCTAACTTGGTTCAATTATTTACATAACCACAAGATGGCGGATGTGCGAAATATTTCACCGGCATTCTATATCTTTGAAACTATTAGCGGTATCACCATGAAATTTTGTACGGAGATAAAAGGCACTACTGGAGGTTCACCTATAAGACTTTCAAAAACCGGTTAACTACAAAACGAACATGGCGGCCAAGCGAATTTGAAAATTTTAAATAGACCTTTCTCGCAATTTGATGTTCCAAACGCAATAAAATCTGGTACAGGAAATGTTTATACACATTGTAATGCACTGGTATCTAATTTAGTTCAATTGCTTACATAACCTCAAGATGACGGCTGTGCGAATTTTAAAATTAAGTTTTTATTTCTTGTGTCGTTGTCATGCTATGGATGTGAAAGTTTGAATAATGAACCTACGCAATAATTTTCCTTTAGTGGTACATGACTCTATGGCCTATACATTTAACAATCCAACATGGCGACCATCCGAAATATTTAGGCGGCTCTGAATATCTACGAATCTATTATAGCAATCAAACTGATTTTTTTATATTCATAGGGGCTATGAACTTAAGTTCGCCTATAGGACTTTAAATAACCCGGTGATCACAAATCCAACATGGCGGTGACGCGATGTATAAATATTCACATGGACGTTTCTCGCAATTTTACCATCCGAGTGCAGTGAAACTTGGTACAGTAAATCTCTATACGAATGGTAATCCACTGGCATCTAATTTATTTCAATTGTTTCCATAACCACAAGATGGCAGCTGTGCGAAATTTTAAAATCTCCTTGTTACTTCTTGTGTCCTAATCATGCGATTGAAGTTTGAATACTACACGTACACAATAATCTGCTTGTAACAGTACATAACTCTAGGACCTATATATATAAAATCCAACATGGCGACCATCCGAAATGTTTAGTCGGTTCTCAATATCTACGAATCTATTACAGCAATCAAACTCAAATTTTGTATGTTGGTAGAGGCAATTAACATAAGTAGGAAATATGAAAATAGGCTGTATAGTTCTTCACGGAACTACTAGTTATTTATGTACTTATTTACTTATTTATTATTATTATTATTTATTTACTTATTTACATTTATATATATACTAGCTGTACCCGGCATGCGTTGCAATGCCAATCAAAGAAAGTGTTGGCGTTGTAACTTTGTTCTTGAAGTGCTTTTGGATAAAAAATATTTTTTCAATTTCCGTTAACTGTCTCTAAACTATCGTAAAATGGATTAACTATTTTACAAACATTCGTGGGAGCGTGTACAACAACTCACCAAAGTTTCATCGCAATCAAATGAATGGTGTATGAACGCATGCGTGATTTTCTTGAAACGCTTGGCGCTTCGTCACTCATTTGTTGCATCTACTCGTGCGCTACCTGTTTTAAAATGGATTTACTAAGTCGAAACCCTTCCCTGCCGTGTACACAACAACTCATGAAAGTAACTTCGCAATGGGATGAATGCTATATGAAGGCATACGGGATTTTGTTTAAACGATTCGCGCGCCGTCACTCATTTGTTGAATCTATTCGTACGCTACCTATTATAAAATGGATTTACTGAGCATGAAACCTTCCCTGGAGTGAACTCAACGATTCACCAAAGTTTCATCGCTATCGGACGAATGGTATATGGACGCATGTGGGACTTTCTTGAAACGAATCACACGCCATTTTGTTGAAGCCACTCGCGCGCTATCTATTATTATTATAATAATTATTATTGAAAACTCGCACAATTTGCAAAATACAAAACTGAGTAACCAGGGTTATTTATGTATGTCCTTGTCGGCAATATTTTGGATGATTTCGTAGACTGCATTCACTGCATAGATCACACACACATTCTTCAGTTGGTTGGTGGAATCAGTTGTAAATTGGATTTATTATGCCTATAACTTTCCCGGGATTGTGCACAACTCACCAACATTTGATCGCAATCGGATGAATGGTTTATGAACGCATAAAAGACGAACAAACAATCATTCTTATATAATATACTAGCAGGTACCCGCGGCTTCGCCTGCGATCAAGACAATGGGGACGATGCATTATTGCTGATAATTGGTCTATTCTATTACAGCAATCGCGGCTACAGGTGGGTCCATTCTAATTCTGATTATTCTGATACATACAGTGTATTGACATGAGCAGCAAAGTGGGAATTTTATAGAGTTGAGAAAGTCTGCAGGGTTCGATGTTACATAATGTTAACATATTTTAAAATTACGTTTTTGGTTTTGCCATCTTCTGCTGAGACATAACGATTTTGTTGTCCGGATGCTCGCGAGCACGCCACATACAGTTGCCCATGGGAAAAAATGGTTTAGATAAATGTACACGTGCTCCTGTTAAGTGTGTGTCATTGCGCTTTGTTAAGGAAATTGCGAATATTGCTTGAAGAGGGAACTGCACTCTTGCACACTGGAATGGCATATCTATCGGAATATGGGGAATTAAAAGTATTTTTCCATATGTTATTCTGGGTGTAAATTTGCCACACTTGTAGATGATTTGAACGTCAACATGTCGCTATTAATAGACCTATAGTAAAATATCTCACCTTGGCCACAGATGTACATTATGCAGTCTCTTCCAGTGTTACATCCCAGGGATTGAAATCTCCAACAACCCTTTTGCCTCACATGCCTCTCTAAGTAATTAAAATTCCTGATTGTTGTTGTTTGAGTCTTCAGTTTTTTAACTGGTTTGATGCAGCACTCCATGTCTCCCTTTCCTGAGCTAATCGTTTCATCTCTACATAGCTTCCACACCCTATATCCGAGGCAATCTGTTTAACCCTGGTTTACCCCTACAGTTCTTGTCCTCCTTGTCAGTTTTCATTTTTTTTTCTATATTTATTGATCCTTCCTCTTCAAATCACTGCAACAATTTCTTTGACATGTGCAATATATTTGAAGTTATGACCAAAAACGTGCAGGGTACTTTTAGATGTTTTCCTACACTTTGGTAACTATGGTGCTTGTTTTCCGTAACTATGGATTTTCAAATCCGTTTCCTTAGTAACTGCCAGAATTTTCAAGATAATGAAGTGAAATATAGTATGCATGAGTATCCTATTGGGGAGAACATTTTCGATTTTTGCAAAAAATGAAAGTAGACTTATGAGATCAACACAGGACGAAAAATAGTGTGTCTGTGTGTGTGTGTGTGTGTGTGTATGTGTGTGTGTGTGTGAGTCTGTGTGCATGAGAGTGTGTGTACTCTGAATGTCTGTCCCCCCTATCAATTCGAACACGGTGAACGGGAATTGAACGAAATTTGGTACAAAGGTAGCAATAGCAAAGGACACCTCAGTGTCATGTTTTATATCGCCGCCATCTTGACGGAAACGTAATGGCGGCCACACAAATGTACAAAGCTTAAATCAAATTACGACTAACCTAATCATCCGATCTCTACCAAATTTTGCAACAACATACCTGCATGGGGAGAGCATCATTCAAACAAACTAATAGGTCATCAGCCTAATAGTTTGCGGATGGCGGCCATCTTTGTGTGTAAATCGATTCCCCCTATTAATTCGAACACGGTAAAACCGAATGGAACGTAATTTGGTACAGAGGTAGTACTAGCTAAGGGCACCTCAGCGTCATGTTTTATATCGCCGCCATCTTGACGGAAAAGTAATGGCGGCCACACAAATGATCAAAGCATAAATCAAATTAAGACTAACGTAATCATCCGATCTCCACCAAATTTTGCAACAACATACCTTTGTAGAGGAAGCATCATTTGACCAAATTAATAGGTCATTAGCCTAATAGTTTGCGGATGGCGACCATCTTTGTGTCAAAATCGATTCCCCCTATCAATTTGAACAGGTGAAACTTAATGGAACGAAATTTGTTACAGAGGTAGCACTAGCAAAGGGCACCTCAGTGTCATGTTTTATATCACCGCCATCTTAACGGAAACGTAATCGCGGCCACCCAAATGTTAAAAGCTAAAATGTAATTACGAGCAACCTAATAATCTAGTCTCTACCAAATTTTGCAACAACATATCTTTATATGGGAGGCATATTCTGACCAAACTGCAAGATCATTAGCCCAATAGTTTCCAGATGGTGGCCAAGTATGTGTGCAAATCGATTCCCCCTATCAATTCAAACACGGTGAAGCCGAATTGAACGAAATTAGCTACAGAGGTAGCACTAGCAAAGGACACCTCAGTGTCATGTTTTATATCGCCGCCATCTTGACGGAAACGTAATGGCGGCCACACAAATGTTCAAAGCTTAAATCAAATTACGACTAACCTAATCATCCGATCTCTACCAAATTTTGCAACAACATACCTTTATGGAGGGAGCATCCTTTGACCAAACTAATAGGTCATTAGCTTAATATTTTGCGGATGGCGACCATCTTTGTGTCAAAATCGATTCCCTCTATAAATTCGAACACGGTGAAACCGAATGGAACGAAATTTGGTATAGAGGTAGCACTAGCAAAGGACACCTCAGTGTCATGTTTTATATCACCGCCATCTTAACGGAAACGTAATCGCGGCCACCCAAATGTTAAAAGCTAAAATGTAATTACGAGCAACCTAATAATCTAGTCTCTACCAAATTTTGCAACAACATATCTTTATATGGGAGGCATATTCTGACCAAACTGCAAGATCATTAGCCCAATAGTTTCCAGATGGTGGCCAAGTATGTGTGCAAATCGATTCCCCCTATCAATTCAAACACGGTGAAGCCGAATTGAACGAAATTAGCTACAGAGGTAGCACTAGCAAAGGACACCTCAGTGTCATGTTTTATATCGCCGCCATCTTGACGGAAACGTAATGGCGGCCACACAAATGTTCAAAGCTTAAATCAAATTACGACTAACCTAATCATCCGATCTCTACCAAATTTTGCAACAACATACCTGTATGGGGGAGCATCCTTTAACCAAACCAATAGGTCATCAGCCTAATTGTTTGCGGATGGCGGCCATCTTTGTGTGAAAATCGATTCCCCCCTATTAATTCGAACTCGGTAAAACCGAATGGAACGAAATTTGGTACAGACGTAGTACTAGCAAAGGGCACCTCAGTGTCATGTTTTATATCGCCGCCATCTTGACATAAAAGTAATGGCGGCCACACAAAAGATCAAAGCTTAAATCAAATTACGACTAACCTAATCATCCGATCTCTACCAAATTTTGCAACAACATACCTGTATGGGGGAGCATCCTTTAACCAAACTAATAGGTCATTAGCCTAATAGTTTGCGGATGGCGGCCATCTTTGTGTCAAAATCGATTCCCCCTATTAATTCGAACACGGTGAAACCGATTGGAACGAAATTTGGTACAGAGGTTGTGCTAGCAAAGGGCACCTCAGTGTGATGTTTTATATCGCCGCCATCTTGACGTAAAAGTAATGGCGGCCACACAAAAGATCAAAGCTTAAATCAAATTACGACTAACCTAATCATCCGATCTCCACCAAATTTTGCAACAACATACCTGTATGGGGGAGCATCCTTTAACCAAACTAATAGGTCATTAGCCTAATAGTTTGCGGATGGCGGCCATCTTTGTGTCAAAATCGATTCCCCCAATTAATTCGAACACGGTGAAACCGAATGGAACGAAATTTGGTACAGAGGTAGCACTAGCAAAGGGCACCTCAGTGTCATGTTTTATATCACCGCCATCTAGACGGAAACGTAATCGCGGCCACCCAAATGTTAAAAGCTAAAATGAAATTACGAGCAACCTAATAATCTAGTCTCTACCAAATTTTGCAACAACCTATCTTTATATGGGAAGCATATTCTGACCAAACTGCAAGATCATCAGCCCAATAGTTTGCAGATGGTGGCCAAGTATGTGTGCAAATCGATTCCCCCTATCAATTCAAATACGGTGAAACCGAATTGAACGAAATTTGGTACAGAGGTAGCACTAGCAAAGGGCACCTCAGTGTCAAGTTTTATATCGCCGCCATCTTGAGGGAAACGGAATGACGGCCACCCAAATGTTAAAAGCTTAATTCAAATTAGGACCATCCTATTTGATCTCTACCAGATTTTTCAACAACATGCCTTTTTGTGGAAAGCATCTTATGACTGAATACAAGGTCATCAGCCCAATAGTTTGCAAATAGCGGCCATGTATGTTTGTAAATCCATTCCCCATATCAATTCAAACATGGTGAAACTGAATTGATGGATTTTTTTTACAAAGGCAGCACTAACAAAGGGCACCTCATATTCCTGTTTAATATCCCTATAGCACGTTGTATTTCAACAAGCTACTACAACCAACATTCAATTATACTCCATGAAAGGGACAAAGAGTTATAACAATACCCATGCATTTAGGACAAAGTAGGCTATATATTCTTTACTGAACATCTTGTTTTAATATTAAGTGAAAAAAACTTGCAAAAATGTTACACTTTAATATACGGTAAGCTTTTAAAAAAAAAATTCTTTGTAGATTCCAATGATTCTAGGTCAATCTCTAGCTTCTGCATTAGTAAATACAATGAAAAAAGAATTGTTGATAAACAATGATATTTGTGTAAAATACGTATTAGGAAACGGTGGAGCAGTGCACAATATGCAGCCGCCAGTTTAAATGCCTAATTTCCTGAAATGCATTCGCCGAATGACTTGTAAATACACGAACATATTGGAAAAGGATACTGTGATTGGCAGAACAAATTACAATTCTTTAGTACATTCTGTTGCTGAGGAATAAAAAAAGTGAATTTACATGATTTTTTTTGTCCTTAAAGGTGTAGGGCCCCCCTTAAGAAAAAAAATATAATTTAATGTGACAGCCGGTAGAATACGATACATTCGTCTGTGAATATGGGTTGCTGATCACGGTAGAAAACGAAAAAGAGCAGATCAATAATGGCAAACAGAAATATTCAGTTAACAAAAAACAAATTTATAAAGAAAATGAGAGCATACCGTGCAAAATAGAAAGCATCTTAACATTGTAAAATAGCGTAAAGATCCGAAAGCTCGCTGACAATAACCAGCTCAAAGAGTATAAAATCAGACTCAAAATCAGACTCAAAATCACGCTCGTATCCGACCCCAAAAACCACCTCTATAAATAAAATATATCTCATTTTACGTATATCAATGCAAGGAGCAATGTTCGTGGTTTCCACTTCTACGAACCCCGCGTTTTAAGGCCCTAAAACGAACGGTTTTCGAGATATTGCCAGAAAACTATCCCCGGTCTGCGAAATTGCATCGGTTGCCATAGTAACGTTGATCTGTTTCTCAGAGAGAACACAGTTATTTGGGAATATCTCCGAAACAGTTCATTTTAGGAACTAAAAAGTGTGTTTCGGGGTCCCTATAGGACCTCCGAGTATTGTTTCTCGTATCCGGCGGCTTAAAATGAGCTAAATCCGATCTTTGCACCGACTGTCCTTGCTCAGTGCCAAAGGGCCGAAAAAGTCACTTACAAATTGAATTTTCAAAAACCGTTTCTTAGTGAGCCTCTACATACTCGGATCAACCAACATGCAAAATTTCATCTTTCTAGGTCTAGTGGTTTGAGCCCTGCGTCGATGAGTCAATTTTGTATTATATATAATAGATATGTATATAAGAATAAGATATAAGATTTAATTGTCTATTTATTTATTTACGCATTTATTTATTTATTTACTTATTTATTTATTTATTTAATTATTTATTTACTTATTTATTTACTTATTTATTTATTTTCTTATTTATTTACTTATTTATTTATTGATTGTTGATTGATAGATTGATTTAGTTATTTATTGATTGTTGATTGATTGATTTAGTTATTTATTTATTTATTTATTTACATTATCGTTAGGTTATTAAGGACCGCAAAATCTCAACTGTTCGCCTTCTTGTGACCTTTCTTCCCTTCATCGGAGTGAACAAGCTACGGTCGAGTTGCCACTTCTTCACGTTCAGCCTTTTTGAGTGTTTGTTTGAGTGAGATTCGCAGTCGAATATGTGATTCTAAGATTCCATATTATGAAATATCCTCATCGACTTCTATCAGCCAAGAAGGCTGGTGCTCTGAGTAGGTGAGATAGTTTGTGAGAAGCTCAGTGAGTGCACGTGGCTCGCTCAGTCACGGTCGTTACGTAACGTCCACCCACACCATGACACGCTCTGCTGCGAGACCGACTCACGCAACTCTCGTATCCGGGTACAGCGACAGTACAGGGTGCCCCAGGCACGTGTGGATGTGTGATCTGTTAACTACAACACAAGGTATCCACCGTCCCGCTGAACGATGTCTAGCCTCAGCTACCGCGGAGTAGCGGCTAGTCGACCCGGAGGTCAGGGCTTCATTCTCGGCTCTGGCAAGAAATTCAATTATGGTCTGATGGCTGAAAGGGGTACACTCAGCCTCGTGATGCGAAACTGAGAAGAGATGGCTTCAATTTCCACCTCGATCATCTTGGAAGTGGTTTTCCGTGTTTTCCCATTTCTACTTCAGGCAACTGTCAGGATGATTACAAATACACACACCAAAACAGCCATCAGAATAACATAGGTTATCATAAATATCATACACAACTACACGATGTCACAAAGCACGTAAATAATTGTTAGCCTACTTTCGATTTTTGCAGAAAATGAAAGAAGACTTATGAGATCTACACAGGGCCGAAAATTGTGTGTCTGTCTGTGTGAGTGTGTGTACTCTGAATGTCTGTCCACCCACCCCCCACCCCCCACCCCCTCCACCCCCTCCACCCCCTCCCACCCCCATCAATTCAAACACGGTGAAACCTAATTGAACGAAATTTGGTACAGAGGTAGAACTATCATAGGGCACCTCAGTGTCATGTTTTATATCGCCGCCATCTTTACCAAAACTGAATGGCGGCCACTGAAACGTTCAAAACGTAAAATAAATAACGACTAAACAAATCATCTGATCTCTACCAAATTTGGTAACAACTTACCTTCATATAGGACGCGTCTTGTGACCAAACTACAAGGTCATCCGCAGTACCATTTCAGGATGACGGCCGTGTGAATTATGCAAACTTTATAATCCATATCACGGGACCCACCTGTTCCGATTATCGAACCGAGAATCGTTTAAACTGTTCTAAAGGAAAAGACACGTTCGAAATTAAAAGTTTATTTTGTAATACTATAGT
This sequence comes from Meconema thalassinum, assembly GCA_946902985.2. Classification (NCBI taxonomy): domain Eukaryota; kingdom Metazoa; phylum Arthropoda; class Insecta; order Orthoptera; family Tettigoniidae; genus Meconema; species Meconema thalassinum. The sequence goes on along the minus strand of OY714911.1, from coordinate 16,935,445 downwards.
GCAGAAGTGATTTTAAAAACCTGAGCCGACTCAGTACAAGGCAAGATGGCAGCGGATATCTTGTGCCTGACTTATATTTCTCTAATTTGAGTATTGCATGCAATATAGCGTACTGATACCAAATAAATAAACTTTGTATGAAATGCTTTATATATAAATAATATACTCCACTGATGAAATCGTTTAGTCTAAATCATTATTTGCTAACACGTTCTATCTAACTCATCTGATATCGTGAAATGTTCGTTGGCACGTTTGGCTCCGTGGTAAAGCGCTGGCCCTTCACTCTTATGGCTAAGGTTCAAACCCCAGCAGAGTTCCAATTTTTATGCTTGAAATGTTTTATATTGAGACCGTTAGTCGAGTCAACAACCACGATGACTTTCCTAACATCCCATAAGTCGAATAAAATTACCGGGAGGATCAGGTGAACTTCCTAATAGGCTAAGCGGCACGAGACACTGTAGTCCACGGGGATCGTGGTACATGGTGACGATGGTCATAGACTGCCTAAGGAAAGGTTCACCTTAAAACTAGACTGAGAAATTAAACATCCAGACTTAAGTAAAACACCGTGAATATTTATTAAAATTCACAAGACCATAGCCTAGTTCGGAGGGTTATGATCGGCTAGTCCGCAAACTAATAAACAAAAGAAAATAAAGAGCAGGTCCCTACCTGAGAAGTTACTGAAAAAAACCCTCGCGAGAGATCTAACTCACAATAATAAAGCAACAACAGCAACACTAGGAAAATGGTACGACGCAAGTCCCTAGTTCAAGTTACAAGATTAAGCTAATATCAGAATTTACATTTAACAGGGTAGCAAAACAAATCTAAGTTAGGATGATACCATTTCCACATTTATATTTAACGGTAATCATCTAGCTAAGTCCTAATAGTTAATTACAAAATTTACGGCGATGACGTCCGTAACAGAAAACAATTACAACAAATCTAAGTGTACAGCCATGAAAAACATTTAATTATTCTTAATAACTACGTGCTATCAGCACACAATAAGGTAACATGTAGTATTTACACACGTATACATCATAAATAAGTAATGAAATAGACACAAATCTTAATTACATTCCTGCCTACACCTTGGTTTACTCTTTGTAAGCCATAGTCATCTAATGCGTGTAATTACGGTGACGAATGCGTAGTTAAGACCACGTCTGACATCGCATGGCCTGAGCTCCACAAGCTACGAACTCTAGGTTCGCGCATGCTTCAGGTCGCTACAAAAGTGTCAACTGTCCTAGTCATTTCCACACAAGGAAATGTTACCTTCAACTGCACGGCTATGTCAACAGTTCCAAAATGCAACAGAACAAAGTTAGATAGAATTCATTAGTTAGCTTTTGTTTTACCAACATTATGCGTTTTATTATTAAGATATCGGTTTAGGTTTATCGTTGGTTTATGGCGAATAATACTGACAATAGCTCGGGCACGGAGTGTCTACACTGAGATCATTCTCCACCAAAAAGCCTCGACTCAACGGTCGGAATAAGATCAACTAGCAAAAACCACTCGGACACACAATAACACGGGTTACCAGTGGCGCAAAGCTCGCATTCAATAACTTTGGGATAGGCCTGTCCACAACAGTTACCTTCCAATAACATCTAGTCAACGGGAACCCTCCCGGACAAGGTAATCACAAGTACCTTCATACAATAAATTCCTGCATTTAACAGGGTCGCCTGCAACTCACTATAGAAAACCTGACCTAATTGTACACGTCAAGACGGTACACGCAAGAAGTGCGCTCAACTAACAAAAAACAATCTATAAAACATGTGATCTGAGACAGGGTTGAAAACTGGGTTACATAAGCTAAGTTGCAATGAAAGAAAGAGCGAATACAATTGCATTCTGTCTCTTGTCAAAGTCGTTCTGTCTCTCAAACAAATGAAGCGTGCTCTCAAGGGCACTGGATTACAAAACCAGTTTATGTCACCAGCAGGCTACCACATTCCTGCGTTCGGTCGACACAAAACACACATTATTCAAGGCCGGCGATTTAATCAAAATAAAACTATACATCTGGCCTGTTCATAAAAAACTTTACCATGGGTTATGAACCTCTAAAGAATCCGTGTATAAAAACACGCAATAAATCTGAATAGAATAATATAATTCCGTCTTTCTACCAAAGACGTCTAAATGATAGTAATCTTACAATTACTGGAGCTCTTTGCTCTCAAAATACAATTCAGTAGTTGCTAGTACAACATCAAATAAAAACGTGTCTTACATGACACAAGCAAAATGATAATTGTGGCGCAGATTCCATACAATGATCCGCTTAATGATACGTTGGGAACCGAGTTCGATGCTAGGCAACGAAACGTTCGTTCCAATAGTTAGGTTCAAACTTGACCAAGAACAGCTTCTGAGCTTATTCAAAATGAAAATATAATGCATTTACAAAACTGGCAATTACAGTCGATTGCCTAACTGATACGACTGTTCTAACGAAAGTCGGGGGTGTATCAAAACTGGCTGCAAAAAATGCAGTTAAAGAAATAACCATGACATCTGATTGTCATAACTAAAGTCAGCAAAGACTTGAAAAATCACCCCAAACAGGGTTGTACAAAATAGCCTCGAATGACTACGGTCACATCTAGCAAAAGATAGGCTTTGACGGTCTACGACGTTCATCAAGCTGCACCAGGGTTAACCAAAATGTTAGACCCAAGGGTGTCTCACTATACTGAAATAAATGACATTAAATTAAACTAGATACAATCCCTACCTAGAAAAATGGCTGACACAGAGTGTGGTTGATTCACAAACTACATTAAATCTAATATAACACCAGAACTAGAACAAGAGAAGGGATGTTCAAAACCCAAGACATGGAGAAGCTATCACTCAGCCCTCTATTCAATAACCAGGGTTGTACAAATTCCTCTCTGGATCTCTGGAACGGTATTATCCTCATCAGGATTCCCATCTGGACTCCTCCAAAGACCAGGGTTCGATTCGTCCCTGTCGACAACTCCGTGAATATGCTGGATATGCCTGGAAATGGCATCTTGGATTCCTTCCTTCTCGTCCTCGGTTCTGCAAGCTCCATCATCATGCTAGTTCTCGTAGAAACATCACCCTCATACCAGGATGGTATTAGCCCATGATGACTGATTCAAGCATGGTGTGGAATAGTCTGGTCACGTTGACGGTGAAATCAATTATGAAATTCGTTCTTTCACTTTCCAAAAATATAATGTTCGTCGTAAGTATTGTAGGCTTTGATAGTAATTGACAACACAGCCTTAATTTCGTGGATGTGAATAGATGCATGAGCTAGCACTGATCTATGATTCTGCACGTGCTAAATGACGCTACTTTTCTATCATGCAGCATCGGTAAAATGTACGTCGTTTTGGAAATAAAAACTTCACTCTGGCAATCCAAATATGTTACACTATTATAATCACACTTATTTGAAGTAGTTGCAACACATTTACCTGTATATTTTTCACAAGGCATTTGGCCCTCCACAAACACGTGGGTACTAAAATGTGGTATTCCGGTAAAATTATAAAATTCACTAATACTTGCCAATAATTATCTTCAATATGTTTCTGTGGCTCACTGTGCATAAATACCAGTATCTTACAATATGCCAGTGCACGATGGCACCTAATAACCAATTCCTCGCTAAACAGCGGATATTCTTCTATGTCTTGTAGGACCAACACAATTACACGCCTATACTGGGCGGATTCTCCAGACGTAGTGCAAGGCACTGGGTGTCTCAAGGAAGTAGGTCGTCAAACCGAAGTCGTTGAGCGACTACTTACGTTCCTATTTGCGTATCTGCGTACCTTAAGGGGACTTATGAGTCAGTTTTCATGAAATATGGACCAAAATACGGAAATTTGGATTTTACCGAAAATTGGTGCCCACACCTTTTCAGAATCAAGGAGTGTTGGATTTTTTCCCGTGGCGCCATTTTTAAAGCCCAGGCGGTGATTTAAAGATGGATGCGCATCATTATTAATACAAGACCTTCAGTGAAGATCAGTGAGCAACGTGACCACATACGTCTTCGACAGAGCAGAAAAAGGACCACCTCAGGAAAGAAAACTGCAAGAAAAAAGAGAAAACTGCTGAACTTGTCCCTACAAGACGGGATGAAGAGATCTGAGGGCTGTACATATGGTGCAGGGCAGTTCTGATGCAAGTAACTAACCTCCAACTTCAATTGCTGTTTTCTCATGAAGTGATTTTTGTTACATGTAAAATGCTCCTTGTATTGCAGTTTTGAAGATATTTGGTTCAAAGTTGGTTTGCATATTAAAATATGTATGAACATTACAATTTGCTCTGGATTTTTATGTCGGTGAAAATTAACTGTATTTTTTTGCTTTCAAAAATAAATATTTTTTATTTTTAGGGCAAAACATGAATATTATCACTTTGACTATCATTTCTGATTCTCATATAAAAGGTACATAAAATTCCAGAGCAATTTCCATTTGTACATGTATTGTGCTACTGTTTACCAAGTATGGATGAAAATAAGTGAAAACTCCATCGCAAGGAACTTTTTTTATGACCCTATGTTTTGAAAATATTATTATTATTATTATTTATTATTATTATTTTGAAATTCAGAATATCCTCTAATTAGAGGCATATCTACATGTGGTTAAAATTTCAAATTGATCTGTCCAGTAGTTTCGGATTTTGGAAAGTCACTCATAAGTCCCCTTAAGCTAAAATAACATTCTCAAAATTGTTTTAATGATGCAGCACGACGAAATGGAATATTCTGAGTCTTGAGAAAGAATAAAATTAATTAATAAGATCTCAGATAAATAATTAGCAGTTCTCACCAAAGTCAAAAGTGCGATTCAACGCTACTTCAAAGAGTATCGCGTGAGCTCTCAGCTCCACGTGGCTTCCTGGGTGTGTTCAAAGGTACCACATCCCATCATAAATGTTCTGTCATAAAAAATATCACATGAACCATAGCTCAGCGGGTTCATCTGCCTCTCCGTCGTTTCAAATAAAATGTTGGGACAACATTTTTATTTGACTTGAAATTCATTCAAGGGTGATATTTTTTCAGATTGGCTGCATTAAAGGTTCCAATGCGCTCTCCTGTCCTGATATCTTCTACTACATAACTTCCATTGTTCAAAGGCTGTCGGATACGACTAGGGCCATAATATAAGGATAGAAATTTCCCATATATGCGGTCTATAGGACTTGAAATTCCGGTCTCCTTATGAGGATAAGGTCTCCCTCAACTAGTGGTTCTCTAAATCTCTGGCGTCTAGTTCTTCTCAAGCGCTTGGCAGCTTGTCTGTCCATAGTTTCCCTTGCAGCTTAAAGTCTGCTGGCATGTGATGGTTGTAAACAAGGTGGATTTACAATCACACAGTCCCATATTCTCAGCGGCATCTGGTTCAAATGCAAGACCATAGGTATTTGACCAGTGCTCTCATGGGCTGTTGAATTAATACATTTTGCCATAGTGACTAGGACTTCAGTCCATCGCCAGTGTTCTTCTTGACAATATAGTCGACAGAATTTTGCGATAATAGACATAACGCATTCTGCTGGGTTGCTCTCTGGATGACGAATAGATGATAAAACATGACCTATTTCAAGCTCATTCGTAGCATTGGCAAATTCTGCTGAGGTGTACTGTGATCCGTGATCAGTCAACAAGAATTGTGGCTTTCCTGCCTCCGGTATCACTTGACGTCTAATCCTCTGAATAATCTGATGTGCAGTGGCTTTTTGAATCGGATGAAGCATCGTATATTTCGTGAACACATCAATAGTTACAACGATGTATCGATTCCCACGACGAGCCTTAGGTATTGGGCCATACAGGTCCTGTGCGTATAACTCTCTAGGATGAGTTGGGAGCATTGGTCTAGTTTGTTCCTTCAGCAAGTGTGACGTGTACTTGTTCCGCTGGCATGCGTCGCAAGCTCGTAAACACTGTCTAACGGTGGCTCCTAACCCTTTCCATGTAAAAGACTCCTTGATGGTTGCAAAGGTTTTGTCTGTTCCACCATGTCCAATGGATAGATGTACCATAAGAATAACAGATTCTTGGTATCTCCTAGGAATAACTGCACGCAGTTGAGTGTGGTCCTCGTCCACAAACTTGTATAATACACGATGATAAATCAAGTAATTATCTGCAACAGCAGCAATTCTCGCATAATGAGCATTCTGTGGATCCATTCTTCGTTCTAGGAAACGGATAATGTGCCTGAGTTCCTCCTCACGTCGCTGTTCTTCAGGTAGATGACGAAGTCGGCGAAGGTGTTCCTCGCATTCTCCCTCGATGTCTATGGCATTAACAGTAGCTTCAGGATTACGGCTGAGGATGTCGGCCAACACATTCTCTCTGCCTGGTCGATAAACTATTTCCAAATCGAACTGTTGGAGAAACAGCGTCCAAGGTGTGATCCTGTCGCTTGCCAGTCTTGTTCTTAAGATGAAGGTCAGTGCATGGTGATCGGTCCTCACAATAATCCTCTGACCTAACAGAAGTTTCTGCTAGTATTAAAGTGCGTAAACTTTTGCAAGTGCTTCTATCTCGGTCGTGAAGTAGCGAGATTCATGTGCTCTTAAACGTCGGCTTAAGAAAGCGATGTAATGACGTTTCTTCTCATCATCCTCCTGCAGTAAAATGGCTCCTATACCAATGGCAGATGCATCAGTTTCTAGAATAAAGTTCCGGGAATAATCTGGATATTCTAACTGAATTGAGTCCACTAGCATCTGTTTAGCTCTCCTGAAAGCTATCTCGCATTCATCATTCCAGTTCCACCTGCAGTTCTTTTTCAGTAATCCTTGCAGAGGTGCGACAGTCTCGGAATATTTCTCACAATGAGCAGCAAAGAATGGGAGAATTCCTAAGAATTGTCTCACGTGTTTCACACGGGTTGGCGTTGGAAATGCAGCAACAGTTCTAATCTTTGCCGGATTTGGTCTGTATCCTTCTCCATTGATTATGTGTCCTACGAATTTCACTTCTTTCTGAAAGAATCGACACTTGTCAAATTTGACCATAAAATTCGCCTGTCGAAGATTCTCAAAAACAAGGCGCAATGTCTTTAAATGCTCTTCTTCTATTTCTGAAGCTATGATTATGTCATCCACATAACATATTAATCTCTGCTTCACTTCAGGAGTCAGCTTGGCATCAAGTGCTCTGATTAATGCGTCTCCGGCATTTTTCAATCCAAATGGTAGTTTTCGAAAGACATAAGTAGTCTGATCAAACAGGAATCCAGTATATTTCTGAGTATGCTCAGATAATATGATATGGTAATAAGACTGAACCAAGTCCAATGATGAAAATATCCTTTTTCCTTTGAACTTCCTGAGAATGTCCCTAATCTTGGGCGGTCTGTCGTGCTCAGGAGCTAGGCGTTCATTCAAGGCTCTGGCATCAAGACAAAGTCTCAAGCTTCCATCTACCTTAACCACAGGCGTTATGGGATTCAAGAAAGGAGTCGGTGATTTCTTGATTGTGCCTGCTGCTTCCATCTCATGGATCTTCTTAGCAGCTTCTTCACGATGTTTCTCAGCAATCGGGTAAATTTTCTTCTGGAATGGGGAATCATCCAGTAGCACAAGGTCGTATTCGTAGTCTAATATCTCACCAGGTGTGGTGTCGAATATGTCCCTGTATTCGTTCAATATTATATCAAGATTCTCTCATGTGGGTGCTGATAATGATTCTGCCTCTTCGTCGGCATCGAGTGTCTCGTCAATTTCCTTGCCATTCAAGTTTTCGACTACGTCGACTTCGGATAGGAATTCCGGTTCTTCTTCAACTAGGTTCATCTGAATGGGTTCGTTCGGCTTGAACTCTACCGTGTTACAGCCCATGTCAATGATACCATCATATTTTCTAATGAAGTCTGCGCCTAGTATGGCGTCATGATGCAAGCCCTTCATTACAAGACATTCGTGCAAATACACATGATTTGAAATCTTCAGAGTACAAAGAATCTGGATTTTGCACGTCACAACCCGGTCAGGTATGACACCTCTGACTCATACAGCTGAAACAGGCAGCTCTGTCACCTCAGAGTTGGCCTTTAATCTGGCATGGCAATCGGCGGAAATAACACTAATCATTGCCCCAGTATCAATGAGAATGACTACGTTGACTTCGTTCAAAGTGGCTACTATCTTGGGCAGACGGGTCAACTCATAATTGTGGTTCGTCGTTCGTCGTTCGTCCAACAAGTCTTCTTGGATTGGCTCCCAGAGTAATATGGTAGCAGTTACTCGGTGCTCAACCTGACAAGAATCTCTAATTTTTCGGTGTTTTTTTTATTATCCTGGCGACAAGTACTGGGCTGGTTGTGCTCCGTCTCCTGCACCGAATCTCTATTTTCCCTCGAAGTTGGGCTCCGTTCTCCCTCTTCTTGGATTTGCAGCTCTCTTAGTTGTTGGAGGTACTCACGGCTCTCCCGTGCTCTTCCTTTCCAATCTCTGTCTGGCTGGTATCTAGGGTCTCGATCTCGGTTATATCCTCTAGCGTATCGATAGTCCCTTCGGATACATCCGTGCTGTTGGTTTCTTCGGTTATTCCCGCGGTGGTAATTTTCGTGACGTTGGTTATTATTCGTCCCTCGGTCGAATCTCCGATTCCAATGACTACGACGGTCATCTTGTTGATCTCGAGCATATGGAGCGCTGCTCCATTCCCTCCTACGATAGTTGTAGTTATTATCACGATGCCCAGAACTCTCTTGTGTTTGCGTTTGTTGCGGAGTCTGGCTTACTTTATCGACAGTGGTCAAGTTTATGTGTCTTTCCTCGCGCCTGTCAGCCTTCTGCTGACGGTGTGTCGGGAACTGTTCCGTGTTCGCATCCAAGCGTCGCAGAATCTGGTCACATTGTTGAAACGTGGATGCCCCTGCAGCGATCAACACACGTTGTACGTCCGCAGGGTACTGCCAAACAATGGTGTTAACTAAATCTTGTTCAGACAACGGAGGCTGAAGACAACGAAGCTTCGCAAGCTGTATAGCGAAGTAGTTCGCATAACGAGTAGGCGTATTCGAGCTGTATCTACGAGTATACATTTCAGCTCGGATGCTCTGCTGAATGTCACTCGACCAATACGTCCTTAGTAATGCTTCCTTAAAGTCCTGGTAGCCTGTAAACGAGTATCTAAATGCTCTAAACCAGGTACTGGCTTGCCCCTCAAGCAAACGTTCTAAGACTCTGAGTTCCCTCTCTGGAGTTACCATCGTATCTCTCAGATAGCTTTCGACATTGGCTAGAAATTCCACTGGAGTAACACCACTTCCAGTTCCGGAGAAGCGAGCTGGTTGCTCCTCTCTCGAACGTATTATCGTCACATTTCCCTGCGTATGCGCGGGTCTAAATGTGTTCTGCATATCGTCATGCGTAGGTGTATTTATCTCATTATTAGCTTGACTCGGTGCTGGTCGAAAAGGATGGGCGTTAAAGTTCAAAACCTGGCTCGGCGCAGAACTAGTGAATTGTAATGGTTGTGGTTCGCTAGGTGCGCTGGGCTGAAAATGGGTTGGCATTATTCCTTCTGATTGAGAAACGGGTGTTTCCTGAGATTCTCCCATTTGTGAGTGTAAGTGTCTCTCCCTAGGAGTCGTTTCGAGTCTGTCAAGACGTCTTTCTATGCCTTCAAGTCCTTGAATAGTTCTGGCCGCGACTTTGTTGCCTAAGTCATTCAATTGTAATTCGATTCTATCGACCTTTCCCTTGAGGTTCGCGTCTACCTCGCGTATGGCCGTTCTGAGGTTATGGCTAAGGTCTAACCTTTCGTTTACTGTGACCTCCTCAAATCGCTTTTGTAAAGAATCGATCTCTCCCTCGACTCTTGACATGTTGCCTTTGACCTCGGCTACCTTGGCCTCTACTATGGTCTTATGTTCGTTGAGGTCCCCTCTTAATAACATGAGGTCAATGTTATGTTCCTCATGATGAACATTCACTGTTTCGCGTAGGCTTGGTACGGTTTCCGTTAGTTCGGAAATGTTTCTCCTGTTAACGTTTAGTTCGTCTCTGACCTCTAACATGCCGTCAACGATCGTCCTAACATTGTTGTTCATAGCATTTGCTGCTCCTCTCATGAGAACTAATCCGATATTCATGGTTGTCATGTCCTTGTCTATCTGGACTCTATTTATGGTGGTTTGAATTTGAGCCGTGTGCTCCTCCAGTCGGTTTTGCACATCCTCCCTAGCTCTATTCATTTGGTCTGTTAGGCAATCTACACGCTGGTTAGCCTCTTGATGGTGTCGTATGACATCAACCCTAACTGCCGCTAAACATGCGGCGAGATCATTTCTGGCTTCGACCCTAAATGCGTCCATATCAGCCCTGACTGGAGTTAAATCAGTCCTGACATTATTAACAGATTGAGTATTTATCTCTAAATCTAGTCTAACATTGTGAACGTCCTGTCTTACTTGGTCTACATGACCACTAACATTGTTTATAGATTGAGTATTCTGCCCCAAGTCACCCCGGACTTCTATCAAACATGAATGCCATGCGGTCAATTGATCTGCAGTACGACTTTCTAAGTTCGTCTCAGTCCTGTCAATTTACCATTAATCAACATTAAGATCCTCCAAAGTAACATGGTACTGACGGTCATCACGTTAACCTCGGCCCATGAGTTGGGCGCCATTTTATGCGACCAAGTCCGCCCACAACGTTGTGCGCCATTTTATGAGACCGTTAGTCGAGTCAACAACCACGATGACTTTCCTAACATCCCATAAGTCGAATAAAATTACCGTGAGGATCAGGTGAACTTCCTAATAGGCTAAGCGGCACGAGACACTGTAATCCACGGGGATAGTGGTACATGGTGACGATGGTCATAGACTGCCTAAGGAAAGGTTCACCTTAAAACTAGACTGAGAAATTAAACATCCAGACTTAAGTAAAACACCGTGAAAATTTATTAAAATTCACAAGCCCCTAGCCTAGTTCATAGGGTTATGATCGGCTAGTCCGCAAACTAATAAACAAAAGAAAATAAAGAGCAGGTCCCTACTTGAGAAGTTACTGGAAACAAAACCTCGCGAAAGATCTAACTCACAATAATAAAGCAACAACAGCAACACTAGGAAAATGGTACGACGCAAGTCCCTAGTTCAAGTTACAAGATTAAGCTAATATCAGAATTTACATTTAACAGGGTAGCAAAACAAATCCAAGTTAGGATGATACCATTTCCAAATTTACATTTAACGGTAATCATCTAGCTAAGTCCTAACAGTTAATTACAAAATTTACGGGGATGACGTCCGTAACAGAAAACAATTACAACAAATCTAAGTGTACAGCCATGAAAGACATTTAATTATTCTTAATAACTACGTGCTATCAGCACACAATAAGGTAACATGTAGGATTTACACACTTATACATCATAAATAAGTAATGAAATAGACACAAATCTTTATTACATTCCTGCCTACACCTTGGTTTACTCTTTGTAAGCCATAGTCATCTAATGCGTGTAATTACGGTGACGAATGCGTAGTTAAGACCACGTCTGACATCGCATGGCCTGAGCTCCACAAGCTACGAACTCTAGGTTCGCGCATGCTTCAGGTCGCTACAAAAGTGTCAACTGTCCTAGTCATTTCCACACAAGGAAATATTACCTTCAACTGCACGGCTATGTCAACAGTTCCAAAATGCAACAGAACAAAGTTAGATAGAATTCATTAGTTAGCTTTTGTTTTACCAACATTATGCGTTTTATTATTAAGATATCGGTTTAGGTTTATCGTTGGTTTATGGCGAATAATACTGACAATAGCTCGGGCACGGAGTGTCTACACTGAGATCATTCTCCACCAAAAAGCCTCGACTCAACAGTCAACGAGCAAAAACAACTCGGACACACAATAACACGGGTTACCAGTGGCGCAAAGCTCGCATTCAATAACTTTGGGATAGGCCTGTCCACAACAGTTACCTTCCAATAACATCTAGTCAACGGGAACCCTCCCGGACAAGGTAATCACAAGTACCTTCATACAATAAATTCCTGCATTTAACAGGGTCGCCTGCAACTCACTATAGAAAACCTGACCTAATTGTACACGTCAAGACGGTACACGCAAGAAGTGCGCTCAACTAACAAAAAACAATCTATAAAACATGTGATCTGAGACAGGGTTGAAAACTGGGTTACATAAGCTAAGTTGCAATGAAAGAAAGAGCGAATACAATTGCATTCTGTCTCTTGTCCAAGTCGTTCTGTCTCGCAAACAAATGAAGCGTGCTCTCAAGGGCACTGGTTTACAAAACCAGTTTATGTCACCAGCAGGCTACCACATTCCTGCGTTCGGTCGACACAAAACACACATTATTCAAGGCCGGCGATTTAATCAAAATAAAACTATACATCTGGCCTGTTCATAAAAAACTTTACCATGGGTTATGAACCTCTAAAGAATCCGTGTATAAAAACACGCAATAAATCTGAATAGAATAATATAATTCCGTCTTTCTACCAAAGACGTCTAAATGATAGTAATCTTACAATTACTGGAGCTCTTTGTTCTCAAAATACAATTCAGTAATTGCTAGTACAACATCAAATAAAAACGTGTCTTACATGACACAAGCAAAATGATAATTGTGGCGCAGATTCCATACAATGATCCGCTTAATGATACGTTGGGAACCGAGTTCGATGCTAGGCAACGAAACGTTCCTTCCAATAATTAGGTTCAAACTTGGCCGAGAACAGCTTCTGAGCTTATTCAAAATGAAAATATAATGCATTTACAAAACTGGCAATTACAGTCGATTGCCTAACTGATACGACTGTTCTAACGAAAGTCAGGGGTGTATCAAAACTGGCTGCAAAAAATGCAGTTAAAGAAATAACCATGACATCTGATTGTCATAACTAAAGTCAGCAAAGACTTGAAAAATCACCCCAAACAGGGTTGTACGAAATAGCCTCGAATGACTACGGTCACATCTAGCAAAAGATAGGCTTTGACGGTCTACGACGTTCATCAAGCTGCACCAGGGTTAACCAAAATGTTAGGCCCAAGGGTGTCTCACTATACTGAAATAAATGACTTTAAATTAAACTAGATACAATCCCTACCCAGAAAAATGGCTGACACAGAGTGTGGTTGATTCAAAAACTACATTAAATCTAATATAACACCAGAACTAGAACAAGAGAAGGGATGTTCAAAACTCACGACATGGAGAAGCTATCACTCAGCCCTCTATTCAATAACCAGGGTTGTACAAATTCCTCTCTGGATCTCTGGAACGGTATTATCCTCATCAGGATTCGCATCTGGACTCCTCCAAAGACCAGGGTTCGATTCGTCCCTGTCGACAACTCCGTGAATATGCTGGATATGCCTGGAAATGGCATCTTGGATTCCTTCCTTCTCGTCCTCGGTTCTGCAAGCTCCATCATCATGCTAGTTCTCGTAGAAACATCACCTTCATACCAGGATGGTATTAGCCCATGATGACTGATTCAAGCATGGAGTGGAATAGTCTGGTCACGTTGACGGTGAAATCAATTATGAAATTCATTCTTTCACTTTCCAAAAATATAATGTTCGTCGTAAGTATTGTAGGCTTTGATAGTAATTGACAACACAGCCTTAATTTCGTGGGTGTGAATAGATGCATGAGCTAGCACTGATCTATGATTCTGCACGTGCTAAATGACGCTACTTTTCTATCATGCAGCATCGGTAAAATGTACGTCGTTTTGGAAATAAAAACTTCACTCTGGCAATCCAAATATGTTACACTATTATAATCACACTTATTTGAAGTAGTTGCCACACATTTACCTGTATATTTTCCACAAGGCATTTGGCCCTCCACAAACACGTGGGTACTAAAATGTGGTATTCCGGTAAAATTATATAATTCACTAATACTTGCCAATAATTATCTTCAATATGTTTCTGTGGCTCACTGTGCATAAATACCAGTATCTTACAATATGCCAGTGCACGATGGCACCTGATAACCAATTCCTCGCTAAACAGCGGATATTCTTCTATGTCTTGTAGGACCAACACAATTACACGCCTATACTGGGCGGATTCTCCAGACGTAGTGCAAGGCACTGGGTGTCTCAAGGAAGTAGGTCGTCAAACCGAAGTCATTGAGCGACTACTTACGTTCCTATTTGCGTATCTGCAAGGGTATTACCTTACCTTAAGCTAAAATAACATTCTCAAAAATGTTTTAATGATGCAGCACGACGAAATGGAATATTCTGAGTCTTGAGAAAGAATAAAATTAAATAATAAGATCTCAGATAAATAATTGGCAGTTCTCACCAAAGTCAAAAGTGCGATTCAACGCTACTTCAAAGAGTATCGCGTGAGCTCTCAGCTCCACGTGGCTTCCTGGGTGTGTTCAAAGGTACAACATACCATCATAAATGTTCTGTCATAAAAAAATATCACATGAACCATAGCTCAGCGGGTTCAATATTTATTGTTTTGTAATGACTCATACGTTTTAAAATTAAGCGTTATATTGTGAATATTACAATGGAAAATATATATTTAATTGAAACAAAATTCGTCAGCAGATTTGCACGAGACATCTAGCAGCAAAAAAGTGAATTATCATGGCCAATTTGCTACGAACTGCACGCCGGCCTACAGATTAACTTACATATTTTATTGTAAAGTTTCTTTTTATGGCCGCTAGAATGCACTCGCCCTGTTAGGATTATCTTGTTTGATACTTCTCCACCAGATGTCACGACTGGTCTACGTGGGACTCCATTGATTAGCATACAATTGGCATTCTATGCGCATCGAATTTGAAGAATGACAAGTTGATAATACGATACATTTTTACTCTTTATTTTAAAGGGTTTGTAACAACCTATTGTGTGTGCGTTATTTGAAAATGTTATTTGAACTAAAGGACAAAACGATTTCACATAGTACCTGAACTCTAGCAGTTGGTGTTAGTTCAGAATATTAATTAATACCTTTATTGCACCCAAATAGCAATCGAAAATATCCACATAGTTGGTATACACACGTCACTGTAGGGTCATGGAATGTTTTGTTAATTCAATTAGGGTGGAGAAAGCCATGCACAGCCAGACGTGTAAACACATGCCTCAACTCAAAGTTGGATGTTGCCCACGTCCAGTCGATTATGTAATAATAATAATAATAATAATAATAATAATAATAATAATAATAATAATAATAATAATGTAATTGGTTTTACGTCCCTTTAACTACTGTGGCTTTTAGAGACGCCGGGGTACCGGAATTTTGACCCGAAGGGGATCTTTAACGTGCCAGTAAATCTACTGACGCGGCTCCCTCGTATTTGTGCACCCTCAAATGCCAGCTGACTGCGCCAGGATACGAACCTGCAACCTAGGGCCCAGCAAGCGAGAACGTTACCGCTGAGCCACGCAGCCAGTCCGGTCGATTATGTCTCCAGATCCATAACATTCTTGAGATACTTCTTTTCTTTCTTTCTTCAATGATGGTAGCAGTTGCTTTTTTCGAGGTTGTGGTGTTTGGTAGAAGTAAATAGTTTCTAAGGTCTTCAACCAAGAAATGATTCTATTATACTCTTTGATAAAAACAAATAGTTATAACTATACTCATTAATTTAGGAGAAAGTTGGCTAACTGAACATCTTGTTTTATTTACTTATTTAGTGTATGGCTTACAAATACATACATTATTTGACATGAACAATAATTATCAATGAACTAAAATACAAACAAACTTATAGACCTTGTATATACTCAATACATCTCGGAGTTGCCAACAATATGTCTTCAAATCGCCCTCCGATGCTCTGATGCTGCAGACCTCCCTGAGGTGCTCAACAGTCAGTCGCGGCGAACCACAGTCGCATACTGGTGAGGACAACATTCGCCATTTAAAAAGTGAATCCCCGCATCTTCCATGTCCCGTCCTAAGGCGGTTGAGCATTGACCATACCTTTCGAGGCTGATCAAACCCAAGAACTGTCTCATTGCCTGACTTGTAGCTGGAGCATTCCCTCCTCCAGGAATCGGTGGTTACTGACAAGTGCAAGAGGTGGATGTCTCGAACGGAGTCTGTTGATCCTGAGGTCTGAGATGTCAGAGTTTATCGGTAGTCCTGGGTTCGCTACGATATTGTTTTATTCTCTGATCAAAGCTACTTTCCTTCGCAGATTAGGGGGTGGTATGCTACCTAGGACAAAGCATCTCCCTGAACAGACACAGAGAGAGAAATCAAACGCGGTATAGGACTGGCGTGGAACAAATTTTGGTCGCTTAAGTTCGTACTCACCGACAAGAGACTAAAAGTAAGCACGAAAGCAGAAATCCTAGACAAATGTGTTATGAGTTATGGTTGTAAAACATGGTCCTCGACAGAAAAACCGAAAAAGCAGCTAAGGGTATGTCAAAGAAGAATGAAGCGTAAGATTCTAAACAATTCTCTAAGAGACAGAATCAGGAACGAGGAACTAAGAAGAAGGACAAACATACGCGACGTGGTAGAAAGGGCAGAAAGCCTAAAATGGAAATGGGGAGGACACATATCACGCATGGACGTATCGCACCACAATGTGGGACCCGAGAGAAGGCCGAAGAAACGTGGGACGCCAAAAAACCAGATGGGCAGACTACTTTAGAGTTAAAGCGGGAAACCAATGGTCGAGAGCGGCAAGAGACAGGGAAGCATGGAGACAGCTGGGGTCAAACAGGTATCAACACGCACCAAAAAGGACAGAAAGACAATGACAGTGAGTGGAAGAGGACAAAAGCTCCCAAGGATGCTCACCTTCGGAGCCTAATCACGAGCACGTCCCTGTGCAAGCAGGAGGCCTTTACCTTTACGGCTAATTTTATTATTATTATTATTTATTTTGCGCATGCGCTTACACATTCTCAGCATTTGCTGGAAAGAAAACATTTACAATCCCAGATACCGTACATATCACAAGGAGCAAATTCTTGGTGACTGCATTGAGTAGTAGCTTCATATTCCCCTCATTGCTTCAGGCCTGATTGCCCAAGAACAGCCTTACTACGCGACACGTAGAAAGTATGACTGTTTTCTGCATCAGTTTGAAAAGGCCTGGGTCTAATTTCAACGCCGTGAGCGATTCCTTTAAGTTGTTGGGAATCACGCCAGTGCTGGAGATAATAATAGGAACTGTCCTGACTTGTGCCATGTGCCATTGCTTCCTTATCAGTTCTGAAAGCTCTGTGTATTTTGACAGCTTTTCAACATGCTTTGTTAGTATGTTGCCACTGTTTGGGATCGCCACATCTATGAAGGTGGTGTGCTTCATGCATTTGTCAACAAGAACTAAATCAGGTCTGTTGTGCACAGCTGATTGGTCTGTCAATACAGTACGATCCCAGTACAACGTAAAGCTGTCATTTTCCAGTACACTTTCAGGAGCATATTTGTAGTACGGCACTTTCTCTTGGCTCAGCAGTTGAAGTTGTATAGCCAATTCTTGATGGACTATCTTGGCAACAAAATCATGTCTCTTCCTATATTCTGTCCCTGCAAAATGGCGACAACCCGATATAATATGCTGAACAGTCTCAGATGTTGGGCAACCGTATCTGCAATGGTCATCTTGCACAGATGCATCCTTGGTTATGAACTTTAGGTAGTTCCTCGTGGGGACAACCTGGTCCTGAATAGCCATCATAAAGCCTTCTGTTTCAGGAAACATCTGCCCAGAAATCAACCAAAAGTTCGACGCTAGCTTGTCGACGTGAGTTTGGATGACTTCATTGGGATGTCTTCCGTGTAGTGGCTTGGACAACCAGGCATTGAATCTATCCAAATCACTGCGCACCTGAATTTGAGTCTCTTGCTGACTTAAGAGTAGTGGAGTTGAATCATCTGCTTCTGTGACAGCCCTGTGCAGCATCGAATGGTTCGATACAGAACAGAAGTATTTTCTTAGCTCATAGATCTGTCGAGCTACTTGGTTGTTTATATCAACAATTCCTCTCCCACCCATATGTCTCGGTAACATGACTCGTTCCACAGATGCCCTGGGATGGTGTTTTCGTGACTTGGTCAGTGATGTTCTAATTTTCTGTTCTAAGCTTGCAATGTCAGTTTTACTCCACTTGATGACCCCAAACGAGTAACTAAGAATAGGGACAGCATAAGCGTTGATTGCCTTAACCAAGTTTTTACTGTTGAGGCTGGTGTTAGAAACAAGCTTAATTCTTCTGACAAATTCCTTCGTCAGATCTTGTTTCACTACTGAGTGTTCTATGTGTCTGGCTTGCTTCATTCCCAGATACTTGTAGGTCTCGCTAGTGAGCATTGTTGCAATCTGATGGCCCTGAGCTGTTTCATATACACCTTCCTGCAGCTTGCCTTTCATAATGTTCAGCGTCTTACATTTCTCCAGCCCGAATTCCATTTTCACATCCTGTGAAAAGGTTTCCACTATCTTCAACAGAAACTCTAGTTGTGCTCTGGTGGCAGCATATAGCTTTAGGTCATCCATATACAGGAGATGGTTGAGCTTTGCAAGCTCCCTGGAGTTCTTCTTGATACTGAATCCATATTTTGTTGAATTAAGTTGGTTTGATAGTGGGTTCATCGCAAGACAGAACCATAATGGGCTCAAGGAGTCTCCTTGGAATATTCCCTTGTGGATTGGGATCATACTTGTTGCAATACTGCCATTTGTAGTACTAAGGCTCATCACTGTACGCCACGATGTCATGGCGTGTTCCAAGAAATATATAATCTGAGGATCAATCTTATACACTGACAAAATATGGATCAACCAATCATGGGGCACGGAATCATAGGCCTTCTTGTAGTCAATATATGCCGTGAATAAATTTCTGTTATTGGTAAAGGCCTGGTTAGAAACCACTGAGTCAATGATAAGTATTTCTTTACACCCTTTGGACCCTTTCGTGCATCCTTTTTGTTGTGTTGCTATGATGTTATTTTTTTCACAGTGAGCATATATCCTCCTACTAAGACAGGATGTGATGATCTTATACATCGTGGGAAGGCATGTAATTGGACGGTATTTTCCAGGATCTTGCATATTTTGTGGGTCTTTCGGAAGTAGATGTGTTACACCTTGTGTAAGGAAATTTGGCATCTTCTGTGGATGAGCAACAACTTCATTCACCAGAGTAGACAGAAGATCGTATACGCACCAGAATTTCTTATACCAGTAATTCTGTATCTGATCTAAACCAGGTGCTTTCCAGTTCGGAAGACCTTTAATGATGGAAGAAATTTCAGTGGATGTTATTGGATCATATTGCATCGGATTAAATTCTTTAGAGATGTTTGTTACTTCCTGAACCCAATGAGAGTCTGAGTTAAAATTGGTGGCTTTGGATAGTTGATTGCTCCAAAACTCTTCAATTTCTTCTCTTGTTGGATAAGGAGCATTTAAGGATACATAGTTTTCACTCAGTGCTCTGTAGAATTTCTTCTCGCCTTTGACAAATAAGTTGTTGTCCTGTCTCCGTTTCCTACTGGCTCTGTATCTGGAAAGTCTGTTCGCTATCAACGTAAGTTTCTGTTTGAGTGTATCTAAACACTGTTCGGCTTTTGTGTTTGGGTCATCTCGGTCGGTGTGGATTTTGGACCGCCTCATTATTGCCTTACAGAGTCTCACCAGTCTTCTTGTGTGTGTTCCTCTAATAAACTCAGTCAAACGGCCAATATCTGTTCGCAATTTGTCGATATTGCCTATCAGACGTCTCTCCCACTT
Source organism: Meconema thalassinum (assembly GCA_946902985.2). Lineage (NCBI taxonomy): Eukaryota > Metazoa > Arthropoda > Insecta > Orthoptera > Tettigoniidae > Meconema > Meconema thalassinum. The sequence goes on along the minus strand of OY714911.1, from coordinate 16,915,663 downwards.
AGGAGTAACAGGAGCACATTTCCTACTGCAGGAAGTATTCCTTTCTCTCAGTTGGATGCCCATAGTTCTGATAACTGTGACGGCTCCACAGTACAGAACAGTGTGAAGAGATTCTAAGTCATTCACATCTATCAAGTGTTTGGGTAGGATAGCTTGATTCATGATATTTAAAATTTTTGATACCTTCCTAGACGAATTTACTCGAGGCAAGGCAGGTCTAAGCATTGGGTCTGTTCCATTGAACTGAGTCATAGCCGTCATCATTTCATCTGCTAGGATCTTGGTATGTGACTCATCTTCATGATGCGTATCCGGCTGTATGCCACTGACTGGCTCATTGTGTTCTTCTTGATGTTGTTCCTGCTCATGGAGCTCTTGTGCTAATTCACTCTCCAGATTAGTTCCTTGATCACAATCAAACACTCTTCTGACCTCCTGCTTGATTGTATTAAGTCTTGCTTCTGGCACTAAATTATTACGGACTATCGCCCTATATTGGTCCGCCACTCTCTGTTCAGTCACACGGAGTTCGGGGTATGCTTCATGGAACTCATTGAATAATTTCTGCCTATATCCAGTTAGTTCTGTTCCAATGCGAGTCACCTTATAATAAATGCGCATTATGGTCTCGTTCATTGCGATTGACCATTTTAAGCGCTTTCTTGGCAGGCCTGCTTGGGTGAGTGCCGGAAGTGGTTCTGGCACAGCACTTTCAGCAGGCAAAGCACTTGACGTTGGTTGGCTTTGTTGTAGTTGTTGGGCTGTATCTTCTTGTGCGACAGGAGCCCGCCTCATCAGCATCCTGCCACCGACGATTCGCTTGCTGTCATGTCCATCGCCGGCTCTAGACATGCCCTGACGAACCTCAGGCAGCGGCCTTTCATTAATTTTTAAATTTATTTTCTCCATATTATGGGTGGGTGCGTTTTTAACCTACAGCCAGGTGTTCATCTTCAGCCGCTCCTAACATGGAGAACAGACGCTGTTTGCAGCCGCCCGCTACGGATCAGACACTGCAGTTAAGGTTTGTTATCAGGGTTTTCCCTCCCCTAGGCAGGTTGCCTTCACCACGGCTGCGGAGTCCTGCCTACCCCATTTAGTATATCTCGTCATTTCTGGTTAGCACATACCTTATCATTGCAGATTTCTCACAACTCACATTAGATAGGTTATACGGTATAACTATCTTGCAGGGATATTGCTTATATTACAACAGTGGACGTCATTTAACTGCAAACGATCAGCAGAGAAGGAATGCCGTACTTACAAGAATCTATGCAGCAAATACGTGTAACCTAATTTTGTAGGTTAAGCAGATGTACACTTCACCTTTCGTAATATTAACACGTAAACAGTCCGATTATCTGCACAAATGATATGAAGTATATAATAAATGGGCTTTAAACATCCCAATTTCACACACAACACCGTACATAACCCATTTCGAGAAGGCATTTGGGGTTATAAGGCACTGTAACTAACGATGTAGCAACCACAACATGAATGTAAACAAACATATTGCAGCTGTATTTTGATGATTATGACGTTGATATATCCACAAGCACTATAACTCACACTTGTTTTCGACAAGAGTCCTTAAAAGTCACCATAGAAATCATAAACTAACCATATAAACGTGTAAAACTTACATAAAAAGCCGAAATGCGAGGAGCTCAAAATCAAGGACTGTACAGTACAGCATGCATTATTATTATTATTATTATTATTATTATTATGCTACTTAGGACAGGCAGCCAGATGGTGGGTGTAGATCTGATTGTTCCTGAAATAAAGCGCATAGTACTATTAAGCTGAACATCAACTTTGTTTATGTGGGCGCTGTTCAACCATACTGGTGCGCAGTACTCCGCCTCAGAGATGTGGCGGATGATCCCCATGTGGTTTCACAGACCTAAATAAATTTACCACAACAACAATGACTTCAGGTTACTGACGGTTCTGAGAAGTATGCCTTACTACAGTAGACTCTAGAGTCAATTATATTATTCAACCTCTTATCCTAAATGTGCTTTCAAGTAGGCCTGTCCCCGAGTATGACCAACCTTAATTTGGGGGTGGCCATGTTTTACGTGGTCACCGGCTTCATAGAAGATCTATTTTTAAACATTTAATGCAGCCAAGTGTCCATTTACAAGAATACTATTTACAAAAAAAAACTTAATTTCTATTGATTCGCATAATCACTGATTGCCCTTGTTCATTTTGTATAGGGGCATGGTGGCGCTGCGGGCAAGCTGTCTGCCTCTCATCAAGGCGGACCGGGTTCGATTCCCGGTCACTGCATGTGAGATTTTCGATGTGAAATGCCATGTCCTGTGGTTCGGATTCCACGTAAAACGGAGGTCTCGTGGCTTATGATCGCGAGATTAACGGTCACGTTAAACTACAAGCTTCCTTTTGTTCATTTTGTACAGTATTCCAAGTGGTCATAGTGATCGCATGCATGTCCACACAGTTGACACTTGCATGTAAATGAAGGCTCATGATACGTCTTTTTGTGACAAATGATGTGATAGAAGCCGTGTACTGCCATTCTTGTTTAGACGTGACGCATTTCAAAATTTGCTTTCGTCCATGATCGATCAATCATGGCGCCAGATGCAAAAAACTCCGGATATACGTCTTCTCGTTTTTGGATGAGTGTTGCCAATAGGTTGTCTGATGCAATTGTGTTGGGTAGATGTATTTGTGTCCTAAGATCTTCTATGAGGAAGGATTCTCTTGCCAGGAGATTAACTAATCTGGATCTTGCTGTCTTTGAAACTCCAATTGCTTTCTTAATGTATACTGCTTTTACTCTTTCTAATGTGGAGAGGTTTTTCATTGAGAGATACGTCCAGATAATTTCTAAGCCATACGCCAATATTGGCAGTATTCTTGCTTTAAATAGAGACATTGCTGTCTCTAATCTGAGGGATCTTATATAACTTATTCCATGCATAGCCATAGTAATAATAATAATATCGTATGGCCTCGGGTACCTGGTGCAAGCTTTGTTAATTGACACCCAGAGGGTAGCTTGCATGTCGAATTTCGTCGTTCCTTTGAACGCTATGAAAGTCAAGGAGGTTAGATATCTAAACTCCTTGACACTACAGCGCTTTCAAGTAGAGAATGGAGGAACTTTGTGTTGGCGGAAAATCCCGAGATTAATTTTGCCATTGAACACGGCCTACTGAATTCAAATGGGTTCTTTAACATGCCAACAACGTATGACATGAGTATCGTGATTTTTGTCGCCTTCAAAAATCACTTACCATGGCCAGGGGCGAACCTGCAATCTTGGGGTTGGTAGTCCGACACTATAACCACTCACCCACCGTGGATAGTCATGCATAGCCATTATTGCATGTGTAGCTTTTTCTAATACATGTTTTGTGAAACACTTGGCGGTTGTTTGAAATGTGACTCCTAGATACTTGAAATCTGGACTGATCTTTAGTTGCTGTCCTTGTATGTAGATTTTTGCTGTTGCAGGAACTTTTCCTCCATTCCGGAATACTGATGGGTTCAATTTTCACCTCAGTCACCTTGGAAGTGGTTTTCCGTGGTTTCCCACTTCTACTTCAGGCAACTGTCAGGATGATTACAAATACACACACCAATACAGCCATCAGAATAACACAGGTTATCAGAAATATCATACACAACTACACGATGCCACAAAGCACCTAAATAAATATTTTATTTACTTATTTAGTGTATGGCTTACAATACATACATTATTTGACATGAACAATAATTATCAATGAACTAAAATACAAACAAACTTATAGACCTTGTATATACTCAATACATCTCGGGGTTGCCAACAAGATGTCTTCAAATCGCCCTCCGGATGCTCTGATGCTGCAGATCTCCCTGATGTGCTCAACAGTCAGTCGCGGCGAACCACAGTCGCATACTGGTGAGGACAACATTCGCCATTTAAAAACAATTCCTCTCGGCACGCCGGAAGGCGGAGGTAGATTTCACCGGGCAAACTAGGGGATAGGCTATAATAGGCAAAATATGCAGTTTTCGCAGAAGGATCAGACCTCATTTATTGCGAGAAAGTATTTTACAATACAATTGGAGCTCAATTAACTTTTCTTTCGTCTTACTATGCATAATTTTAACATTTTATTGTGTTAGGGGGCGGTAGCCTTCTTGTCATTTGGGGTCCATTTTTAGCCTATTTTCAATTTTGAAAAAATAGGCTTATGAGATCACCTTTTGTCCGTGTGTGTGTGCGTGCGTGTGTGTGTGTGTGTGTGTGTGTGTGTGTGTGTGTGAGGTGTGTGTGGGTGTCCCCCTAATAACTTTTGATCGGCTGGAACGATTTCAATGAAACTCGGTAACTTCATAGCACTAATCCGGACGACCTCGACCGTGCCCTTCAAATATTGTTACGTCTCACCAATCCAACATGGCGGCTGTGCGAAATATTTCACCAGCATTCAATATCTCCGAAACGATTCATGATATCACCCTGGAATTTTTTACGGTGATAAAGGGAAGTACTAGAAGTTCGCCTATGTGACTTTTGAAGAACTGGTAACTACAATACCAACATGGCGGCCACGCGAATTTGCGACTTTTAAATAGACGTTTCTCGCGATTTAACCAACCAAACGCAATAAAACTTGGTACAGTATATGTTTATAGACATTGTTTTGAACCGACATCTAACTTTATTCAATTGTTTACATAACCACAAGATGGCGGATGTGCGAAATATTTCACCGGCATTATCTCTGAAACTATTAGCGGTATCACCCTGAAATTTTGCACGGAGATAAAGGGCACTACTGGAAAATCATCAATAAGACTTTCAAAAGCCGGTTAACTACAAAACAAACATGGCGGCCAAGCGAATGTGAAAATTTTAAATAGACCTTTCTCGCGATTTAATATTCCAAACGCAATGATATCTGGTACATTAAATGTTTATACACATTGTAATGCACTGGTATCTAATTTAGTTCAATTGTTTACAAAACCTCAAGATGGCAGCTGTGCGAATTTTAAAATTAAGTTTTTATTTCTTGTGTCGTAGTCATGCAATCGAAGTGAAAGTTTGAATAATGAACCTACGCAATAATTTTCCTTTAATGGTACATGACTCTATGGCCTATACATTTAACAATCCAACATGGCGACCATCCGAAATATTTAGACGGCTCTGAATATCTACGAATCTATTATAGCAATCAAACTGAATATTTTTGTGTTCATAGGGGCTATGAACTTAAGTTCACCTATAGGACTTTAAATAACCTGGTGATCACAAATCCAACATGGCGGCGACGCGCATTATAAATATTCACATGGACGTTTCTCGCAATTTAACCATCCGAGTGCAGTGAAACTTGGTACAGTAAATCCTTATAAAAAATCCACAGCCTGCTTCCCGTCTCCGACCGGGTCAGGAATGGAATGAATGAAGCCCCCATCTAGCGGCGAGGATATGAAGTGTGCCGGCTGACGAAGCCTGTCGCACTCCTCTGGGGCAAGGATTAAATGATTGACAGATGAAATGAAATGCTAGTGGAGAGTGTTGCTGGAATGAAATGTTGACAGGGAAAACCGGAGTACCCGGAGAAAAACCTGTCTGCCTCCGTTTTGTCCAGCACAGATCTCACATGGAGTGACCGGGATTTGAACCACGGACCCAGCGGTGAGAGGCCGGCGTGCTGCCGCCTAAGCCACGGAGGCTTATCAGTAAATCCTTACACGAATGTTAATCCACTGGCATCTAATTTATTTCAATTGTTTCCATAACCAGAAGATGGCATCTAAGCGAAATTTATAATCTCCTTGTTACTTCTTGTGTCCTAATCATGCGTTTGAAGTTTGAATGCTACACGTACACAATAATCTTTATGTAACAGTACATAACTCTGAGTCCTACATATATAAAATCCAAAATGGCGACCATCCGAAATATTTAGTCGGTTCTCAATATCTACGAATCTATTACAGAAATCAAACTGTAATTTTGTATATTGATAGTGGCAATTAACATAAGTAGGATATATGAAAATAGGCTGTATAGTTCTTCACGGAACTACTTGTTATATTTGTGGTCACACCGTCCTTATGCAAGGTTTGGAACTGATGTGTAACTATCTAACAGTCTGTTACTTTTTCACGCAAAATTTTATCTCCCGCAAAGATGTTGGTTGGTTCCTCAGTTTAGGGGCTGTGACAACGCGGTCATGTAACCCCGTGTACTTTGGGTGTGTGTAGAATCTGTCTGATAAACGGTGTTAATTGTGATGGCTGTATTAGTCTGTAATTCAGGTAAGGACTGCAGACGGTCAATTTCAAGTAGTAGTTCCTAATAAGTAAAAATGTAGACTTTCACGACCGGCGTTGAAATAGGAATCTCCGTTTCGCGGGCTTATAGGTCGTGTTCCAAGGACATTTTGTCCTAATGTTCGTAATGTTGGTACCAAATATACCGTCAACGACACCTAGCTGTGAACTTGGCTACTAGATGCCACCGCAACCAGTAACTTGCAACGAACGTTGGACTCTCTGAAGGAAAGCATACTGAGGGATTTTCAGCGCTCTTTGAAAATCCGACGACTTCGGCCGGCTTTGAACCCACGACCTTGGGCATAGAAGTTCAGCATGCTATCAGTTACGTCACCGAAGCCGCTTCACACTTAGTTGGAAATCTGAATCTGATCTCGTGCAAGTGCGTTGTCATGGCAACGTCTGATGGCTCATCTCTCATCAATTTAGTAGTGTTGCCATGGCAACCTCTGTTAGCTCTTGGCATTTTCTTATAATTCCGAAATCATTTTTCTCATCCCTTGGCGTAATGGTGGGTCATATCAAAAAATCTTTCAGACAAAAGTTTTAGGTAATTATTAGGGGAATATTGTCCATTCTGTACGGTTTTGATATTGTGCCTATTAAGAGAGATATGCTTAATGTTTCCCGAAAAACCCACTTTTTCCCACCCCATTGGCCAATGGTTTGTGCTATCAAAAAACTTTTTAAATATAGATTTTTGGCACTTATCCGACACATAATATAAACTTTGAAGGAATTCGATATTTCACATATTAAGAGAGTTATAGTTATATTTCACTTTTTTTTGAAAAAAGCCCCCCTTTTTTACCCCCTTCGACCGATTGTTCCCATTAACGAACTCGACCGAGATTTTATAGGGATACATATTATGTAAAAACTGCAAAGTGATTGGTGCAAAATTACGGCAGTTATCGTGTCCACAAGGAACTGATATATATATATATATATATACATATATACATATATACATAAATTATATATAAACTTTTCAACTGTCGGTGGTTTTGGGGTCTGGGGGTTGTGAAACGCGAAGATATGTCGAAATTTTCCCGAAGTCGAAACATGGTACCCATTGCAATAGTTAGCTTTCTAATGAAATCTACCTAAAAGTGAATCCCCGCATTTTCCATGTCCCGTCCTAAGGCGGTTGAGCATTGACCATACCTTGCAAGGCTGATCAAACCCAGGAACTGTCTCATTGCCTGGCTTGTAGCTGGAGCATTTTGGGTCCATTCTCTCCTCCAGGAATCGGAGGTTACTGACAAGTGCAAGAGGTGGATGTCTCGAACGAAGTCTGTTGATCCTGAGGTCTGAGATGTCATAGTTTATCGGTAGTCCTGGGTTCGCTACGATATTGTTGTATTCTCTGATCAAAACTACTTTCCTTCGCAGATTAAGGGGTGGTAGGCCTATGCTACTTAGGACAGGCAGCCAGATTGTTCCTGAAATAATGCGCATAGTACTATTAAGCTGGACATCAACCTTTTTTATGTGGGCGCTGTTCAACCATACTGGTGCGCTGTACTCCGCCCCAGAGTTGTGGCTGATGATCCCCACGTGGTTCCACAAACCTAAATAAATCGACCATAACCACAGTGATCTCAGGATACTGACGGTTGTGAGAAGTATGCCTTACTACAGTAGACTCTAGTTTCATTGTTCATGAAACGAGTATTAGGAGTTGCAAAAACAGCGCCATCATGGCTAGTTTATGAACTAATTAGGGAGACCTACTTTATAGAGGATGTTAAACTACACCACTGGTTGCCATCTATAGGACCCTACCAGGATCTGGTTAACATTCGAGAGAGAAAGAAAGAAAATTGAGATAGAAATGGAGTTCTACACCACCTCAGCAATGATAGATGACGGATGGAAGAAGGAATGCCAGTCCCAGAGACATGTTATCACAAGAACTGCAATTCACGGATTCCATCACAAGATATGCAATATCAAAACATACCATCAACCGACTGAAGATTGTCAATGTGTGCTGTGCGGGCAGACCTGTGGCAAATATCACTTATTGAGATGCGTTAAGAGGACAAATTCGCTTGCAGAATATAGCAAAGAATAATCTGTTATTTTAGATGTGCTTCAATTATGTGTAAATTAATGCTCAACTCGAGCGCACTTTTCTTGTTAATATACGAATAGTGTCAATTATATTATTCAACCTCTTACCCTAAATGTGCTTTCAAGTAGGCCTATCCCCGAGTATGACAGACCTTAACTTGGGGGTGGCCATGTTTTACATGGTCACCGGCTTCATACAAGATCTATGGGATCACGAATGATTACGGTTTCACAAAACTTATAGGAATTGTCCTTCAAAATATGAGATTTTATGTGGATTCCCAAGGTCAGCGCAGTCGATGGAGATATCAAAGGAATGGTTTACCACTATCACCAATGCTGTTTAACGTCTACACTAACGATCAACCACTTCCAATGAACACTAAAAGTTTCCTGTATGCCCATGATCTATCATTATCTAGTCAGGGGAAATATTTTGAAGATGTTGAAGCTCACTTAACAGAAGCATTGCCAGAGTTGGATGACAATCAACTTCGTCTAAATCCAGCAAAACCCCAGCTGTGTGCACAATCAAGCTCGTCGCGAACTTAATATTGTCATGGAAAGGTTCACGTTTAGTAAACACTCCCCACCCAAAATATCTGGGAGTCACTGTCGATCGTACTTTGACCTACAAGCAGCATTGCCGGAATACCAGAATGAAGGTGGAAGCTAGGAATAACATCCTTCGTATAAGATCACTGGTAGCACCTGAGACTCTTAACCATTAACCTTGAGAACGACAGCACTTGCCACAGGTTACAGTGCATGCCCAGTGTGGTGCAAATCAAGTTGACACGGCGCTTAATGAAGCATGTAGGCTTATTACAGGTTGTTTGAGGTTTACACCACTTGCAAAACTTTACCAGATTGCAGAGATAGCACCACCAGATATTCGTCGTGAGGTAGCTGCCAATGCAGGGAGATGGTTCTTTGGTTCCGTAGTTTAGGGGCTGCGACTACGCCCCTTGTACTTAGGGTGTAGAATCTATCTGATAACCGGTGTTAATTGTGATGGCTGTATTAGTGTGTGTTATCTGTGATTCAGGTAAGGACTGCAGACGATTAATTTCTTCTAGTAGTTCCTACTTTTGCCACCAAATGCTACCATCCACGACATCTAGCTGTGGAAGCGAATACTAAAGGCCATCGCAGTCAGCACCCGGTGGTGAACGTTGGAACTAATAGAGCGTTATCAAACTAACCTAAAAATGTTGGCTTCCACAAGTGTAATTAGTGGAAGGTTCTTTTTCTTGCCATAAATCTATGACATGGGATCGCCGGATTTACTTCGTCTCGGAAGGAAGGCATTCTGAGGGATTTTTAACGCTCTTAAAAAATCTGACGACTTTGGCGGGGTTTCAAACCGAACGCAGAGAGTTTGTTAAACAGGTTCATCAGCCCTCCCACCCGCTATATAGCCTAGTTGTGTACCAGCCACCCCTAGATTGAAGTGCAGGAAAAGTTTCCTTAAAACCACTCGGGTTGAGAGTAGCCTAACTCTCCATGTCAGGGGTTCTCAACCAGTGCGTCACGACCCCCAGTGGGGTCGCGAGATATGGAGGAAAAGTAAAAAAAAAATGTTATTGCTGTAGTTCTTTATTAAAAGTGACAGTCAGTCGAAAGACTAGACTTTGTATCATTTTAAATGCTACAAATGCTGAAAAATGCTAGAAAGGCTGCTTAATACTTATCTTGCTTATCTTGTTCCAAATAACTCGCGAACGGCAAGTGCAAACCAAGGGCAAAGCAAGGTCAAGTGCGCGGGATGCCGCACGCTCACCAGAGCGCGCGGTGACGTGCCCCTTCCATCCAGTCTAAAAACACTTATAGTGGGCGATATATTGAAGATAGAGATATGCTCTCCCGGACTTTTTTGTGGAACTTTTCATGCTGACCAATTCTTACGCTCATAGTATATTGATATTTTTAACGGTTTGCCCAGCGTTAGCTTAAGAAGCGCACGGATTCCAAGTTTGTTTTCGACTATTTCACTGAAATCGTTACTGCTTGGCTTCCTTTGATCATACATAAATTATTTTCTACAGAATCTTTCCTCGAGATATCCTTTACAGAATGGTGAAAACCGCATTAGAATCCATCCAGTGGTTCTCGTGATTACCCGTGACATCCAAGAATCGGGGATTTTTGTCTTATACTAACGAAGTAGAGATTGTCGGGGAACACATGCACCAAGCGGTACTATGACGTCACACAGCTCAGTCACCGTAACGTAACGCCAGACCCCAGCGTAACGACGAAGTCGACAAGATCATTTAAAATGATAAAAAAAATGAATACACTCACATTGTACTAAACGTTTACGTTTTTTATTCAATTAATGAGAAACTTGAGCTTGTTTGGGATTAACCAGTTTTTGAATGTCTGGAATGATTTTTGTAACACACAAAACAATGTCATTTTACAGCGTCAAACGATTTCTGGATTTGGTTTTTAAATTCGCCATTATGGAGAATCCTTGTTCGCAGTTGTAAGATGTAGCGCTGTTGTGGACAGTTCTGGAAAATGAAAATCCACAGCCTGCTTCCAGTCGACCGACCGGGTCAGGGAATGGAATGAATGAAGCCCCCATCTAGCGGCGAGGATATGAACTGTGCCGGCTGCCGAAGCAAGTCGCACTCCTCGGAGGCAATGATTAACCCGCAGTGTGGTCCAACCCGTGGCCCGCCTGTTCATTTTGTTGGCCCCTGCCCTTCACTCTTCGACAGTTATAATCCGTGGCGTGCCTACTTTAATTTTTACTTTCATTCAGTAATGTTACGAAGGAGCCAGGTGGGAAAGGAAATAACCCGAAAAATACGCCTGTAATCAGAATTGTCTTTCCACGAATACGTACGGCACGAGAGTGGCCCCGCCCCTAGGCGACAACTGGTTGGCTGCCAGTGATTGGCTGCCGATAAGTTCGCGATCGTTCGTATGCGGGATGTAAGCTCATTAATAAATCTGTCCCTTAAACATCAACACAGGCAGTTGCAGCTTACACACAAGCGCCAACTCATCCCATCCCTTCTCAGTTTACCCATCTCCCCTCCAAGCGCTCCACAACTCCAAAATAGAGCCCTTACTAGCATACTCCATATTCTCCAGCAACTAGCCACCATTTCCCTTTAATCAGCCCTCACATACTCCGACAGCTAATCAAGAATACTCTCATCATCCCCTCCTTGCCCCGCGGTGGCGCTAAGTACCTGCTCGGGTGGTTAGCCACGGCCGAGCTACTCGGGATGGTGCCCAGCGGGCCGCGGGTTCGATCTTATCGCCAAGCCAAACCCTCACTACGCCGTATGCCTCTCCTGGCTCTATGTACACCTCATATTTAACTCCTTCTTTTATTTCTTTTCTTCTTCAATAATTACTAGCCCTCTCGCTACTTCTGATTTCACTCTTTCGTGCTATATGCATCAGGTCATATTCTGACCAGTTCTGATGCATAGGAATAGACCAAACCCTCTTAAACAAATGCTGCTATTTCCTTATACCGTTCCTACACAGCTCTCATGGCCCTTATGGGCTGAAAGGCTTTCAAAAAAGCTTCGCTGACTTTACATCGCAGGTCTTCTGTCTGTCTGTCTTCGAAGAGGTCATATAACAGACAGAGATCGAGGCCAAGACTATTATAGCTTCCGAGCAAGCCACACGCTATCACTTCGAGCTCCGTGAATTGATGATCTGCCTGTCCATTAGCTGCTAATTCTTCGTTATCGTCAAGCCTGCCATAGCCAATAATCCTCTCCTGCTCCCAAGTTAAAACCAACAATACCCTATCCTACCATTACCCATTGTTAAGCAACAAACCCACCTTCTAACCTTCCACGTTGCGAGAGCGGTACCCAATATGGCGGGACTTAATAAACGGCGTGTTGAAGATGAGAAACGACAATTTCAGTCAAAGTGGCAGGAAAGTTATTTTTTTGTTGAACATAATGGAAAACCACAGTGTGTTTGTTATCTGTTCTCAAGTCTTAGGTGTTTCGAAGGAGTATAACGTGAATAGACACTAGAGGAAAGTCGCCATATATGGAATACCGTAATATTTCGAATTGTGTGATTGGTAGATCTCCGTTTCCTGTCAGTGCTTGCGTGTGACGTCATTGTATTCCCGAGGTCACTGAGCGAGACGACTCTGCTGAGCTTGGTTGGTTAGTTATCTGCTGAAGTTTGATTCTTCCGTCTTTGAGATTTTGTGAGGGATGTACTCATTGCATTATTGTATGCCTTTATTGTCGGGTATTATTCTTATCCTAGGAGGCAAATTATAGTGTATGTGCTACGCTATGAGCTATTATGTGATTGTTTATCCTTAAGTTTATTTTCTTTTCCGTTGCGCATCCTTGAAATCAACATGGCAAAGTTCCCAATATGGAATACATGGGGTCCGCAATATGGAATAGTATTCCATATTTGGCTCCTCATTCCTGTCACTTAATTTTATATGAATATAATCAATTATAAAAGTATTTGTACAATTTTTCTAGGTTATGTAAGAGGAAACGGTGGAACCCGGATGACATGAAACAAGCTATTTTTGCGGTACGAGAAAAGAAAATGGGATTTAAAAAAGCAGCTGAACAATTCAATGTACCTAGACCTACATTGTTCAGGCTGTATTCCGTGAAGGATGTTTAATGATTTGAAGCAGAAATTAACAAGACAGAAGAATATATTTCAGCAACCATCAAGCACTGCCCGTTTAAAGGCATCTTATGAGGTATGTTTAGAGCCACCTAAAAGTAAAAAGTTTTTTAGGGATGGTGAGCTCATTAAGAGATGTGCTGTAAAAATGGCATCTTCATTTGGAGATAATAGGATGGCTAAAATTTTTTAAACAGTTTCCTTGTCTCATCAGACAGTTAGTAGAAGAATTAATGACATGGCTGTTGAGGTTTCAGGTTCTCTCAAGAGCATTTTGGAAAAGTGTAAATTTTACTCTCTAGCTTTAGATGAGAGCACAGATATAGCTGACATCGGCCAGCTCCTTATCTTTGTCAGAACAATAAACGAAGAATTTGAAATTTATGAAGAACTGTTGGAATTAAGATCATTAGAAACCAGCAAGAAAGGTATTGACATATTCAACGCACTCGATGATGTCGTTTCTAAATATGGAGGTTTTGTGAAGTGCTCTGGCATTGGAACAGGTGGAGCTAAAGCAATGGTTGGTCGTAACATTGGTTTAGTAGGGTTATGTAAAGAAAAAGGATTTAATTTTTTGTTTTTCCACTGCATTATCCACCAGAAGGCTCTCTGTGGAAACATTATAAGGCTCAGTGAGACAATGAAAACTGTTGTAAATACTGTAAATGTAATAAGGGGAGGTAATAAAGTCTGTAGACACAGAGCATTTATTGCATTCCTGGACAATTTGGAAGCTGAGTATGGTGACATTTCATTCTACTGTGAAGTGCGTTGGCTAAGTGCTGGAAATTGCTTGCAACAGTTTTTTTGGGTTGAGGAATGAAATTCTTGCTTTTCTCAAAAATGAAAACATTGGGCATGAGTATCAAGAAAAACTGGAAGAAATCCAGTTTTTAAATAATCTTGCATTTCTGACAGATTTAACATCTCATCTAAATGCTTTAATCCTGAAACTACAAGGCAGAAAACTAAATATCTCCCAGCTTTATGGACATATTGAGGGTTTCCGCAAAAAACTTGATGTACTACAAATTTCATTGAAGGCAAATAATATGGCACACTTCCCATCTTGACAGCAGTTGAAAGAAGGAAAAAGTGACATAAATTTTAGTATGTTTCATGAAATAATAATTGATATCAAGAAAGAGTTCCAGAACAGATTCCAGGATTTTGACTCCCTAAAACCAAAACTTGCACTGTTCAACAACCCCATGGATATTGAAGTGAGTGAGGTGCCCTGCGACCTTCAAATGGAAATTTGTGATCTTCAGGCAGACCCATTCTACCAGACTAAAAAGTGTGATGTCCCTGAAAATTTCTGGAAACTGATTTCTAAAGAACGTTTTCCTAAACTGCTTAAATTCTCTCTGCAAGTGTTATCGCCGTTTGTCAGTACGTATGTGTGCGAAAGTGCTTTTTCTGCTCTCAAACAAATTAAATCAAAAACGAGAAATCTAATTGAAAGTGCTTCGCTGGAATCGAGCCTGAGACTTTGCCTTACTGAACTTACAGTTGACATAGATACACTTGTATCAGGAAAGCAGGGCCAATCATCACATTGAATTCTCAACTGTAAAATGAAGTGGTATATTAAACTAGTAATATTAAACTTCTTTTAATAAAAAATTGTATAAATGTTTTTGAGTAAAATATGTAATACCGAATACGTTTTCTTTCTGGAATGTCTCTGGCCCTCACATTCCTATACTAAAGTTTGATTGGCCCGCGGATAACTAAAGGTTGGACCACCCTGGATTAAAGGAATGACAGATTAAATGAAATGATAGTGGAGAGTGTTGCTGGAATGAAATTTTGACAGGGAAAGCCGGAGTACCCGGAGAAAAACCTGTCTGCCTCCGTTCTGTCCAGCACAGATCTCACATGGAGTGACCGGGATTTGAATCACGGACCCAGCGGTGAGAGACCAGCGTGCTGCCGCCTAAGCCGCGGAGGCTTCATTCCTTTGTTAATACTTATCCAAAATTTATCAGCACAAGTATAGTTAAAAGTTAGTTTCACTGACTGCTCATTTGAAATCTCTATCAGTTCATCATGAAGACGAGCACTTGGCTCAGCTTTTGTTACGACTGGCTCACTGACAGATTGACAGCCCACAAAACCCCACTCATATCCTTAATTAGAATGTAATCTGTCAATTGTTCAATCAAGGCTTCAAGATGAGATGTTAGTTAGTTAATGTTGTTTTAAGGGGCGGAACTACGAGGTCATCTGCCCCTCTTAACACAGATTAAAGTATACAAATTAGGAATGGAATTTTAAATTTAGAGGTGGACACCTAAATTTGGAAAGACCTAATATTACGAGGGCTGTTTTTTTTAAGTAAGGGCCGATTTCTTAAAGCCCGTAGTTAGCGCGCACACCGCAACAAGCGTGCGCGCTACCTCCCGGCATCCTTTGCGAACAGGCGTCAGTTGCAGCTGTGTAGCTAACCTGCACGCTGAACTGTGCATCTTCACAATGTTCAAGATTATTGATTCGCCCACCGCGTTGAAGTACGATCTGTGATACGTTTTTTGATTGCAAGAAACATGTCGGCTGCAGACATTCATCGTCAGCTTTGTGAGGTGTATGGTGATAACGCAATGACGGAAGGTAAAGTGCGAAAATGGGTACGCGAGTTCAAAAGTGGCCGTGAAAATATTCATGACGATGAACGCTCAGGTCTGTGATCACAGATGACTTGGTGACTGCAATTGACACGAACATTCACGAGGACCGAAGATTCATGATAACCACTCTATCAATGGATTTTCCTCAAGTGTGAATTCTTGGTTGTCAGAGCAGGCGGCAAACTTTTATACAGAGGGATTTCAGAACTTAGTTTTAAGGTATGACAAGTGCCTAAATAAACAAGGCAACTATGCAGAAAAATATAGGAAGGTATGTAAAACCTAAAAATAAATGTGGTTTCAAAATAAAATGTTCGGTTAATTTTTATAAAAGAAACGGCCCTTACTTAAAAAACAGCCCTCGTAATAAAACAAAAAATTAAATAAAACTAATAATTATAAAAAATAAACAAAAATACGGAAAACAAAAATTATCATTCAAAAACGAACAAGTCGTTGAGTCAATGTTCACTGGAAAATTTAGATTGCAAGATGAGATGATTTGAGTAAGGAGAGAGATGAAGTGTCAAGGGATGTGGTGTCAATACTCGATGCAAACTCCATAAACTCTTATTATTAAGGAATAAAGTGACAAAAATAATGTTTATTAATATTAGTTAAAAGTGTTTTTTTTAATAAAACTCAACAATTATTGTAATTCTAAAGAGTTTGCCCATGTCTGCTGTAGTCTATCTGAGGGAGGCACACTGGAGATTGTTCCTCTCGAGTGACCACGAAGCCAATTGCTGAGTTTCTGCTGCTGTCGCACCTCGCGCGGGGTGAACTCAAGCGAGCCAGTACTGGTTGTGGAGCTCCTTGTGTACAATCACAATAATCTATATCAGGGGTGGCCATCTTTGGGAGCCGCAAGTTTATGAAGCTGTTCTTAAGCGAGACAATTGTAAAAAAGTTATTGATTTATAAAATAAAGACACGTGTTGGCGGGGAAAATAGGATTTCCATTGAAAAAACGAAAATTATGTCAAATAGTTTGGATGTGCCCAAGAGAGTTACAGAAGGAGGTGGTTAATAGTTTCAAATACTTAGGAGAATGGATCGGACTGGAATAACCTTGAAGGAAAAACAATGGAATTTTGAGGAAGTCGCTTTTTTTATTTCATACAAAATGAAGAAACATTTACAGTATATAGTTTATACAGTGTGATTCTTATTAACGTTTAAAACTCTCTATAGCGACGTAGATGGCATTGAGACAAGTAATTTGATATAGGACACTTAGGGTCGCAAGTGTCAGGAAATAGCTTAAAAGTGAACCACAACTGTTAAACATATGACGTCATCAGGTGACGGCTCAGCTCGAGCGGTCAGGCCGGTGCACTCTTACGCACACCAAAGCATCCAAAGCAAATGCTGAATGCCATATCACTCTAGCTCCGTGTGTTCGTGTGCGACTCGGGCGCGTGGGGTTCGATGTTCAATTCCGTGCCCTATCCATCAGCATTTTTAGCCTACTTTTCACACTTTGCAAAAATGAGGAAAAAGTAGACTTATGAGATCGGGCAAATGTGTGTGAGTCTGTCTGTCTGTCCTTCTGTCTGTCTGTCTGTCTGTCTGTATGTCTGTCTGTGTGCGTGCCCCCCCCCCCCTCCTTATCAACTCCTAAACGGCTGCAGCAATCGAAACAAAATTTGGTAGGAGTAAAGATCTATACCTGAATAGCTCACGGCCATATTTGAAAATGATGTCAGTGCTACCAACTGCTGAAAAATCGCAATTGAAAATTGAGCTCCATGTTGGATATCTTGGAAGGTATGAATGGGACCTATTTCAAAATTGGCACACGTATAGATAATAATATTGCAGTTTAATTTCCAGGAGGCCATACATGGCGATGTTGCCAAAATCATTATAAGCCTGCTGATAGGTAGAAATTTTAAATGCGTATAACTTCTACACTATAAATTGGATTTCAACCAAATTTCGTATGTGCTATGTGTACATAAACGGATATGACTGAGCGTATTCTTAAGAGCCACCAGGGCTGCCAACTGTTAATGAATGCTCTCATTAAAAAAAATCCAAATCCCCATATATCAGTAAGTATGCAAGCCGACAGCTTTAAACTATGCACACGTATAGTACGAGGCATTCTATATTAATTTGGAGTAACTAAGATAGGCTTACGCCAGTGCTGCCAACATGATTCTAAGCCTGCTGATAGGTCCAATTTCTAAAATGCATGTAACTTCTATACTAACTAATGGATTTCATTCAAAATTGACACAACAATAGATCATATTATTTCAGATTATTTCTGACCAATACATGTATGTCATTATTGCTAACATGATTTTACGCGCGCTGTTAGATCCAATGTTTAACTGCATGTAACGTCCATGGTATCCATTGGACTTCAACCAAATTTTGTATTCTGTACCTTAAGAGATGGAACTAATAATATATTCAGTTACCAGGGCTGCCAACTGTAGTTCTCTATCAGGCTACATTATGCCAGCTATACAGTATTTCGAACTGTTTAGAAATTTCGATATTACCAACTTAATTTCGTCATTATTCTAGAAAGATCCATATAGATTAATCATTGGCATGAATCTTACATTTTATGAAAAGTAGGCTCTTTAGTTCGTTACGGAACTTCTTGTTTTTTCTCTCTTCGCCTTTCAATTGGAAGCAACGCTTTTATTTTTGCACATGTATCACCGAACATTCTTGCTGTTAAACATTACAACCCGCAAACGGCTGAGGGTCACGTGAGAAGGCAGAACGCGTTGGGGAAATCGTTGTTGGTACAGCCGCCTTGCAGCAAGTGCGTTCGAACTTGCAGCACCATAACAAAGGTGCATGTCTGCAAACTCATGGAATGTAAAGCGGTTCATTTGACGTACTGTATTGAACTGTGTGGCTGAGAACTCTAGTACAGCAGTTCTTGTCGAATCCAGTGTAAAACTCCCGAACGCTTCCGATCATATTCGTAATACAAAGCGTTCTTAATGTCAACTAGCAATCTGCTTCCACCTGAAAGGAGAAGAGAGAGAGAACAATAGAAGATGATGGATAGGCCCCGGATTCGAACTTCGAACCCCACGCGCCCAAGTCGCACACGTAGACACGGAGCTAGAGTGATATGGCATTCAGCATTTGCTTTGGATGCTTTGGTGTGCGTAAGAGTGCACGGACCTGATCGCTCGAGTTGAGCCGTCACCTGATGACGTCATATGTTTAACAGTTGTGGTTCACTTTAAAGGTATTTCTGGACACTTGCGACCCTAAGTGTCCTATATCAAATGACTTGTTTCAATACCATGCCATCTACGTCGCTATAGAGAGTTTTAAAAGTTAATAAGAATCACCCTGTATACATTGGTTGGTTGGTGGCGTTTGTCAGCATAAGTTTGAACTACTTGAAAATTACTGTCTGCAGTCCTTACTTGAATTAAAAACAGATAACACACACTAATGCTGCCGTCACAATTAACACCGGTTATCAGACAGATTCTACACATACCCAAAGTACACGGGGCTGAATGATCACGATGTCCATAACCTTGAAATCAAGCAACAACTATTCGTGTTTTATAGGGTCACCCATGGTGTGATGAATTTGTATGTGGTGGATGTTTTTACGTCTGGATGTCCTTCCAGACGCCAACCCCATAAGAGGAGTTCATGCAACTGGGCAAGGAATTCTGAGGAAGCGGCCGTGGCCGACGGCAGATAGCTTGCCCTAGCTCTGTGCCTCAGCGAGCGTAGCTACCGCGATTGGAAATGCATTTTACCTTTCTAATGTGGTGTTGGTTTGCTCAGAGCAACCATGGATATGTTTTATTCGCGAGTCACATATATCTCACTCTTTTCCGTAATATTAATTAATGAACCTCCGTAGCGTAGCGGTCAGCATGGTTAGCTGCCGCCCCGTAGGTCCTGGGTTCGATTCCCGGCTCTGCCACGAAATTTGAAAAGTGGTATGAGGACTGGAACGGGGTCTACTCA
Organism: Meconema thalassinum; assembly: GCA_946902985.2. Classification (NCBI taxonomy): domain Eukaryota; kingdom Metazoa; phylum Arthropoda; class Insecta; order Orthoptera; family Tettigoniidae; genus Meconema; species Meconema thalassinum. The sequence continues at coordinate 16,896,002 of OY714911.1, read as the reverse complement.
GCCTCGGGTGGCCCAAATGAGTAGAGGGAGTTCGATTCCCACCTCAGCCATCCTCGAAGTGGTTTTCCGTGGTTTCCCACTTCGTCTTCGGGCAAATGCCGGGATGGTACTGTCCCCGTTTACCCGGATAGTAGGCTGTCAGATATCCGCCCCCTCAATCGGATTGCCAATAATCAACCGCACCGGCTCAGCTACACCCATGAAAATGGCACTGACAGATACTACCGAGATTTGAGCACAGAAGTTAACAAGAAATCATTGTGGAACACACCAAAATAGACGGGGGTTCATACTTACCTTCACTTACCTCTTAAAAATAATCTCGGGGATTGGGTTGTCAACAGGATCTCTAAAGTATGCTCCCACAATAACCTCCACCATGACATTTAAAAATGAACCAGAACGAAGACAAGAACTTTGAACTGTACAAAAGCTTTTATTTCAAATAAAGGGTATGATTTTAACAAACTCAACAAAATAAATGTGGCTATCAGTAGCCCATGTCAATCTGACTATGTCCTCCTGTAGGACTTGCAAATTTATCATACAACATGTTAGCTCCCACGAGCTCAAAACAACGTAACATTCATAGCACACTTGGACTGGAAAAGGAAGTCAGGACGAGACACATATAGAGCATTTGTTTTCTTTTAATAAACATGACAATTATATATAGGCGCAAGGCCAGAATGTAGACGACCTTGCCCGCTGATAACCAGTTGTCTGGCCAGCTGCGGTCTACCCTTCAACCTGACGCACACCTGTCAAATGGGCTCACTTGTCATGCCACGTTGCGTAAGAATCCAGCTCCCTCTCAAAAGGTTTAAATGTCCGCAAGACAACTCATATTGTTACGCAAATCTTTCAAATGATTTACTCACATACCACTGGATTATTCTGACAATCCCTAAGCTTGTTAAATTATCATCCAAATGTTTAATAAGCAGAGTGTAAAACAAACTCTTAAATGTTTATAATAATTAGAAATTGTTTATAATATTGTCAAAGACAATAACAAAAATTTAAACACGCCTCTAACATTACTTTCGTTCCACATTATTGTCAAAGATATATTGAACCCATGTGCCATAGGGTCCAATGAGGGCGAATCCATGCATTTGGGGAAGAAATGAAAGAAACGTATAGTTTCTAATGTAACTTAAAGAAAGATCCAGCTAAGATGCTAGCCTAATATGGTGCAAGAGGCGAGGACCAGGTGTTCGTGAGATGAGATCATCCCTCTTGACATTCAGAAGGGAGCGAGTCATGAGTATTAATAACCGAGTGGAAATTTCCCAGGATTAAACAAGGAAGCCTGACTCGGAAATCGACCTTACGTTGCTGGAAATTGACAACACCGCTTATGCGCCAGAAGAGGAATAATTAAATTTAACCCGTTTACAAGTATAATAATGAGTAAACAAGTACAGTACAGTGAATCATTTCGAATGAGATATTTTTTAGTAAAGAGAAACCATTTAATAATTGCGCAGGAGAAAACTGCAAACGCAAGACGACGTCATCGGGGAATTACCAAGGCCTGTGTGGAGGTGAGAAAGCAAAAGAACAGCAACACCCACACAATTGAGGACGAGAAATTAATTAATATCTCCGAATTGCACGATCGATTCTTAGGTGCAATGAGATTATTTGACATTGAGAAGACGAGCTTTCGGAAGGTATAATTTTTATATTTGTGCCACCATTATTTTAGAAATTGGCCACAGAAAGGACTAGAGTCTTATATTTTTGTAGCGAAAAGGTATAAAACTCCTGGCCTCACCAAGCCAATCATGCAGTTTCAAACGGCCTGAGGGCACGTCACTGTGCTACATCAAACACCGAATGCAGTCATTCCGACAGTCCGTGAGGGGCGTAAGACTACATCACAGCACATCAGTATCCAGACAGCCGTGTGGGGCGTAACTCTGCGTCACATCGAAGACAGTTACTAGTACTCCTTGAGGGGAGAGACGCTGTGTTACACCGCAGAAGTAATATCCGATAGCCATAGGCGTCGCAGTATTAACAACTTGCTTGCCTCCATAAGGAGTGGTATAGAAGAAATTTAAAGTATCGCCGTATTGAAAGATTAGGAAAATCCTAGTTACAGGATTTAGGCCCGACTGTATACAAGTTATAGTGAAAGTTCGTAAGATATAGTCAGAGCAGGTTGCGAACGTCGGACTAAAGGCGATAGGTCGTTAAATAGACGAACGAATATATCATAACGTACGGAAGTACCGTACCAGAAAGATAAACTGTTATCTAAATTAAAGAACCCAAAAAGGGAAGAACAGAATAAGGTTCGGAACGTATTTCAGAAACGTAGGAGTGCTAGAACCGTTTGAAATAAAGGAGCACGGAGAATATAAACATTATCTCCAGAAAGCAGGCGAACTATTCTAAAAGTACTAGACTCGAGAAGTACTAGCTGCTATAAACTAAATCTATAGGTCCTTGAGGAGACCTCGATCCGAATAGACTTTCGCTAGGATCGATAAGCCAGATCTACAAAGAAGCCGTTCAAGCTAGATAAATAGCCGGTCATCCAGGATAGGAGTAGAAGAATTTGGATTCCAGGGAACAGTAGATGTTTCGAGACTTTCGTATTCTGCAGGATAGGAAGCCGACATTGAATAAATTTCACCCTTGGAAACGGGAAATTAAGAGGTCACGTGTGATAGGCTCAGAAATACGGCCTAGTGATCAAGAATTGTGAAGTGTAAATTTACCAAGATTGTGTGTTAAATTAATATTTGTAGTGTTTATTATGTGTTCAAAAGGGACACATCAGTGTATAAAAATGTCGTCAATGTTAAGTGTCTTAAATATGTGTCAAGAAGTGTTTGTACATAAGATGAATTCCTTTAATATGGAGTAAAAGTTCAAAGTGGGCCCAAAATTAAACACCGCACAAGAATAAAGATCATGGGACGATCTTAAAAACATGTGAGTACTGAATTTCATTCTATTTTGGTGTCAGGAATTGGTTGTGTACAAATCCACCGGAGTTTTTGAGTAAAAGGGATGTGTTTTAAGAAATAAATACTGAATAAACAAGAACGCGGTCTGAACAATAATAGAAATTTGAGAAATTATAAATAATTATGTAAAGAATAAATCCCGTAGAGGAAATATGTGAATAAAATGTTAATATATTTAACGAATGTCATAAGAGCAAGCGAAATATCAGTAATTATCATGAAAGATATTTAAATAAAGTAAAGTTGAGATATGAAAGAAATAGCTTTTGAGCTTGTGTAAAGAATAAAGATAATACTAATAACTAAATATGGAAATATTAAATAAAGATCAAATAAATTGATGTGAACATAAGAGCGTTAAAGCCTTAATGTATGTGTAAGATATGATGTTCAAGGGAATGTTTTAAAAGGGAGCGATTTATCGGCAACGGAAAAGATTAATATAAGAATTAAAAATAATATGAATTGGTACTAATGAGATTTATCAGTTCTTGGGAAGACATTTCGGCTTAAAATAATGCATAGCGCAAAGGAGCAAAAATAATATTAAAATATCACGCTAGGAAAGCGTAGAAGTTAAAATACTTGGTAAATTACTTATGGAGGGTAGTTGATTGTAGTGAATTGATAATTGTATAAGTCCTCTATTTGTGACGTAGTATCACGAGGCATTGTGTAGGTATTGAAAGGGAGCTAATGTATGGTATTATTGAGCGTATGTCATGTAGGCCACGGCCGACTTTAAATCGCGTCTTGTATAAGTCCTCTATAAGGGAATGGTTCCCGAGGCATGTGAAGAGATTCGAACTCAGAATCCTCTTATGATAAAAGCCCCTTAATTCTTCGTCGTCGAATGTGTATTAATCTTCCCCAATCAATGAGGACCCTCTCATAATTAATAAATGCCAAGGTTACGAAAGTGGTCTATGAACCAAAGAATATTTGTTTGAATGGATACAGTACAGTAAAAGCCCGGTCTCTCCCCAGGACTGAGTATAATGTGAAGGTTTGCTTTGAAAGCCTTGGAAAGGAGCTGCTAACGTGGGTTAGACAGAGAGTCGCCCGTCACCCTCCGTGTCATAAATCGCGCCCGAGTTTAATGGCCTGGCTCTCTTAGAGTAAGGGTGGGCCGGAACCGTCTCGTAAGATGTAGTAAAGACACCGTGAGTGTTTAAAGTTGTTAACGACCCGGGAGTTGAACCGAGGTCCTTGTAGATTGATATTTTCGTTTGCCTGTTCAGATCGTAGTTTCTTATGTGATAATGGTCTTATAAGACATAATAGATAAATAACAATCCCTATTGTAATGATGTATGGAAGTAGGATTCCACGAGTTAATTGAAGGCAACTAAGTTTCGGGAGTAACTATAGTTTTTTGACTGTGTCAAGTATCTTCACGCTCTGGAGTACACAAGTGATTTCCTGATTACCTTAATATATTTGTGAAAATAAAGAGAGATGATAATAGCTGAATGTGTGAACATGCCCAAAATATTGAGTTAGATAATTAACATAAGATTTTAAATGTAATTATACATTTGTTTGGAGGATTAAGAAAATATAAAAGATAGTATTTGAGGTGCACAAGAATGACACCATTATTATGTAAAGCATGGAGCCAAAAGAGCTCGGAGTTATATAAAACTTACAGTTGATGCTTTATGGAAGTAAGACTAAGTAGGAATTGTTGGTTTATGTGGAAACCATATGTTTAAATACAATATTTGTTTTATTATATTTGTGATTCCTTGTTCATTTGGAACAAGTAGATGATTATGGGTCAGTAATTAAATTTGTTAAAGTGTTTGTAGCGCCATTAATTTTATTAATTAAATGTGTTAAAATAGGAGTTGATTTTGTTGTTATTTTTGCAAGTGTAGCCTCTAATTAATCCAAAATATGTGAGTCACAGAGTGGGGGAACTTACCGCTGCCCCGAAAATTCCGAATTGAGCTACGCTGGTATACTGTGATTGGCATATTTCTTGCTAATAGGGCACATGGGGGCATATAAGTAATTTGCTGGATTAATAACTAGAGGAACACTTAAGACGGTCATATCATGTAAAGTGAAGTAATGATAGGAGTAGCTACAACATAAAATATTAACTGACCGCATGGGTCCCTGGAAACTCATACCGAGCAGCCCTGAATTATATTATTAACCCCCTAGCAAAAACCTAGATTATGGCGCCCAACGTGGGGCTTCTAGCAAACCTATTTTTTTGGCGCCCAGTACGCAGGGCTGAGTTTTCCTAGGGAAAACCCGAGTTTTCTCGAAAAATCAAAATTGTCATTTTTGAAAAAAAAATGGTTTTTCGAAATTTTGAATTTTAAATACTTCCATAAAGGTTTGTGAAATTGAATAAAAGATATCAAAAGGGTACGTTGTAGTAAAAACCCGTACCAAAGTAAATTTTTTAAAGAAATTGGGACACACTGATTCAGAGTATCATTTCTCAAGCATGTACTAGTGTGGTGGCATTAGTGGCCCACTGTATCCTAATATGATGTTGTTAAGTGAAGAGAGGCGGAGGCTCTCTGAGAATGTAAGGGCCGAGAGCCCAGAAAAAGGTAAAACTACAGGTGAGAAAGAGTACCCAAATAATGAAATTGTAAAGGTTTCTGTAGAAAGCATGCGTGCACCTGGAGACATAGTTACACGAAGAGAAGGTAACATGTCTGCAGACAAAAGGGTAAATGTTGAGCCTTTAGAGCTCCAAATGGAAAAAAAATTGTACACCAATTCCAAGGGAAAATGTAATTAATACCGAGGATGATAAGAGTAAAGGTAATTCAAAGTCTCACGGAGGAATGCAGGTTCAGGTAGACTTGGAAAGTACAGGGGAAAAGAACGATAGTCTTTGCGTTCAGGATCAGGAAAAGGTAGAAATGGCGACTTGGGACGAAGTAAAAGAATTCTTGGATATAATTAGGGAAATAGAGAATGAGCACAGAAAAATGAGGAACGAACTTTGGGGATTAAAAGATCTCGAATTAAGAATAAAAGAAGGAATTGAGGAACAAAGAGATAGGATCTCTGAAGAAATGGAGGAGATAGACAAGCTCCGTGAAAGGGCAAGCAAAAATTGGTATAAAATATCCAAACAGGAATTAGAGGAATTGTACAAAGAAATCATTCATGTTAAAAAGTCATTAAAAGAAACAAAGAGGAACTTTGGGAGACGCATGGAGAAAGAAGGGAAAATTGAACTAGCTCCGTGGGAACATATAAGAAGTTTCAGGGAGGAAATAGAAGAAAAAATGAAGCCGGTATGGGAAATGAGAAATAAATGGAATCAGATTTTGTGGAAGATCTCTTACGAAGAGCAAGACAAAAAAAAATACGTTAACGAACAAGCAGAGGATATGAATACAAAATGGAATCAGATGCATTGCTTCAAAATGAGCATGTATGATGTACTAGATATAATAACTGTTCAGGAGATTGCTGAATTGAGAAAGGTTAAGATTTCGGAATACGAAGAAATATTAGAGGCTACTCAGAAGAAATATGAGGAATACATATTAGCAGAGGACCTCAAAGCAAAAGAAATGGCTATCCCAGTCAAAAATGAAACAGCTGTCCAGACGGAAGTTGAAAAACAAGCTGATATTGAAGAAGAAAAAGAAGTAACGGTGCCAGAAAAGCCCGAAATTGATATTAAAGAAGAGAAACAAGAAGTAGAAATTATAATGACTCCAGTGGAAAAGGAGGAAACTTTGGAGATCCTTCCAGAGAAACCAATGGAAATTCAGGAAGAAATCGTAACTCCAGAACAGGAGGACAGCCGAAATGAAAATGAGCTGCAAACTGAAGAGAATCATTTTTATGAAAAGGTCGAGCTGGAAGAGCAAGAAGTAATCTCGGAACAGGAGATAACAAAGGAATTGATAGTTAAAGAAACGGTAATTGGAGAAACAGAAATAATAATTCCTGAAGAGACAGAGAAATTAGATGAAACAATAATAGAAAACATCAACGAAGCACCGATGGAAACAGAGGTTCAAGAGTTCACAGGAATTGAAAAGGAAAACTCCGAAGAAAATGAGGAGGTAGAAAAAGAAAACCCAGAAGACATTCAGGAGGACCAGGAAGATGAAAGGGCATTAGAAGAAGAAGAAGGAAAATTGAAAGCTCAGATCCTTGAGTTAATGATCAGATGTCAGAATTGTCAAAGAAAGAAAAGAGAAAGGAAAACAGATGCAAACAAGAGCCAAGAAAACCTAAAAGAAAAAGATGAGATTGTTGGAAACAATGAAAAAATGAGAGGAGACGTCTCTGAAGAAAATCAAGAAAGAGGAAGACCGAAATTGGTAGTTGGTGTACCAGGAAATGGATACCCCATGGGAACAATGAAAGGAGGTGGAATAACATATGATGCCTTGGAGGAAGAGGATGCCCAGGCATATTTCAGCTGGAAGCTCCGTAAAAAGAAAGGGAGCGATAAAAAGAAGAGAAAAAAAGGAGATCTGAAAGACCTAAAGAATTGGAAGAGTCGAAAAAAGAAATACTCTTTGGAAATGCCATCTCGATACGAGGTGAAGGAAAAGGATTATTCCATCATAAGCCGACGGGTTATGCCATTTGCAACCGTCGAAGAATAAAGGGAATAATAATATGTGATTGAAATACCATCTCAAAGAGAGATGAGGAAGGGGGAAGAAAACCAGAAAGAGTCAGGTGAGGTTAGACTGAGCTCTTAAAAAAATCAAATGAAGTAACAGACTTGAAGTCTGAGAACTGTAATGAATTAAGTTACGGGTAAAGCTAATTGCACCCGCAAGGTAATTAACATATGGTCATTAGGTTGACAATAGGTAATGAATAGAGAACAGACCGACTAGAAGTCCGTCTTGAGAAAAGAAGAAAGGAAACCAACTGTTGACTCGAGTTTGGAGAAGTGCACGCCAGACGAGGGGAGAGTTGTAAACACCGAACGTGACAAGAAATTTATGACCCTGAAGTGTAGTCGACCACTAGGGGAATGAATGAATGAATGAATGGGAACTTTTGAAGACCCAACCTAAACACAGACCAGAGAGGAAGGGAATTTTAAAGAAATAATTGAGTTTATTGAAGAAGAAAATTTCAATGTAATAAAGGAGAAAGAAAGGGTAAAGACAGAGCATACCCAACCTACACAATTAGTGGAAGGAACTTTAAGGAAATAAAACAACAGTAAATACGGACGACGTTATGATGGATTCGAAGAATAAAGAAAGATAAAATTAATTAAAATAAATTTCCTCAAAAATTTTTCGAAAATTTATTTATCCTAAGGAAGGGTGAGATGAACCCATGTGCCATAGGGTCCAATGAGGGCGAATCCATGCATTTGGGGAAGAAATGAAAGAAACGTATAGTTTCTAATGTAACTTAAAGAAAGATCCAGCTAAGATGCTAGCCTAATATGGTGCAAGAGGCGAGGACCAGGTGTTCGTGAGATGAGATCATCCCTCTTGACATTCAGAAGGGAGCGAGTCATGAGTATTAATAACCGAGTGGAAATTTCCCAGGATTAAACAAGGAAGCCTGACTCGGAAATCGACCTTACGTTGCTGGAAATTGACAACACCGCTTATGCGCCAGAAGAGGAATAATTAAATTTAACCCGTTTACAAGTATAATAATGAGTAAACAAGTACAGTACAGTGAATCATTTCGAATGAGATATTTTTTAGTAAAGAGAAACCATTTAATAATTGCGCAGGAGAAAACTGCAAACGCAAGACGACGTCATCGGGGAATTACCAAGGCCTGTGTGGAGGGGAGAAAGCAAAAGAACAGCAACACCCACACAATTGAGGACGAGAAATTAATTAAAATCTCCGAATTGCACGATCGATTCTTAGGTGCAATGAGATTATTTGACATTGAGAAGACGAGCTTTCGGAAGGTATAATTTTTATATTTGTGCCACCATTATTTTAGAAATTGGCCACAGAAAGGACTAGAGTCTTATATTTTTGTAGCGAAAAGGTATAAAACTCCTGGCCTCACCAAGCCAATCATGCAGTTTCAAACGGCCTGAGGGCACGTCACTGTGCTACATCAAACACCGAATGCAGTCATTCCGACAGTCCGTGAGGGGCGTAAGACTACATCACAGCACATCAGTATCCAGACAGCCGTGTGGGGCGTAACTCTGCGTCACATCGAAGACAGTTACTAGTACTCCTTGAGGGGAGAGACGCTGTGTTACACCGCAGAAGTAATATCCGATAGCCATAGGCGTCGCAGTATTAACAACTTGCTTGCCTCCATAAGGAGTGGTATAGAAGAAATTTAAAGTATCGCCGTATTGAAAGATTAGGAAAATCCTAGTTACAGGATTTAGGCCCGACTGTATACAAGTTATAGTGAAAGTTCGTAAGATATAGTCAGAGCAGGTTGCGAACGTCGGACTAAAGGCGATAGGTCGTTAAATAGACGAACGAATATATCATAACGTACGGAAGTACCGTACCAGAAAGATAAACTGTTATCTAAATTAAAGAACCCAAAAAGGGAAGAACAGAATAAGGTTCGGAACGTATTTCAGAAACGTAGGAGTGCTAGAACCGTTTGAAATAAAGGAGCACGGAGAATATAAACATTATCTCCAGAAAGCAGGCGAACTATTCTAAAAGTACTAGACTCGAGAAGTACTAGCTGCTATAAACTAAATCTATAGGTCCTTGAGGAGACCTCGATCCGAATAGACTTTCGCTAGGATCGATAAGCCAGATCTACAAAGAAGCCGTTCAAGCTAGATAAATAGCCGGTCATCCAGGATAGGAGTAGAAGAATTTGGATTCCAGGGAACAGTAGATGTTTCGAGACTTTCGTATTCTGCAGGATAGGAAGCCGACATTGAATAAATTTCACCCTTGGAAACGGGAAATTAAGAGGTCACGTGTGATAGGCTCAGAAATACGGCCTAGTGATCAAGAATTGTGAAGTGTAAATTTATCAAGATTGTGTGTTAAATTAATATTTGTAGTGTTTATTATGTGTTCAAAAGGGACACATCAGTGTATAAAAATGTCGTCAATGTTAAGTGTCTTAAATATGTGTCAAGAAGTGTTTGTACATAAGATGAATTCCTTTAATATGGAGTAAAAGTTCAAAGTGGGCCCAAAATTAAACACCGCACAAGAATAAAGATCATGGGACGATCTTAAAAACATGTGAGTACTGAATTTCATTCTATTTTGGTGTCAGGAATTGGTTGTGTACAAATCCACCGGAGTTTTTGAGTAAAAGGGATGTGTTTTAAGAAATAAATACTGAATAAACAAGAACGCGGTCTGAACAATAATAGAAATTTGAGAAATTATAAATAATTATGTAAAGAATAAATCCCGTAGAGGAAATATGTGAATAAAATGTTAATATATTTAACGAATGTCATAAGAGCAAGCGAAATATCAGTAATTATCATGAAAGATATTTAAATAAAGTAAAGTTGAGATATGAAAGAAATAGCTTTTGAGCTTGTGTAAAGAATAAAGATAATACTAATAACTAAATATGGAAATATTAAATAAAGATCAAATAAATTGATGTGAACATAAGAGCGTTAAAGCCTTAATGTATGTGTAAGATATGATGTTCAAGGGAATGTTTTAAAAGGGAGCGATTTATCGGCAACGGAAAAGATTAATATAAGAATTAAAAATAATATGAATTGGTACTAATGAGATTTATCAGTTCTTGGGAAGACATTTCGGCTTAAAATAATGCATAGCGCAAAGGAGCAAAAATAATATTAAAATATCACGCTAGGAAAGCGTAGAAGTTAAAATACTTGGTAAATTACTTATGGAGGGTAGTTGATTGTAGTGAATTGATAATTGTATAAGTCCTCTATTTGTGACGTAGTATCTCGAGGCATTGTGTAGGTATTGAAAGGGAGCTAATGTATGGTATTATTGAGCGTATGTCATGTAGGCCACGGCCGACTTTAAATCGCGTCTTGTATAAGTCCTCTATAAGGGAATGGTTCCCGAGGCATGTGAAGAGATTCGAACTCAGAATCCTCTTATGATAAAAGCCCCTTAATTCTTCGTCGTCGAATGTGTATTAATCTTCCCCAATCAATGAGGACCCTCTCATAATTAATAAATGCCAAGGTTACGAAAGTGGTCTATGAACCAAAGAATATTTGTTTGAATGGATACAGTACAGTAAAAGCCCGGTCTCTCCCCAGGACTGAGTATAATGTGAAGGTTTGTTTTGAAAGCCTTGGAAAGGAGCTGCTAACGTGGGTTAGACAGAGAGTCGCCCGTCACCCTCCGTGTCATAAATCGCGCCCGAGTATAATGGCCTGGCTCTCTTAGAGTAAGGGTGGGCCGGAACCGTCTCGTAAGATGTAGTAAAGACACCGTGAGTGTTTAAAGTTGTTAACGACCCGGGAGTTGAACCGAGGTCCTTGTAGATTGATATTTTCGTTTGCCTGTTCAGATCGTAGTTTCTTATGTGATAATGGTCTTATAAGACATAATAGATAAATAACAATCCCTATTGTAATGATGTATGGAAGTAGGATTCCACGAGTTAATTGAAGGCAACTAAGTTTCGGGAGTAACTATAGTTTTTTGACTGTGTCAAGTATCTTCACGCTCTGGAGTACACAAGTGATTTCCTGATTACCTTAATATATTTGTGAAAATAAAGAGAGATGATAATAGCTGAATGTGTGAACATGCCCAAAATATTGAGTTAGATAATTAACATAAGATTTTAAATGTAATTATACATTTGTTTGGAGGATTAAGAAAATATAAAAGATAGTATTTGAGGTGTACAAGAATGACACCATTATTATGTAAAGCATGGAGCCAAAAGAGCTCGGAGTTATATAAAACTTACAGTTGATGCTTTATGGAAGTAAGACTAAGTAGGAATTGTTGGTTTATGTGGAAACCATATGTTTAAATACAATATTTGTTTTATTATATTTGTGATTCCTTGTTCATTTGGAACAAGTAGATGATTATGGGTCAGTAATTAAATTTGTTAAAGTGTTTGTAGCGCCATTAATTTTATTAATTAAATGTGTTAAAATAGGAGTTGATTTTGTTGTTATTTTTGCAAGTGTATCCTCTAATTAATCCAAAATATGTGAGTCACAGAGTGGGGGAACTTACCGCTGCCCCGAAAATTCCGAATTGAGCTACGCTGGTATACTGTGATTGGCATATTTCTTGCTAAAAGGGCACAATATATATCATTATTTACAATATTAACATTTAAATTATTCAAATTATTAATTTAAGAAATACATTTAACCACATGTTCATCCGGTTGGTAATTTCATAATCGTGTCAATATAATCGACCAATGAAGGTTAGTTATACATGTTTAATGTCACAATCTGGTTTAATAAAGGTTGTAATAATTATTATAATTATTTGTGACGGTAATCTTCATTCAAAATCTTATCTCAAATTCTTTCAATACTCTTGTTAATTATAACAGTAAATTCACTTGATTAATTTTCAAAGGACAAATACAATACACTCCAGCGGAAAATACTTCGCTTACAAAAAAAATGCACAAAACTGCATTAAAATAGGCCCAGAATTCATCATATATTAATATATACGGCATCAAAATCTTCCACAGAACTTACAAAAACCTCCACTAACAAATTCTTCAACATCATTAATTACTGTGGGAACCTCCTTCATTAATTCAAGGGCATTATACATCAGCGACTTTCAACACGTCCGCTGCACTAGCGATTATACATTCATAGTTCCACTTCAAAAATTCTTATAATCATTAATTGTTTCAAAACTGTTATCTTAAACCTTCGTGGATTTCATTCATGAATCGAAATGAAGTAAAATTTGCCAATCACAAACAAATTTAATAGTGAATACGCTTATATACGCCTGTCTGGTCTATCAAAATTTAAGATTAACATCTTCAAAGTATTGTAGTATAAAAATACTATCATCAAACAAAGTGCGACTAAACTGCAAAATAGTCGAATAGAATCCAATTAGACTGGGGAATGCAAACATTATTATATAAATCTCTAATTGAAAAAAAACTCCTAACAAAAGTTCATGACTTTAATGCATTCAATAATTCATAATTAAAGTTCATCCTTCACAAAATTGTCTATGATTCAATGGTCGTTCATAACTGACGATAAATGTCTGTGTTGCAATCAATTCCAATAACGACTAGTATTTCCAAGATCGTCGACAACGTAATGGATTTTAACACTCTAAAATCATTTAAATGTTCTTCCTTCTTGATGATGACAGAAAATTGGTCAAAGTAATTAAACTGGGGTAGAATTACTTTAATAAAGTGACACGCTGTCTGAATATAAATCTGCCATAAAAATCATTAACTTACAGTCAAATCGTGACTACAAAAATAAGCAAATTACTGAAAAATCTAAATATCAGTCTCAACTGATCCAAAATCATTTAACTATGCCCATGAAATAACAATGTCTTAATAAATCGTCGAAAAAGGCATAACTCATCAAGGTGTACTGAGAATAGGAATCTCAAACAAGAATATAGGGCAAAATACATGAGGACAGAAAATATGGGAAAATGGTTGCTCAGATATCGCTAAAAAACTCAAATACAATAAACGTTCACGACTACCTTATCTGCCGATTGAAGTTCCAGAGGAAAATTCCGCAAAGAAGACTGCTGATGGATCCATTTCACCAAGTTAAAGCTGAGCTCCATCCTCGAAACAGGAAACAGCACCCTCGGAGAATCGAACTGCTTCCTCCTCCGGAAATTGCACTGCTCCGTGTAGACGAAAGACATCCTTCCGGCAAATTCTTCTTTGTGAGTCGGGACTACCCTGACCTCTCTTGAAAAATCCCTGAAGTTCCAATAGAAAATCGCCATGAAGTTTTTGTAATAATTTCCGAAGAAATATTCATATTCAGTGAGTATGAAATCGTTTCCATTGCTGTTTGATGGTATTCAGCGTTGAACCACGAAACATGGGTGTAGATGGTTATTCACCACATGTTCGCTTGTGTGGAATGGCAATTAGCGAAGTTCCATGCTGCTATCTTACTCCAACGATATATGTCCCAATTGCATTAAAGTCCTTTAGCCTTCCATCTTCTCTTCGGTTATGGTAATAGAAGAACAAACTGCCATATTAAACTGCTCCATAATACTGTAGCGTTGTGTCACAAAAGAAATCTGAAGTCTCCCTACTGCACTAGCAGTGTCAGCCGTGGCGTAGAATCTGACGATATAAAGTGCTTCTCAGGTGGCGAGAAAATCACTTTTGTCAGTCGTCTAAAATTGCCAATATCTTCCAAAATAACTCCGCGAAATTGTTCAACTTTTCTACACTCCTTAATGTAGCACAGCACAATAGAATTAGCTTATAGGCAACCGCTAACTGTTCATAGCTAACCTTGTAGACGCGTTATAATGTGCGTTTTAACTTCACCTAGTTTTACTCACTGTAAACTTGCACTGCTTGTCTGCTCGATAGTTCACTGCGGTGACTTCACCACGCGGTATAAAGACGACTCTTTCTACTAATATCACTCGACGTCTCACCAAAACGACTATATAAGAACTGAAGATCTGACGATTTGAATATCAGAGGTATCAGCTATGACGATTTGAGACTCCTCTCTTCTGCGCAAGGCCTTTTATAAACTTCATAAGGGGCGTATCCATCCCTTCCATAGCGTGTTACTGCGTCATCGCTAGAAGTTCCAACTTCGTCAAAACATGACGGATTTTCAAAATTCAAAAACTGAAAATAAACTTCACCAAAATTCCAGAACAATGCCTCTACTGCAAATGGATTTCCACAATCCTTCATTCCAAAAAGTATTAAAAATATCATAGTTTCAGCAATCTCCGTCTTCCTTCAAACAATCGTTCATTGGTTCGAGCCTCCCCTCCAATAGCATAATTTCTTCCTCAGCAGAATTCCACATTTCCTGCGACTGCGTCGTAAATCTCCGATCTTTCTCGAACAAATGCTGACGTCACTGAGAATCTCAGCTCAAGTAGCCTGCTTGCATAACGTCTGCGTCATCCGTGCTTACGTCATGACCATCCATGTCATAACTATGACAGCCATAACTTTCTTCAAATTTTCCGATATAGCCACCGTGGTCTCTATATAATTCAATTTACGGGGGCAGTACCTACTGTAAGGCCACGGCCACCTCCTTCCCTCTTCCTATCCTATCCATCCCGATCTTCCATCCCTTCCCATCCCTCACGAGGCCCCTGTTCGCTTTGCAGGTGAGGCCGCCTGGGCGAAGTGCTGATCACGCCTCCCCAGTTGTATCCCTCCCGACCAGATGTTCCAAGCTCCAGGACACTGCCCATAGAGGCGGTAGTGGTGAGTTCCCTCGCTGAGTCCGTGGGAACCACCAACCTAGAGGGTAAATTGACTAAATAAAAAATAAAAAAATAAAAATAAATTAATGAAGCATTATTTAAACTCAAATAATACAGAAAAACTTATTAAAAGCTACAAAGGTCTGAGTCAAAATTTAACGCACAACTGACGAAAAGAAATGTCCAAACATTTGCTATATACTTGGAAGATTTGAGGTAACCATTGAAGATCAGCACAAATTAAGATTCACATTTTGAAAACTGGATAAAAATGTTACGATTCAATTTTAAAAATGTATAATTTGGATTATAACAACGAGTAGGAGTCCACGCCACACGACCTGCTTTGGATGAGACGGTGGCGCAACTTAGCAGCGAGCAAGACGGGGAATAATCACAAACAACAACTGCGGCCCGATTGCGTGGAAATGTAGGTAAATTATAAAATGTTATTCTAGGCAATGCTGACACCATCACGTGGTTATGAAAGCCGGACGTCCTCGGAAATGGAAAATATCTTACAGCTGTAAATACATAGCTCCACACATTTCTTGAGAATTCATAGGCAATGCTTAAACTATCACATAGTTATGAAATATAATAATAAATACTATATTGCGTACAATGTGCATGAACGTGGTTCTTACGAACCATCATTAATACAAAATTTTGTCGTTGTCACTGTAAATGCCTCTTTCCGAGGGGTGTCCATATATTTCTAATTTTCACAGAATTTCGTCAGAGACACCTCTCTGCACTTGCACGTCCTCACGTGGTATCTGTCGCAAGGACCCTTACAAAGCTTGCACACGCATAGTTCGTCTGGTTGGTGATAGACGTCTCTCATGCAGATCCGGTGGTGGAAACCACGGACCGCAAAGCGCGTCAAGATATGTCTCAGCTCGTAGGATCCTTGCATCCAGTCCTGTGTAGTCGTAGCGTCCGTCGTATAAAATTCATGCCAAATGTAATTTCTCTTTGCTGTCATGAGACGTAGATACTCACCAAATCCCGGTGTGTGCGACAGGAGCATCTGTAATCTGACTTCTTCCATAAAGGGTAGTTCCCCTGTCATGACACACACAAGCCGCGAGGGCGTGAACTTGGATAGGCATCAGGCTCTTTTTAGATACATTGCCTTGATCCTTTCCAGCGTTGCCAGATGTCTGTGCCTAAGATGTTTCCAAATACTTTCCAGGCCAAACATCGTGACTGGTGCTATTTTTAACCAAAAAAGTCGTATTGCCGTCTTCAGGGATAGACTGCGTAAATGCTCGATGTCGCTCATAGCCGTCAGTGCAGCGTCCAGCCTCTCTCTCACGTGCATCGTAAAGACGTTCCCAGATGTCTGCATAGTCACCCCCAGGTACCGGAAATGGGAGACTGTAGTCAGGGGGGTGCCTTTGTAATGAAACGTCGCGGGCTTTCCTCCCCTTCTGAAGGACATAGTGACTGTCTTCGTCTCGTTCAAACTCATATCGTTATCTTCGGCCCATACTGCTACATTGTTCACGGCGATTTGTAGGTCTTCTGCACTTGTAGATGTCATTACCATATCGTCTGCGTACATATACATGTTGACATTGGGTGGAACTATTGTAGTGACGTCAGCTGTTGCTATTGTAAACAATATCGGACTGAGAGGATCGCCTTGAAGGACTCCGTTCGTTTGCTCGATTGGTTCAGAAGTGATGATACCGTCAGTGATTTCTATTAGATTACTACTCAGCAGATTCCTAATGAATCTAGCTAAGTAGCTAAACTCGCCTACCAATTTCTCAAGTTTGTCGATGATAATTTGTCTGTTAAGGGTGTCAAAAGTTTTTTTTGTAGTCAATGAATACAGCATGCAGTTTCCTCCGTGGTAATGTTAAAGCTTCCTCAATATCTAACTGTAAACATTGGATGGCTTGTGTGGCAGATCTACCCTTTCGAAACGCGAATTGTCCGTCAGGTATCCACTCTTCAATTGTGGACGTGAGGCGCTCGCAAATTAATTTTGTGAGGATTTTCAATAACGAGCACTCAAGGACAATCCCCCTGTATGAGTTTGGGTCCCCGCTGTCCCCTTTCCCTTTGTACAGCATACTGTCGATTTCCTCCAGTTCGCGGGAATTGTACCATTACGTAGGCATCCGTTAAGGCTGTGCGGACGTTTCTGCTGACAGTCGCTGGACAAGAGATGGCAGCACTGCCGTCCCTTGCAAGCCACCGCATGTGAATAGCGACTTCCCCTCCTCCCTTCCATTACTCCTCATCCGCACACTATCTTCCCCTCTCTCAGTTGAAGCCTCCCTTGCGAGTCACACAGCGATATGTTTCCGAGTCGTAAGCTTATTGCAACCTTGAGATCTGTCGTCCAGCCGGATAAAATGTGTCGGGGCGTTTGATTGATAGGACTATGCATTTCAATTTTCTTCTGCTACAAGGGAAAATATTAACTTACTTATTGTTAAGTAAAGTGCCATGTGTTCAGATTTTCTGTAGCACGCCAGGTTTCCTTTCTTGTAATTTTGAAAAGAAAATCGAAAAAACATCAAAATTGGCAAAGTTTATCATTAAAAATTAATTATAATATTAATAAGACAATATACCTAAATGACTGCTTAGGTATTGAGGGATGTAGAATCCAATTCTGTATTCAGAGTTTCTCTAACGTGTCACGTTTTTTTGTTGTTGTAATTTTTAGAAATAAGAACGAAAAACTTCAAAATTCGATCAAGAATTTCAATAACGTCAAATTAGGTACCATATTATTTTTTAAAGTCACCTCCGTTGCCTAGTGGTCTGAGTGATTAGCTGCCACCCCGGAGGTCCGCGGTTCGATTCCCGACTCTGCCACGAAAATTGAAAAGTGGTATGAGGACTGGATCGGGGTCTACTCAGCCTCGGGTGGTCCAAATGGGTAGAGGGGGTTTGATTCCCACCTCAGCCATCCTCGTAGTGGTTTTCCGTGGTTTCCCCACTTCGTCCTAGGGCAAATGCTGGGATTGTACCTACCGTAAGGCCACGGCCACCTCCTTCCTACTTCCTTGCCTAACCTCCCAGTCTTCCCATCCCTTCATCAGGCCCCTGTTCAACAGGAAGTAATTTTATGACACCACTTAACCTTCTCAGATCCACTACACATTTTCTGAACACAGATTTACTGCGCTGGATATATGACACATAAAATGAATACACAATTAAAGCTTACAGTATACCTACCAGTTTCAAGGAATGGAATTAATACAAATGTAGAAATACATTGATTTTTTTAGTTTCTTTGCAATATTAACCAAGAGAAAAAATATACGGATACTTTGCTCATAATTGTTAATGCCAGTTATTTTATAAGATTTCAGGGATTCCATTTGTATAAATTACCAGCTTTAACGCAATAATAATAGTATAATTGATGTAAAGATATATATCAGTTTCAGTATTTTGACATTTTCATAATTTCCAAAAAAGTTCTTTCTTAAAAAAAATTGCGTGCGTGAAACGAAACTACATATGGGCTTTGTAACTACCCATAGGGGGGAAGAGTTTTTCTGTAGCGAAGTGGTTGCATATCAGTGATATAACTATAAAATTAAAACACAAAAGAAGTGTTTGGATGGATCATAAACCTTTTTATTGCGCACTGACAATACTGCAATGGAATGCAAATCATAATATTTTTAAAAAATGCAGTAAACCACAAAAGGTGATTTATGTAAACAAAATGACTGCTCAATCAGTAATGAAATTTCAAGTTCACCTATGCAGAATTTTCTGAAGTACAATGCATATTTAACATTCTGTGAACAAAACACACACTTTCACAATTAAGATCCAAAACACTGAAAACACATAATATTTGCTACATATGTATGTAAATGAAAGTTAATCTACTATAAATTATAACATCATTTCCAAACAAGAAACCATCTCCGGAATTTTTTCAGAAAATACCCAAATTATGCACTATTAACAAACAAACATTATTTTTAAAATGTAAGCAGCAAGTTCAATGACAATCGGCTGCATAGACACACTAGCAAGAACATGAAAATCACAATAACACGCAGCTATTGATATATTTAAGTATGTTAAAGTTGTTATGTTATTAATTATTTCACATTAAATAATAAAGAATAATTTATTCACTTCCTAAACCAAAAAAACTTACAAGGCAACTGATAAAAAAAAAAGATATTTAGGCTACGTATTCTGAACAATTTACAGTACGGTCGAGTATCATTCAACATAATTAGCTTCTGTTGTTGCTTATTTTAGGGCTGCGACATCGTGGTCATATAGCCCCGTGCATCTAGGTGTGTGTAACCTGTGTTATTGTGATGGCTGTACCACTGTGTGTAGTTGTAAATTAGGGATAAACATAAAGAGGCGGCCGTGGCCTTAAGTTAGGAACCACCCCGACCACAGAAAATCACTTCCAGGATGACTGAGGTAGGAATTGAACCCTCCTCGTCTGAGTTTTATCTCACGAAGCTGAGTGTACCCCGTTCCAGCCCTTACAATAGTATTAAAATCTCCTGGCAGAGCCGGGAATCGAACCCGGACCTCCAGGTCGTCAGCCAAGAACGTTAGCCACTACACCTCCAGGTGATTAATGTTTTTCTTGTCTGTGAATGTGTCAGTGGTTTCCTCTTCTTTCGTTTTTTGGTATTATTTGTCGCCTGCTTTTGTCGTTGTGCCTCTAGCACAAATGAGGGATCTCGGATGTTCATGCCTCGAACAACTCGACTGTTTAGAATTTCTGGCAAAATACACTCCTTATAAAATTGGAAGCATTTTTCTTTGCCATAATATCTCATCCTTTTCCATCCTTTCTACGAATAGTTCTCCTTTCTTCGTATAAACTACATTGTCGCACCATTTTCTCCTGGTGATATTCAATTGACCTTGGACCTGGAAGAAGTAGCTGTAGCTTCGTTTCAATTGCAATTTTCCTTCTGACAATTCCAAGCACAAACTTTTTTTTTTGTCACCTCGTCTCTCAAATCTGATTCAGTGACGGAAGCAAGGCATTTTACTTCTACGAGGCCATCACAAGCAACCAAACCATCAGGACTGGTTCCTAAAAATGAATGATCTTGATTTACGGAGAACCCACACTTGGTGACCATGTTGCCAGTTTTGTCTTCGTACATTTTCAACTCAGCGTCCTCATCATCTCTTCCAAATATGACGGAAACTGAGGTGAGATTTTTGGGATACAAAGTTGATTTTACAAGATTGTGGCAAGGGGTGTGAGATAAACGCTATGACTAGCCCAAACTTGGAAGCTGTCAAGCGATTCACTCTTTGGTCGTGCCACATGGGGTTAGGGTGTTGTCCAAAAGTTGATACCTCAATAGGACTACCGTTTGTTGCCTCATCGGCCATTTTCTTTGAGAAGTTGATCATTCTTGTCTCAAGAACTTCATCTTCAACGTCAGGCAACTGTGCTAGTGGCCCATACTTTTCATCACACTTTCGTCTCTTCTTTACTGGTGGTTTTTCAGAAAATGCCAGTGCCCTTCGAGATCGTCTTTTCTCTCTGGCGACAATTTTAGCCTTGAAAATACTACCTGGGCTTCCATGTAGTTTTCTCCAGGGACTAAGATGCCATGTAGACACAGTGGTGTGACTTAGCTAAACAAAAGTAAACATCGCCATTTTGCAACGAAAGGAATACGTGAAATCCCTTTAATATTTCCCAAATGCTTACAACACCACTCAGCGAGCTCATCCCATGTCCATACGACCTCTTCGCCTAGCCTCCGTCGCTAATAACAGATATCTACGGAACGCCATTAAAATAGTTGTTCTTTTCAATGGCAATACGTCTTTCTTCTTCTGGATTTTCCTTCATTAGTCTACTTTCGATTTTTGCAAAAAATGAAAGTAGACTTATGAGATCAACACAGGGCGAAAAAAAGTGTGTCTGTCTGTGTGTGTGTATGTGTGTGTGTGAGTCTGTGTGTGTGTGTGTGTGTGTGTCTGTGTGTGTGTGTGTGTGTGTGTGTGAGTGTGTGTACTCTGAATGTCTGTCCCCCCTTATCAATTCGAACACGGTGAATGCGAATTGAACGAAATTTGGTACTAAGGTAGCACTAGCAAAGGACACCTCAGTGTCATGTTTTATATCGCCGCCATCTTTACTAAAACTGAATGGCGGCCACTCAAACGTTCAAAACGTAAAATCAAATAACGACTAACCAAATCATCCGATCTCTACCAAATTTGGTAACAACATACCTTCGTATGGGATGCGTCTTGTGACCAAACTACAAGGTCGTCCGCCATACCATTTCAGGATGGCGGCCGTGCGAATTATGCAAACTTTATAATCCATATCATGGGACCCACCAGTTCCGATTATCGAGCCGAGAATCGTTTTAACTGTTCTAAAGGAAGAGGCACGTTCGAAATTAAAAGTTTATTTTGTAATACTATAGTGCAGACGTGATTTTAAAAAGCTGAGCTGATTTAGTAATAAGACAAGATGGCAGCGGATATCTTGTGCCTGACTTATATTTCACTAATTTGAGTATTGCATGCAATATAGCGTACTGATATAAAATAAATAAACTTTGTATGAAATGCTTTATATATAAATAATATACTCCAGTGATGAAATCGTTTAGTATAAATCACTATTTGCTAACAAGTTCTATGTAAGTCATTTTATATAGAACGATATTCGTTGACACAATTAGCTCAGTGGTAGAGCGTTAGCCTATCGCTCAAATGCCTATGGTTCAAACCCGATCAGAGCTAGTTTTTTTTGCTTGAAATTTTATATGTTTATTGTTTTGTAATGACTCAGATGTTTTAAAATTAAGCTTTATATTGTGCATATTATGGTGTAAAATATATATTTAATTAAAACATAATTTGCCAGCAGATTTACTCGAGACATCTAGCTGCCAAAAAGGTAACTGCACGCCGACCAGATTTTATTGAAAGGTTTCTTCTTCTGGCCGCTAGAATGCACTCGCTCTGTTAGGATTATATTGTTAGATATTTCACCACTAGATATCACGACTAGTCTACGTGGGGCTCCATTGATTACTATACCATTTGCATTCTATGCGCATCGAATTTGAAGAATGACAAGATGATACTACGATACATTTTTACTTTCTATTTTAAAGGGTTTGTAACAGCCTATTGTGCGTTATTTGAAAATGTTAATTGAAGTAAAGAACAAAACGATTTCACATAGTATCTGAACTCTACCGTTGGTGCTAGTTCAGTATATTAATTAATACTTCTATTTCAGCCAAATAGCAATCGAAAATATCCACATAGTTGGTATACACACGTCTCTGTAAGGTCATGGAAAGATTTGTTAATTCAATTAGGGTTGTGAAAGTCATACGCAGCCAGACGTGTAAAGACATGCCTCAACTCAAAGTTGGATGTTGCCCGCGTCAGGCCGATTATGTAATAATAATAATAATAATAATAATGTTATTGGTTTTACGTCCCTTTTAACTACTGTTGCTTTTAGAGACGCCGGGGTGCCAGAATTTTGTCCCGAAGGGGATCTTTAACGTGCCAGTAAATCTACTAACACGGCTCCCTCGCATTTGTGCACCCTCAAATGCCAGCTGACTGTGCCAGGATACGAACCTGAAACATACGGTCCAGCAAGCGAGAACGTTACCGCTGAGCCACGCCGCCAGTCAGGTCGATTATGTCTCCAGATCCATAACATTCTTTAGATACTTCTTATCTTTCTTTCTTCAATGATGGTAGCAGTTTTTATCTAGGTTGTGGCGTTTGGTAGAGGTAAATCGTTTCTAAGGTCTTCAACAAAGAATAGTTCTATTATACTCTTTGATAATAACAACGAGTTATAACTATACTCATACATTTAGGAGAAAGTAGGCTATATGTTCTTTACTGAACATCTTGTTTTACGTATGAGAGCTGCTTCCCAAACCTTTAGAAAGAAAGTAATAATATTAATAATTTACAGAATGTATTTATTTTAAAATCTTAAATATGTTTTGAACAAAATTTTTAAAATTGTCTTAATTTAGAAATGTTTGAAGATAGGCTTTTCTTTGCATAATTTTCATCTAATAATGAACAACAACAACAAAATAGTATTCATAATTCACTGAAACCACTTATTCAGAATTGTTTATAATATATAGGTCATAAGGAAATATGGATCAATATACAGTACTTACATCACCAACTCGTACAGGCCGGACGTTTGTCTTAGATGAATGAAAAATCTTAATGAAAGCCTGGAGGCGAGTTACTACAGTTCCTGTGATGTTATCAGCTGCCCCAAGCGGTCCGATGATTGACAAATCTGTTTCACACTACTCATGAAGTACAGCCATTGGCAAATATAATGACGTTCTGTTCGTAACTACGTAACTTGTACTTCCGCGTCACACAATACTTCGACGTGGATTGTACTGTCTGCTCAAGTCTGGAATTCCATTACATCAGATCGGTGGTGACAAGTGTGAAGCGATTGGGTGAGAGAGTGAGTGTGTGTAGGCTCACCCGCAGGATTCAAGGTCAAGGGCAATCGTCTAAAACAAACGTCCGGCCTGTATTTCATGGTTTGCGTATTTGTTGTGGCCCACGATCGGTATGTCCAAAACACTGAACATTTCCTCGACTTGAGAAAACCCGATACCTACTGCCATAGCTCCCCACACCAGAGCATCGTTCACTTCCATTTTTTGGTAAACAGGCTCTGAAGTTACAGCATATTCGTTTTCGCAGTTATCACAATAATAAATCCATGTACAATATAATCCATTTTGTATTTCTTTTTTGTATTTGTATTTTCCCATGGTACAATGTTTGAAATGGATCGTTACTAATTCTATTTCTTTCATAACGTGACCAATATCAACAATGCGTCGCCCTATTGGAGGCAGTTCGTTGGCCTCAGTATTCCTTTCAATTACCATAGGTGGTACTTCACGATCAGACTCATTGTCATCGTCTGTATCACTTCCTGATTCGTTTGGAAAATTTATGGAATAATCTTGATCTTCATACCTGAAATCACACAATGTTAAAAAATATCACCTTGATTATTATTAACATACAGAAAGCAAATACGCATTAAAACTAACTCCAGGCAAATGCTGGGATGGTTCCTCTCTAAAAGCAATCCTAGCCCCAATTTAGAAATTCACACAATTGTACAGCCATCACATTAACACATGTAATCACACAAATTCCATACACACCCAAAAATACATGGGGCTATATGACCGCGATGTCTCAGTCGCTAAAATAAGCAACAACAACACGTTTTACAAGTAGGTAATCTACTAAAAATGGCAAATCCTTTCAAATTAATTAATAATTAATTTATATATTGTAGCAATAGTTTACTTACCGACTTGCATCGTGGCCTATTGGGGGAGTGCTTTCAACTAACAAGCTGATGAATATTTCTTCGGAGTCTTCAAATTGAGCAGAATCGTTTGAAACATTCACGGTGATTTCTTGTTGTTGTTTTCTTTTCTCCCACGAAGTCTTTGCTGCGCGGCCTCTTCTGGAATGTTTCCTTGACGGAGAATGCTTTCGTGGCATTGACGAATAAAGTGTGAATGTTATAGGAACACTCAATCACTCAATCACGAAACACAAACGCAGAATTAGGAAATGAAACGAGAAAGGAGCGAGATATATTCTTCTATCGCTTCCTCAAGATTAGGTCTAGTCAGACTGAAGTGTTAGCGACTTAGCGCGCAGGAAAAAGTTATGGAAGAAGGCGAGTTATTTTGTTTTCTTTGCACTCCACGGTAAGTAGAATGGAATGCTGCGTAAGGAAAGGAATGACCCGCGACGGGAGGTGCGGTGCGGTGCGGTGCAGTGCTAGGTAGTAGGGTGGGGGAATGAAGCTCGGTGCAAGTGGTAGTGCGGGTAGCCTATCGTGTAGCCTGTGTAGTTACCGTTCTGCCGAGTTGAAGACTAGTCAAAGGTACATACGTCACGGGTTTATCACTAAACAGTTTCTTTCATCAA
The DNA here is from genome assembly GCA_946902985.2 of Meconema thalassinum. Lineage (NCBI taxonomy): Eukaryota > Metazoa > Arthropoda > Insecta > Orthoptera > Tettigoniidae > Meconema > Meconema thalassinum. The sequence goes on along the minus strand of OY714911.1, from coordinate 16,870,678 downwards.
CTATTCGAACTGCTCAGAATTAGACCCTCTACAAATTGAATAAATTTGAAGCTATTATAGCAATTTTTTCACAATAAAAAAAGTTATTGAAATATTATGCTTTTATAAAATATGGGGAATTTTGAAATAATTTTTTTTTCATAATGAAGCTACTATTACAAGGGTTATTGCACAGAAATTTCGAAATTCTCCTGTTATTAGTTTTGTTGTGACGTATGTACTTTTAACCCTCAAAGTAGACACTTTGAATACATGCCCTGAACAAACGAGCAGTCTATATTTTACAAAAGTGGCATATAACAAGTCCCGAAGACCTTTATAACAGATTAAGAAGACAAAATAAAAATAATAAAAATATTTTATTTTTCGGTAGCACAGCCTTTGAGAGAGGTTACACATCTTTTCAATTGTGTTGTGGATTCTTTCAGATGCTCATTGAAGATGTTGTCTGGCCCACAGGCTTTATTGTTCTTACTATTGGTAATGGCTTTCAACACCTCTTCCTTGGTAAAAAGTTCCGGTTCTTCTGCTACTGTAAGGTCTCCCTCTGGTCGCGGAGCGGGGCGAGTGTCCCGGTCTTGAAGGACCAACGTTAAGTGATCTTTCCAGGTCTCTATCGATATATTTCACTGGAATTTAGGTTGTCTAGAGTTTAGAGCCTTATAAGGGTGATTTCTGCTTCTTGTATGAGTTTCTTTTCTTGTACGTTTTGGAACAATTCCTTTGCTTCTTTAAGGATGAACTCCTCAGATTGCTTTCTAAAGGTGTCAATTGTACCCGATGGACGGCTACTAGAGCTTCTCTACGTGCGAAGTAACAACCTCTGTTAAATCACACCTGTGACTTCCTCGTTGATTGTACTCTGGGAAATATGAAATATCTATAATAGTATTCTCGCACTCGTCCGCCTCGAGTGGGCTGGCCTACCCTGTGTATGTTTTACCCTAAAGTAAAGAGCCCCTCGCTGCCCTATGCTACAGGCCCCGCGCTGGCTTATTCCGGCACTGTATCTAGCATTTTCCGTTTCGAGATGCCGAGATGCGGAAGAAGAAGAAGAAGAAGAAGAAAGGTTTGTTTAACCTATGACGTATGATAACCTTTATTAATAAATTATATGTCAAAATTTGAGGCTCATTCTAATACGTGAAGGCCTATGCTTTTTCATAGAATACGGCTGTACAGGGTGGCGCCTTTTCGATGTATTTAGCGGGTATCTCGGAAACGAATCAAGATAGAGCAAAACGGTTTCCGCAATTCCGAGCCACTTATTTTGTGAAACAAACGATGGTGAAATCGAAATCATCGCGGCCCTCTTGGTTTTCGAACTACAGGGTAATTTTGAAAAGTCTGCATTTTGGGTCCCCCCTTGTATTTCGAGCATTTTTTTTACTTATTGAAAAGGTGAAAAAGGGTTATTATAGAGAATTTTCCATAGAATTCAATTAGACCAACCGTTGAAATTTTACAAATTTGTATATACATTTGGGCCCCATTCTTTTTTTTTCAAAAAACAAAAACATTTAATAACATCAAACCGGTGAGAGATATCAAACAATCACAAGGGGTAGAACAGTTGCTTATCACTGAGATCTTACACCTGTAGATTTAACTTTTTCGATAGGACAGACTGATTTCGAGATATAACGATTCGAAAAAAACGGGATGAAATGCAGGGCCCCAAAAAAAGAAAACGGTGAGAGATATTAAAACATCATAAGGGGTAGAAAAGTTGCTAATCACTAAGATCTTACATCTGTAGATTTAACTGTTTTCGATAGGACTGGCCGTTTCCGAGATATAACGATTCGAAAATAAAGGATGAAATTCAGGGTCCCAAAAAAGGTCTGGCCCTGAACCAATTTTAACGCCCAACAATAGGGTTCCTCACAGGCCATAACCCTTTCACCGTACCAAAATTCAGCACGATATCTTGTAAATGGCGACCTGTACTTTGCGCACATACATTCATACTTACAGACACTCAGACATACTTCTTTTGGAAATTCTTTTTTCAACCCCGATTCGATTGGTATAGGTTTAAACCCTGGGCGACGCTTAGTTCCCGAGATCTCGAAAAAAAAAACTACCACGGCTATATGAATGTCTATATGGATCTAGATCCGGCTTTCATAACAAGATGTGTGTGTTTCTTGGATACGTTTATAATGTTGTACAAGATTTATGACAGGCACAGTCATAACTCACAATTAGGGCTCGGATGTTTAGGTATATTTTATGTTAATACATATTTTAAACATTTTGTCTATAAATACATAAATTCCTGCTTTTCAATTATTAGCACTTAAAAAGATATAATATTTACATTTTAAAAAATCAGTAGTTTATTGCGTTTTTGTTCTGTGTTACTTCAACGGGGATGAACCCGTGACCTATCTAATCTTCATGCAGAGCGTATGTCAGCTTGCAACTGTGTTATTCTTAACTTGTCGCCCCGTGCCACTAACTGTGAAAGTCGGGGATTTCCTTGTCTATAGCCATATTTCACCACGTGCTAGACATCCCCCCTCCCCCAGCTACCTGGAACCAGTGTCACTCACATGCAGTTCATTTCTGGCACTGTGAAGTGTAAGGCAGTTCTACGATGCCTATAGTAAAAACAATTACAAGTTATCGTCTGCAGCAGTATGTTGCAGAATTTAAGGATAATTTTACTTCTGATGGGGGCGCTCTGTTTTGCCAACCGTGGGAAAGCAATCAAGGCTGAACAGCGATCTCAAGTTATACAACACCTCAAGGGCAAGAAACATATTGCCGCAGTTTCGCGCCTTCAGAAGATGTGTTTAGCGATAATCGTCTGTCATTTGTGATGGACAACCTGAAGATGTATATCGTTGTGAATTGTAATGCTTCAGCAATCAGTGAGGCTTAGCATAAATTGCATTCGTGAGTACTGCATATTGTTTATATTGTCATTAATAAATCATAATTAAATATTTTTACTTTATTGCCACATATTTCAGGTATTTTTATACATAAAAAGTAAATATTTTCCCATTTTTAGCACCTAAAATTCCGAGCCCTAGTCATTATATTAAAATCGTTATTATTTTGGCTGTGTGTTCCCCCTTAAAGCGATAAACCCGACCATATATCGCTAATATCCAGAACAGCTGAATAGTCACATTTTACATTAATCGTTGTGCATATCGATTCTCGACCAGCGCATAGCCAATAGCCTATCTAATCTCTCGACTACAGGTTGAACAGCGCTCGTGTAACCAATTTTTACCAAAACGACTCGTATGTCTGCTACTTCACCCACATTGAGTTGCTAAATGAGCAGGTTGGCAACATTTGACACTCCCGTAATCGAGAGCTTTCAACTTCATTGCAGCTAGTGTTTCTCTGAATACTCCAAACTGCAGTCGTGAAGTGTGCCTTCACGTGCTCAGATATCCTGCTGGTCACGAAGAAAAGAGATACAGTAAATAATAACAATGATAATAGTAATAATAATAATAATAATAATAATGAAATGAAAATCCACTGCCTGCTTCCAGTCCACCGACCGGATCAGGGAATGGAATGAACGAAGCCCCCATCTAGCGGCGAGCAAAGGAACTGTGCCGGCTGCCGAAGCCTGTCGCACTCCCCTGGGGCAATGAGTAAATGAATGACAGATGAAATGACAGAGGAGAGTGTTGCTGGAATGAAATTTGTGAGAGGGAAAACCGGAGTACCTGGAGAAAAAACTGTCTGCCTCCGCTTTGTCCAGCACAAATCTCACATGGAGTGGCCGGGATTTGAACGACGGACCCAGCGGTGAGAGGCAGGCGTGCTGCCGCCTAAGCCACGGAGGCATCAATAATAATAATAATAATAATAAGAAGAAGAAGAAGAAGAAGAGTGCGGGCACGACATGGATGTACAGTATTGTGAAGTCTATGAACAATCTAATCTACAAAATTAGCTCAGTACAGATGGTGATTTGCCTTCATATATACTTACTCTATCGCCTCCGTAGCGTAGCGGTCAGCATGGTTAGCTGCCACCCCGGAGGTCCTGGGTTCGATTCCCGGCTCTGCCACGAAATTTGCAAAGTGGTATGAGGACTGGAACGGGGTCTACTCAGCCTCGGGTGGTCCAAATGAGTAGAGGGGGTTCGATTCCCACCTCAGCCATCCTCGAAGTGGTTTTCCGTGGTTTCCCACTTCGTCTTCGGGCAAATGCCGGGATGGTACTGTCCCCGATAATCCGGATAGTAGGCTGTCAGATATCCGCCCCCTCAATCGGATTGCCAATAATCAATCGCACCGGCACAGCTACATCAATGAAAATGGCACAGACAGATACTACCGAGATTAGAGCACAGTAGTTAACATGAAATTATTGTGGAACACACCAAAATATGCGGGAGTTCATACTTACCTTTAACTTACCTATTCAATTTAATCTCGGGTCTGGGTTTTCAACTGGATCACTTAATAGTATGCCCTCACAATAACCTCCACCACGATATTTAAAATGAACCAAGTCGAAACAAGAAAATTTAAACTGCACAATAATTTATTTCACATAAAGAAAAATATAATTTAACAAAGTTTAACAACAAAATATACGTGGCAATCAGAAGCCATTGTCAATGCAACCATGTCCTCCTGTAGGACTTGTAGACTTCACATACAAAATTTCAGCTTTCTCTAGCTCAAAAGAACGTAATAATAACAACAATGCACATTGGAATGGATAAGGGAGCTGGGACGAGACATAAAGCATTTGTTTCCTTGTTCATGAACTTCACATTTTATTTATAACCGCAAGGCTGCTATGTAGATGACCTTGGCCTCTATCATTCAGTTATCTGGCCACCTGCAATACACCCTGCACCGTGTCGCATGCTTGCTTCGTCAAATGGACGCACCTGTCCCACCAATGTTAGCATATGCTAGTTACCTCAGAGCCTAGCTCCTTTTCAAAACACTTTAAATGTTCACATCTCAACTCAAATATTATCACGCAAATCTTTTAAATGCTCCGTTCAAATATCAATGGATTACTCTAATAATCCCAAATCTTGTTTAATTGTATATTCCAATTGTTGAACTAGCGTTGTTTAGAGTATAATAACGAAAACGCTTAATGTTTATAACAAAATGTTCATTAATTATTTATAACATTATAATTTTTTTATAACATTGTCAAACGACAATTGAAAAATTTATACACGCCTCTATTAATCCCGTTCGTTTCAAATTATTATTAAAGATATTTACATAGTTATTTACATTATTTATATTATTTATATTAGAAATACATTAAACCACACGTTTATCCGGTTGATAATTACTTAAATCGTGGTGATATAATCGACCAATGAAGGTTAGTTATATTTAAATTTTAGATTCAGGTTTAATAAGATTTAATAATTATTATTAGTGACGGTAACCTCCATTCAAAATCGTTATCTCAAATTATTTAAACACTCTTGTTAATTTTAACAGTAACTTCACATGAATAATTTTCAATGGACCTGAACAATACACTCAGCGGAAAAATACCTCGCTCAAAACGCACAAAATTGCACCAAAATTGGCCCATAATTCATCATATCTCTCATTATATATGGCATCAAAATCTTCCACAATACTCACAAAAAAACCTCCACTTATAAATTCATCATCTTCATCAATATTACTGTGGGAACCTCCTTCACTTATTACAGGGCATTATTCATGAGCGACTTTTACACGTCCACTGAACTAACGATTATACATCCATAGTTCCTCTTTAAAAATTCTTATATTCATCAATTGTATTAATGACTGTTATTATTTAACCTTCGTGGGTTTCATTCATGAAGCGATATGAAGTAAAAATTTGTCAGTCACAAATAAATTTAATAGCAAATACGATTATACACTCCTCCCTGGTCTATCAAAATTGAGATTAATATCTTCAAAGTATCGCAGTATAAAAATACTATCATCAATCAAAGTTCATCTAAACTGCATAAATAGTCGAATAGAATACAATTAGACTGTTGACTGCAAACATTATTGTTCCAATCTAGAATTGAGAAAAACTCCTATCAAATGTTCATTACTATAGTGTACTCAATAAATCGTACTCAAAGTTCATATTTCATAAAATTGTCTATAATGCAATGGTATTTCAGAATTGACGATAAATGTCTATGTTGCAATCATGTTCATAAAACGACTAGTATTTCTAAGTTCGTCGATAAAGTAGTAGATTTTAACGCTCTAAAATCTTTTAATCATTCTTCTTTCTTGAGGATGACAGAAAATTGGTCAAAGTAATTTACTGAATAGAATTACTTTAATAAAATGACACGCTGTCTGAATTCAAACTTGCCATAGAAAATCGTTAACTTTACAGTCAAATCGAGACTACAAAAATATGCAAATTACTGAAAGAATATCTAATATCAGTCTCAACTGATCCAAAATTATTTAAATATGCCAATGATATAATAATGTCTCAATAAATCGTAGAAAAAGGCGTAAATCAGCAAAGTGTACAGAGTACAGAAATATCAAGCAAGAATATGGGGCAAAATATATGGGACAGAAAATGTGGGAAAAATGGTTGCTCAGATATCGCTAAATGGCTCAAATAAATCAAGAAACGTTCACGACTACCTTATCTGTTGATTGAAGTTCTAGAGGAAAATTTCCAAAGAAGACTGCTGTTGGTTCCATTTCACCACCGTAATGATGTGCTCCGACCTCGAACCTGGAACCTGCGCCCTCGGAGAATAGAACTGCTTCCTCCTCCAGAAATCGCACTGCTCCGTGTAGACGATAGACATCCTTCTGGCAAAACTCTTCTGTGTGAGCCGGGTCCACCCTGGCCTCTCTTGAAAGTTCCCTGAAGTTCTGGTAGAAATTCGCCATGAAGTTTATTGCAATTATTTCCGCAGAAATGTTCATAATTGTGGAGTATGAAGATATTTCCACTGCCATTTGATGTAATTCAGCGATGGATTACGATGCATGAGTGTAGTTGGATGTTCACTACATGCTCGCTTTTGTAGAATGACGATTAACGAAGTTCCATGCTGCTATTTCACTCCATTGATATATGTCCCAATTGCATTAAAGTTTTAGTCTTCCATCTCCACTTCCGTTATAATAATAGTCGAAAGTACTGCCAGATTATATAGTTCCATTGTAGAATGTAGCGTTGTATCACCAAATGTAATCTTCAGTATCACGGTTGCAATACATGTGTCAGCCGTAGCGTAGAATGTGGTATTATAAAAGTGCCTTTCAGGAGTCGAGAAAATCACTTTTGTCTGCAGTCTTAAAATGCGAATATCTTCCAAAGTATAATAGTGAAAATGTTCAACTTTCGTACACGCCTCAATATTGTAATGCACAATTGAATTAGCATAAATGCAGTAGCTAACCTTTGATAGATAATCATGTAGACTCGTTTATGTGTGCGCTCCAACTTCGCCTAGTTTTAGTAACCGTAAAATTGCACTGCTGCACACTCAGTGCTTGTTCGATGCTGTGGGCTCTACCACACTTGCTAATGACGACTTGCTTCACTGAATAATATATACTTGTTCAATCGGAATTAAGAACTCGAAGTCTGACAATATGAGAATGAGAAAATGAGCCATGAGCCCTGAGACATGAGAACTTCCTCTCTGCTGTGCAAGGCCTTTTATCAACTTCTTAAAGGGCGTATCCATCCCTACCATAGCTTGTTCCTCCGTCATTGCTAGAAGTTCTAACTTTTGCTATACTTGACGGATATTTAAATTTCAAAAACTCATAATTAATTTCTTCAAAATTCCAAATCAATGCCATAACTGAAAATAGTTTTCCACAATTCTGCATGCCAAAAGTAATTAAATATGGTAATTTCAGTAATCTCCGTCTCCCTCCAAGCTATCATTCATTGGTTCGAGCCTCTCCTCCAATAGCGTAACTTCTTCCTCAGCACAATTCCTTACTTCCCTGCGACTGCGTCGTAAATCTCAGATCCTTCTCGAACAAAATCATGACGTCACCAAGAATCTCAGCTCATCCAGCCTACTTGCATGAAGTCTGCGTCATCCGTGCCTACGTCATGAATATACACGTCACAACTATGACGGCCATAACTTTATTCACATATGCCAATACAGCCACCGTGGTCTCAGTATAATTCAATTTACGGGGGCTTCAATAATAATAATAATAATAATAATAAGAAGAAGAAGAAGAAGAATAAGAGTGCGGGCACGACATGGATGTACAGTAATGTGAAGTCTATGAACAATCTAATCTACAAAATTAGCTCAGTACAGATGGTGATTTGCCTTCATATATACTTACTCTATCGCCTCCGTAGCGTAGCGGTCAGCATGGTTAGCTGCCACCCCGGAGGTCCTGGGTTCGATTCCCGGCTCTTCCACGAAATTTGAAAAGTGGTATGAGGACTGGAACGGGGTCTACTCAGCCTCGGGTGGTCCAAATGAGTAGAGGGGGTTCGATTCCCACCTCAGCCATCCTCGAAGTGGTTTTCCGTGGTTTCCCACTTCGTCTTCGGGCAAATGCCGGGATGGTACTGCCCCCGGAAATTGAATTATATTGAGACCACGATGGCTGTATTGGCAAATATGAGTAAAGTTATGGATGTCATAGTTATGACGTGGATATTCATGACGTAGGCACGGATGACGCAGATTTCATGCCAGTAGGCTGATTGAGCTGAGATTCTTGGTGACGTCATGATTTTGTTCGAGAAAGATCTTAGATTTACGACGCAGTCGCAGGAAACAAGGTATTGTGCTAAGGAAGAAGCTACGCTATTGGAGGAGAGACTCGAACCAATGAACGATAGTTTGGAAGGAAGACGGAGATTGCTGAAACTACGATATTTGATTACTTTTGGCATGCAGATTTGTGGAAATCTATTTTCAGTTATGGCATTGATTTGGAATTTTGAAGAAATTAATTTTGAGTTTTTGAAATTTGAAAATCCGGCAAGTATAGCCAAAGTTAAAACTTCTAGCAATGACGCAGCAACAGGCTATGGAAGGGATGGATACGCCCCTTAAGAAGTTGATAAAAGGTCGTGCACAGAAGAGAGGAGCTCTCATATCTCAGAACTCAGAACTCATACTCAGATCTCATATGTCAGATCGCATATATATTTCTGGTGATATATAGTTATTTTCAAGTGATTCAGTGAAGTAAGTTGTCTTTAGCGTGGTTAAAGCCCGGCGCATCGAACGAACACGGAGCAGTTCCATTTTACGCTGCTCGAAACTAGGTGAAGTTGAAACGCTCACATTAACGTTTCCACCAGTTAAGATATCAAGCGTTAACTTCAGCCTTTATTATAGTTCTATTGGGCAGTATAACATTGAGGTGTGTAGAAGATTTGAACAATTTCACAGTTATACTTCGAAAGATATTGGAACTTTAAGGCTGCCAACAAAAGTGATTTTCTCGCCACATGAGAAACACGGTTAAAATTCCACATTATACACTACGGCTGACACGTGGAGTGCAACAGTGATATTGGAGAATACGTTTGGTATTACAACGATACATTCGACTATGGAACATTATAATCTTGCAGTACTTTCAATGATTATAACAGTAGTTGAGATGGAAGGCTAAGGCTTTAATGCAATTGGGACATATATCGTTGGAGTAAAGTAACAGCATGGAACTTCGTTAATCGTCTTTCTACAAAAGCGAGCATGTAGTGAACATCCAACTACACTCATGCATCGTGAATCCATCGCTGAATTATACCAGATGGCAGTGGAAATATTTTCATACTCCACAACTATGAATATTTCTGCGGAAATAACTACAATAAATTCATGGCGAATTCCTGCAAGAACTTCAGGGAACTTTCAAGAGAGGCCAGGGTTGTCCCGGCGCACAAAGAAGAGTTTTGCCAGAAGGATGTTTTTCGTATCCACGGAGCAGTGCAATTTCCGGAGAAGGAAGCAGTTCGATTCTCCGAGGACGCTGATTCCAGGTTCGAGGACGGAGCACATCTTTACGCTGGTGAAATGGAACCAACAGCAGTTTTCTTTGAAAACTTTCCTCTAGATCTTCAATCAACAGATAAGGTAGTCGTGAACGTTTCTTGTATTATTTGAGTCTTGTAGCGATATCTGAGCAACCATTTTCCCATATTTTCTGTCCTATCTTTTGCCCCATTTTCTTGATTGATATTTCTGTACTCAGTACACTTCGATGATTTATGCCTTTTTCTTCGATTTTTGAGACATTGCTATGTCATTGGCATTCTTAATAATTTTGGATCAGTTGAGACTGATGATTTAGATTCTTTCAGTAATTTGCATATTTTTGTAGTCACGATTTGACGGTAAAGTTAACGATTTGCTATGGCAGATTTGAATGCAGACAGCGTGTCATTTTATTAAAGTAATTCTATTCAGTTAATTACTTTGACCAATTTTCTGTCATCCTCAAGAAAGAAGAATAATTAAAAGATTTTAGAGCGTTAAAATCTATTACGATATCGACGATCTTTGAAATACTAGTCGTCTTATGAACATGATTGCAACATAGACATTTATCATTGCATTATAGACAATTTTATGAAATATGAACTTTTATTTCGATTTATTGAATACACTATAGTAATGAACATTTGATAGGAGTTTTTCTCAATTCTAGATTGGAATAATAATGTTTGCATTCCACAATCTAATTGTATTCTATTCGACTATTTTGCAGTTTAGATGAACTTTGTTTGAAGATAGTATTTTTATACTGCGTTACTTTGAAGATGTTAATCTCAATTTTGATAGACCAGGCAGGAGTGTCTAATCGTATTTGCTATTAAATTTATTTGTGATTGGCAAATTTTTACTTCATATCGATTCATGAATGAAACCCACGAAGGTTAAATAATAACAGTCATTATTACAATTGATGAATATAAGAATGTTTAAAGAGGAACAATGGATGTATAATCGTTAGTTCAGTGGACGTGTAAAAGTCGCTGTTGAGTAATGCCCTTGAATAATGAAGGAGGTTCCCACAATAATTAATGAAGTTGATGAATTAATAAGTGGAGGTTTTTGTGTGTAGTTTGGAAGATTTTTATGCCATATATATATGAAGATATATGATGAATTTTGGGCCAAATGTTGTGCAATTTTGTGCGTTATAAGCGAAGTATTTTCCCGCTGATTGTATTGTTCTTGTTCTTTGAAAGTTATTCATATGAAGATAATGTTAACATTTAACAAGAGTGTTAAATAATTTGAGATAAAGATTTTGAATGGAGGTTACCGTCACAAATATTAATAATTATTATTAAACCTTATTAAACCTGAATTTGACAGTTAAATATAACTAACCTTCATTGGTCGTTTATATCAACACGATTTGAGTAATTATCAACCGGATAAACGTGTGGTTTAATGTATTCCTTGTATAAATAATATAAACAATTAATATTGTAAAATAATTTTGTAAATATCTTTGTTAAATAATTTGAAAAGATAGTGATTAATAGAAGCGTGTATTAAATTTTCAATGGTCATTTGACATTGTTATAAACAATTTATTATTGTTATAAATAATTAATTAACATTTAGAGTTTTGTTTTTATACTCTAAACAACGCTAATTAAACAAGTGGTTTAAACAATAAATCATGATTTGTGATTGTTGGAGTAATCCACTGGTGTTTGAATGAAGCATGTAAGACATTTGCGTGATAATATTTCAGTTGAGATGTGAACATTTACGTGTTTGAAAAGGAGAGCCAAGCTCTGAGGTAACACGCTTATGCTAGGGTTGAACGAACGGGAGTCCGCTTTGACGATACAGGTGCATTGCAGCTGGCCCGGACAACTGTGTTACAGAGGCCAAGGACGTTCCATAATAGCCTTGTGGCTATAAATAAAATGTGAAGTATATAAACACGCAAAACAATTGATATATGTGTCTCATCCCAAATCCCGTTTCCATCCCCAGTGCATTATTATTTTACGTTGCTATGAGCTTGAGAAAGCTGAAACATTATATGTAGAGAATACAGGTCCTACTGGAGGACATGGTTATGTGGTCGATGGCTTCTGATTGCCACGTGGATTTTGTTGTTTCATTTTTGTTAAAATCATTCTTTTTGTGAAATAAATTATTGTGCAGTTTAAAGTTTCTCGTTTTCGTTCTGGTTCATTTTAAATATCATGGTGGAGGTTATTGTGTGGGCATACTTTTAAGTGATCCAGTTGACATCCCAGTCCCCGAGATAAATTTAAGAGGTAAGTAAAGGTAAGTATGAACCCCCGTATATTTTGGTGTGTTCCACAATAATTTTCTTGTTAACTATTGTGCTCTAATCTCGATAGTATCTGTCAGTGCCATTTTCATTGATGTAGCTATGCCGGCGCGTTTGATTATTGGCAATCCGATTGAGGGGGCGGATATCTGACAGCCTACTGTCAGGATATCGGGTACAGTACCTTCTTCACGGCCACGGCCGCCTCCTTCCCTCTTCCTTGCCTATCCATCCTGACCATCCATTACCTTCACTCATGAGGCACCTGTTCGCTTTCAGGCGAGGCCGCCTGGGCGAGGTGGCAATCACACCTCACCAGTTGTATCCACTCCGATTAGATGTTCCCAGCTCTAGGACACTGCCCGTAGAGGCGGTAGTGGTGAGTTCCCTCGCCGAGTCCGTGGGTTCCACCAACCTGGAGGGTAAACGACTAAGAAAGAAAGAAAAATACACTTACTCTAAACGTTTAAGCCGTAGAGCCACAACAATATTTCGCCCCTTTTTAATTGCCATAAACAATTATCTCAGTAAGACGCGGTGGGATCCGCCAATTCTCTGGTCGAATAGAGCCATTGTGCACAAGCGCGGCAGAGACAAATATTACTTTTTATCATTTTAAATAACTATGTCGACTTCGCTGGGGCCTGGCGTTACGTTACGGTGACGGGACGAAATGTACCGAGAATGCACGGAGGTGTGTGACGTCATAGTACTGCTTGAGCTTCCTCCTTTCCCCGCGCGCTCCGGTGAGCATGACGTCACCCAGCCAACTACCTCCTTTGACCTTGGTTTGCACTTGCATTTTTATATTTATTTTTTTGCTAACGGACTTTGAGTTCACGCAGCATTTGTAGCATTTAAAATGAGATAAAGTCTAGTCATTCAGACTGACTGTCAGAGTTTTCTTTAATAATTTTAAAATATATCCCAACTAATTGAACCCATGTGGACTTGGTTCAAGCGTCGAATCCATATTTTATATACAAAAGAAGAGAGGAAATAATGCAGTCTTTAGAATAAATTGGAAGATTTTAAGAAGTTTGGCGGTTATAATGTGATGCAAGAGCGGGTGACCACTAGTTACGCGGGCATGAGGTCACGCTTGACGCATCGATAAGAAGCTAGCGCATAATTATTAATAGAGTTGGAAACTTTCCACGGCGAGTGAGTGAGATTGAGTTTCGGAAAAAGGTCTTACTCAGCTATAAAATGGCAGCATTGCAATGACGCAAGAGGAGAAATAATTAAAATTTAGCCATTTGCAAGCATTTAATTAATGAAATGAACACATCACTGTTGATCATCTTGGAAAAGAAATTTTTGTGTGTGGAAAAAGTTTATAATAATTGCACAGGAAAGAATTGCATACGCGGCATTACATCGTTAGTTATTCCCCGAGCCCAAATATGGGAGAGATGGAAAAATAAACCACACTACCCACACATCTGAGGAGCCAAATTATTTAATATCTTGGAATTGTGTCATCGATTTTCGTGATCAAAGAAACCATGTTACGTTTATAACGAGAGCTTTCAGGAGACATATTTTTCAAAGTTATACGACAATTATTTTAGAAGTTGGTGCTGGAGAAGGAGCGGATTTGATCTTTTTGCGGCAGATTTGAATATAAACCCTGGACGTGCCAGGAAGAGCATGCAGTATTTACCAGACCGCGAGAGGTCGTGTTACTCTGTATCGCAGACGAGCACCCCGTATGGGAGTTGCCGTCCAGTATCGTCATTAGTATCGCCGTGTGAAGACACATCAGAATCCTTTTATAGGGAATAATATCATCAAGCTTCGGACTTTATAAAGTTCACCAGTACAGTCAAAGTTTAGACTGTGGACTTAAGAAATTACCGGCGATAGGTACTTGAGTTAAAATAGTTTCAGTTAAAGAACCGACGCATCATAAGATTTCGAAGTACCCTAGGACAGTGAAATATACAGTTCTATCTACGTTAAGTAACCAGATCAGGGTAGAACGCAATAGTAACGCCTAGTGTTCCTGACTACAGCGAAGTACGATAGTATTGAGGAATCGAGGTTCCAGGCTTTGTCTAGGTGTAAACAAATGAACAGTCAGACATTGGGGAGTACTCCAATAAGTCAAGAATCGAAGTAACAGAAAGTAAAATACACGTGAGGAGTATTAGACAAGGAAATTACTAGATCGCCGTCATACAAGTTCGAGCGATCATAAAAGTAATACATCAGTGACAGACTTTTATTAGACGAACAAGTTAGCGTCTAGCAAGATACGATATCGTGCAGTAAAGTTAAAGAAGCCGATAGTCAATACCAGAATTAGAAGATCAGCCGTTCCAGTGAGGTTAGTTCGATCGAGACTTTCCATCATCTCATCAGAGTAGGAAGCCGACGTGCATATAGTGCATCCCTTGGAAACGGGAAAGAATAAAGAAATCACGTGTGTTAAGGCAAATAATTAACGCCAAAGAGATAAAATTTTTATATAATTCAAGTATAGTGAAATTTTTGAGTGTAATATATTTTTAGTGAAATTGTATTTGTGTTTAAGTGAAAACGAATCCAAAATGGTATTCTTTATATTCAAAGTGATTAGTGTATATATTTATATGTTGTTAAGAAAGTGTTATCGAGTGTAGATATAACCATGAATATGGCTTAAGAAGAAATTGGTGGGTGAAAATGTTCCATCGGTGGAGAAATCGGTCCCTGACCGTACAATCATGTGAGTACTAATTTCATTATTATGTGTTTTGGGAAGATTTGCGTATAATCCTCATGAGTGGAAGTAGGGATGTTTGATAACATGTGAAATAAAGATTGCGCGATCTGAACGATTAATTTGATGGAAATATAATAAATATGTGAAGTATTAATGAATCCCATGGGGAAAATATTCAGTGGAATATCAGTATAATGGTAAATGATATAACTATGGTAAAGCAAGCGTAATAATAATAATAATAATAATAATAATTAAATTAATTAATTATGTGATGAATTTTATATTGAGAAGTGGTAGCTTCAAGAGCTCCTTTAGATGAATTATTAATTGTTGTGAATCAATATGTTCTTTATGGTGTAAATGATTATTGTTGATGGAGGCTGAGGTTGAGTATATATATATTTTGAGACGTAGATCAAATTTTGATTTGAATTTATTTCGTTCTTTTAAAGGCAACTTGGCTATTTTATGTATGCGCGCCATGTCGTGCAGTGAAGTAATTTGTCACGCTAGGAATGCGTTGAAATGCTCGGTAAAAGTAATTGTGAGGGACAGTTAGTCGGTAATGAGTTATGTTGAATTGTGAAAAGGGTGCAATTTATACTGTATTAAGAGCGCTGGTTATGGGCTAGGCCTTCCTTAAGTCGCAAATGTTGAAGTCCTCAAAGTTGGGATACTGCTCCCGAGGCATTTTGAAGGATCGAACTCAGAGTCGTCCGTGTTGAAGCCCCTTAATATTGGTTGTTTTATTGAATTTTCTTACCCGCTAATGAGGACACTTCATAATTATACTTTACCGAAGCTAAAAGAATAGGTCAGTAGAACCTAATATGTGTCTTGTGGTTAATTTTTATTGTGAGCCTTGGCATTCAGAGAAATGCATTTGAAGCAGCTGTGTTTAAAAGCTGAATAGCCAGTCCCCTGCGGAAGCAAGACTGTAGAGTTCCCCTCCCTCCACAGCAATAAATCAGTCTAGTGTTGAGACAAACCCTTACACACTCTTTTAGTGAGGTAGGTTATGAACGGGCTGTCTGATTCACAGTACACGGAAGTGTTTAGATTGTTTTAACGACCCAGTATTTGAACTGAGGTCCCTTTACATTCAGTATTATCGCTTGCAGAGTTCAGATCGTTGCTTCCTTGAGATATAATTGTCTTTGAAGACAAAATGATAAATCCCTAACTTTATTATTAAATGGTTCAGTGATTCACGAGTTCTTATGAAAACATTAAGATTCTGGGAGTAATCTTAAGTTGACTTGCTCAGTAGTTTTCTATAACTCGGGGATAGGCAAATTTTTCCAATCACGGTAGTGAGTTGGTAGCTTGAGAGAGAGTGATGGTAACAGATGAACATTGTGAGAGCCCGAAAATTAATTAATGATTAGCCATACTTTGATATTATGATTAAAGTCAGATATACTCATGTAAATATTAAATGATGTGTGTTAAATTGTTAACAAAGTGCATGTAAACTTTACCGAGCCATTTGGAGCTCGTTTTTTTTAAGAATTAGAATTGACACAATATGGGAGTGAAACTTAGTTGGAGTTTTTTTGGATTTTGGAAAACCAGTATTTATTATTTTGTGATTGTTTAATTTGAATTCCTTGTTCATCTTTGGACAAGTGTGAAGTGTAGTGTTAGTATTTTCATTTGTTTAATTTTTGTAGCGCCTTATATTTGGATAATTAAATGTATTGATAGTAGGATTTTGATTTTGTTTATTTTTGGAAGTGTATCCTATGCTTAATCCAAAGTGTGTAAGTCACAGAGTGGGAGAACAAACCATGAACCCCGATACTCCCGATTGAGCATTGCTGGCAAACTGTGATTTGCATATTTCATTGTTGAAATGGGCACAATATATTTTCCTTTCAAAGACACTCTTCAAATCTACATGCCAAGAACTCTCGTTAGAATGCATTACGAAGTCAATCAGTTGAGACTTTTTCTCAATCTCGCGGTAACAAAAATCACCTTAGTGTTTTACATAATAGATAATACACAACACGCCACGCGAGTGCAAATAAAGTGATTTGGCCGTAGAAATGTAGAAGATGTGGCGTCAAGAAAGAGAAACCATTTTGCCCCTCCGTCACATCAACAACTCGGCAAGTATTGGATCTTCACATCCCTGTAGTGTAATGTAGCCAATGACGGGACTGCGATGACTGTCCACAGGGCCATCTCTTGCATTCTTAATACTACATTATGCGACGAGCCTATAATGGCAATAATTAAGACACGAGTATGGTTATAAAACGAGCGAAGCGAGTTCTATAATTTGCATACGAGTGTCTTAATTACCATTATTGGCGAGTTGCATACGACTGTTTATGTTCGACGATAATTATAACTATTTTATGTTCGAACATAAATATTCATAAATATCATAAGTATCATAAAAATCCCTCAGTATGCCTTCTTTCGGAGGGGAAGTAAAGCCGGCGGTCCCATATCATAGATTTATGGCATGTTAAACAACCTTACACTAATTACACTTGTGTGAAGCTAAATTATAGGTTAGATATCACTAACGCTCTTAGGTTCCAACGTTCGTCACCCGGAGCCGACTGCGGTAGCATCTAGTAACCAAGTTCGCAACTAGTTGTCGTCGACAGTTTCGTTTATGGCAAAAGTAGGAACTGCTTGAAAATTGAATGTCGGCAGTCCTTACTTGTATTAAAACAGATAACACACACTAATACAGCCATCACGATTAACATCGGTTATCAGACAGATTCTACACACACCCAAAGTACACGGGGCTACATGACAGCGTTGTCGCAGCCCCTAAACTGAGGAACCAACCAACCACATTAGAGGATTTATTGACAGGTGAAATGGGCATGGAGATGGAAGGAAACGACCGTGGCCCACTACAATGTTCCGCTGGAGCTGAAAATCTCGGAGAACCATTTCATGGACGACGCGACGGTGGGGTTGTACCCACAAAACTTCGTCCCATGGCATAGAGCTGCGCCTTAGCCAGCGA
Organism: Meconema thalassinum; assembly: GCA_946902985.2. Taxonomy (NCBI): domain Eukaryota; kingdom Metazoa; phylum Arthropoda; class Insecta; order Orthoptera; family Tettigoniidae; genus Meconema; species Meconema thalassinum. Next base: position 16,852,707 of record OY714911.1, on the reverse strand, counting down.
AGTTACCGCTGTCAGTGCAAGAGATCTGACTATGCATATTTCCAGAGCGATTTTACAGAAGTTTCTTAATTCAACCTTTCTGATTCTAGCAATTGTTTGTTAAAATCTGACTCGTCACAACTTTAACTAAAACCTTCTGTAACTTAATAAGTGTAAAGAGCTTTGTACATAAGGCTTAAGTGATCAAGATCTGATGATGGTCGCTTGACGAACGAAACTACTCATGCAATTTAGCCCCCTATTTGTGTGAGAAGTGTATAAATAACTCCTGTATTTATTTCAGGCTCTGAATGTAACTCCCCGCCCAATCTAATGGGGTACACTCATGCTGACCGACTGATATATTATTATTATTATTGTTATTATTAGCGTATGGCAAGGAAATTATATACATAATATATACAATATATACACAATAACAAAAAACATTGATTCACTTCAGGCATTAGTGTTATGCGTTACACCTGAATGTCCAACTTTTGAACCCACTGCAGTAACTCTGCTGTTGGTGATAGAAAGTCTTCCAATCACCTGGATAAGCCCGTAGTTGACACTCGCTTAAAATGTGGGGAATGGTCTGGCGAGGGGCTCCACAATCACATTCTGGAGATGGTACAAATTTCCACTTATGGAGAGAATCCCTGCACCTTCCATGACCAGTCCTGATCCTGTTCAGTCTGGACCTAGTTGCACGCGGTAGTTGGAATCCGTTAGCAATTTTTAGCCTATTTTCAATTTTGAAAAAAAAAAAAAAAGGCTTATGAGATCACCTTTTGTCCGTGTGTGTGTGCGTGTGTGTGTGTCCCTAATAAAATCTAAACGGCTGGAGCGATTTCAATGAAACTCAGTGAGTTCATAGCACTATTCCCGGCGACCTCGACCGTGCCCTTCAAATTTTGTTACGTCTCACCAATCCAACATGGCGGCTGTGCGAAATATTTCACTAGCATTCAATATCTCCGAAACTATTACCAATATCGCCCTGACATTGTGCACGGTGATAAAGGGCACTAGTACAAGTTCAACTATGAGACTTTAAAATCTGGTGACTACAAAACCAACATGGCGGTCAAGCGAAGTTGAGACATTTAAATAGACTTTTCTCGCGATTTTATTATCCAAACGTAATGAAACTTGGCACAGCAAATGTTTATACACATTGTAATGCACTGGAGTCTAACTTAGTTCAATTGTTTACATAACATCAAAATGGCGGCTGTGCGAAATATTTCCCTGACATTCTGTATCTCCGAAACTATTACAGATATCACCCTGCAATTTTGTACGGTGATAAAGGGTACTGATACAAGTTTACCTTTGTCTATTTCATAAACCTGTAAAGTACAAAACGAACATGGCGACCAAGCGAATTTGAAATATTTTAATCGACTTTTCTCGTGATTTAACTCGCTGAGCGCAGTGAAATGTGGTACAGTAAATGATTTTGCAAATTGTAATGCACTGCCATCTAATTTAATTCAATTGTTTACATAACCTAAAGATGGCGGCTGTGCGAAATTTTAAAATGAAGTTTTTATTTCTTATGTCTTAATCATGCGATCGAAGTGGAAGTTTGAATGAACCTAGGCAATAATTGTCCTTGAATGGTACATAACTCTATGGCCTATACATATAACAATCCTAAATGGCGAGCTTACGAAATATTTAGACGGTTCTCAATATATATGAATCTTTTACAGCAATCAAACTGAATTTTTTAATGTTCATAGAGACTATGAACATGTGTTCACCTATAGGACTTTCAGTATCCTGGTGAGCACAAATCCTACATGACGGCGACGCGAAGTATAAATATTTAAATGGACGTTTCTCGCGAATGAACTATCCTAGTGCCACGAAACGTTGCACGTTAAATGCTTATACAAATGTTGATCCACTGGCATCTAATTTATTTCAATTGTTTGCATAATTACAAGATATCTGCTGTGCGTAATCTTAAAATCTCGTTTTACTTCTTGTGTCCTAATCATGCGATTGAAGTTTGAATACCACACGTACACAATAATCTTAATGTAATAGTACAAAAATAAAAATCCAACCTGGCGACCATCTGAAATATTTAGACGGTTCTCAATATCTACGAATCTGTTGCAGCAATTAAACTAATATTTTGTATGTTGATAGAGACAATTAACATGAGCAGGATATATGAAAATAGGCTGTATAGTTCTTCACGGAACTACTTGTTTCCCCTCTGAAGATGTTATGTAGGGGCAAATCAGTGGAGTTATTCCAGCGGCCTTTATATTCCTCCAAAGCATCGAAGTTGGTGGATGTCTTCAGAGCAGCATCACAAAGAGGTGGATGTCGTGATTTCAATCTTTGGAGACTAAGAGCTGGTATGTCGCCTAGAACAAGTAGCAGAGGATTCTTGCAGATCTTGTTGTACTCTCGAACAAGAGCACAAGATCTTCGTAAGTCAGATGGCAATATACCAGACAACAGTAGGAGCCAGTGGACTGGAGTTGGTCTGATGGTGCCATATAAAAGACGCATGCTGGTATTCAATTATGGATCAATATACTTCGTATACGGGCTATTAAGCCACACTGGAGCACAATAGTCGGCAGAAGAGAAAACCAGAGCTAAGGCTGAGGAGCGCAGGATGTTCGCAGCAGAACCCCAAGTAGTACCACTTAGCTTCTGAATAATGTTGTTTCGGGTTTCCAGTTTCTTGACTGACTGAAAAGCGATTGTACTAATCTTTCATTTAGTATTTTATTATTTGATTATTATTTGAAATTAATGCCTTTCAGTCGGTAGGCATGATTGTATCCAATTACTCCCTAAAACTGAAAAACCTGAGGAAATGTGGCAAATGTGGAGACAGGAAAGTGTAGTGGTCATCACTAAATCATTGGCTCGCAAACTTGGAATATTGGGAATACATCCTGGTCTACATATTGTACCCTTGCACAAGGCCTTCAGAACAGGACTCTGTTGTCGGGGCATGAACGGTACACTAGCTTGAATATGAAACTGTTCTGGATATTATAGGAAGATCACTAGGGCTGAATAAAATTCATCACACACTGATTCTGAATGAAAATAAGCAAATTTAATGCACCAAACACCAGTACAACAAATACAAATAAATGAAATAAAACCAAAATAGTAGAAATGAAATTTAAAATAATAATAATAATAATAATAATAATAATAATAATAATAATAATAGTAACTCAAAAGTAAAATAAATCAATTACGGAATCAATAAAATTAAGTCAGAATCAGAAATATAGGCAATGGACTAATTAATGTCCAATAACCACCAATTAAATGCTAATCAGCATCAATTAACACTTATCATAATAGTCATGATGTATGATTACAATCAAATTTATTAACAAATAAAAACCAATCATATGTCAAAATAAAGAAAATGAATCGAAATGAAATCTGGTTAACACCAATTAACATTAATTGCCATAATCAAATTTATTAACTATGATGATAAGATATTGTCAGAAAGTTAAGTTATTAAGAGATGAGGGATCAAGAGGGTCCGGTCAACTGCAACAACAATATGGATTAAGAAAAAGAAATCCAATTATACGAAATTAACCAATCATTAATCTGAGTAAACATAATGATCATTGAGCCTAATATCATCCAATTACATTTCAGATACATGGTATGGTCAATATCAGAAACGTCCATAGCTATTCCGAAGTATACATTATAGCCTAGCCATTGGCTCATCTAATTATTAATGGCGTTTAATTAACATTTACTGAGATCCCTCCGTTAAATAAAAGTTTACCCTCATATCAAATCTTAACCTTCATGGCATTAATTATGTATTTCTATCTGCAAACATGAACATGATTTATGCATCTTATTTACATACTCTTGTAAATTAATTGTGGAAACCTTTTCCGTACGAAATCTTAATGTCCAATCCCGACATTACTTTGGACGTGTTAGCTTTAAAACAAATTAGCTGAATCAATGAAGCCATTTAGTTATCTTAGCCTTGAAACACACTTACAAATTGTCACACATTACATTAGAATATTAGCGATATGATAAGCTTGGCTTCGGCCCTTGCGTTCGACGTGATACACTCTCGAACCAAGCACTCGATGCCTTGTCAAATAATTCATGGATATTCTATAAACAAACTAAGAAAAATGCCTTAAAACAAACAAAAATAGCATCATAAAAAATGATGACTAATCATCCGCCTATCAAACTTGGGTTGGATAAACATGAAAAACATTTAATATTTCCAACCAAACATTATTAAAGTAATCGTATCGTGTCAGAGTCACGTTAGGCAACGGTGAATGTATTTGAAGCCGTGACCCCTGAAAAAGATAGACATGACACAAATGTGTTCTAAGCGGCATATTCAATAGGGTCAATATGTATTTAGGGGTATTCGCTACCTGTACACTTCTTACCTTGGGTGCCCCTATCTTGCAGAACGAGGTTACAATAGAACAAAGCATGGTCTGTTCAACAATTATCGAGAAAAAAATCTCAAGATAATTTTGAACCAATATTAACTATCCAAAAAAAACTAATAATAATTATTTTCCAGGACCGAAAATAATTATTCATGAACACAGGACTCTAAGGTCACTGTCTGGCTAGTACCCATTTAAAAAGACTGATCGACCAGGCATAAAAAAGAGGATTTCGAACACGGGACTGCAAGGTTACTGTCTATCTAGCACCCGTTTAAAATAGTTTCTCTGGACCAGGCACCACAAGAGGATATCGAACCCGGGACTGTATGGTCAACAGACAAAACCGTCCCTTATATCAAAATGATCAGTGAAGAAAAACACTATCGACTGGAGGCCTCGGGGTAGTGACCTAACGTACCCTTACGTAAATATTAAACTTTGGACCAAACACAAAAAAAAGAATCGCTGAGACACTGCACCCGTGTCTGCAGTGGGCTCCCCTCCTTGTGAAAGATGACAATGAGTGAGCCACGCCTGCTAGCTAACCTTGACCGCGAAAGGGTGGAGATGCAAGTATTCACCCCCCCCCCCCCCCGGGCAAACATGTGGCTGTACTTTTACCAGCTGTTCGGACCAGATCTTAGTATTCTAAATGTGGAGCGAAGCGCTCTCACTTGAATATAAATTAATTATTACAGTCACCTCGTTATGACTCATACCATTCTCTTACCTGTGAAATATTATTGCAATGTGAATTTTTCAACTTCATCCCTCTGTACGATATGATTTCAATCTAATATAGATTAATTATAGCATTATTTTACCTGTGCTTATTGGCCACTACCTTGCACGTACAATTCACTTATATCACTGTAAACTTATCATACTTACTTCCATCTGACATCTTCTCCTCAGGTCTTATTTACCTGGCATTATTATCTATTTTATCTTATTTCATCGTAGATTTCTCCTTACAACATCTTACCTGTATGGCCTTAAATATCACACGCGTTCTATAATAACCAATATAACAAATAGTGAGGCTGGATCAGCCGTCACTTCTTAAATAATTCACGCCATTGTGAACTGTCCTCTCAACTCTACTCATTGCTACACAATAATATCCCATCACTATCCATCACATACACCATGGTCCTTTAAATATCGCCCCAAAAAATCCTCGGATATTAATTCATCCGGTATGTAAATACAAAAATTACTATCTCTGGTCATTTACACGAAATAATGAGATTTTGCCTGGAAAGGGCATCTATCGAAATACCTTGCTTCGTTCGTCCTATTCGGGTGAAAAACACAGGGGATAATTCTAACACACATTTATAAATAAAATAGGGGATTCTACCATGTGCTTTATGTACGGATACGACTACCTAGCAACATCCTTACGTTAAATTAGGCACTTTTAATTCATTAAAATAATTATTGTCATCATTAATCATTATGAGCGTACCCAGCTCCGTCAGATGCACAACTATGGTCGCCATTGACACAGTTATTGTACACACAAAATAAAACATATCAAAATGAAAAATTAACATGCTCACATTACGGCGATGAAATCCATGAATTATTGACACTTTAAAATATAATCAAAATGTACTTATCACATTGAAGGCTTCCTTCATCGCTTGCATGAGCTGGACCAGAGGCCCGAACCAATATGACTTAGCACGTGACCTCCATGGTCATTTCAAATCCCATCACGATGATGTAAAACCACTCGCTAATATCACTGCAATCCTCCATATCACTAGGTTACTGTAAGCCAGCATCCCTTTAAAATGCATACACACATATTTAATTAAATTATGCACCACTCTAAAAATTATACATTAGTGGGCTACACACTTGTGTCATAGATTGACAAATTCTCACACTATTACCACACTTGTTGCGATCACATTTTTCTGTTATATAGTTTCACTTGAATTACATATAATTTCACAGCTCTCCTTTCTGTTATACACATTCACAGCTCAGTATTCATTTTTAATATTATTTCGCATCAGTCGAACAATGGACTGTGTGTTTTGTGCGCCAATGCTAAGCGTGGTGCTACTTGGACCAGCCTCCACTGACGTCGGCTGAGTGATGAACAATGCGCGCTGTCACAGACTTCCACCCGCATATATGACAAAAAGGTTGCCAATTCACAGTTTTGCACATACGACACCAAATGCTCCTTTCACAATCATAGGCTACAGTAATCAGGCACTTTAATTTATACACACAAATATGGCCTTGCTAATCATATGACTCACGATGGAACTCGATTATAGGCTAAATTAATATCATCAGCGCTTGGGTAGAACTAATTTCTTGCTGAAGGACGCTATGCCCTCTCTCTCACACACTCGATGTTGTCAAATTTCCTTGCGCAGAGGACTACTTCTACTCGATGAACACAGAGATATTTAATTCGTTACCGCATTCCCAAAATTCTTGATAATAATTAGATTCATCATGGGCGTTTCAGATCATTCCTGTAATGTCTTGATCTCTCGTAACCAACTGAGGCGTACTCTTTGAGGGCGGAGTCAAGCATCTACTGCGTGTTAACTTGAGATGGTTACTGCGTTTTAGCAAGATTCTCAGAATTCACTGGAGTGCTCCTGCTCTGAAACTCGCGGGCAAGCGACTACTGACGCACCTGCTCGGTCCATTGTGCGAAAATCATAAATATCGCCCTGTCGAAACAGCCAAGCCATCTACAGTATTTGTGCTCTCAACACGGCAGAAAGACCCTAGTTATTATTATCATCATTACGCAATGATGATTTCATTCTCATGCAACAGTATTTAACATCATGACATTGCCCTATATAAGTACTCCAGTGACGTAATGTGTCCTTGGCCTAAGACGTAGGTCAAGGGCACAATATCACCATGCAGAATGTCGTTATCTTCGAGACCTGTTCCATTGTTCGCTCGTTTCTCAATGTGCCACCTTAAGAGAATTAGCCATACCGTCTTGCAAACAAGCCGATATGTTGATATGTCCCACTTCTGTGGAGAAATGAATGTCATAAGAAAAATAATAATAATAATAATAATAATATATGCCAGTGAATGCCTCCCAATAACCTACATGTCGGAGAAGCTAGAGATCTTAGAAATCAGAATACTTCGGAAGATCATGGGTCCAATCCACACTAAAACCGGCTGGAAACTTCGGAACAATCCCTCAGTATGCCCTTCTTCGGAGGGGAAGTAAAGCCAGCGGTCCGATGTCATAGATTTATGGCATGTTAAAGAACCTTCCACTAATTACACCTGTGTGAAGCTAAATTGTATAGGTTAAGAATGTAAACAAGGCTCTTAGGTCCCTACGTTCGTTGCCAAGAGCCGAATGCGGTGGCGTCTAGTAGGTAAGTTCTGAACTAGTAGTCGTTGACTGTGGCGTTTGGCGGCAAAAGTAGGAACTATTTGAAAAATTCAAAGTCTGCAATCCTTACTTGAATTAGAAAACAGATAACAACACTAATACAGTCATCACAATTAACACCGGTTATGAGACAGATTCTACACGCACCCAAAGTACACGGGGCTACATGACCGCGATGTCGCAGCCCCTAAACTGAGGAACCAACCAACCTAACTTCGGAACAACACGGAAGTCTACAAACATTTGGAGGAAATCTCAGAAACCATGAAAGGGAGGAGGTTGTCATTTCTGGGACACTTGCTCAGAATGGACAAAACCAGAAGAACCAAAAATATATTTGACAACCTGTGGAACAAGAAGACAACTACGGCATGGATTACAGAAGTTCGTGAAGATCTAGAAAGGTCCAATATTCAGGAAGTTCAAATGTTAGATAGCGATACATTTCGGACCATTATTTAACATTTGGAAGGGCTGCAAGACGGAAGAACTGAGAAGACTGGAAGAACCTGGACGGATGAAACATCGTCCATACGAAGGAATACTTGGGGAAGAGGAAGCTTCAGACGAAGAAGAAATGAAATCGTAGCGAGGTTCTCAGTGGAATTTCGCAAATTAAAACAAGATGTTCAGTAAAGAACATATAGCCTACTTTCTCCTAAATGCATGAGTATAGTTATAACGCTTTGTCCTTTTCAAGGAGTATAATTGAATGTTTGTTGTAGTAACTTGTTGAAATACACACACTAACATAGCTATCACAATAGCACAGGTTATCAGACAAAATTCAACACTCACCCAAGTACACGGAGCTAAATGACCATGATGTCCATGCATCTGAAATAAAACAACAACAACAACAACAGCTTCCTTCCCAAATCCTTCCTCATGTAAAAGTACACACAGTAGTAAGCCTACAGACATCACAGTGACACAGGCTATCAGATAACTTCAACACACACCTAAATAAACGGGGCTACAAGACCATGATGACGCAAAACGCCTAATGAATCAGCAACTAAAACAACAACAGCAATAGACTCTACCGCGGATCAAGGATAACGAATTTTATTCGCTGTAGTCGAGTGTTGAAATATGTGGTGTTATAAGTATACAGTACATATAATATTTTCGATTGCAAATACACATTATAGGGCTACATGCCTAACATAATAACGTGGGAGTAGTTATCCCTATATATATAACAAGTAGTTCCGTGAAGAACTATACAGCCTATTTTCATATATCCTACTTATGTTAATTGCCACCATCAACATAAAAAAAATCAGTTTGATTGCTGTAATAGATTCGTAGATATTGAGAACAGACTAAATATTTCGGATGGTCGCCAGGTTGGATTTTATATATGTAGGTCCTAGAGTTATGTACAGTTACATGAAGATTATTGTGTACGTGTAACATTCATACTTCAATCGCATGGTTAGGACACAAGAAGTAAAAACGAGATTTTAAAATTTCGCACAGCTGCCATCTTGTGGTTAAGGAAACAATTGAATTAAATTAGATGCCAGTGGATTAACATTTGCAAAAGGATTTACTGTACCAAGTTTCACTGCACTCGGATGGTTAAATTGCGAGAAACGTCCATGCGAATATTTATACTTCACGTCGCCATGTTGGATTTGTGATCACCAGGTTATTAAAAGTCCTATAGGTGAACTTAAGTTCATAGCCCCTATGAACATAAAAAAATTCAGTTTGATTGCTATAATAGATCCGTAGATATTCAGAGCCGTCTAAATATTTCGGATGGTCGCCATGGTGGATTGTTAATTGTATAGGCCATAGAGTCATGTACCATTAAAGGAAAATTATTGCGTAGTTTCATTATTCAACCTTTCACTTTGATCACATGACTACGACACAAGAAATAAAAACTTAATTTTAAAATTCGCACAGCCGCCATCTTGAGGTTATATAAACAATTGAACTAAATTAGATATCAGTGCATTACAACGTGTATAAACATTTCCTGTACCAGATTTCATTGCATTTGGAACATTAAATCGCGAGAAATGTCTATTTAAAATTTTCAAATTCGCTTGGCCGCCATGTTCGTATTGTAGTTAACCGGTTTTTGAAAGTCTTATAGATGAACTTCCAGTAGTGCCCTTTATCCTCGAACAAAATTTCAGGGTGATACCGCTAATAGTTCCAGAGATATAGAATACCGGTGAAATTTTTCGCACATCCACCATCTTGTGGTTATGTAAACTATTGAACGAAGCTAGATGTCGGTGTATTACAATGTGTATAAAGATATACTGTACTAAGTTTCATTGCGTTTGGTTGGTTAAATCGCAAGAAAAGTCTATTTTGAAGTCGCAAATTCGCGTGGCCGCCATGTTGGTTTTGTATTTATCAGTTTCTCAAAAGTCACATAGGGAACTTCTAGTAGTTCTCTTTATCACCGTAAAAAAATCCAGGGTGATATCGGAAATAGTTTCGGAGATATTGAATACTGGTGAAATATTTCGCACAGCCGCCATGTTGGATTGGTGAGACGTAACAAAATTTGAAGGGCACGGTCGGGGTCGCCCGGAATAGTGCTATGAATTTACCGAGTTTCATTGAAATCGCTCCAGCCGTTTAGATTTTATTAGGGGGGGGGCACACACGCACCTCACACACACACACACACACACACACACACACACACACACACACACACACACACACGGACAAAAGGTGATCTCATAAGCCTATTTTTTCAAAATTGAAAATAGGCTAAAAATGAAAGTTTGTTGGTTATTTTTCTGAATTCCCACGGAAATTTGCTTTATTTGCGGCGCGTTTCAGACTGTTTTATGATGGATGCGCGCAAAACTATTTTTGTTTGTCTGTCTGTCTGTTTGACTGCCTGTGGACATCTTTGTTCTCTTATAACTCGAGAATGGCTGGGTGGATGAATGGAACATTTGGTACAGATATCCATCATAGGCACGACATCAGTCATTGATGAAACTCTTTCCCGTTTCGCTCATAAAAGGGGGCCTACCCCCTTAAAATACTAAGTAAACGGGGCTACAAGACCATGATGACGCAAAACGCCTGAAGAAGTAGAAGGGTAAGACAAAGCTTATTTTCAGCCCCTCAATGTGAGAAGCAAAAGTCAGGGGACCTAAGGAGTCCCCGAAAACGACATTTTAAGATCCTAAAACCATTAGTCTCTGATATATGCGCAGAAAACTAACTAACAAAAGAAAAACATAGTGCATGCTTTATTTGAATTCTCTTCGCGCGACTAAGTTATTTCATTCCACATTAGGGGCGGGCACTCAGCTCAACGTGGAGCTTTTGTGCCTTGAGAATAGGTTCATGAATGGTGATTTCATTTTAAGTGTTTTGTGTGCTGATACACACGTAAAGGAGAGAACTAAAGGAAAGACCTGGCGCAGGGATTTATATCCGATCACAATAAGACGCCCCCACCCACGGAGAAGCCGCAACATCACACCCTCCCGGGTGTCTCCCTGCGAAAACCCCCGTTTATTGACATAAATGCATTTTACAATAAAATTACAGGTACAAGCATGATATAAACACTTTTAGATAAATGGTTTTGTTTTCTATATTCAGTCACACGCACACACGGTTTTGTTGTAGCACAACTGGATGGATCGTAGTTTCTTCTGTCGTAGAGGCCGTGTACGCTGCGAGCCAGTTGGACAGGGTGCTTGCCTCAATTTCAAAAATTAAAAGTGGGTATAAAAGAAAAAAACTGTACAGAAATCTAGTACAGTAACTTATTTGACGAAGGAATAAATAAGAAAAAATAATTAGTGGGACAATTTCGTCCACTTATGGCAAAGAAAAGACGAGAAAAATTAAATTTGTGATGATGAAGTTTTGGTTATCAGGCACTTTTGGTGCCGTTTGGAGTATCACACTTTAGAAGGGCTGGCCAAAATTGCAACCTCAAGTAAAGTCTGTGACGTATTACTTACAATTGCAAGGGTTGAAAGAAAAGCCAGCATGAAAGCTGGGGAAGGAGATTAAGGGGGCTGGGGTATTGGGGACGGGAGAGTAAAGTTTCAAGTGGCTTTATCAGAGGGGGTGAGGAAGCAGGGAGGCTAGGTTTTAAGGGGGAAATAAGTGACCAGAAGCTGGTGCACGGGTGTCGGTGAGAAGGGCTTGGGAGAGGGGGGATATGGTTATAGCATCTAAGGTTTGATCTTTATTGTGAGTTTGGGCACGTTGAAGAAATGTAAGGCGAAGTTTATGGATGTGACTAAGTATAGAAGGGAAGGTGAGCAGGGCGGTTACATCACGGGAAGGGGTGTCATACTTAAGGCGGTATGCTATACGTAGTGCGTGGCGGTCTAGGGTGGAAAATGGTGCATGTTGTGGAGGGGTAGCTGTTATCCAGGTAAGGGAGGAGTAGGTGATTACAGGGCGGATGAAGGATTTGTAAAGGTTGAGGATTTGCTTGGGGCGAAGGCCCCATGTTGTGCCAGTGAGATTTCGAAGCTTTTTAACGCGGGAGAGGGCGGAGCGATAGGTTTTGGTGAGGTGATGGTTCCATTTTAGGTTATTTTGGAAGGTGATGCCTAGGTATTTTAAAAGGTTAGCTTCGGGAATGGGTTCATTATTAAAGAGGATGCGTAGACGGTTGGTGATTTTTCGGCGGCATAGGGAGCGTTTGAATATAATATGTTGGGATTTGGCAGGATTAATTTGGATGTTCCAGGCATTGCACCAAGATTGGAGGGAGTTCAGATAGGTTTGGAGATAGCGGCGGAGAGTGTCTAGGCGTGGAGTACAGGCAAGAACAGCAAGGTCATCAGCGTACTGATATAGTCGGAGAGGGGGAGAGGGATTGGGAATATCATAGCAATAGATGATATATAGGAGAGGGGATAATGGGCTGCCTTGGGGGACACCAGAGCGTAGAGGGAAGGTGTAGGAAGATGAGCCTTGAATAAGGATTTGAGCAGAGCTAGCAGTGAGAAAATTAGATAAGAATCGGACATATGATGGGGGAATAGGGAGGTGAAGGAACTTGTAGATGATGCCAGGCCACCAGAGCTTATCGAAGGCTTTCTCAACATCGAAACATACTAGTGCGGCTTTCTTTCGGCTGGTGGGGGGAAGGTAAGCCTCAAGGGAAGAGGAGATATGAAAGAGGTGGTCGTGGGCAGAGTGATGGGGACGAAAGCCAGCTTGAAAACTGGGGAGGAGATTAAGGGAGTTGAGGTATTGGTATAGGCGATGGGTGAGTATAATTTCAAGTAGCTTTGCCAGGACAGGGAGCAGACTGATGGGGCGATAGGAGTTTAGGTTGGCCAGGGGTTTTAAGGGTTTTAGAAAGAGTAGAATGTTGGCATTTCCCCAGTGGGAAGGATAGTGGCCGGTATATAGGATAGTATTATATATGAGAGCTAGGAAGGTGAAAAAGAGTTCTGGAGCTTCTCGGAGGTGGCGGTATGTAAGGCTGTCACCTCCTGGGGCTGTAGTGCGGCGATTGGATAAGCAGTGGCGGATTTCACTGGGTAGGTTTAAGGAATGGCGGTAATCAATGCTTGGGAGATGGGTAAAAGAGGGCTTTAAGAGGGGTCGTTGGGGGTCAGTCTGTTCAAGTATTAAGGGTTCATTAGGATGGTGAAGAAGAGGGGTAATGGTAGGAGAGAAGGTTTGGGAGAGGTGTTGGGCAAAGGTATCGGCTTTGGATTTAGCAGTGGCAGGGGCAACGTTGTTATGAATAATGGGGTAGGAGGGGTAGGGTTTGGAGGAGCGGGTAAGGCGACGAAATGCACGCCAGAATTGGGAGGGGGAGGGGGATTGGGAGAGGTCAGTGCAGGCATTATTCCATGATTTCTTCTTAATGGCTTTTATGAATGAGCGCGCATGACGCAAGGTTCTGCGGTGATCTTGGAGAGTAATAGGATCACGGGTGCGGCAGTAAGCGGTGTACAGATCATGCGCAAGTTGAAGGAGTTGTAGGGCACGGGGGGGGATTGGGGGTTTGAAGGGATGGTGGGCATGACGGGGGATATGGAGGTGATCAGAGGTGTGGAGAGCAGATTCAACTGAGGAGAGCATTGCAAATAATTGGGGTGATGTATGGGGAGGGGAGAGTGGGTTGGAGGAGAGAATATTAGTTATAGTGGTACGATAGGCGTTCCAATCAGTTTTTGAGTAAAGGCGGGTAGGGGGTGGACGAGGGGGGGGGGGGGGGGGTATGTGGACGTGGGGGAAAGTTCGGGAGGGTGATTAGGGCAGGGAGGTGATCACTACCAAGGGAGGGAAGGAGATCCACTATAGCAATGGCTGCAAGGTTAGGGGAAATGTATAAGAAATCAGGGGTAGAATTACTAACGGGACGGGTGTGGGCGGGGAATGGGACGTGTAAACCTCGGGACGTCAGTAAAAAAGTTTGTAAGTCTTGAGATTGTGAGACATTATATGCATTGATATCCGCTGCGAAAATGAAGTTTGAGTAGGTTGCATCCAGGTGTCGTAGAAAATCTATAGGTGGCGGGGAGCGGGGAGGTAAATACATTGTCGCTATGGTAAGAGTGGTGTGAGGAAGAAAGAGTTCGATGATCAGGTATTCATTATAAGTATTTTGGAAGGGAATGTAGCGTTGTTTAGAGGTTATAGAATCTCGGGTAGCGACAGCAACACCGCCGCGGCCCTGAAGATAGCGGTCCGCGCGGTGTAAAGTGAAGTGTGGAAAGCGAGGATTATGATTGGGTTTTAGGAAAGTTTCATTTAGGAGAAAGACGTCCGGGTTACACAGGGAGAGGGAAACATCCAGTAGAGCACGCCTCGTAGTGAGGGAAGAGATATTTAAGAAGTATATTTTAAATGGAGGCATTTTACGAGTAAGATGGAATAGTACTTAGGGGAAAGAATGCAAAATGCATCTTGTTCCCCGAGTAGCTAACATCTACATGTGTTTCTAGTGTTAGGCGAGCAGCTAGCAGGATGTGTTGGAGGACTAGGGGACGGGAGAAAGGGAGCACATTTTGGAGGACCATGGCCATAAATCTGACCACGTTCTCCGTGCTAGGGGCGGGGAGGGGAGAGGTGATGGCGGGGGTGGGGAGGTCTTGGGAAATTACGGGAACAACGGTGGCTGGTTTTTGGGGATCAGGAGTAGGGCGACCCTTGCACTTGTAAGCAAAAACAGGATGCGCCTCACCGCAGGTAGCACATTTCGGGTTCTCCCGGTTTGTACAACGTGCAGTGGGGTGTTCCTGCGAACAGACTCCACATACCTTTTTCTCCTGGCAAAGCGTCCCTGGTGCGTGGTCGTACGATTGGCAGTGCTCGCAGCGAAGTCGCTGCGGGGCCGGGGCACGAGATGGTTCCACGCGATGCCTCTTGGAGTAGATGGAGGCGCCGTCTCGAAGCAGGGTGTCGAGGGTGGAGGCGCTTCGGGTCAGCACGCGTACCAGGGTGGTAGGGCCGTGGGCATTGAATATACGGATGACCCTGAATACATCCAGGTCTTCTCGCTGAAGCTCTGCTGCCACTTCATCAGTGGAGTAGGAGCGTTCAACTCCGTAGATCACCGCCGACATAGTTGGGGATGGACGGTTGGATGGAGCAGGGCGGGGATGTTGCTGTTGAGTTTGCGTGATATTGTGAGCACGGCAGGAGGGGCTGAACTGCTGGACGCCGATGGCGTTTACCAGGGTGGAGTATAAAGGTTTCGTTGTTTTTAGGTTATGTCCTTCTTTAGTTCTTTGGATTTCCAAGTTGTATGATTTTAGGTCAGGAAGGAAGCGGGAAAGGGTTTGTATGATGGCTCTGGGGTGATTGTGCTCAGGCATTAAATTTGTTAGCTTTACTATGAAGAAGGTAGGAGGAGGGAGAAGAGTAGGTGTTATGATAGAACGAGTACGTACAGAGGGGTGTAAGGCTGGATTTCGAGCGGCATCTGCATAGCTTTTGATAGAGGTGGTGGGCATGTATACTTCAGAGGGGCCTGCAGAGCCTGCATCAGGTGGCAGATGGAAAGGGGCCACCACACGGGCACTCGTGATGTGCCGCAGGGCTGAGTCATCATTGAGCAGTCTGATGCCAGGATCTCGTACCGGTGAATGAGCCGGCGAGTTGGAGGCAGTGCTCGTGCCACCAGATGTCATAGCCGCGAAAATATCAGCTGCCTTACCTTTATATTTAGTTTATTGGCAGCGCTTTTTCTCAGGGGTAGTTCTTGCAGGCGATGATGCTTTTCTCGGCATTTTTGTTTGTAGGAACTCCATCTCCTCTTCCTGTTGCTTCTTGCCTTCCATAGCACAGAGAAAACACGCGCAGAGAACACGCACACGCACAGGTATATTGGTTGAAAACACTGGTTTGATAGAAATATTTTCACCGAAATGTATGATGATATAAGGACAGCACTTTTGATTGCTGATGAGAATAGTAGAACGTCACAAAAGTCAAAAAATATTTGGGCAGCACTTCGTGTGGCTAGCGTGATACAGTCAGATTGTATGACTCTCTTCGTGTTGTAGGTTTTGTTTTAAACTACGTGTGTTGCTTTTCGTGTACGAGTGTATCAATATTGATTTTTATCTGAAAAAGGATATCTTTTGTAAATGTAGCTTCAGATTGGATTTGTTATTAATCTTCTAATTTTTGTCGTCAAACTTCGCCATCCCATTGAACCTGGTTCCTCTTGGTGTATGGTTTTCATCTCCAGATTTGGTCATCTGAGTGATATAGTGTCTGAATAGGGTTAGTTTGTCTCGCGGCCACAAGGTGTCTCTACAGTTGCCATTTATATAACTCTTCACCGTACTTCTCATAAAAGTGTGACTATAGGGCAAACCATTTCAAAATACATATTCAAGTAGGCGTATTATCCTAGATGGACGACCATAGCTTATTTTGATCCGCTCAATGGGAGACACAAAGCTCCGGTCTCCGAAAACCACATGTTAAGACTCTAAATTGAACAGTGTCTGTGATATTCCCAGGAAACTAAATTCCCTGTGGTAAACTGATGAAGGAACATCTTATTTCTGACTATTCAGAGGAACGTAATTCTCGCCGAATATCTCCAGAAAGTATCTACGTCATCATCAACTCATCACCACGTCATCGCCACGTTATCGCCATCGTTACAGCTCTAGAAGTTTCTGGATCCTTCGAGGCGACCCCGTCTGGCCACGTGGAGCTCACATCACGTCACTGCAATGCAGTCAGTGCACTTTCGTCTTCATAATTTCATACATTTAAACATCTACTCTTCGCTCTGTAATTCTACGTTTCTACATTTCATCTGCCCTTAGTGGCTCACTACTGGCAAATTATTTATTCTAATCTCATCTCCGCTACACCAACTGAACATCGCTACAATCTTCGCAACGCAATATTCCAGCACTTCATAACTTCAGCTCATCTACGATATCCATACTACTATAAAGCATCGAGTTCTACGTCATCGCCTTAGCGTTCAGTGACCTTGCACGCTACATCATTCACCGAGCTCACAGCTGCTAGCCTCTTTTCATTGGTGTCAGGCGCGCAGCTTGCTCACACTTCCATTCAAATCATCATATTTATTCATCCCCCAGCACCAGCCCCTGTCACACTACGCAAACACATAACACATTCACACTTCATACAGCTATAGTGAGCTAGTGGCAAGCTGCTCCTATAACTCTTTCACATTATCTCACTTACTCCTTCATTTCCCACTACCAGCACAGCACATAATTCACCTTCCTTCTCCAATACTTCCCGTGCGTCGCTCGGCTCGGCTTCGCCCGTTACCTTCCCTCACCTTCCCTCACCTTACTTTAGAAGGCTGCCAGGCTTGCAGCTACCTCTGAAATAGTGCCCCACTTTACCTCATATCCTCATTTCCGTCATATAATTTTTATATTCACCATATAGCTCATTATGGGTAAAGGCAAAGGAAATACTTCACCCGGCCGCTCCCAGGCTTCTGCCTCACGCAACACCACCAACCCCTCATCCTCCAAAGGGGCCATACCAAAGCCAGTGAGGACTCTCACCCTCTCTACTACCCCTAAATCCCCTGGAACCCACTTCGCTTTGCCGCCTGTCGTTCCCCAGACTCCGAGCTGTCCAGAGAAGCGACGCGCGTCCGATGCCTCCGATACTGAGGGGGGGTCGCACCGCTCCCGTCTGCGGGTGCACGAGGGGATGGAAGAGATAGCCACTGACTCTCGCCGTCACTGCAGCATCTCCCCGCCGCCGACGGCCGCTCTGATTTCTTCACACTACCCTCGCCTCCCATCCACCGGGACCATACCCCATTTCACCCCCACCACCGCCACACCTTCCCAGATATCTCCTTCCTTGCCCTCCTATGCTACCAAGGCCTCCGAGCCTATCAAGCATATCTTCCTTTTCCGCGGCCATACCCACAGCAACAAATACTTATTCACAGACGCGCTGCGCCGAGTGCTTGGCCACCCCAATTTCACCGCCACCGCCACCACTAATGGAGTCTACGTCAAAACTGACGATGACGCCACTGCCGCCGTTCTCCACGATCCCGGGGTGGTCCGCGAACTTGGACCGCAGGTGACCGCGAAACCCATCCGTGCCCGCCAACACCCGGCTACTCCCCCCCCCCCCCCTCCGCAACGAAACCCGCACTTCTCGTGTGTGATCCGGGGCGTGGACCCCGATCTCACCGAGGAGGCGGTCTTGCAGGAACTCCACCTAGAACAAGTCGATGCGCGGAAGGCTTTCCGAATTCGTAACGCTGAGGGCCCAACGTGGATGGTGAGGATACTCCTCGTTACCCAGGCCGAGGTCGACCGCCTGCTTACGGACGGAGTCTACTTGTACCGTTACCATCATAGAGTCGAACCCTCAAAAGCTCCTGCTCCAGTCGCTCTCAGGTGCAACAGGTGCCTAGCATATAATGAGCACTCCACCGACCAATGCCGGCAACCGCCGCGCTGCGGTCACTGCTCACAACCTTCGCACACCACCGGAAAGTGTCCCAACCTCGCCCTACCCCCCCCCCCCCCCCCGGTGCAACCAGTGCCAGCTTACTCACCCCACCTACTCCTATAAGTGCAAAGCCAAACCAGCACCTATCCCCAACCGCCCCGAAACGGTTGCTCCGGTAAAATCCGTCGACCCCCCCCCCCCCCACCACCCCTGCCCAATCCCAATTCCCCCCCCCCCCCCCCCTACCACCATTGAAGACCTCATACGCTTCATGGTGGTCTCCCTCCAGAATATCCTCCCCTACCAACGGCCTCTGGTACTGACTCAGCTCCAACTTGCCACACAGCAAATCTTCGGGGTTCGGTTCCACCCTTCTTTCTCGGGCCCCCTCACCCTCTTCACCTTCTCCCACTACCCCCGAGTCACCGCCGTATAAGCTCATTATAGCGCTACAAACTGCTAGACATGGAACTCCCCGCAACATCACCCTCCTTTACCACAACGTCTGTTCCTTCCATGCCCGCCGTACTCTCATTACCCACACCCTCAGGTCCCATCAAGTCGATGCGGCCCTCCTAAATGAAACCTTTCTTAGGAGCGACCAACACGCTTTTCTCCCCGGCTACACCCTTCTGCGCGCTGATCGTCCCAACAACGCAGGCCGCGGTGGCTCGGCCCTCGCCAGTCGCGCGCGTCTCCCCACTCGCCATCATATCCCCCCTCCCCCTCTGATCTTCCCTGAAAGCCTCATTTGCTCCATCTATTTCCCATCCCGCGTCCTACACCTCGCCACAATCTACATTCGTCCCAACCAGCCCATCCCCAAAGACTTTATTGCCCACGTGGCCGAGGTTTTCCCCCATTTTTTGGTAATGGCCGACCTCAACCTCCACTCTCGTTCAGCCCTGGAACGTCGCAGCCTGGACATTTATCTCCGCCACATCGATGCCACCCTCGTTCCCTTACCCAAACCTACCCGTCCCTCCTCCAACACCACCCCCGATGCAGTTATAGCCCACAACTCCCTCCTACATCTGTTCGACGTTACCCCTCATCGGAGGCGACCACGCCCCGGTACTGCTCACATTCCCCCTCCCACCTCGCAACGCGCCACTCCCACCCCCCAGGATGATCCAGAGTTTCTGCACGGCAAACTGGCCAGAGTACCGGGAGCACATAAATACCAACCTTCATACAGATCAACTTCCGTTGGAAGACCAAGCGACAGTCGATGCATATACCACCCATATTGAAGCCACGCTACAACAAGCATCTTCCCTAGCCATCCCCCTCATCCCGACGACACCCTCCCGCCCCCCAATCCCCCCAAAGGCACGTCGCCTTCTCGCCCTGGCACACTCCTACCACAACACTTATCTCCGTACGCACGATCGATATTTCCTTCAGCGCCATCGACAATCCCTCCGGCAAGTTAAATCATACATAGAGGCCCACAAACGCCTCTCATGGCACACTGCCTGCACGCGGCTCAACCGAGTCTCTGCCTCTCTGCCCGCCTACTGGCGCCAACTCAATAAATTAACTGGCCAGTCCACAGCACCCACCTACCCCATCATATATAATGGGACGGCGCCGCCAGACGACGAAGCCAAGCTAGACGTCTTCGCCAAACGCTTCTCCCGCACGTTTCGCTATTCCGACGACCCCTCTCACACCCACGATCACGACGATTTCATCGCCACCGTACCTTCCCGCCCTCACTTACAACCTTCCTCCCACCACACCCTCTCACCTCATCCCCTCGACGACCCCATCACGGAACTTGATATTTCCTGCGCCTTGTCCCGCACCACCAACACAGCACCAGGCCCCGACTCCATTCGCTATCGTCATCTTAAAGAGGCCCCTCCCATTTTTCTCACCGCACTCACCCGCCTTTATAACTTTCTCCTTCGCTCCGGCTTCTATCCCACCCAGTGGCGTCGCGCCACGATGCTTCTCTTCCCTAAACCCGGAAAACCACTTTCCTCCCCTAGCTCTTATCGCCCCATCTGCCTGACCGCCGTCCTTTCCAAGACCTTCGAAAAAATCCTTACCAAGCGCCTCCACCGCCACCTTCTTCGCCATCACCTCCTCCCCCTTTCTCAATGCGGCTTCCGCCCTCACTTATCCGCACAAGACCAACTCCTTCGCCTCTCCACTCTCATCGCTGACAACTTCAATCGTCCCGCTCCCACCCTTCTCATAGCCTTCGATTTCCAAAATGCCTTCGACACGGTATGGCACGACGCCCTCATCCTGTAGCTCCACTACTTCAATCTTCCCCACAGCTACATCAGATTCGTCAACTCCTTCCTTAGACACCGCACAGCCAAAATCACTATCAATAACCTCTTTTCCCGACCCATACCCTTCGAACAAGGCGTCCCCCAGGGCTCCGTCCTTTCCCCACTTCTCTATGTCCTCTTCGTGGCAGATATCCCTCAACCAACCTCCCCCCTCCAGCTACTACAGTTTGCGGACGACACCGCCATAGTGGCTCCCTTCGACAGCGTCCAGCACATCACCAGACACACTCAACCGTACCTTGAGCGCTTCACAGCATGGTGTGACAGGTGGCACCTCAGCCTTAATGGCGACAAAACGCAAACCATTCTGTTTCGCCCTCGCCGACGGGCAACAAGCGTTACGCGCAATCCGGATAACCTCCGGCTCTATCTCCGCGATCGCCGCCTCATCCCCACACCCACCGTACGCTATCTGGGCTTGCTATTTGATCAGCACTTTACTTTTCGTCCACACTTTAAAGCGAGGCTGCCAGCAGCTCGCAAGCGCGCACACCTCCTTCGCCGCCTGGCAGGCACGTCATGGGGACTCAACACCAAGACCCTTATCCATACCTACAAGGCACTAATCCGCACCTTCATTATATATGGTCATCCAGCCTGGGCTGGCTTCCCAGAGCGTCCCCTAACACCATATCTCCAACTCGAGCGTCGCCTGGTCCGAGTGGCCATGCGCCTTCCCTTCACCTATCGGACCGCGGATCTCATCGACTGCATGCCCCTGCCACCTCTTACCACATACGTCGAGATTCTTCAACGACGCTACGTCCTGAGGGCGCGCACCCAACAAAACCCTGTCGTCAGCCCCTTGTTGACACGACCACTCCGCACGCCCCTGCGCACCAAGTTGGGCGTATATACCCTCAAGGGACTCCTCCCGGCACCGGACTAAATCCCGTCAACCGATAAGGTCACTTACAGCCTTCAGAACCCCCTACTTTTCCATACTAAACAAATTTCGTATTAAGTAGCAACCAATGGTTCAAGTAGCCACCAATGGCTCTGGCTCTCACACAGGTTCAACACCAGCAAATGGCTTACATTATGTGGTTACATTCTCCAAATTACAGTTCACAGCATTACACATCCATCCCAACCACCTCAACAACCACCATCCGCCATAATAAGATATTTCATCCACCATTTACGTCTCCCGCAATGGTCTTCCACATTCACATCTCTCACGCCAAACTGTCACCATAGCCACCATCATCTTACAATAATTCATTCACCTCATCAGCCTACCACCCCCTACATTCGTTAGTACAACCGTCCCAGCAGATATGCTATGGGTCCGTTTGTTCCTTTATTTCTTTTCTTTCTATCTTTCTTCTTTCTTTCTATCAGTTTCTCTCTCCTTCTTTCCTTTTACGGCACCACTCTTCTTCTGAACCCCGCACGCATCACCCACTATTTCCATCTCATCACATACATTCATAAAAAAAAAATCCTGATTCACTTCATCCGCTTACTACATCTCATCTCATTAATTCGCCACACTCCCCATATCACCAGCTCTACTACCCCTTTTCTTTTTCTCTTCTTCTTTTTCATTTATTCTTTCTCTCTCTTAACGTATTATCATTCTACTCTTCATCTCAACGAACATACTTATCTACTCCATCGTCATCGACAACATCCATTTCAATTTAAAAAAAACTCTATATACGTATATATCTTCAGCTCCAAACCCACTCTTCACCATCGCCATCACTTTATCTCCTCCACGACCTTATGATCTGGACGTCATTGCAGCCCCTTATCCACCACACTTAGTCTCTTCAACACCAAACGCACGTAAACCTCCGAGCAATATAAGTTACACCGTCTACTTTCGGCAGTTGCAGCAGTAATTCCATGTTTTCTTTGTTGGTCATAAATATCCGACCTTTTAAACACTACCCATGTCAAACCACACAATCCCCTTTCTCCACCTTCTTCCCCAACCTAGCATCTAACTCTCCCTTCTCAAGAGCGACACATCGCCCAAGCCCATCTTCAAACTCCACCGCATTGCCCCAAACCTAAATTCAAACACACTTTCATCCCAATCCTAACACCAAACCCACCCATCCCCAAAAATTTCACCCCTCCCAAAACCCTTAATCCCCTGGCCCGAAGAGACGGCGAAACCGTCTAAGGGGGCCCGCCGCCGCAGAGGCAATAGCCATGCGGCGGAATGAAACAACTGCATGATAATAATAATGATGAAGGAACGCCCAACCTCCCAAATGCTACCAGTGCTCGGGCCAGCACCCTACACACTCCTACAAGTGTAAGGGTAAACCCGCACCTCCCCCAGATCATCCGGAGCTTGTCGCCCCCGTAAAGACAATCGACCCCCCAACCCCGACCGAAAACACCCAATTTCCCCCCTTGACGGTGGAAAACCTCCTCCGCTTCCTCACCATCTCCCTTCAAAACCTCATGCCATTCCAACGGCCTCTGGTTCTCACACAACTCCAACAGGCTGCCCTCCAAATTTTTAATGTTCGCTTCTTCCCCTCATACGCCGGCCCCTTGACACATTTCACCTTCTCCCCACTGGTATCGACACAACATGGCAACTAAGACCATCCACACTGGGCCTCCCAAAACCATCTCTCTAATATACAGCAATGTTTGCTCTTTCCACAAGAAGCGTCCCTTACTTCAGTACACCGTAGCCGCACATTCCGCAGACGCCGTTCTACTAAACGAAACATTTCTTCGTCCCCACCAGTCAGCCAGTCTCCCCGGCTACACCATTCACAGAGCGGACCACCCTCGCGAGATTGGGCGTGGGGGTGTCGCCCTCTTACATAAGAACCGCATCCCACTACGCATTCACGTCCCTCCTCCCCCACTCTCCTTCCCCGAGAGCCTTATCGCGACTCTCTACTTCCCCTCCCGCGTACTTCATGTCGCAACTGTATACACCCGTCCCCGCCGTCCCTTCCCCCGGGAGTTCCTAACCCATCTTCATACCACCTTCCCACATTTTCTCGTACTTGCGGACCTCAACATGCACTCCCGATCGGCAACGGAACTGGCTGACTTCCATAACTATCTACAGGCGATAAACTCCACCCTTGTAGCCATCCCCAAACATACTCGCCCTATCTCCAACACCACACCGGATGCAATTATTGCACATAATCGCCTCGCTCACCTTCTAACAGTGGACGTCCTCCTCAGCATAGGAAGCGACCATCTCCCCGTTCTAGTCACCATTCCAACACGACCCACCACCGTCACCCCTCCGCCGCCGATTCTTCGCCAGAACTAAAAGGCAAACTGGCCTGCCTACAGAGATCACATCACCAACTCTCTCACCCCTCCCCTCCCGCACCTTGACTCTGCGGCCTCGGTCGACTCATACACCCGAGTTCTAGAATCCTCCCTAACAGACGCCTCATCCGTTCACATCCCCATCACCCCGTACTCACCCTCCCGCCCCCCGTTACCCCCCAAAGCCCTCCCTCTCCTCCGGCTCTCCCACAGATATCTAGCCCACTATAAAAGATCACGCGATCGCTATTTCCTCACCCTTCATCGTCAGACTATCCGCCAAGTGCATTTCTACATCCGCGCCTTTCATCGCCGCAACTGGGTCTCAGTCTGCAATTCTTTGCAAGGCCAACGCTCCTCCCTTGGCTCTTACTGGAGACGCCTAAACACCCTCACTGGACGCTCCCCCACACCCATCTATCCCATCATCCACCAGGGCACTGCCCCACCGGATCTGCCCTCCAAGCTTGAGATCTTTGCCCGTCGCTACGAACGAGTCTTTAACGGTCATTTCGGGCTCACCTTCGATGACACCGACAACGACGCCGTCAACTCCATCTCAGATCGACACTATCTCCAACCCAATCATCAACACCCCTATATCCCACACCCTATCAACGACCCCATCACCCCCATCGATATTCACCTCGCCCTTTCCCGTACCAAAAATACTGCCCCCGGTCCCGATCAACTCCGCTATCTCCACATCAAAGAGGCACCCCCTATCTTCTTCCGGCTCCTCGCCACCATCTATACCTACCTCCTCAAAACCGGATTTTACCCAACGGCATGGCGCGCTGCCACCATGCTTCTCTTCCCCAAACCCAACAAACCACTCTCCGACCCCTCCTCCTATCGTCCCATCTGCCTCACAGCCGTCCTCTCCAAACTCTTCGAAAAAATCCTAGTCCGCCGCACCTACCTCCATCTCAATCAACATCAACTACTCCCCCTCTCCCAATGTGGCTTCCGGCCTGCCCTCTCCACCCATGACCAACTACTCCGCCTCACCACCCTCACAGCCGATAACATGAACCGCTTCCGCCCCACTCTCCTCCTCACCTTTGATTTTCAGAGTGCCTTCGACACCGTCTGGCACTCAGCTCTCCTTCTCAAACTCCACTAATACCACCTCCCTCATAATTTCATCCGCCTCATTGGAAACTTCCTCAGTCCCCGCACTGCCCGCATTTCTATCAATCGCACCCTCTCACGCTCCTTCTCTCTAACCCAAGGCGTACCCCAAGGGTCAGTACTATCCCCTCTCCTCTACATCCTTTTTGTCGGAGATATCCCCCAACCTCCGGCTCCCCTCCACCTCCTCCAGTTCGCAGACGACACTGCAATACTCGCTCCTTGCCCCTCCGTCGCAGCCATCAACAGACTGGTCCAACCATATCTCGACCGATTCACGGCCTGGTGTGATCGCTGGCATCTCAGTCTAAATACGGACAAGACCAAAGCCGTACTTTTCCGTCCCCGTCGCCATGCCAACTCGGCCACCCGCAACCCCAATCTTCTGACCCTACGTATCCACGATCACCGCCTTCACACTTCACCATCGCTACGCTACCTGGGCGTCATCTTTGACGAGCACTTCACCCTTCGTCCACATCTACGCGCACTTACGGCCTCTGCTCAGAAGCGCTCTCGCCTCATCACCAGGCTGATCGGAACCTCTTGGGGGCTGCATGCCTCCACGCTGTTCTACACATACAAGACCCTCATCCGCTCTTACATCACATATGGGCATGTTGTCTGGGCCGGCTGCGCCGCCAGCTACTTGCACCCCCTGGTAACCATGGAACGACGCATCGCCCGCATAGCCCTTCGCCTTCCCCCAATACACCCAAGTGAGGATCTGTACCGTCTAATGCCATTACCCCCCGTTACGACGTACATACACCTTCTTCAACTGCGCTACTTGAAGCGCACTAGAAGAACGCAGAATCCTATTCTACGACAACTTGAGGCACTCCAGCTACGCAATCCAGTATACTCTAAACTAGGCCTACTCCACCTCAAGAGCCTCACCCCTGCCCCAGACTAATAGTCCTCTAAAAAAAAATCAAAAAAAAATCACCAACACCTCAACATCAATCCATCCATACTTACTCACATCTTCACATCTTACACCAACAGCTTATATTTCTTTTCTTTTCTATTTTATTTCGACTCTTTTCTCTTCTCTCTCTTTTCTACAATAACGCTTCAATTCTCATCTCAACCAAAGTCATCCATCACCTCCATCTCAGCAAACAAACTCATCCATTTCTATTATCGCATTCATTACAGAATAGTTCAAACAACAATTACCATATCTCATCACCCACACTCCCCTCAACGCACCTTTTTCATCCCATCCCATACCATCTTCAAATACCCTCACATACCGTGCACACGATCAACTCCTCGCAAACTCCACTCTTTCTCCACTTATTCCCACCCTTACTTCGCATCACCACAAGCACCACCAATTGCTCCCTTCTCATAATACATAATCACCCGCTTCTAAAAAAAAAAAAAAAAACAACTCCCCCTATCAAAGCTCATCACCCACTCTAACTTCTAACTTCTAGAAACACCAAATTTCAACTCTCTTACAAAACCATTAAACTCAAAATCTCAAAATTCAACATCTAACGCCTTCACCTACAATAGTTCAATGCATTTAAGAGCAATTTTTCGTCAACAACAAATTTTCGAAACTTCAATCTTAGCCAAGAGGTCAAATCATTTCTTCTTCTCCAACTTACGCAATTCACCACCACCCTTCTCCTATAACTCTCCACCTTCCATTCAATCCCCTCCTCTGGCCCAAGAGATGGTGCGGCCATCTATAGGGGCCCGCCCACCCTCGTTGGGTGGGAATGAAATGACCCCTTTATTATTATTATTATTATTATTATGAAGGAATGATTACAACAGTAGCTCAATCGCTAACGTCTGGCTATTAATACCGGAGACTGTTCGAAGAACGGGTACTTCTGCTAGTAAATCATTAAGTACCAAAAAGACGAAGTAAAACCTCTGAACCTGCAGGGATTTGAACATGAACCTTCAGACTATCAGCCTAGGTCGCTACCATTACCCCACGGATGTGCTACGATAATATTAGGTAAGCAACTGGTTAATATAACTGTATCATATTATGTGTTGAAATCAACGATTTCATTAGCGTCTCCTGGCGTTTCTACAAACCATTTGATACCACATATGCATTATTTTGTTCAGTATATTCCTAAAAGGATGTAAACTTATAGTCCAGTGAATAGAGCAAAAAATGGGGGGTTACCTTACAAACGGTCCGGTAGTTCTAATTTCTTTATACACACATCAAAAAAAGTTTTGCATCACCTCGGTTCCAAGAGTTCCGGAACCGTTAAATACAAAGGGAATAGAGATCAACACAAACAACATTTCAGCTCGTTTTATTGCTCATGAGACCCACACATTGCATGTTGTACCATCATACAGCTAGACTTTCAGCATTTGTGGTCCAGATTGCAGTACACACCACTACCTCTAATACCCAGTAGCACGTCCTCTTGCATTGATGCATGCCTGTATTCGCCGTGGCATACTATCCACAAGTTCATCAAGACACTGTTGGTCCAAATTGTCCCACTCCTCAACGACAATTCGGCGTAAATCTCTCAGAGTGGTTGGTGGGTCAAGACGTCCATAAACAGCCCTTTTCAACAAATCCCAGGCATGTTCGATAGGGTTCATGTCTGGCGAACATGCTGGCCACTGTAGTCGAGCGATGTCGTTATCTTGAAGGAACGCATTCACAAGATGTGCACGATGAGGTCGAGAATTGTCGTCCATGAAGACAAATGCCTCTCCAATATTCTGCCGATATGGTTGCACTATGGGTCGGAGGATGTCATTCAGGTATCGTAAAGCCGTTTCGGAGCCTTCCATGACCACCAGTGGCGTACGTCGGCCCCACATAATGCCACCCCAAAACATCAGGGAACCACCACCTTGCTGCACTCGCTGGACAGTGTGTCTAAGACGTTCAGCCTGACCAGGGTGCCTCCAAACACGTCTCCGACGATTGTCTGGTTGAAGGCATATGCGACACTCATCGGTGAAGAGAACGTGATGCCAATTCCGTGGGGTCCATTCAGCATGTTGTTGGGCCCATCTGTACCGCGCTGCATGGTGTCGGGGTTGCAAAGCTGGACCTCGCCATGGACGTCGGGAGTGAAGTTGCGCATCATGCAGCCTATTGCGCACAGTTTGAGTTGAAACACGACGTCCTGTGGCTGAACGAAACGCATTATTCAACATGGTGGCATTGCTGTCAGGGTTCCTCCGAGCGGCAATCCGTAAGTAGCGGTCATCCACTACAGTAGTAGCCCTTGGGCGGCCTGAGCGAGGCCTGTCATCGACAGTTCCTGTATCTCTGTACCTCCTCCATGTCCGAACAACATCGCTTTGGTTCACTCTGAGACGCCTGGAAACTTCCCTTGTTGAGAGCCCTTCTTGACACAAAGTAACAATGCGGACGCGATCGAACTGCGGTATTGACCTTCTAGGCATGGTAGAACTACAGACAACATGTGCAGCGTACCTTCGTCCTGGTGGAATGACTGGAACTGATCGGCTGTCGTACCCCCTCCGTCTAATAGGCCCTGCTCATGCATGGTTGTTTACATCTTTGAGCAGTTTTGGTGACATCTATGAACAGTCAAAGGGACTGTATCTTGGATACAATATACACAGTCAACGTCTATATGCCGGAGATCTGGGAACCGAGGTGATGCAAAACTTTTTTTGATGTGTGTATGTTGTCTAGGATGGTTAGTAGGTGTTTAAAATGGAAAATGCACTATTTCCCCCCTCCCCCTCCGCGCCTGCCGCCATATTGGAAACATCGCCAATAATCGACCTTTTCTTGACATTCTCGCCTCTATCTCCGTTTCGGTGCGTTTTAGCGAAAAAGGAGTTCTAGTCAATGTTGTAGACAATTAAATTTCTTATAATTTACGTTTGATATTTTGTTTCTAGGACTTATGCTTACGGAAATATTTACTTGGTTAAACTATAAAAAAAATCACATTTTTCGGATATTTTGTCAAAATTCTAACTTTGGAACGCTGAAGTTCAGTTATGGCCTGGAGAGTGTGGTAAAACCAGGTACTTGGGATGATTTAGGTATGTCAGTTTTAACCCGGTAAGTGGTGAATCGCTTACTATTATTAGTGCGTCTACAGTATTAGCAAAGGTAAGTACTCTGTGTGTATTTTATTTCTTAAGGTTTACGCTGAACTAATTATATTTCATAATCTAAGTCATGTGAGTTGGCTAGGCCATGTTTTAATAGCTGTTACCCGGCATGATTTGCAATGCCAATATAACAGTAATCTTTATGCATTATATTAGGCTATGCATAAATATTACTGAGGTGAGAAAAACAGTGTTTTTCAGTTTTCCGTTATAGTCTATAAACGCCCGTATAGTTTATATTACGCCCGTAAAACTTACACTTATGTGCCACTCCTAGGGTTAAATGACCTAAAACCATATTGCTTTTTTTTTTGCTATTGTAACTCAACATTGTATTTACTAAAAATTACTAATATATTCTATTCATTGCATGTGAATGACCGGTACCTGGCGGAGACACTGTAATGGTATTTGTGGTCATTAACAATCGAATCACAAGCAGAGATGTCAGATAATATATGCTTCATCTGCAATGAAGATTTGGAAGGACCCGTGAAGTAAAATATAAAGGAATTGAGACATTACGGAAAGCAGCTGAAAAAAGACCAAGAAGTGACCATCTACAATTCTTAGCGGGTGAAGAGGAGATAACAGTTCATAGCACATGTCAAAAAAAATGCAATGAGCCTAGGATAGCCGCCCATATACCCCGTGTAAGTCGCGGAATAGATGATTCGGTCCACCAGCCATCAACGAGCTCTGGAAGGCCTGTGCTCAGGTCAGTAGTGAAATGTTTTCACTTCAAGGATCATTGCTGCTCTCCAGTGAATTGCAAGCGTCAAACATATCTACAGACCAAGCTTCCGAAGATGCTGACAGGTTGATAGTTGCCACAACTAAACACCTCTCCCCCACGTACGACGCCGTTATCATTGTCGGGGAAGACATTGACCTACTTGTACTGCTGACTGGCACAACACCTGCGGTAAATAATGTTTACCTCAAAAAACCAGCGAAGGGAAAACATCCAGAAGCAATCTACTCCGCCTCCTCCTACAAGTACAACTCCAATGGCTGTATCTTGCTCCTCCACGCAATATCGGGCTGTGACACCACTTCAAACATATTTGGGTTTGGAAAGAATAAATTCGGCCAACTTTTTACGAAAGATCCATCATTGCTGGAGCAGGCTAAGAGGTTCGAGGACCCTGCTGCCAGTCCCCAAGAAATCTCAGCAGCAGGGGAGAAAATCTTGATATCCCTCTATGGTGGCAGTGGAGAACAGTCGTTGAACTCCCTTCGCTATAGCAAATTGAAGACTAGTGCCATTAAACTCAACCTGGCTAAACTACCTCCAACTACTGACGCAGCACATTTCCACTTCCTGAGGACATATCACCAGGTCATGCAGTGGATGGGGATTGACAAGGACCCTATCGATTTGGGCTGGTGTAGAAAAGCTGGAAGACTGGAGCCCAATTAGTAGAGACGCTGCGCCCCCAAACCTGCTTAACGCCATCTCATGCAGATGCACAACTGGCTGTATGGGGGCGTGTGGCTGTAGAAAGGCGGGCCTAAGTTGTTCCGCCCTTTTCAAAGTATGTAGTAGAGAAGAATGTAATAACAGGGAGGAAGTCACCATCGACGACGAAGATGACGCCGATCTACTAACTTCACTATTTGAGGAGGACAATGAATACTCCGACTTCATTCACTCACCCCCTACAAAACGAGCGAAGCTCCAGTAAATCAGTTTTCTGTTCTTAGTTTATTCACTACTGATTTTGTAAGATTATTGCTGTATTTTGATCTTATTTTGTTTAAATAAATGAAACTTTAAAAATGTACTTGCTGTGTTGGTGGATTGTTTGGAATTGAACATCTCCTCTCACCAGTGGATATTTAAGTGAAATATAGTACCTGCCTCATTATAATTGCGCTGTTACATGTAAGAAGCTCAAGTATGGTTGGTATTAACTAAAAATTCATTTTTCATTCATTCATTTATTTGCAAGAGGGGGGGGGGGGGGGTTGTCCCCCGGTGGCAAATTGTATATACATAACAAATAAATAATTAGACATAACAATTCAATAACAATTATACAACAATTAAACTGGAGTATTTACACAAATAGTCGGTCTTTTCTTAAACACACCTATATGTTTGGGAAAAGGCTCTAAGACTGCGGCAGGTAGAAGGTTCCAGTTATCAATGGCACGGTTCACAAAAGAATATTTACCATAATTTGTTCGCTGTGGTCGGCCCTTAACTTTGAAAGGATGATCGCTCCTACCCATGTAAGTGGGCTTTCCCAATCGTTTGCTAAGCTCACCCCATGCTGGTTGATTTGTATACGTGTTGTACATAGCGCAGAGTCTAGATTTCATCTTCCTAGCCTCCAGTGATTCCCACCCAAGTTTCTTTAACGTACGGCTCGCACTGCTCCTGGGGTTAAAGTCACTGAGCTCAAATCTAGCGGCCTTTCTTTGTACCATTTCCAACTCATAGATGAGCCCTACTTGCTATGGATCCCAAACCGCCGAGGCATATTCCAGAATAGGTCTTACAAGTGACAAATAGCCTAATTCTTTAGCTGAGGTACTACTTCCTTTTAATACCCTCATTACAAAGTGCAGGGATTTGTAAGCTTTTGAAACTACACATCCTACATGACTACTCCATTTCATATCATTCCTTACGTGAACGCCCAAATATTTGCAAGAATCTTCTTCTACAAGTATTTCCGAGCCAATGTTATATTGAAAATCCTGCCTTCGCACTTTCCCTATTTTCAAGAGACTACATTTTCTTGTGTTTATTTTCATTTTATTTTCAATCACCCACTTATAGACCAGGTTCAAGCCATAGCTGGAAAATAGTTTGTGCATTTTCTTTAGATTAAATGTGGAGTCACAAAAGCGAAAAGAGCAATATGCACATTGTTTTAATTCTTATACTTACTCCCACTTCATATGGTCGGCATTTTGTAGGTGATTAAATTCTCTGCAAATTATATTCTGATCCTTGTTTTTCTAGAATAGGCCATTACTGAATTACAGCGTTCTAAAGTTAGAATTTTGGCAAAATATCCGAAAAATGTGATTTTTTATTGTTTAAAAAAGTAAATATTTCCGTTCCGTAACCATAAGTCCTAGGAACAAAATATTGAACGTAAATTGTAGGAAATTTAATTGTCTACAACATTGACTAGAACTCTATTTTCACTAAAACACACCGAAACGGAGATACAGGCGAAAATATCAAGAAAGTGCCGATTGTTTGCGATTTTTCCAATATGGCGGCGGGGGCGGAGGGGTGGAAATTGTGCGTTTTACATTTTAAACACCTACTAGCCGTCCTAGACAACATATAAAAAATTTAGAACTACCGGACCGTTTGTAAGGTAACATACCTCTTTCACTGGATTATTACGCAAATATATGTATTTGCGAGCAAAAATAGCGGCCATTTTGACAAAGGGACGGCACGGACCCACAACGATATTGCATGGTTGGCCCTACCTGTTTGTCACTTCTACGGTTACATATTCTATTATAATATGCTAATATCCTACCGGTCACCTCCTTAAGGACAGTTTAGATCTCCCTATGCATGATAAACTAAATTGTTGAGACCAGGCATTGTTGAATCGTTAGTTACGGTTAGGCTATAATACTTGAATGATTCATGCATCCGCCATCCAGAAAGTATTTGGCTGATGACCTTGTAGTTTGGGCAAAAGACGCTTTCCACATTAAGGTATATTGTTGCAAAATGTGGTAGAGATCGGATGATTAGGTTAATCGTAATTTGATTTAAGCCCAGAAAATTTGCGTGGACGCCATTTATTTTTTGTTTTGATGGCGGCGATATACAACATGCCACTGAGTTATCCCTTGCTAGCGCTACCTCTGTACCAAAGGTAGTTCGATTTGGTTTCGTTGTGTTTGAATTGATAGGGGGAATCGATTTGCACACATACATGGCCGCCATATGCAAACTATTGGACTGATGACCTTGTAGTTTTGTCAACAGACGCTTCTTACATGAATGTATGTTGTTGTAAAAAATTTGGTAGAGATCAGATGATTTGGTTTGAACATTTGGGTGGCCACCATTACGTTTCCGTCAAGATGACGGCGATATAAAACAAGACACTGAAGTGCCCTTTTCTAGTGCTACCTCTGTACCAAATTTCGCTCAATTCGTTTTCACCGTGTTTGAATTGAACGGTATCGACTCCATCTTACGGAAAGAATTCATGATGAAAATTAATAAATGTAAAATAAAAATACTGGAATGCAGCCGAAATAAATCATAAACCTCAATGGAGATCAAATTGGCAGGTGAAAAGCTGAAGGGAGTAGGAGACTTCTGTTACTTAGGAAGCAGAATAACCAGTGATGGACGAAGCAAAGAGGATATAAAAAGTAGGTTGGCTCAGGCAAGGAAAGCATTTCTACAAAAAAGGAATCTGTTGACATCGAATATAGATTTAGGTATTAGGAAGTCGTTTTTGAAAGCCTTTGTCTGGAGCGTGGTGCTCTATGGAAGTGAAACTTGGACTATTGGTGCAGCAGAAAATAGGAGAATTGAAGCATTTGAAATGTGGTGTTACAGGAGAATGATGAAGATCAGATGGGTAGATAGGGTTACAAACGAAGAGGTATTAAGACGAGTGGGAGAGGAGAGATGTTTCTGGCGACTGCTAATGAAGAGAAGAGATAGGTTGGTAGGACACATACTAAGACACCCAGGAATAGCAAGCTTAGTTATGGAAGGAAGGGTCGAGGACAAGAACTGTAGGGGTAGACAAAGGTTAGAATATGTTAAACAGATGGCCTCGGATGTGGAGTGTGGTAGCTATGTAGAGATGAAACGATTAGCTCAGGAGAGGGAATAATCGAGAGCTGCATCAGACCAGTCAAAAGACTGAAGAATCAAACAACAACGAATTGATAGGAGGGGACAGACAAGCAGAATACACATACATACACACGCACATACATACACTCACACACACAGACACACATCTTTTTGGGCCTGTGTTGATCTCATAAGTCTACTTTCATTTTTTGAAAACCTCGAAAGTAGGCTAATAATAATACCATAATAATAATACTGCATTTATAATGTATCAGTGAACCTTTGGACCGTATCGTGTTGGGAGAATGGTTCATGATATTATTTCCTCTTGCTGATGCTCCAAGCAATTAATGATTCTTCATAACAGCCCTGTGATAATCCTCTCTAAAACACGGCTGATTAAAAAGAACCGCCTTAATAGCAAGGTATTTTCTGATGGGGATGAGCCCTGATGTCGCTGAACATTCTCATTTTGAGGTAATTGTGCCGCCAAGCCACCGTAAAGAGAAATGTTCCACCGGACACAGCCACTGGAAACCACATTATCATTCTAGGGAGTGCGCGGTAATTCTGATCGGAATTGGAAGGTAAACCAACACCCACCGTAATGACATTTTACATCGGAGCTCGAGCTAATAGCGTTAAACAATTCCCGCGTAATTTGAAAGCAAATAAATTACGGTGACATGATATGGTTGGCTTCCGATAGACGACACTAGAACTCAATGGCAGCTCAACGAGACTTACAGTATGGCCAACCAAATTGATGATATTATTATCTTACAAAGATGAATGAAAGTAGTGACGGGCACTAGTCGACTAAATGAAAACCATCGATTTATTATTATTATTATTATTATTGAAAAAGTGCACAATGTACAAAATACAAAACTGAGTAACCTACTGAACATTATTCCAATCCCAATTGGGTTATTGACGTATGTCTTTTGCATGATATCGTGTACAGCATTCACTGCATTCTTCAGTTGGTTGGTGGAATCTCGTGTTTTGGCAGAACTTGTAATGAAAGCCATGTGTCGCGTATCGTGTCATTACGTTTCGGAGTTGATAGTTTGCCTGTTTCCATTCGTCAGTCATTATGGCGTGAGTTGAGTAGAAATCATCCCAGATAACGTTTTAATTCTCTTGAAGTATTTTTTTTTAGCGTATGGCTTTTAGTGCCGGGAGTGTCCGAGGACATGTTCGGCTTGCCAGTTTTGTAGCTGCTTCGAGACGGACACCCAATGGGTGAGCTACAAGTACCGTTGGGGGGGGGGGGGAGTTGGAATGTAAGGACGGGGAGTTGGAAGGTAGCGGCTGTGGCCTAAAGTTAGGGACCAACCCCGGCATTTGCCAGGAAGGAAGATGGGAAACCACAGAAGACCATATTCAAGGTTGCCGGCGGGGGGATTCGAACCTCCTCGCCTCCCGGATGTGAGCGACTGCCAGCAGTCCTACCGTAACGACCACGGCTAACTCACCCCGTACTTCTCTTTGAGTATCTGAAGGTCACTCTCATAGGCAGTAGTATCTGCAGTCTAATGTCTTATATGAAGAAAATTTCTTTTGTGAAGCCATAAGTAAGTCTTGACAGCGCTGTCTTCCCGATACCCAAGACTCTTTTCATATAGCGGGCTTTGACTTTCTGAAATGTTAATAGGTCGTTTTCTTTTAGTTTGTCCCAATTATGTGGATTGCATAAGTAGCTATTGGTGCTATGGCCGTTTAAATAATGTCATAGCCGTTTTTATTGAGAGTTATTGAGGCTATTGAATGTGGTAAATTGCTCTTATCGCTGCTGTTGCTCTTTCTTTCACATGAATGTTGAATTATGTTGGTGTTGTTTAGAGAGTAACTGCAAGATATTTG
Organism: Meconema thalassinum; assembly: GCA_946902985.2. Classification (NCBI taxonomy): domain Eukaryota; kingdom Metazoa; phylum Arthropoda; class Insecta; order Orthoptera; family Tettigoniidae; genus Meconema; species Meconema thalassinum. Next base: position 16,816,461 of record OY714911.1, on the reverse strand, counting down.
AATTTTAAAACTACTTGTTGTTGTTTGAGTCTTCAGTCTTTTGACTGGTTTGATGCAGCCCTCCATCCTCCCTGTCCTGAGCTAATCGTTTCATCTCTACATAGCTACCACACCCTAATTCCGAGGCAATCTGTTAAACATATTCTAACCTTGGTCTACCCCTACAGTTCTTGTCCTCGACCCTTCCTTCCATAACTAAGCTTGCTATTCCTGAGTATCTTAGTATGTGTCCTACCAACCTATCTCTTCTCATCATTAGCAGTCGCGAGAAATATCTCTCCTCTCCCACTCGTCTTAATACCTCTTCATTTGTTACCCTATCTACCCATCTGATCTTCATCATTCTCCTGTAACACCAAATTTCAAACGCTTTAATTCTCCTCTTTTCTGCTGCACCAACAGTCCAAGTTTCACTTCCATAGAGCGCCACGCTCCAGACAAAGGTCTTCAAAAATGACTTTTTAATACCTAAATCTATATTCGATGTCAACAGATTCCATTTCTGAAGAAATGCTTTCCTTGCCTGTGCTAACCTACTTTTTATATCCTCTTTGCTTCGTCCATCACTGATGATTTTTCTTCCTAAATAACTACTTCTAAGTGATTAATTTGAAGGGTCAGTGTGTCCTTTGAGGAGAAATTTCCACCTCTTCTGAAACTCATTTGTTTCCGGAAGTTCCAACATGGTGCCTATTGCAATAGGTAATGGAATCTACCTGATGGTCTCCTAAAGTCAACGACTACTCACCATCCATTTATGAGACTACTTTTAAAAAAGAAAAAAATTACGAGCCTTACAGTAGTCGCATATGATGTGTAACATCTGACATAGAAGAAACCTCACGTGAAATTGTTGATACACCGGTATTTTATACTATTATTGGCACAAATATTAATCTATTGTAAAAGGGAGTGTTTTACAGATATTGTAGTTCATAATACGGAACTCATTTTATTAGATGATTTGTAGCTTCCTCCAGCACTAGCCTAAATAAAGAATACGATATGGATCAACTAGATTAATAGACGCGACACCGCTCATAGCCTTAAATTCCTTATAAACAGGTCCTCTTGATTCGCAGACCAATACGTAATTTCATATGGATTCTGTTAAAATGAGTCATATTGATATGATAAATATCGTTTAAAATGATAATCTGGTAGCAAAAAATCTACCCCGTCCGGGATTCAAACCCAAGATCTCTAGATTCTCAGTCATAAGCACTAACCCCACGGCTATTTCGACTACGCAAATTTTGCGCACAAGATGGTGACTTATTTTCACGTTCCAATAATACTGCATTACAGAATTAAGTTTCATTTGTATTTTGCTTGTTTCGATAATGTTTCTGCGTGAAATTGAGGTTAAAATGCCTTATGAATAGGCCCTCTTGTGAGTAAAGAGAATGTATTCAGCAATAGTTCATGAAGGCTTGCTCAATTCTCGTATAACCACAACGATTATGTTATACTGATGACTGCATTACCGTTATGTGGGTTAATATTTGAATAGCCATTGTGCAGAAACATAATACCGGCAATGCCGACTACTTACAATGTTTGATATTAAGGCATTTTACCATTTAAATACTGATACGAAGACTTCAAACATGTACCATGTTATTTGTTTCAATCACTTGACACCAGAGTTCACATGAGCGTTTTCCGTTCAGTATGTCATATACATTCCACATGGACGAGAGTACGTCATGGTATCAATTTCCGACACCGCGTGCTCATTGTTTCTCGTACCACTGCCAGCTGGATATTACCACTGCCCGCTGGATCGATCAATGAAGCGGGCAGTGCATACTTCCGTTTTCCACCACTGCCAGCTAGTACACTTCTGTTCGATCGATTGAGCGTGTAACCGTACACATCTATATTGGGGTGTGGTGGTATTAAATTTACCATGAGGGACTCATTTCCTACAAATATAACCAACCTTTATTATATTCTCTTCACAATTCTTTCATATCTTCTCATGTATAACCAATAACCAGATCTTCAAACACTAAATCTAGCAGTATCTAACTTCCTCTCAATCAGAATCATCTTCTTATCTATCACAATTTCCATAGAGAATCCCAACAGCCAACTCCATGCCTTGCTACCTTCTCCATAGATAATACGGACAGATATTCACTAATAATTAAATCCCCCAGTACGGACACCCAACAAAAACAGCCGAAGATATAGGCCTATATAAAAACAAAATAGCATCTAAAATTGGAAATATAAAACGAATATACAAAACATCTAACTTCATAGGCAAGGCCACCTGGCATGCACACAGAGACGCAAAGAGCACTCTCAGAAGGCGCCATTTTCTAACCCAAAAAGGCTGAGCTTTGTAACCAGAATGGTTGCAAGCGGGCAGTGCATACTTCCGTTTTCCACCACTGCCAGCTAGTAGACTCCCGTTCGATTGATCGACCGGGCAGTGCATACTTCCGTTTTCCACCACTGCCAGCTAGTAGACTCCCGTTCGATTGATCGACCGGGCAGTGCATACTTCCGTTTTCCACCACTGCCAGCTAGAACACTTCCGTTCGATCGATCGAGCGGGCAGTGCATACTTCCGTTCGATCCACCACTGCCAGCTTGATCTTTCCGATCCACTTCCGTCCCCAATTTTCAAAATCACTCCCACAAAACTGTCCAGCAACCGAGTTACACATCAAAAATTCCTCTCGGCGGAGCTAGATTTCGCCGGGCAGAGAGAAATGTTTCGATTTCACTAAAATTTCCAACTGTTTTATACCAACAACAGTTCCATATTCTCTTCCCTTGACAAACGTTTTAGATAAGTTCTAGAGGAGTGTTGACCTTCTGATGTTGTGCCTATGATTCTATTCTCTCTCAAACCTCAATTGGTGGCTTCGGTGACGTAGTCGGTAGCATGCTGAGCTTCTATGCCCAAGGTCGCGGGTTCAAACCCTGCCGAAGTCATCGGATTTTTAAGAGCGTTAAAATCGCTCAGTATGCCTTCCTTCAGAGGGGAAGTAAAGCCGGCGGTCCCATGATTTATGACTTTAAAAATAACCTTCCACTAACTACACTTGTGGAAGCTAAAATTTGTAGGTTAGTTTGATAACGCTATATTAGTTCCGACGTTCGTCGCCAGGTGCTGACTGCGATGGTATCTAGTAGCCAACTCCGAAATCTAGGTGTCGTTGACGGTAGCATTTGGTAGCAAAAGTAGGAGCTACTTGAAATTATCATCTCCAGTCCTTACCTCAATTACAGATAACACACACACTAATACACACATCACAATTAACACTGGTTATCAGACAGATTCTACACACACCCAAAGTACACGGGGCTACGTGACCGCGTTGTCACAGCACGTAAACTGAGGAACCAACCAACCAAAGTATCCTAAATACCCAATTACGAAGGCTGTTTTTATTTCAAATTCCGATGGACTGTATAAAATATCAGATTGCAATACCAAACTGATTTTACTACTAATGTTTGCTTGATTTATTCTTATGCCTCAACATAATCGCCGAAGCGATTGAAACATTTGTCGTATCGTTACACCAGCTTTCGAATGCCCTCAGCAAAATATTCTGCCGCCACTGAGGTGGGTACGTCTTGAGAGTCTCCTGAAGTGTTTCCTTTTTGGCGAGGCGTTGCCGCCCAACCATACTTTCAATTCTCGAAATAGGTGAAAATCATTCACGACCGCACCGTGCCAACGTTACTATAGACTTATTCAAAGAATTCAAGTGGGAAGTTTTGGACCATCTGCCGTTTAGTCCAAACCAGCACTGAATGATTTTCACCTTTTTCGAGAATTGAAGGTATGGTTGGGCGGCAACGCCTCGCCAAAAAGGAAACACTTCAGGAGACTGTCCAGATGAACCCACCTCAGTGGCGGCAGAATATTTTGCTGAGGGCATTTGAAAGCTGGTGTAACGATACGACAAATGTTTCAATCGTTTTGGCGAGACATAAGAATAAAACAAGCAAACATTAGTAGTAAATTCAGTTATTTTTATACAGTCCATCGGAAATTGAAAGAAAACCAGCCCTTGTAGATTAATACTACTTATCGTATAAAACTGTGTGCTCCATCTCACAAAGCAAAGCGAGTGTGGGGTTGATGACTCGACTGCAACGGCGGTACATTTCTCTTCATATCTCAAGTTCAAGGTAAATATTATATTGTTTCTGATGAACAAAGGCTTCTTAACATCCGCGTACGGCTTAGATATAGATCATCCTTCGTGCCGCAAATTCCACTTTAATTGAAACCATAAATAAAAGGGCCAATTACAAAGCTACGTGCGTGACGCGGCTCGCTCTAAGCGCGTGTCCACAAATCATGTGCTTTCTCGTTCCACATTTGTGGAAATATTGGCTTCACTGGAGGAAAAACGTGAGAGGAAAACGAGACCTTGCTTATGGACACCTTTCATCTCAACATCTCTGAGATGTCTACTGGACCTGCCAAGATACTTAACAACAAAATCTTCCTGCCGATTTATCAACAAACTAGCTTATAGCCTCGCAGGCAATGGAAGAGGTCGAACATCTTGATAAGGCAAATTAAAGCAGAGAAATGAAATACATCGTATGAAAAACAAGAAGTTCCGTGACGAAATAAAGAGCCTACTTTTTTAAAAATTAAGATTCAAGAAAATGATTAATCTACAGTATATGAACCTATCTAGAATAATGACGAAATTAAGTTGGCAATATCGAAATGTCTAATTAGTTCGAAATACACCTGGTATAATGTAGCCTAATAGAGCTCTACAGTTGGCAGCCCTGGTGAATGAACATATTATTAGTCCCATTTCTTAAGGTACAGAATACAAAATTTGGTTGAAGTCCAATGGACGTTACATGCAGTTAAACACTGTAACTATCAGCACTCGTAAAATCATGTTGGCAACAATGTCATGCGTGTGCAGGTCAGAAATAATCTGAAATATTATGATATCTTGTTGTGCCAATTTGGGATGAAATCCATTTGTCAGTGTTGAAGTTACATGTATTTTAAAATTAGACCTATCAGCAGGCATATGGTCATGTTGGCAGCACTGACTTATATTAATTACTCCAAATTAATGTAGAATGTTAGGTACTATACGTGCACATAGTTTAAAGCTCTCGGCTTGCATACTTTCTGATATATTGGTATTTGGATAAAGGGAATAGAGAGAGCCAATATTAACAGTTGGCAGCCCTGGTGGCTCTTAAGAATACGCTCAGTCATATAATTTTATGTACACATATTACATACAAAATTTGGTTGGAATCCAATTGATAGTGTATACGTTATATGCATTTAAACATTGGACCTATCAGAAGGCTTAAAATTATGTTGGCAACACTGTCGGGTATGGTCTCCTGAAAATTAAACTGAAGTATTATTATCTACATGTGTGCCAATTTTGGAATAGCTTTCATGCATACTTTCCAAGATATCCTACATGGAGCTCAAATTTCAAGTGCGTTTATTCAGCAATTGGTAGCACTGACATCATTTTCAAATATGGGCTTGAGATATTCCCGTATACATCTTTACTCATACTAAATTTGGTTTCGATTGCTGCAGCCGTTTAGGAGTTGATAGGGACACACACACACACACACACACAGTCAGACAGACAGAAGGACAGACACAGACATTTTCCCGGATCGATCTCAAAAGTCTATGTTTTCCTCATTTTTGCAAAATGTGAAAAGTAGGCTAAACACGAGCCTTAGTAGTCGCATATGATGTGTAATATCTGACATGTTATTCGAATAATTCCATATTACTTACTCGCATTTCTTTAAGAATTAACTCTTAGTGCTACCTTGTGCCAGCAAACATGAAGGATTCCTTCGTGTTATTACCATCGGTAAGTTCTCATTACTATTATTTCTTCAATAACTACTTGTAAAATTCCAGTGACAAATCCTTTCAGCAAATATGATATAATAGTGCTGTATTTTGGCCGACAGTACCACGAGTGCTTACATTCAATAAGAATACACCAAAAGTAGTAAGATTTAATAAATCATCATTTCCTCGGCGGAACCTGCAACCCCTAGAGGGCGCGTCCCCAGGTGGCGGAAAGGGGGGCCCTACAGTAACGGTAGGGTTGGTTCGAATACCTTCAATAGAACCCGCGGACCAACAGGTAGCCCAATTCTTGGGGGCTTCAGAATACTGAGACACCCTCTCTCCAGGGGCTATAAATATGGAGGGCCCTGCTCTGGGATATGAGGGAAGACCTCAACAGCACCTGCGGTGGAGAAGGAGTCCTTTGGTACTGTGCAGATGGTGGAGGAGGCAACCCAGTGCTCGGGTTAATAGAGCAAAAGGTATATGTCCGTATATATCAGGCACCGAACGTCGCCCAGGATAAGGCGACCACTTTTATCAAGTGCCAACGGTTTCTTCGGAGGGCGGAAGAAGGGCACTCTCTTGGAGGGGGAAACTGCTCCTAAAGGCGGAAGAGCTACTAGGTGGCCAACGGCATAGAATGGAGAAGGCAACGGGAAACCACTCCATTAAAGATCCTAGGATATCCCAAGTATAGCAGCCATGAGGAGTTTCTCTATTGATTGTGATTCTACTGATCATGGGAATCGGAAACCAAGATCCGGCAAGAGAGGAAACAGTAGCGAGGCCTCTTCGGTCGTCATTCAACGAAACCCTCGCAATGACAATTGCAAATTCACTGTTGGTACATGGAACGTAAGAACTCTGGACGGCTTGAGGAGGTAAAAAACTCTATGATTAAGAAGAATCTAGATGTCCTTGGAATGTGTGAAACTAGATGGGCAGGAAATGGAGACTTCATTTCTGATGACTTCAGGATAATCCACGCAGGCAATAGTGGTGTAGCGATAGTATTAAGAGGAAAATGGACTCACAACGTAGTCAACACTTATCACATTAGTGACAGAATTCTAATGATACAAGTAAAAGCAATTCCAGTTGATTTGGTGATAATATAAACATATTTCCCCACTTCAAATGCTGATGATGAAGAAATTGAAGAAATGTATGATCAAATAGAAGAATTGTTTGACATAGTAAAGGAGAATTCAAACATTATTTTAATGGGTGATTTTAATGCTTCCGTAGGCTCTCATAATGATGTTAAATATGCTGGTAAGTTTGGCATGGGTGATGTCAATGTGAGAGGAGAAAGATTACTGGAATTCTGTGAGCAACATGAGATGGTAATAACTAATACCTGTTACGAAGTTCCCAAGAGAAGACGTTACACCTGGATAGCACCTGGAGATAGAAGAAGGTTGCAAATTGACTACATCATAGTTAAACAAAGATATAGGAACCAAGTGAAAGCCAGCCAAAGTTACCCTGGGGGCGGAAATTGATAGTGATCATATCCTAGTTGCAGCTAAATGTGATATAAGGTTCAAGAGGAATAAAACATTTAGACGAAAGAGATGGTGTTTAAATAAGCTTCAGGATCCTAATGTAGTACAAAAATTTAAAGATGTTAGCAAATTGGTTAAGGATGAGACTTTAGGATGGGATAATATAAGAAATGGCTTAGAAACAGCCGCAACGGAAGTACTAGGCAAAATAAAATTGGAACCGAAGAAGAAATGGATGACCCAGGCAATCCTGGAGCTTATTGAAGAAAGGAACAAATTTAGAAATATAGACACTCAAGCGTATAAGTCTCTAAAGAATCAAATAACAACGAAATGTCGCAAGGAGAAAGAAAATTGGATGAAGCAGGTATGCATGGATATTGAGGATGACCTGAAGAATGGGAAACCTGACAAAGCTTATTTTAATGTGAAATCTTTGAGCTATCAGCAACGCATTACAAGCAACGTAGTAAAGGATTCCAAAGGGAAGCTATTGTTTGAAAATTATAAGGTATGTGAGCGATGGAAGGAATACCTTGAAGATTTGTATGATGGACCAGATATTACTGACAATAGTAGTTATATAGAAGATGAAGAACTAATTGAAGAAGATGATGAAGGTCCAACTATAACTAAAGCAGAGTTTTATGCAGCACTCACTAAACTGAAAGGAAATAAAGCAACTGGTGTAGATAACATTCCTGCAGAGCTCTTAAAATATTGTGATGTAAACATTAAGGAATGCCTTTTTCAAATCATTACTAAATGCTATGAGGACGGGATTGTACCTCCTGATTTTATTAAAAGTCGAACAATCACACTACCCAAGAAAGGAAATGCTTGTGAATGTTCTAATTATAGAACTTTAGCCATTCTTTCACATGCATCAAAGATTTTATTGATAATCATCAAAGAGAGACTAAGCAAGAAAATTGAACAACATCTGGATAGTGATCAGTATGGATTTAGAACAAGGAAAGGGACTAGGGAGGCTATCCTAGCATTACGTCAGATTTTAGAAAGAAGACTGGAAGTTAATCGAAAAACCTATATAGTATTCATTGATATAGAAAAGGAATTTGATAATGTTAATTGGAAAACCTTATTTCTTACATTGGCCAAAGTCGGGATTGACTGGAAAGACAGGCGCCTTATTCTGAACTTATATAAAAATCAAACTACAGAAATAACAGTTAATGGCAATAAAAGAGAAGCAAAAATAAGAAGAGGTGTAAGGCAGGGTTGTCCTCTATCACCATATCTCTTTAATATCTATATAGAAGCTGCAGTAAATGCATTAAAAGAGAAAACAAAAGGATTAAAATTTAATGGAGTACAGGTTCATAGCATTCGGTTTGCAGATGATATTGCACTTTTAGCAAACTCTGCATGTGAAATGAATAATGTTAAAATTTTTCAGAAATCCTTAGGAAAATTCGGGCTAAGAGTTAATTCTCGGAAGACAAAATTAATGGTGGTTGATAAAAAGAAACAACCAATGTTAGCTAATATAATGTTAAATGATAGTGACATTGAACAAGTAACGGAATTTTGCTATTTGGGAAGTGTGATTAATTATGACAACAGATGCATCTCAGAAATTAAGAAAAGAATAGTGTTGGCGAAGAAAGCCTTTCAAAATAAGAAGAATTTGCTGCTCAATGAGCACCTCAACTTGAAGATGAGGAAGTCATTTCTCAAGACCTTTGTTTGGAGTGTGTTGACCTATGGTTGTGAAACATGGACACTGGGGAAAAGAGAAGAATCAAAACTTGAGGCAGCTGAAATGTGGTTTTGGAGACGAATGACCCGAACAAGCTGGGTGGAAAGAAAGAGAAATGAGCTTGTTCTGAACCAAATTCAGGAGAATCGATGCCTGTTGAACACCATCAAGAAAAGGAAATCAAAATTCATGGGACACGTACTCAGACATGACACTCTCCTCCTGGTAATTTTTGAAGGAAAAATTTTGGGGAAGAAACCAAGGGGACGACCAAGACAATCGTATCTCAAGAACTTTGTCAAGGAAATGGAATGTGAATCGTATGTCAATATGAAGAGAACTGCTGAAGACCGTAAGAAATGGCTGCAACGACAAGGCTTTTAGCCTTTAGAAGCTGATGATGAATTGTTTTCAGCAAATATGATATAATGAATATTTTCACACCAAAGAACGACAACTTGAAGATTATTTATTGTAGGAACTTCTGTAATGGGGCCTCCAAACATTGAAGTAAACCGTATGCGATGTACATTCCACATAGCCACATGTCCGACAGTACGTCGTTGTACCAATCTCCGCCACAACGCGCGCTCATTGTTTCCGTCCCATTTCCATCCCACTTCCGTCCCTTTTTACAAAATCACCCCCACAAAAAATATCCAGCAACCGAGTGGAAAGATGTTACACATTAAAAATATCCAGCAACCGAGTGGAAAGAAGTTACACATTAAAAATATCCAGCAACCGAGTGGAAAGATGTTACACATTAAAAATATCCAGCAACCGAGTGGAAAGATGTTACACATTAAAAATATCCAGCAACCGAGTGGAAAGATGTTACACATTAAAAATATCCAGCAACCGAGTGAAAAGATGTTACACATTAAAAATATCCAGCAACCGAGTGGAAAGATGTTACACATTAAAAATATCCAGCAACCGAGTGGAAAGATGTTACACATTAAAAATATCCAGCAACCGAGTGGAAAGATGTTACACATTAAAAATATCCAGCAACCGAGTGGAAAGATGTTACACATTAAAAATATCCAGCAACCGAGTGGAAAGATGTTACACATTAAAAATATCCAGCAACCGAGCGGAAAGATGTTACACATTAAAAATATCCAGCAACCGAGTGGAAAGGTGTTACACATTAAAAATATCCAGCAACCGAGTGGAAAGATGTTACACATTAAAAATATCCAGCAACCGAGCGGAAAGATGTTACACATGAATAATGTTTAAGGTCGGAAGAGTATAAGTGTTGGCCAAGGGAGGTCAATAGGAAAGATAACAAATGAGAGCCCGATACTATTCCGTGTCCAGTGTCCCTTGACAACCTGGGACCGTATGGTGTCTGTATTTGCGATAGGGTCTAGGACTGGTGACCTTAAGTGAGGTACCATCCCGGAATGTGCGTGGAATCTTCTTCTTCTCCTTATCCCGTTTCTAGTGGGGTCGATGTTATGTTATCTTATCCCCCATATCATCGTCCCTCAACCTTTTCTCCTTCAGGTCCTCCTGAATATTGCCAGTTCATCTTCTTCTGGCTCTGCCTGTTTTTATCGTCCCGTTCACCACCAGAACTTTTACTCTCCTCCCCCCGCATAATATGCACGCACCGCAGCACGTTTTCTGTCCTGGATTTTCTTAGAGTCTTCTGTCACTTTAATAGTTCCTGTCAATTTTGCCGTAGTAAAGTGAAACCTCTATTAAGAGACCAGTGACGGTTTCATGGAAAACTGGTCTTTTAGAGGGGTGGTCTCTTAATAGGGGTGGGCATTAAAAATAATTTTATACTGCAGTATTAATAAAGTACAGTTGGAACACATAGTTGATTACAATTTATCTGCATGGGTTCACATTTAGTACAAATTAATTACAATTAGTTATTTTCTGAGCTCTGTCATTTAAAAAAGTCACGAATTGATCTCTGTTTCAGATTAGCACATCTTCTTTTTAACTATTTCACTTTCTACTGTAGAATATCTCTGAGTCAGTTCGAAAGTCCATTAATTTGTTCTGGGTTCGAACAATCTTCTAGGAGAGCTCTCCTTTGTATTTTTTTATAGTTACATAACACTTTTTCTAATGACATTGTATGCTGATGCAATTCTGTGCCAACAGAACCATTGTTTACATCATCACCCTCATCACCTTTTCCAATGGGAAAGCAGAAGGGAAGTGGTCTTTTGAAAGAGGTCAGACTGAGAAAATGCCTGGTCTTTGGTCGGGGAGAGGAGTGGTCCTTAAATAGAGGTAACAAATACATTGACCATATGAGGTTTTAAATCGGTTCGAAGAAAAAATCGGACTTTAAGTGGGGTGGTCTTTTAATAGGGGTGGTCTTTAAGAGAGGTTTCACTCTACTTCCTAGTAACACCACTCCTCCATCCGAGCATCTTCATCTCCGACACACCTAGTTTATTACATAGTTGTTGCGCACGCCCCTGCACGACTGCTGTCTGTAGGCTTTCCCTTTCCCCTTGATGTTTGGCATATGTATTGCTATGGGAGATCGGAGAAACAAGAGAGAAAATCAGAACTCAAAAGTGCTGTACGTCTCAAGACGAGCCATGACTGGGGCTGATAGTTCTCAATCTTCTCCCAGGATTATTAACTCCCTATACACAAGAAGTTCATTCGTGCATTGCCAGTTTCTATTGAAGCAGTGGTTTAGAGCCATCCTACAATATCAGAGCATAACGGTTGCGATGTGCGGAAATGTGAAGGCTGAACGCTTGATCCATATCATTAAAAGAGGCTATAACACAATAATTCTATGAGAGGAGAATCGTGATGAGATAACGATAATAGGCACCTATTAGATACAGTTTCCGATCACGCAGAACTAATCTGGGAGCGGGTGTGAAGTGTGTTTCAGTTATCAGATAGACACAAGTATGGAGGCAAGACACAACTCAATTCAGCGTATGTTGGGCGAAGACTTTGATTTCCACTACTATCAGTGGTTAAATGCAAGAGGAGACAAAGTAGGAAGTTAGAACTACAGTACCGATCTTTTACACGCACCAGCGCTTATTTTCTGCGAAATGAGGTGTTTTTTATGTTCTTATTTTATTATTTTAGCCTACTTTTCACATTTTGCAGAAATAGGGAAAAAGTAAACTTATGAGATCGATCCGGGAAAATGTGTGTCTGCCTGTCTGTCTGTCCGTCCTTCTGTCTGTCTGTCTATCTGTCTGTCCTGTCTGTCTGGCTGTGTGTGTCTCCCCCTATCAACTCCTAAACGGCTGCAGCAATCGAAACCAAATTTAGTATGAGTAAAGATGTATACCGGAATATCTCAAGCCCATATTTGAAAATTATGTCAGTGCTAACAAATGCTGAAAAAAACAATAGAAATTTGAGCTCCGTGTTGGATATCATGGAAGGTATGCATGGGAGCTATTCAAAAATTGGCACACATGTAGATAATACTATTTCCGTTTAATTTACAGGAGGTCATACATGACAGTGATGCCAAAATAATTTTAAGCCTTCTGATAGGTCCAATTTTTAAATGCATATAACGTCTACACTATTAATTGGATTTCAACCAAATTTTGTATGTAAGATGTGTACATAAACAGATATGACTGAGTGTATTCTTAAGAGCTACCAGGGCTGCCAACTGTTAACAGTTGCTCTCTCTATTTTCTTCATGCAAATACCAATATATCTGAAAGAATGCAAGCCGACAGCTTTTAACTATGCACACGTATAGTACCTGACATTTTAGATTAATTTGGAGTAACTAATGTACCTCAGTTCTACCAACATGATTCTAAGCCTGCTGATAGGACCAATTTTTAAATACATGTAACTCCTATACTATCAGTTGGATTTCAACCACATTTCGTATGTGCTATGTGTAACATAACAGATATGACTATAAGTATTGAACCCTTGCAAAGAAGCATATGAGACTCAGTTTCGGGGGGGGGGGGGGGGTGTAACGGTTCATATCGTAAGTTGTTGTCAAAGCGCTTCATAAACTTGCAGGGTAACATATAACAAAATAACATGCAGGAAAGAGTGAAGCCAGGGTTAAAACAAATGAATTTAATAACAAATCACCATATTTACACTTAACAAATAAACAACAAAAACTCCCATCTTACTCCCACTTAATAAAAATGCCAAAAACTAGGCGAAAATCTCTGGAGAGATTAATTACCTGGACCAAGTGTCCCTAAGATAAAATACAAAAGTGACCATATATGTGTGTATGCCGTTCTACATGCATCACGATGTGTACAATGAATGCGTGATTCGTCATCATCCAGAATGATCCTTCAGACAACGAATCCACATTTCTAGAGCTAGACCGACACGGGGGAACACAACTACAATACTTAAAATTAAACCGACACTTCCTAAATCTAATATAAACAAACACAAAATTTCCGTGTGAAATTGGAATCAAATTGCCGTAGCAACATTTACTGCCTAAAAACTTAGGACTTCTCACACAAATCAACACAAGTACATTAACACGTGACCAAATAAAAATACACAAAATGACCGCTGTCAAAATTTACAAATACTCTACCACTACACCACACAGGTGTGACACGCAAAAATTACATGAATCGAGTCATAAACAAAGCAATAGGCACACAGCTAACATTTACGTTAATAATACAATATTTTACCCATACAACGTACAACAAGCCGTTACACACATGGCGAACTCCCAATTAATTATGGCTTAAAAATAACCATCACAATGAACAGGTTTTCTACATGAAAGCTTACAGGGGTCAGTCGGACAATCAGGACTGCCTATCAAAAATAAGTCACAGGCAAAACGGGCGGTTTGTGGAACACTGCATGTCTGTCAACCCACGTGTCAATAACCTCGACCTCCCAGGACATGGGGTCGAATCTCGAAGAAGTGTGCCCCAAGGCACAATAATACGTGTGTGTGTGTCAGAAAAATATGGACAAGAAACAGCGGTCTCCCTAGAGCACCCTGTCTTTCCATCAACAATACAACAGCAGCAAAAATATGAGGGCGGTAGGACCTCTACCCCCTCCTCACGTAGAATCAACACACACTTGACACAGTAACACACACAATCACACGTATGGGTTTTGACAGACCCTGAAATAAAAAGACACAAATAATTTCCACATGCTGGCGCCTCCGTTCTATGCCGTGACTAGTCAACCTGAAAAGGACTCAAAAAAAATCTATCAAAATTAGAACGAAGGTGTTCTACAAATTACTTTTAAATTGGTGTGCTTGGCAACCCTAATATGAATAATAACCTGTTCAGCAAATATCTTACAGTAATTTCCTCCCATTCCTATTTCAAATATTAACGTTAATAAAGCACCATTTATCGAATGTAACGGGTTCCGCATTTGCAAGGATAAAAATCACGCACGCACGCCGCGCGCATTACATATGACTCAAGGAAAAACAAATATCTAACAAACACTTTGGCCACGCGCCAACGGACATTTAAAACATTGAGCGTCGGTGCACGAAAAACTCTAAACAACAAGAAAAGAAACAATGACTATTTACCAAGTTCCCCGGCCAAATCTAACTACATAATTGAAATAATCCAATTGTTGTACATCACCGCTCTGCTTGTAGAACTAAGGACATCCTCCTCAACCCATTGCCCCTATGGACAAATTAGCACTCCATAGTAGTCGTCTGCGTTGATCTGTTGAAGTTCATCCCAACTCCAAACCACGTGCTGATCATCTTGGTATCGACTTCTTGGCAGAAAAGTTCAATGTTAAATATTTACCTATCTATAATCGCTTGCAGGTTACTCAGTTCACCCACAATTGTCCTAATGCGATTAATAGCGAAGACTGGCCCTAAATATCTCGCACACACGCACAATAAAACACATATAAAATACACTGCAATAAGTACATAAATATACACCTCGAGACCACGTCACTGGCTCGTTAACAAGTTTAAGATCTTGGCTGCACTAGCAGTCGCTATCGTGCTCGGTATTTCCGTCCTGTACTGTGGACCTTTGCTCCGGTGAGCGCTAATTAGGGTGTTACAATACTTCCCCCTTAGAGCTGAAATCGTCGTCTTTAAGTAAATGTTACAAGTTATCACGCACTGGCGTGAAATATTTAGCTCACAAAATAAAGTTGGTTCCAGAATTTTAAAAAAATGTATTCGAGCTTTAAAATTCGATAATGCAATCGCTGTGACTTTAGCTCCTCAAAGCTCCCAAATAAAATGACTTAGCCAAATTCAGAGCGTTAAAATCACGATACAAACTGGCGTGAAGTAAGCCCCTCACGGCTCCACAAAGAATGACTTAGAGTGGCGTCAGTCCAAACTATTTATTAGAAAACTGACAGGGCGGAGGAGTGGGGTGGAGTCGGATAAAAACTTCCAGAGATTTTGTCTCACAAAGATGGGACTAGTGTCATTCTTCTTCAAATAAATCAAACGTCTCAATTCACTCGTGCGGAGATTAATCCGTTCGGCGGTTCTCTAGATATCCATTTCCGCGGGCTTTTTACTACTGACGCTGTCCACCGCGTGGTCATGGCTTGGTCTCTTGTGATTGGCTGATTCAATCGTATGTTCGTTGCAAGTGCCTCGTGATCCTTCCTTTATGCTTCCAATTTTGGTACAGTAGTTGCTCAATTTGGCCTTGAACCCGACTAATTCTAGCCGTCCCCCAAGAATAGCTACCAGCTCAGCTCCTGTTGCAATATTACGAAATGCTAGCCTCCCTTATATCAATGTCGACTTCCTCAAGTACTGCCTGGGCCGTAGTAATAATAATAATAAATAAGAATACTTATTTATCGAAGATCAATAAGGGTTCAGTATTCTTAAGAGCAATCAGGGCTGCCAACTTTTAATAAATGGTGTCTATATTGTTTACCCTAATATCAATATATCAGAAAGTATGCAAGCCAACAGCTCTATATTATGCACATGTATAGCACCTGACATTCTAGATTAATTTGGAGTAATTAATATAAGTCAGTGCTGCCATCATGATTCTATGCCTGATGATAGCTCCAATTTTAAAATACATATAACTTCTATACCAACAAATGGATTTCATCCAAAATTGACACACAAAGATATCATAATATTTCAGATTATTTATGACCAGCACTCACATGACATTGTTGCCAACATGCTTTTACGTGTACTAATAGATCCAATGTGTAACTCCATGTAACCTCGATTGGACTTGAACTAAATTTTGTATTCTGTACCTTAAGAGATGGAACTAAGAATACACACATCAAAAAAGGTTTTGCATCACCTCGGTTCCAAGAGTTCCGGAACCGTTAAATACAAAGGGAATAGAGATCAACACAAACAACATTTCAGCTCGTTTTATTGCTCATGAGACCCACACATTGCATGTTGTACCATCATACAGCTAGACTTTCAGCATTTGTGGTCCAGATTGCAGTACACACCACTACCTCTAATACCCAGTAGCACGTCCTCTTGCATTGATGCATGCCTGTATTCGCCGTGGCATACTATCCACAAGTTCATCAAGACACTGTTGGTCCAAATTGTCCCACTCCTCAACGACAATTCGGCGTAAATCTCTCAGAGTGGTTGGTGGGTCAAGACGTCCATAAACAGCCCTTTTCAACATAACCCAGGCATGTTCGATAGGGTTCATGTCTGGCGAACATGCTGGCCACTGTAGTCGAGCGATGTCGTTATCTTGAAGGAACTCATTCACAAGATGTGCACGATGAGGTCGAGAATTGTCGTCCATGAAGACAAATGCCTCTCCAATATTCTGCCGATATGGTTGCACTATGGGTCGGAGGATGTCATTCAGGTATCGTAAAGCCGTTTCGGAGCCTTCCATGACCACCAGTGGCGTACGTCGGCCCCACATAATGCCACCCCAAAACATCAGGGAACCACCACCTTGCTGCACTCGCTGGACAGTGTGTCTAAGACGTTCAGCCTGACCAGGGTGCCTCCAAACACGTCTCCGACGATTGTCTGGTTGAAGGCATATGCGACACTCATCGGTGAAGAGAACGTGATGCCAATTCCGTGGGGTCCATTCAGCATGTTGTTGGGCCCATCTGTACCGCGCTGCATGGTGTCGGGGTTGCAAAGCTGGACCTCGCCATGGACGTCGGGAGTGAAGTTGCGCATCATGCAGCCTATTGCGCACAGTTTGAGTTGAAACACGACGTCCTGTGGCTGAACGAAACGCATTATTCAACATGGTGGCATTGCTGTCAGGGTTCCTCCGAGCGGCAATCCGTAAGTAGCGGTCATCCACTACAGTAGTAGCCCTTGGGCGGCCTGAGCGAGGCCTGTCATCGACAGTTCCTGTATCTCTGTACCTCCTCCATGTCCGAACAACATCGCTTTGGTTCACTCTGAGACGCCTGGAAACTTCCCTTGTTGAGAGCCCTTCTTTACACAAAGTAACAATGCGGACGCGATCGAACTGCGGTATTGACCTTCTAGGCATGGTAGAACTACAGACAACATGAGCAGCGTACCTTCGTCCTGGTGGAATGACTGGAACTGATCGGCTGTCGTACCCCCTCCGTCTAATAGGCCCTGCTCATGCATGGTTGTTTACATCTTTGAGCAGTTTTAGCAGGGCTGGATAACTTAACATAATGGCCTTCAATAACGAATTGTTTGGCGTTACGGTATACATCGCGTAACGTATAACAGAAAGTTTGTTGTAACGTTATTCATACGAAGAACGAATAAACGGATACTGTATATATACCGTTATTTTAAATATTTTATTATCATACCGGATACCATTTTAGTTATCGCAGGAGACACAAGTCGAATAACGTTATTGGCGTTGTAACACAATCAAATGTACCCCATTCACTCAGTTGTTTTAAATAACGTTATTGACAAGACCGGATAGCATTGTGTTATGCTGCATGCCTCGCAGGTCGAATAACGTTATTCGTGCTCTAACACGTCGCGAACAACTACCACTCATTCCGAACATCAAATAACGTTATTCACAAGACCGGATAGCATTGTGTTATGCTGCATGCCTCGCAGGTCGAATAACGTTATTAACGTCGTGTTCTGTTGTATGGGTCCCGGGTTGAATAACGTTTTTAGCCTCGTACTAGGATCGTAACGTAAAAGCTTGTATACAAGCACAATTCCGGTATAGGCTTCAATAACGTTATTCGTACCTGCATTACGAGTTCTTATTGGCTCAGCTGCAAGAAATCAAAGATGGAGGAAACTTGTGGATTGAGATTAATAGTTGCAGTTCATTGGCATTATTAATGCAAATCAGTCATTTAGTACCGTTACGTTGAATACTGGAAAAGGCACTGACTGATTAAACGCATTTCTGTCAGTATTTATGATTTAACTGAAATCATTCGCCATTTAGCCATATGGATGAAGCTGTGAATCTGCATAGAACATGAAATGTGTACGAGTGCTAAGGCGTTAACTTGGTACCTAATGGGTCCGGGGTTCGAGACGCTCCATGGCCAGAATTTTTATTCTTTTTGAATTATTTCGTTGTGTCAACACTACTGTGTGATGCAACTTTTCAACTTCGATTTACTCGCATGATCTAGGGGGGCGATGTTAATAATGGATATTGGTAGGGAAAAATCTTTCTATTTTATCATTCGAATTTGTACTTTCCCAATCAAAACCATGAATATTTGTACAATTCGTGAAACTAATATAATTTTCACAGCACTGATTACTCCACAGTAAAATAATAATAATAATAATAATAATAATAATAATAATAACAATAATATGAAGTAGTTCCGTGACGATCTAAAGAGCCTGATTTTCTTTATATTTAAGATTCATGCCAATGATTAATCTACATAGACCTATATAGAATAATGACGAGATTAAGTTGGCAATAATAACTTTTCTATTTAGATTGGAATATATCTGAAGTAATGTATTCAAATACAGCTCTACATTTGGCAACCATGGTGACTCTGAATATATTCTTAGTTCCATATCTTAAGGTACATAATCCACATACAAAATTTTGTTGAAGTCCAATGGATAGTATGAACGTTGCATGCTGTGAAATATTGGATGTATCAGTGCGAGTAAAATCATATTGGCAACAACGTCAAGAAGGCGTGCTCAGAATTAATCTGAATTATTCCTATATTTTATAGTGCCAATTTTGGATAAAATCCATTTCTTAGTATAGAAGTTACATGCATTAAAAAATTGGCCCTATAAACAGGCTTAGAATTATGTTGGCAGCACTGATGTGCATTAGTTGCTCCCAAATAATCTAAAATTTCCGGAACTATTCGTGCGCAAAATTTAGAGCTGTTGGCTTACATACATTCTGATATATTGGTATTAGGATAAAGAGAGTGAGCATTTATTAACAAATAATAATAATGTTAATGGTTTTGCGTCCCTTTTAACTACTCTGGCTTTTAGAGACTCCGGGGTGCCGTAATTTTGTCCATAAGGGGATCTTCAACGTGCCAGTAAATCTACTGACACGGCTCTCTGGCATTTGCGCACACTCAAATGCCAGCTGACTGCGCCAGGATACGAACGAGCAACCTTGGGCCCAGCAAGCGAGAACGTTACCCCTGAGCCACGCAGCCAGCCGCATTTATTAACAGTTGGCAGCCCTAATGGCTCTCAAGCATAAGCATAGTCATATCTGTTATAGTACACAAAGCACGTACGAAATTTGGTTAAAATCCAATTAATAGTATAGGTGTTAGATGTACTTAAACATTGGACTTATCAGCAGGCTTAGAATGATCTTGGCACACTGTCATATATGGGATCCTTAAAATGTATCTGGAATGTTATTATCCCTGTGTGTGCTAATTTTGGAAAATTTCGCATGCATAACCTCTGAGATATCCAACGTAGAGCTTAAAAGTGAATTGTGATTTTTAGCAGTTGGTAACTCTGAAATCATTTCCAATTATGTCCCTGAGATATTCAGATATATATTTCCTTAAACCGAATTTGGTTTCGATAACTGCAATCTTTAGGGGTTTATAGGGGGAGACACACAAAGACAGACAGACAGACATTTGCCTGGATCGATGCCATAAGTCTATCTCATCATCATTTAAAAAAAAGTGAAAAGTAAGCTAAAAATAGCAAGTAGAATATACGATAGCTAATGTATAACATCCTACCTTAGGTGCTTCGATACTGTGCTGACCAGTACCCTCTGCTTATGGACATTTCACATGTGTTGTACCGCAATCATTGGCCATCAGCGTACAGATGTTACAGATCGTAACGTAAAAGCTTGTATAAAAGCACAATTCCGGTATAGGCTTCAATAACGTTATTCGTACCTGCATTACGAGTTCTTATTGGCTCAGCTGCAAGAAATCAAAGATGGAGGAAACTTGTGGATTGAGATTAATAGTTGCAGTTCATTGGCATTATTAATGCAAATCAGTCATTTAGTACCGTTACGTTGAATACAGGAAAAGGCACTGACTGATTAAACGCATTTCTGTCAGTATTTAAGATTTAACTGTAATCATTCGACATTTAGCCATATGGATGAAGCTGTGAATCTGCACAGTACATGAAATGTGTACGAGTGCTAAGGCGTTAACTTGGTACCTAATGGGTCTTGGGTTCGAGACCCTCCATGGTCAGAATTTTTATTCTTTTTGAATTATTTCGTTGTGTCAACACTACTGTGCGATGCAACTTTTCAACTTCGATTTACTCGAATGATCTAGGGGGGCGATGTTAATAATGGATATTGGTAGGGAAAAATCTTTCTATTTTATCATTCGAATTTGTACTTTCCCAATCAAAACCATGAATATTTGTATTATTCGTGAAACTAATATAATTTTCACAGCACTGATTACTCCACAGTAAAATAATAATAATAATAATATTAACAATAATATAAAGTAGTTCCGTGACGATCTAATGAACCTAATTTTCTTTATATTTATGATTCATGCCATTGATTAATCTACATAGAACTATCTAGAATAATGACGAGATTAAGTTGGTAATACTAACTTTTCTATTTAGATTGGAATATATCTGAAGTAATGTATTCCAGTACAGCTCTACAGTTGGCAGCCTTGGTGACTCTAAATATATTCTTAATTCCATATCTTAAGGTACAGAATGCACATACAAAATTTTGTTGAAGTCCAATGGATAGTATGAACGTTGCATGCTGTGAAATATTGGATGTATCAGTGCGAGTAAAATCATATTGGCAACAACGTCAAGAAGGCGTGCTCAGAATTAATCTGAATTATTCCTATATTTTATAGTGCCAATTTTGGATAAAATCCATTTCTTAGTATAGAAGTTACATGCATTAAAAAATTGGCCCTATAAACAGGCTTAGAATTATGTTGGCAGCACTGATGTGCATTAGTTGCTCCCAAATAATCTAAAATTTCCGGAACTATTCGTGCGCAAAATTTAGAGCTGTGGCTTGCATACTTTCTTATATATTGGTATTAGGATAGAGAGAGTGAGCATTTAATAACAAATAATAATAATGTTATTGGTTTTACGTCCCTTTTAACTACTCTGGCTTTTAGAGACTCTGGGGTGCCGTAATTTTGTCCATACGGGGATCTTCATCGTGCCAGTAAATCTACTGACACGGCTCTCTGGCATTTGCGCACACTCAAATGCCAGCTGACTGCGCCAGGATACGAACGAGCAACCTTGGGCCCAGCAAGCGAGAACGTTACCCCTGAGCCACGCAGCCAGCCGCATTTATTAACAGTTGGCAGCCCTAATGGCTCTCAAGCATAAGCATAGTCATATCTGTTATAGTACACAAAGCACGTACGAAATTTGGTTACAATCCAATTGATAGTATAGATGTTAGATGTACTTAAACATTGGACTTATCAGCAGGCTTAGAATCATCTTGGCAACATTGTCATATATGGACACCTTAAAATGTATCTGGAATGTTATTATCCCTGTGTGTGCTAATTTTGGAAAATTTCGCATGCATAACGTCTGAGATAACCAACGTAGAGCTTAAACGTTAATTGTGATTTTTAGCAGTTGGTAACTCTGAAATAATTTTCAATTATGTCCCTGAGATATTCAGATATAGATATTTTCTTAAACCGAATTTGGTTTCGATAACTGCAATCTTTAGGGGTTTATAGGGGGAGACACACAAAGACAGACAGACAGACATTTGCCTGGATCGATGCCATAAGTCTATCTCATCATCATTTAAAAAAAAAGTGAAAAGTAAGCTAAAGATAGCAAGTAGAATATACGATAGCTAATGTATAACATCCTACCTTAGGTGCTTCGATACTGTGCTGACCAGTACCCTCTGCTTATGGACATTTCACATGTGTTGTACCGCAATCATTGGCCATCAGCGTACAGATGTTACAGATCGTAACGTAAAAGCTTGTATACAAGCACAATTCCGGTATAGGCTTCAATAACGTTATTCGTACCTGCATTACGAGTTCTTATTGGCTCAGCTGCAAGAAATCAAAGATGGAGGAAACTTGTGGATTGAGATTAATAGTTGCAGTTCATTGGCTTTATTAATGCAAATCAGTCATTTAGTACCGTTACGTTGAATACAGGAAAAGGCACTGACTGATTAAACGCATTTCTGTCAGTATTTAAGGTTTAACTGAAATCATTCGACATTTAGCCATATGGATGAAGCTGTGAATCTGCACAGTACATGAAATGTGTACGAGTGCTAAGGCGTTAACTTGGTACCTAATGGGTCTTGGGTTCGAGACGCTCCATGGTCAGAATTTTTATTCTTTTTGAATTATTTCGTTGTGTCAACACTACTGTGCGATGCAACTTTTCATCTTCGATTTACTCGAATGATCTAGGGCGGCGATGTTAATAATGGATATTGGTAGGGAAAAATCATTCTATATTATCATTCGAATTTGTACTTTCCCAATCAAAACCATGAATATTTGTACTATTCGTGAAACTAATATAATTTTCACAGCACTGATCACTCCACAGTAAAATAATAATAATAATAATAACATTAACAATAATATGAAGTAGTTCCGTGACGATCTAATGAACCTAATTTTCTTTATATTTATGATTCATGCCAATGATTAATCTACATAGACCTATCTAGAATAATGACGAGATTAAGTTGGTTATACTAACTTTTCTATTTAGATTGGAATATATCTGAAGTAATGTATTCCAGTACAGCTCTACAGTTGGCAGCCTTGGTGACTCTAAATATATTCTTAATTCCATATCTTAAGGTACAGAATTCACATACAAAATTTGGTTGAAGTCCAATGGATAGTATGAACGTTGCATGCTGTGGAATATTGGATGTATCAGTGCGAGTAAAATCATATTGGCAACAACGTCAAGAAGGCGTGCTCAGAATTAATCTGAATTATTCCTATATTTTATAGTGCCAATTTTGGATAAAATCCATTTCTTAGTATAGAAGTTACATGCATTAAAAAATTGGCCCTATAAACAGGCTTAGAATTATGTAGGCAGCACTGATGTGCATTAGTTGCTCCCAAATAATCTAAAATTTCCGGAACTATTCGTGCGCAAAATTTAGAGCTGTGGCTTGCATACTTTCTTATATATTGGAATTAGGATAAAGAGAGTGAGCATTTAATAACAAATAATAATAATGTTATTGGTTTTACGTCCCTTTTAACTACTCTGGCTTTTAGAGACTCGGGGGTGCCGTAATTTTGTCCAGAAGGGGATCTTCAACGTGCCAGTAAATCTACTGACACGGCTCTCTCGCATTTGCGCACACTCAAATGCCAGCTGACTGCGCCAGGATACGAACCTGCAACCTTGGGCCCAGAAAGGGAGAACGTTACCCCTGAGCCACGCAGCCAGCCGCATTAATTAACAGTTGCAGCCCTAATGGCTCTCAAGTATAAGCATAGTCATATCTGTTATAGTACACAAAGCACGTACGAAATTTGGTTAAAATCCAATTAATAGTATAGGTGTTAGATGTACTTAAACATTGGACTTATCAGCAGGCTTAGAATGATCTTGGCACACTGTCATATATGGGATCCTTAAAATGTATCTGGAATGTTATTATCCCTGTGTGTGCTAATTTTGGAAAATTTCGCATGCATAACCTCTGAGATATCCAACGTAGAGCTTAAAAGTGAATTGTGATTTTTAGCAGTTGGTAACTCTGAAATCATTTCCAATTATGTCCCTGAGATATTCAGATATATATTTCCTTAAACCGAATTTGGTTTCGATAACTGCAATCTTTAGGGGTTTATAGGGGGAGACACACAAAGACAGACAGACAGACATTTGCCTGGATCGATGCCATAAGTCTATCTCATCATCATTTAAAAAAAAGTGAAAAGTAAGCTAAAAATAGCAAGTAGAATATACGATAGCTAATGTATAACATCCTACCTTAGGTGCTTCGATACTGTGCTGACCAGTACCCTCAGCTTATTGACATTACACATGTGTTGTACCGCAATCATTTGCCATCAGCGTTCAGATGTTACAGATCGTAACGTAAAAGCTTGTATACAAGCACAATTCCGGTATAGGCTTCAATAACGTTATTCGTACCTGCATTACGAGTTCTTATTGGCTCAGCTGCAAGAAATCAAAGATGGAGGAAACTTGTGGATTGAGATTAATAGTTGCAGTTCATTGGCATTATTAATGCAAATCAGTCATTTAGTACCGTTACGTTGAATACAGGAAAAGGCACTGACTGATTAAACGCATTTCTGTCAGTATTTAAGATTTAACTGAAATCATTCGACATTTAGCCATATGGATGAAGCTGTGAATCTGCACAGTACATGAAATGTGTACGAGTGCTAAGGCGTTAACTTGGTACCTAATGGGTCTTGGGTTCGAGACGCTCCATGGTCAGAATTTTTATTCTTTTTGAATTATTTCGTTGTGTCAACACTACTGTGCGATGCAAATTTTCAACTTCGATTTACTCGAATGATCTAGGGCGGCGATGTTAATAATGGATATTGGTAGGGAAAAATCATTCTATATTATCATTCGAATTTGTACTTTCCCAATCAAAACCATGAATATTTGTACTATTCGTGAAACTAATATAATTTTCACAGCACTGATCACTCCACAGTAAAATAATAATAATAATAATAATAATAATATTAACAATAATATGAAGTAGTTCCGTGACGATCTAATGAACCTAATTTTCTTTATATTTATGATCCATGCCAATGATTAATCTACATAGACCTATCTAGAATAATGACGAGATTAAGTTGGTTATACTAACTTTTCTATTTAGATTGGAATATATCTGAAGTAATGTATTCCAGTACAGCTCTACAGTTGGCAGCCTTGGTGACTCTAAATATATTCTTAATTCCATATCTTAAGGTACAGAATGCACATACAAAATTTGGTTGAAGTCCAATGGATAGTATGAACGTTGCATGCTGTGGAATATTGGATGTATCAGTGCGAGTAAAATCATATTGGCAACAACGTCAAGAAGGCGTGCTCAGAATTAATCTGAATTATTCCTATATTTTATAGTGCCAATATTGGATAAAATCCATTTCTTAGTATAGAAGTTACATGCATTAAAAAATTGGCCCTATAAACAGGCTTAGAATTATGTTGGCAGCACTGATGTGCATTAGTTGCTCCCAAATAATCTAAAATTTCCGGAACTATTCGTGCGCAAAATTTAGAGCTGTGGCTTGCATACTTTCTTATATATTGGAATTAGGATAAAGAGAGTGAGCATTTAATAACAAATAATAATAATGTTATTGGTTTTACGTCCCTTTTAACTACTCTGGCTTTTAGAGACTCCGGGGTGCCGTAATTTTGTCCAGAAGGGGATCTTCAACGTGCCAGTAAATCTACTGACACGGCTCTCTCGCATTTGCGCACACTCAAATGCCAGCTGACTGCGCCAGGATACGAACCTGCAACCTTGGGCCCAGAAAGGGAGAACGTTACCCCTGAGCCACGCAGCCAGCCGCATTAATTAACAGTTGCAGCCCTAATGGCTCTCAAGTATAAGCATAGTCATATCTGTTATAGTACACAAAGCACGTACGAAATTTGGTTAAAATCCAATTAATAGTATAGGTGTTAGATGTACTTAAACATTGGACTTATCAGCAGGCTTAGAATGATCTTGGCACACTGTCATATATGGGATCCTTAAAATGTATCTGGAATGTTATTATCCCTGTGTGTGCTAATTTTGGAAAATTTCGCATGCATAACCTCTGAGATATCCAACGTAGAGCTTAAAAGTGAATTGTGATTTTTAGCAGTTGGTAACTCTGAAATCATTTCCAATTATGTCCCTGAGATATTCAGATATATATTTCCTTAAACCGAATTTGGTTTCGATAACTGCAATCTTTAGGGGTTTATAGGGGGAGACACACAAAGACAGACAGACAGACATTTGCCTGGATCGATGCCATAAGTCTATCTCATCATCATTTTAAAAAAAGTGAAAAGTAAGCTAAAAATAGCAAGTAGAATATACGATAGCTAATGTATAACATCCTACCTTAGGTGCTTCGATACTGTGCTGACCAGTACCCTCAGCTTATTGACATTACACATGTGTTGTACCGCAATCATTTGCCATCAGCGTTCAGATGTTACAGATCGTAACGTAAAAGCTTGTATACAAGCACAATTCCGGTATAGGCTTCAATAACGTTATTCGTACCTGCATTACGAGTTCTTATTGGCTCAGCTGCAAGAAATCAAAGATGGAGGAAACTTGTGGATTGAGATTAATAGTTGCAGTTCATTGGCATTATTAATGCAAATCAGTCATTTAGTACCGTTACGTTGAATACAGGAAAAGGCACTGACTGATTAAACGCATTTCTGTCAGTATTTAAGATTTAACTGAAATCATTCGACATTTAGCCATATGGATGAAGCTGTGAATCTGCACAGTACATGAAATGTGTACGAGTGCTAAGGCGTTAACTTGGTACCTAATGGGTCTTGGGTTCGAGACGCTCCATGGTCAGAATTTTTATTCTTTTTGAATTATTTCGTTGTGTCAACACTACTGTGCGATGCAAATTTTCAACTTCGATTTACTCGAATGATCTAGGGCGGCGATGTTAATAATGGATATTGGTAGGGAAAAATCATTCTATATTATCATTCGAATTTGTACTTTCCCAATCAAAACCATGAATATTTGTACTATTCGTGAAACTAATATAATTTTCACAGCACTGATCACTCCACAGTAAAATAATAATAATAATAATAATAATAATATTAACAATAATATGAAGTAGTTCCGTGACGATCTAATGAACCTAATTTTCTTTATATTTATGATCCATGCCAATGATTAATCTACATAGACCTATCTAGAATAATGACGAGATTAAGTTGGTTATACTAACTTTTCTATTTAGATTGGAATATATCTGAAGTAATGTATTCCAGTACAGCTCTACAGTTGGCAGCCTTGGTGACTCTAAATATATTCTTAATTCCATATCTTAAGGTACAGAATGCACATACAAAATTTGGTTGAAGTCCAATGGATAGTATGAACGTTGCATGCTGTGGAATATTGGATGTATCAGTGCGAGTAAAATCATATTGGCAACAACGTCAAGAAGGCGTGCTCAGAATTAATCTGAATTATTCCTATATTTTATAGTGCCAATATTGGATAAAATCCATTTCTTAGTATAGAAGTTACATGCATTAAAAAATTGGCCCTATAAACAGGCTTAGAATTATGTTGGCAGCACTGATGTGCATTAGTTGCTCCCAAATAATCTAAAATTTCCGGAACTATTCGTGCGCAAAATTTAGAGCTGTGGCTTGCATACTTTCTTATATATTGGAATTAGGATAAAGAGAGTGAGCATTTAATAACAAATAATAATAATGTTATTGGTTTTACGTCCCTTTTAACTACTCTGGCTTTTAGAGACTCCGGGGTGCCGTAATTTTGTCCAGAAGGGGATCTTCAACGTGCCAGTAAATCTACTGACACGGCTCTCTCGCATTTGCGCACACTCAAATGCCAGCTGACTGCGCCAGGATACGAACCTGCAACCTTGGGCCCAGAAAGGGAGAACGTTACCCCTGAGCCACGCAGCCAGCCGCATTAATTAACAGTTGCAGCCCTAATGGCTCTCAAGTATAAGCATAGTCATATCTGTTATAGTACACAAAGCACGTACGAAATTTGGTTAAAATCCAATTAATAGTATAGGTGTTAGATGTACTTAAACATTGGACTTATCAGCAGGCTTAGAATGATCTTGGCACACTGTCATATATGGGATCCTTAA
Source organism: Meconema thalassinum (assembly GCA_946902985.2). NCBI lineage: Eukaryota > Metazoa > Arthropoda > Insecta > Orthoptera > Tettigoniidae > Meconema > Meconema thalassinum. Next base: position 16,788,068 of record OY714911.1, on the reverse strand, counting down.
AATGTATCTGGAATGTTATTATCCCTGTGTGTGCTAATTTTGGAAAATTTCGCATGCATAACCTCTGAGATATCCAACGTAGAGCTTAAAAGTGAATTGTGATTTTTAGCAGTTGGTAACTCTGAAATCATTTCCAATTATGTCCCTGAGATATTCAGATATATATTTCCTTAAACCGAATTTGGTTTCGATAACTGCAATCTTTAGGGGTTTATAGGGGGAGACACACAAAGACAGACAGACAGACATTTGCCTGGATCGATGCCATAAGTCTATCTCATCATCATTTAAAAAAAAGTGAAAAGTAAGCTAAAAATAGCAAGTAGAATATACGATAGCTAATGTATAACATCCTACCTTAGGTGCTTCGATACTGTGCTGACCAGTACCCTCAGCTTATTGACATTACACATGTGTTGTACCGCAATCATTTGCCATCAGCGTTCAGATGTTACAGATCGTAACGTAAAAGCTTGTATACAAGCACAATTCCGGTATAGGCTTCAATAACGTTATTCGTACCTGCATTACGAGTTCTTATTGGCTCAGCTGCAAGAAATCAATGATGGAGGAAACTTGTTGATTGAGATTAATAGTTGCAGTTCATTGGCATTATTAATGCAAATCACTCATTTAGGTCCGTTACTTTGAATACAGGAAAAGGCACTGACTGATTAAACGCATTTCTGTCAGTATTTAAGATTTAACTGAAATCATTCGACATTTAGCCATATGGATGAAGCTGTGATTCTGCACAGTACGTGAAATCTGTACGAGTGCATAGTTGGTCACTGGTCGTGGCCGAGTGCGGTACGTGTGTGCGCGCTGTGTGACCGCATTGGAAGAGGTTACGGTTCCTAATACCGGTGCTTCCTTAGTTCCACGTGTGTACTGACCTTCCGTGTGTCATTCGGACAATATTTTTTTAAGTAGTGTTCCAGATAGGACAACAAAACCAGAAACCCAGAAAACCCCGCTGAAAATCATGTCCGGATACCAGAGAAAAAACACCGTTCGTTGCCAATGGGACAGGCAGAGTTCTCGCCCCTCACCAGGAGAAATTCACCGCTGGATTGGCGATACCCTCCGGTTGACTGTCGACCAAGTAGAAGCCATCCAGTTAAATGCGCACGAAAAAACCATGTACATCAAGGTAATCACCATATCTATTTATCAGAAATTGTTAAACACTTTTGCAGATCCTATTAAATTTCAGTATGATTCCGGCGAAATGACCAATGTTAAGCTCTCCACAGCAGATTCCAATTTTACCACAGTGCGTATATTTAATGTCCCACTCGAAGTACCCCCTGAAATTTTCAAATCCGTCCTGTCGAAATATGGCACTGTGAGTGACGTCAGGAAAGAACAATGGTCTTCTGCTTATCAGTTCCCGGTGTATAATGGAATACGTGCCGTAACTATGGAAATCAAGCAAGATATCCCCTCCACTGAGGCTTTTGGTGGCCATTCTGGCTATATAACGTATAATGGACAGAAACAGACCTGTTTAATTTGCAATGCTACCACACATCTCCGTATTAACTGCCCAAAGAAAATGATTCCCCTCGGTATAACTCCTACACAACAACGACTTGTACAATACTCGGAAGTTGTGACGCAGCAAACGTCATATGAAAACATGATCATTGATCAGTCAGCTGGGACAACACCAGGAGTGACCTCGGATACATCTGACGCAGAACTGATACCTTGTCCTGACCAGAGCTGCGAGACACAGAGTGCCCCTGTGCTCTCGGCAACCTGTATCGCAGCCTCAGAACCAACTCTGCCGTTACTACAGGCTGCCACAGAAATTTTGTCTTCACTGCCCCAGACTTCGCTGGTCCCTACCGACTCACTTAAGACTGTTGATCGGGGATCCGAGAACGTCTCTAAGAAGATTAAAACAAATGCCTCGATTGCCGTACCAGCCCCGAAGAATAAAACTGGCTCCACAAACGTTTCCGCAGCTGTGAAAAAGAAACAAAATCTTCTTTCTACGTCATCTAGGGACCCACGAACGCTCTCACCCGCTGACAGCCGGCCTATGAATGGCAGTCAAAAGGAACTATCTCAACCTAATTTGACATAGTGCACCAGGATAATTCTCACCTGTGTCTTCTTTCGAGTCCACCTTCCAGTATGTCTAGCACAGCTTTTATACTTCTCGTAATGGCGCAATTTCTCACTGTGGCCACTGTGAATATCAATGTAATAGAATGCCCTCTGAAATTTCAACTGTTGGAGAGATTCCTTCGAGATGCTGACATTGACATTGCTTACCGTGTTTACCCATATCTGCCTTCTACAAACAATACATCAATACCGGTAATACGAATAGAGGGACCGGATTCCTCATAAGACATGATATCCCACTCGCAGGTGTGCTATGTCATCCATCAGGACGCATAATATCTGGACACATAAACAATACCACCCTGATAAATGTATATGCCCCATCCGGGTCTAATAAACGTGTGGAACGGAAAATGTTCTTTCAACAGAGTATACTGCCTCATCTGCACGACGTTAAGGAAAAACTTATTCTTGCAGGGGATTTCAATTGTATTCAACGCCCAGAGGATTCCACTAGTCCATACAGAGGTGTCAACCCGGCTCTCAGGACCCTTCTTACCTCCCTACACCTCATTGATGCTGTGGATAGTTTAAGGGTGCCCCTGCCCCATTACACCTGTATAAGTCACAACTCCTCATCACGACTTGACCGCATCTACTTTTCACAGGAACTCATCCAGCCTAGACGATATGAAGTGATTCCTGCCAGTTTCACTAACCATCATGCTGTCGTATGTACAATCTCTTACCCCCATCCCATATTTCACATAGGAAGAGGTTATTGGAAGCTGAATTGTTCGCTGTTACTGGAGGAGGAATGCCAAGATAATTTCAGACAACACTGGATTCGATGGGTCCAACAAAAAGGCAAATTTCGCGACTGCACAGACTGGTGGGATATTTTAGTTAAACCAGGGATCCGCCGCGTCTTTAAGAACATATCTTACCAACGAGGTCGGGAAAGACGGGATACAGTTGAATTTTACTATCGAGTTCTTCGCCAGCTCCAGCAAAGATCTGATGCTGGGGAGCGTATATATGACCAGATCCGGGAAGTTAAAACCAAGCTCCTGTCTCTACAGCAACGAACGCTCGCTCATATCAACGTGGCTTTAAAAGATCGTACAGTGCTCCCGGACGAAAGTGCAAGTGTATACCATATCGCCAAAGGACAACGTGAGCGGCAACGTAAATATATCCACCGCCTCCGCACCAGTACTGGAAGTGTCGTCACCTCCCCTGACGCTATACGTAGTGAAATATCATTATTTTATCAACGGTTCTACGCTAAGGCTCCCATTGATCCACAGCAGGTGACCCTATTGCTGTCATCTTGCAGTACCAAACTATCTCCGGACAACAAAACTCTGCTCAGCGCGGATATTACGGATGAAGAGATTCACTCTGTGGTTAAACGACTCCCAAACAACCGCTCACCTGGCATTGATGGACTGCCATATGAAATGTATAAACACTTCTGGCCTCTCATTGGCAAAGAATTTTGTCATGTCCTGCGTACCATTCTCCAACGTCGTGCTCTTTGTCAATCACATCACGAGGGTACCATAGTCCTCATACCAAAAACATCCTCTCCCATGGCAGTTGGTGACTTCCGACCAGTTACTCTGCTCTGCAGTGACTATAAAGTCCTTACCAAAGTACTTGCATGCCGATTGAAGACTGTTCTACCTGATATCATTGGTGATGAACAATGTTGCAGTATTCCTGGAAGAACTCTGTTAACAAACTTAGCGATACTACGGGACCTACACCTAAAAGCCGAAATGCTCCCCACTGAGCCAATGAGTTTTCTCACCTTAGATCTTGATAAAGCTTTCGACCGCATCAGTCATGAATACTTGTACATGGTCTTGCAACACTACGAATTTCCTGAAATCCTTATTGACTACATTCGTATGATAAATTGTAATGCTACGTCTAGAGTGCTCGTCAACGGTTTTCTTTCCCCTCTGATTCCAATACAACGATCAGTTAGGCAAGGATGTCCCCTTTCTATGCTACTTTTTGTCATTGGTCTTGAACCGTTCATTCGGACTACCCAGGTGAAGCTACAGGGTTACAAACTGTCCACACATGTTTTTGGAATGTGCGCCTATGCTGATGACGTATCAATATTGATCCGCAATGAAGAAGACATCTCCCACATCGATAGCGTCCTTCAGCTCTACCATATCGCCTCTGGAGCACAATCGAACCCCCAGAAAACTGCTTTGCTTCCGCTCAATACTAACTCAGTGATTACCCCACAGCCCTGGTTCCGGATAGTAAATGAGGTGAACATTCTTGGCATTACCTGGAAGCAATCGCTTCTGGACACAGTGCAAGTTAACTGGACTAAGGTCATTGCCAAAGTTAGGGGAGTCCTGATCCAATTTGGTCAAAGAAACCTCAATATAGTGCAACGGGTCATGGTCCTCAACGTGTTTGCGCTCTCTAAAATATGGTATGTCGCACAACTTTTCCCACTTCCCAAAATGTTTGAGAGCCAATTGGCAAAATATACAGGTTGGTTTATATGGCAAGGATTTTTGTTCCGAGTACAACGGGAACAGTTGTATCTCCCATCCCGGCAAGGCGGGCTAGGGCTAACAGCTCATGGCATGAAATGCCGTGCACTCCTCTGCAAGAACGATATCACCATTCTTTCCCAACATGACACTTTTACGAAAGCGCTATACAAAGATATTCGAAACACAGCCCGTGGTTGTGATAGAGCTTTGCCGAAGATATTTAGGGACCATCAACAGCACATTCTGGAAACTGTTCGCCAAATGCCATCAGGGATTGTTCCAACGACGAAAAGTATCTATAACATGTTGCGGCAAGTGGTACACTCCAAACCGCGAATAGAGGCCACCACCCTCTATGTCCATTGGCCCACTGTTTGGAAAAATTTTGGGGCTATGTCCATTTCTTCTGCTGTACACTCCCAAGTTTTTATCTTCCTCAACGATCTCATCCCAACCGCTCTACGGCGATATACCATCCATCTTGAAGCTTACCCATGGTGTACTATATGTGGTCAAACTGATACGGCGATACACCGCTTTACATCATGCACGCGAGTTGCCTCCACGTGGCTGTGGTGTAAGGGAAAAGTATGTCAACTATTAAATGTGCCCTCGAATGACCTTGATGACAGGAAGTTGGTTCGTTTGTCGGTGACCGCCTTCCCCCAAATTAAACAGACTGCCATTGTGTGGATAATGGGCCAATATGTACACTTCGTGATGGACAATGATCAACATTTCTCTTTCCTGGATCTCAGGTATCACCTGCAAAAAGAGCGTTGGAAGCTTAGTGAAAGTGGACAATTATACGATAAATATGGACACTATCTGGATTTCTTGTGATGTATTAGTCTGGTATTTATCATATCTGAAAATTCTGTAATTCTGTAAAGAGCTAATAAAAAAAAAGTGGTAAAAAAAAAAAAAAAAAAAAAAGTGCTAAGGCGTTAACTTGGTACTTAATGGGTTCTGGGTTCGAGACGCTCCATGGCCAGAATTTTTATTCTTTTTGAATTATTTCGTTGTGTCAACACTACTGTGTGATGCAACTTTTCAACTTCGATTTACTCGCATGATCTAGGGGGCGATGTTAATAATGGATATTGGTAGGGAAACATCTTTCTATTTTATCATTCGAATTTGAACTTTCCCAATCAAAACCATGAATATTTGTACTATTCTTGAAACTAATATAATTTTCACAGCACTGATTACTCCACAGTAAAATAATAATAATAATAATATTAACAATAATATGAAAGTAGTTCCGTGACGATCTAAAGAGCCTAATTTTCTTTATATTTAAGATTCATGCCAATGATTAATCTACATAGACCTATCTAGAATAATGACGAGATTAAGTTGGTAATACTAACTTTTCTATTTAGATTGGAATATATCTGAAGTAATGTATTCCAATACAGCTCTACAGTTGGCAGCCTTGGTGACTCTGAATATATTCTTAGTTCCATATTTTAAGGTACAGAATGCACATACAAAATTGGTTGAAGTCCAATGGATAGTATGGACGTTGCATGCTGTGAAATATTGGATGTATCAGTGCGAGTAAAATCATATTGGCAACATGTCAAGAAGGCGTTTTCAGAATTAATCTGATTTATTCCTATATTTTACAGTGGCAATTTTGGATAAAATCCATTTCTTAGTATGGAAGTTCAATTTCAACTATTTCCAACTGTGGCTACCAGATGCTTCTGTCACTAACACTGGCGGAGAACGTTGGAACTTGATAGAGCGTTTCTAACTCGCCAAATATAACCTAAAAACTTTTCTACACACTACCAATTGTAATGGTAGGTGCTTTTACCTGCCATAAATCTATGACATGGGCACGCCTGCTTTATTTCCCCTTCGAAGAAAGGCATACTGAAGAATTTTAACGCTCTTAACCAATCCGACGACTTCGGCCGGGTTTGAACACGCCATCTTGGGCTTAGCAGTTCAGCATGCTATCGACCTCGCCACCGAAGCCCCTTATAGAAGTAATACAGGGTGAAGAAATATGCCGTACTTGGAGGTCGTCATGCGACTTCTCATCCAAATGCAAGACAAAAGTTTCTATAGCAAAATCGGAGCGGGTGTTATTTGAAAAGACGAGTATGAAAACGAGAAGCCGGCAACACTGTCGCATCCTGCGGCGGAATGTGTATCATATCACCGTACCAGCCGTCGTAGCTCACTGAGTAGGCTGCTGTATTATCCAAACCACAACCACCAACGAACTACGGTTCGAATCTACGTCAGGTCGTCGTTTTGTGTGACGTCAGTTCGTGGCTCTGTGAAGATAAGACTGGACTTCAAACGATTTTTCTTTCGTAGTCAGTTTACCCTCCAAGTAGGCTTTTCCCACGGACTCAGCGAGAGATCCCACCTTTACCTCCTCTACGGGCAGTGTCCTGGCGCTTGAGAGTGAGTCGGGGGATCCAACTGGGGAGGCGGGACTAGCACCTCACCCAATGCGGCCTCACCTGCAAAGCGAACAGGGGGCCTCATGTGGGATGGGACGGGATGGGAAGAATAGAAAGGATAGACAAGGAAGAGGGAAGGAGGCGGCCGTGACCTGACGGTAGGGACCATCCCGGCATTTGCCCGAAGATGAAGCGGGCAACCACGAAAAACCACTTCGAGGATGGATGTGGTGGGAATCGAACCCCATCTACTCATTTGGACCACCCGAGGCTGAGTAGATCCCGTTCCAGTCCTCATACCACTTTTCAAATTTCGTGGCAGCGTACGGAATGGAATTATTGTGCGTATCATAATGGGCAATCTAGTGTATATCATTGGATGCAGACGATGTTACTGGCTTTATTTGTGCCATGGACGAAACTAAGTGGTCGTTTACGTATGTAAGAGGCTCATGTTATGTTTTAATGTTTAAATAAAGGTAACAGAAGGAAATAATATAAGAGATGAAGACACTGGACAGAGAAGGTGTTATGTTTGGAAGTACGCCAGGGTAGAGTGGAAAGGAAACCTGGGGCGAAGTGGTCTGAGGACAGAAAGAAGCAACATAGTCTAAGAACGAAGAAATATTGGGAAGAAAACAACAAAGAGTGAAGAATTGAAATTGGTGCGTGGTCCGTAGCGGGTCTCATCGAAATAAGAAAGAAGTAGAGAAGTAACAGCAATGTAAGACACAGTACACAACATAATGTATTGATTGCATTGTGGAGGTGTACATTGGATACAATTTGAGACTTTAACTGAAGAACTCTTTGACGCGAACGCCATTGGACCATAACCGACCTTCACGGCATACCTTTTCGCACTGAGCTAATGAGACAGCACCGGCACAGCGCAGACTTCATGCGTGCTGTTCTCTTGGCCATGCTGCACGCAGTTACAGCGTTGCCAGAGCCTCGTTTCTTAACTCGCATTTCTATTAAACGTATTGGCAGGACCAGGCCTTCCTAGATAAGCCTTTGCTATGAATTTCGACGAGGAACCGCATGCTGACCTCCAAGTACGGGATTTGTTCTTCATCCTGTATATAGTATATACAACATTATGTATAATATTTGACGCAATCAAAGTTTTTGATATTTCAGAGGAAACCTCTGGTTGGTTATGATAGGATTACTGGTATGCTACTGGTAGAGCGTATGTTAGTACAGTATATGATAATTAGTAAACAATATTTTAACTTCTTCGACATAATTGATTTTTCAGTACGGTATGTTTAGGCTTTAGAGATCATATCAGCAACGGGTTGTGTATCATTCACAGCATTCCAGTACGAAATAATTTTTCTTGTAACAATAAATGTACTGTGTGAAATGAAAGGGAACAAAGAGCAAATGCCATTATTCATTTAAAGACAAGACGGAAAATGGCTAAGTTGCTCCAACGCGTAGCCCACTACTCCATGTTGTTTGATGTGGTGGTACGTTTAAATTTACGCTGCGATTTGTCGTCAACGGTATGAATGGCATTATTTACTTTTAAACCAGAATTACACTGCTGTTAATGAATACGACAACCCACCCGGCACTTTCTACTGTTAAAGCGATAGAGAGACTTGAGGTGTCCCACCTGTTATGACGAGACTTCTTGAATTGAGTCATCTCATGAGCACGTTCTGTCCAAGCGGAGCCTCGCTCACAGTAGTGTTGTGCCCAGGTGCGGGAGTGATTAATCTGCCAATGGATTTCAATTTTAAATAAAGGGAGGAGGAAATAGAGAACAGCATTCATAAGAGAAATAGCAAATGGAAGGGGTGACACATACGTTTTAATATTGTATTAGGCAAATGGGTTGTTGATTGTGTTCAATGTTAATAGTTAATTTTCAAGAGGAAGAGTACGTAGTATATGATTAGGCACAGATGTTCATGACCAGAAGGTGAAATTATATTGATGTATGTGTGACAAAATCATCGTAAAATCAGTGTGGAGGTATGTGTCCATGATATACGATCCATCTCCATTGCAAGTGTGAAAGAATTTCTGAGATATGGCCAAACATTTTTAAATATTTAAAAAAAATACAAAAATATATCTGTAGAAGCTCGACCCAAGTTGAAGACAAATTGCTGAAATGGCAAGATAGAGACTAAACAGGAGGTGTTCAAGATTAGGACCGGACACATTGCATTAGCCTACTTACTATTTCAAATGCGGTTTACTCTCTAATAACTATATTTTACAGCTTATTCCAGGGGATAATTCACTACATTCATTCATGTTTATTAAAGAGGACGATTGGGAGTTCCACGGCAGTGACGTCTGAACATTATGATAAAGATCGGGAATGTAGACTAGTGATTAGAATTTTGTGTTGGAAGGTTCAAGAAGTATGTTGTTTAGAAAAGTGAGACTTGGCATTTGTTATGCCAATATAACATGAAGTAATCAGATATCATGTTTGAAACTGTAATCTCAGTATAACCCTTTCTTTTATCTGAGTGAAGATTTCTGCTGCCTTTCTTTTCTCATCTGATAAACGAATCGCTTTTCAGTGGGTCAGCACATTAACGTGCGCAATTAAATGGGGTGGGGAATAACAAGTATGTATCCCACTTCACCGATGTGGCTCTATCCTGTAAGCCTAGATCAGGACCATCCAGTCATTGCGCTCCGAGAGCGCGGCCGCGCTCGGGGAGCACTGGGCAGTCAGACTAGCGCTCCTTCCCCTACCACCACTACACTGTGGCAGCGAGGAGATCTGAGACACACGGACTATGTTCGTACCGCAATAACTAGATACGAACGCACAGATGCAGGCGACGGCTTTTGTGGCATTGTTGACATCATATTGATAGGGCTGTTTTACCATAATAGGATATATACTGCCATAATATATATGTATACAAATCGAATGGTACTCCGATGCATGGAATGTGTAGGAAACGAACGCAAGTGTTAAGTAAAGAATATTGTGCTTTATTACAAAATGAAATGAGAACATATTAGAGAGGAAAATTCAACAACATTTTACCAATATGAACAGATAGTACAGGCCTTGAGTGACTCTTTCTCCGTCGTTTTTACGAATTTCTAGTTTTGGAGGAAACAATCTTCTCCAAATTGGGTACAATATTTCTGGACACAGCTATTCGTAAACAATTGCGCAAGTTTCTATCACTCATCGTTGCACGATGTTTACTTTTGGTAAGCTTAAGAACTGAAGAGAAGCGCTCATAAATGTACGTTGAGTCGAACATTGACAGAACTTCACTTGCATGTCTTTACAAAAGGGGATATTCTCCTTGCGGAAAGCCACTGTAAAATTCTTCTAAACTTCGTGACATTAGAAAGCGGTCATTAAGACGAACATTGCATTGCAGTTTTCTTAACTTCGTGACATTTAGAAAGAGGTATTTAAGACGAACATTGCATTGCAGTTCAATCAGCTCTAATTGAAATAGCTGTGGAACACTGTCTGCACTAATAGAAAATGGTCGAACAAATACATCTAACACCGCTTGGAGTTCTGATAATTCTGAAAATCGCTTGTCAAACTCTTCTTGTATTTGGCGAATTACCTCCAAGTACTCATCAAAGTCGACACCTTTCACTGTTTCAAACGATGGAAAATGTCCTGTGTTCCTTGCACGTAACTGGTTTTCCCGCAAAATCAATTTTCTTGTGAACGCTTCAATTTTTTCCACCAAATCGCAGATGTTGTGCTTTTCGCCCTGAAGCGAAGTGTTCAAATTATTCAGATGGGCAGTAATGTCACATAAAAATCCAAGTCCGCCACCCACTTAGGGCCACGCAAAAGAACTTCGGGCCGCCCTTTCATGTCACAGAATGTATGTATTGCGTTCCGCAAGAAAAACACACGATTCAGCACCTTCGCCTTGCTCAGCCATCTTACTTCTGCATGGTACGGGATATCCGGACACTCCGCTTCGATGTCATCCAAGAACTCTTTGAATTGACGGTGCGTGAGTTCATGGGAGTGAAGATAATTTACCATTCGCACAACTGTTCCCATTACATCTTTGCGCTTGGCGACTTTTGCACAGATTGCCTCCTGGTGTATGAAGCAATGGATCGCCACCATTAGGGTACTACCGTTCTCAGCCATTTTTAACTTTACATATCTGAGGAACCCCATGCGTACACATCGTAAAGCTGGAGCTCCATCCGTCGTTATACTCGTCAACCGCTCCCATTTTAATCCCATTGATTCAAAAGCACCCTCCACAGCTTGGAAAATATCGAAACCGGTAGTGGTGACTTTGAGTGTTACCAAGTCGAGGAAATTCTCGGTGACCCGAAGATCGTCATCCACCCCTCGAATAAAAATAACGAGCTATGCTATGTCCGCAATGTCGGTTGATTCGTCGAGGGCGATGGAAAATTATACAAATTTTGCTGCCTTCTCCATTAATTGCTGTTCCATATCAACGGACATATCGTCTATTCTGCGAGCCACAGTTTGAGGAGAAAGAGAGATGTTTTCAAATTTCTCAACTACCTCCGTAGGACAAATACATGCCGCCACGTCCATTAGGCACTCCTTGATGAAATTCCCTTCCGCGAAGGGCTTCCCAGCTTCGGCAATTCGCATCGAACATTTGTAGCTTGCTCGTAAAATCGGTCCACCAACCTCACTCTCCTCTATCTCCTGTCAGACAAAAATACGGCAAGTCACAATTTTAGTGTTCTTCAGATAATTAAATCATTTGTTCATTCCCATTTGTAAGCAAGCATTTTAAAATTAAGGCAATAATACTTACAGGAAAGTGCTGCTTGAAATTTTCTTTCAATTCTTCCAACTTCGATTGCCGACTGGCGTCTGTCAAGTCACCGTAATCATCCCTGTGGTTGGCACTGCAGTGCCGTTCCAAATTGTGTTTTTTTTTACTCATTAAATCTCGGTGGCACACTAAACATTTGGCATGCCCTTTATAAGCTGTACAGAAAAATAATTTTTCCCATTCTGCTTTAAAGGCAGCTGCTTCACCACTCCTTATTAGCCTACTTTTCACATTCTGCAAAAATGAGGAAAAAGTACACTTATGAGATCGATCCGGGAGAATGTGAGTCTGTCTGTCTGTCCTTCTGTCTGTCAGGCTGTGTGTGTGTGCCCCCCCCCCCCCCCCTGTCAACTCCTAAACGGCTGCAGAAATCGAATCCAAATTTAGTATGAGTAAAGATGTATACCGGAATATCTCACGCCCATATTTGAAAATGATGTCAGTGCTACCAACTGCTAAAAATCACAATTCACTTTTAACCTCTACGTTGGATATCTCAGACGTTATGCATGCGAAATTTTCCAAAATTAGCACACACAGGGATAATAACATTCCAGATACATTTTAAGGATCCCATGTATGACAGTGTTGCCAAGATGATTCTAAGCCTGCTGATAAGTCCAATGTTTAAGTACATCTAACATCTATACTATCAATAGGATTTTAACCAAATTTCGTACGTGCTTTGTGTACTATAACAGATATGACTATGCTTATACTTAAGAGCCATTAGCGCTGCCAGCTGTTAATAAATGTGGCTGGCTGCGTGGCTCAGGGGTAACGTTCTCCCTTGCTGAACCCAAGGTTGCAGGATCGTATCCTGGCGCAGTTAGCATTATTATTATTATTTGTTAATAAATGCTCACTCTCTTTATCCTAATACCAATATATCAGAAAGTATGCAAGCCAACAGCTCTAAATTTTGCGCACGAATAGTTCCTGAAATTTTAGATTATTTGGGAGCAACTAATGCACATCAGTGCTGCCAACATAATTCTAAGCCTGTTTATAGGGCCAATTTTTAAATGCATGTAACTTCTATACTAAGAAATGGATTTTATCCAAAATTGGCACTATAAAATATAGGAATAATTCAGATTAATTCTGAAAACGCCTTCTTGATGTTGTTGCCAATATGATTTTACTCGCACTGATACATCAAATATTTCACAGCATGCAACGTCCATACTATCCATTGGACTTTACCAAATTTAGCATGAGCATTCTTTACCTTAAGATATGGAACTAAGAATATATTCAGAGTCACCAAGGCTGCCAACTGTAGATCTGTATTGGAATACATTACTTCAGATATATTCCAATCTAAATAGAAAAGTTAGTATTACCAACTTAATCTCGTAATTATTCTAGATAGGTCTATGTAGATTAATCATTGGCATGAATGTTAAGTATAAAGAAAATTAGGTCCTTTAGATCGTCACGGAACTACTTCATATTATTGTTAATATTATTATTATTATTATTTTACTGTGGAGTAATCAGTGCTGTGAAAATTATATTAGTTTCACTAATAGTACAAATATTCATGGTTTTGATTTGGAAAGTACAAATACGAATGATAAAATAGAATGATTTTTCCCTACCAATATCCATTATTAACATCGCCCCCCTAGAACATGCGAGTAAATCGAAGTTGAAAAGTTGCATCACACAGTAGTGTTGACACAACGAAATAATTCAAAAAGAATAAAAATTCTGGCCATGGAGCGTCTCGAACCCAGGACCCCGTAGGTACCAAGTTAACGCCTTAGCACTCGTTCACATTTCATGTACTGTGCAGATTCACAGCTTCATCCATATGGCTAAATGTCGAATGATTTCAGTTAAATCATAAATACTGACAGAAATGCGTTTAATCAGTCAGTGCCTTTTCCAGTATTCAACGTAACGGAACTAAATGACTGATTTGCATTAATAATGCCAATGAACTGCAACTATTAATCTCAATCCACAAGTTTCCTCCATCTTTGATTTCTTGCAGCTGAGCCAATAAGAACTCGTAATGCAGGTACGAATAACGTTATTGAAGCCTATACCGGAATTGTGCTTGTATACAAGCTTTTACGTTACGATCTGTAACATCTGTACGCTGATGGCAAATGATTGCGGTACAACACATGTGTAATGTCAATAAGCTGAGGGTACTGGTCAGCACAGTATCGAAGCACCTAAGGTAGGATGTTATACATTAGCTATCGTATATTCTACGTGGTATATTAGCTTACTATTCACTTTTGTTTAAATGATGATGAGTTAGACTAATGACATCGATCCAGGCAAATGTCTGTCTGTCTGTCTTTGTGTGTCTCCCCCTATCAACCCCTAAAAGACTGCAGTTATCGAAACCAAATTCGGTTTAAGGAAATATCTAAATCTGAATATCTCAGGGACATAATTGTAAATGATTTCAGAGTTACCAACTGCTAAAAATCACAATTCACTTTTAAGCTCTACGTTGGATATCTCAGACGTTATGCATGCGAAATTTTCCAAAATTAGCACACACAGGGATAATAACATTCCAGATACATTTTAAGGAGCCCATATATGACAGTGTTGCCAAGATGATTCTAAGCCTACTGATAAGTCCAATGTTTAAGTACATCTAACATCTATACTATCAATTGGATTTTAACCGAATTTCGTACGTGCTTTGTGTACTATAACAGATATGACTATGCTTATACTTGATAGTCAGCAGGGCTGCCAACTGCTAATGAATGCTCATTCTCTTTCTTTATCCTAATACCAATAAATATATCAGAAAGTATGCTAGCCAACACCTCTGAATGTTGCAAACGTATGGTACCTAAAATTTCAGATTAACTTCGAGTAACTAATGTACATCAGTGCTGCCAACATAATTCTAAGCCTGCTGAAAATGCATGTAACTTCTATACCAACAAATGGACGTTATCCAAAATTGGCACTATTAGATAAAGTATTATTTCAGATATCGCCTCAGTAGCGTAGCGGTCAGCATGGTTAGCTGCCGCCCCGGAGGTCCTGGGTTTGATTCCCGGCTCTGCCACGAAATTTGAAAAGTGGTACGAGGACTGGAACGGGAGCTACTCAGCCTCGGGTGGCCCAAATGAGTAGAGGGTGTTCGATTCCCCTTCAGCCATCCTCGAAGTGGTTTTCCGTGGTTTCCCACTTCGTCTTCGGGAAAATGCCGGGATGGTACCTTCTTCAAGGCCACGGCTGCCTCCTTCCCTCTTCCTTGCCTATCCATCCTACCCATCCCTTACCATCCCTCATGAGGCCCCTGTTCGCTTTGCAGGTGAGGCCGCCTGGGCGAGGTGCCAATCCCACCTCACCAGTTGTATCCCTTCCGATTCGATGTTCCTAGCTCTAGGACACTGCCCATAGAGGCGGTAGTGGTGAGTTCCCTCACTGAGTCCGTGGATTCCACCAACCTGGAGGGTAAACGACTAAAAATAAAATAAAAATTGGCGTGAATCTTAAATATAAAGAAAAGTATGCTCTTTAGATCGTCACGAAACTATTTCTCCTTATTCTTAATATTATTATCTATTGTGGAGTAAACATAGACTATTATTGAGGTATGAAAATATTAGTATACTTTCATGATTAGTACAAATATTCATGGTTTTGTATGGGGAAGTACAAATTTGAATGATAGAATAGAATAATTTTCCCTTCCAATATCCATTATTAACATCATCTCCGTAGATTATGCGAATAAATCGTAGTTGGAAACTCACAAGGACTGTAGTGTGAATGCAACATAATAATTCAAAAAGAATAAAAAATTCGGCCCTAGCGCGTCTCGAACCCGAGACTTATTGGACACTAAGTTGCAGCTATAGCACCCGTACACTTCTCACTTTGTAGCCTAGCTCATAGTTACGTAACTTCATGCGTATAGCTAAATGTCGAATTATTTCAGTTAAATCGTAAATACTGACAGGAATGCGTTCAATCAGTCAGTGCCCCTTCATGTATTCAACGTAACGCATCTTAATGACTGGTTTGCATTAATAATGCCAATGAACTGCAAATATTACTCTCAATCCACAACTTTCCTCCATGTTTGATTTCTTGCAGCTTAGCCAATCGGAACACGGAATGCTGCTGCGAATAACGTTATTCAAGCCTATACCGGAATTGTGCCTGTATACAAGCTTTAACGTTATAATCTGTACCATTTGTATTCTGATGGTCAATGATTGCGGTACAACACATGTGATATGTCCATAAGCAGAGGGTACTGATCAGCACAGTATCGAAACACCTAAGGTTGGATGTTATACAGTAGCTATCGTATATTCTTCGTAATATTTTAGCCTACTTTTCACATTTTGTAAAAATGAGAGAAAAGTAGACTTATGGCATCGGTCCAGGCAAATGTCTGTCTGTCCCTCCTAGACGGCTGCAGTTATTGAAACCCAATTTGGTATAAGTAAAGACCTATATTTGAATATCTCACGGGCATTTTTGAAAATTATTTTAGTGCTAGTAACTGCTGAAAATTCACAATTCACTTTTGAGCTCTATGTTGGATTTATCAGACGTTATGCATGCGAACCCTTCCAAAATTAGTACAGATAGAGATAATAACATTCCAGATATATATTTTAGGTAGCGCATATATGACAGTGGTGCAAACATGATTTTAAGCCAGCGGATAAGTCCAATGTTTAAGTGCATCTAACTTCTAACTATCAATTGGATTTTATCCGAATTTCGTATGCGCTATTGTTACTGTAACAGATATGACTATGCTCATACTTGAGAGCCAGCAGGGCTGCCAACTGCTAATGAATGCTCATTCTCTTTCTTTATCCTAATACCAATAAATATATCAGAAAGTATGCTAGCCAACACTTCTGAATGTTGCACACGTATGGTACCTAAAATCTCAGATTAACTTCGAGTAACTAATGTACATCAGTGCTGCCAACATAATTCTAAGCCTGCTGAAAATGCATGTAACTTCTATACCAACAAATGGATGTTATCCAAAATTGGCACTATTAGATAAAGTATTATTTCAGATATCGCCTCAGTAGCGTAGCGGTCAGCATGGTTAGCTGCCGCCCCGGAGGTCCTGGGTTTGATTCCCGGCTCTGCCACGAAATTTGAAAAGTGGTACGAGGACTGGAACGGGAGCTACTCAGCCTCGGGTGGCCCAAATGAGTAGAGGGTGTTCGATTCCCCTTCAGCCATCCTCGAAGTGGTTTTCCGTGGTTTCCCACTTCGTCTTCGGGAAAATGCCGGGATGGTACCTTCTTCAAGGCCACGGCTGCCTCCTTCCCTCTTCCTTGCCTATCCATCCTACCCATCCCTTACCATCCCTCATGAGGCCCCTGTTCGCTTTGCAGGTGAGGCCGCCTGGGCGAGGTGCCAATCCCACCTCACCAGTTGTATCCCTTCCGATTCGATGTTCCTAGCTCTAGGACACTGCCCATAGAGGCGGTAGTGGTGAGTTCCCTCACTGAGTCCGTGGATTCCACCAACCTGGAGGGTAAACGACTAAAAATAAAATAAAAATTGGCGTGAATCTTAAATATAAAGAAAAGTATGCTCTTTAGATCGTCACGAAACTATTTCTCCTTATTCTTAATATTATTATCTATTGTGGAGTAAACATAGACTAATATTGAGGTATGAAAATATTAGTATACTTTCATGAATAGTACAAATATTCATGGTTTTGTATGGGGAAGTACAAATTTGAATGATAGAATAGAATAATTTTCCCTTCCAATATCCATTATTAACATCATCTCCGTAGATTATGCGAATAAATCGTAGTTGGAAACTCACAAGGAATGTAGTGTGAATGCAACATAATAATTCAAAAAGAATAAAAAATTTGGCCCTAGCGCGTCTCGAACCCGAGACTCATTGGACACTAAGTTGCAGCTATAGCACCCGTACACTTCTCACTTTGTAGCCTAGCTCATAGTTACGTAACTTCATGCGTATAGCTAAATGTCGAATTATTTCAGTTAAATCGTAAATACTGACAGGAATGCGTTCAATCAGTCAGTGCCCCTTCATGTATTCAACGTAACGCATCTTAATGACTGGTTTGCATTAATAATGCCAATGAACTGCAAATATTACTCTCAATCCACAACTTTCCTCCATGTTTGATTTCTTGCAGCTTAGCCAATCGGAACACGGAATGCTGCTGCGAATAACGTTATTCAAGCCTATACCGGAATTGTGCCTGTATACAAGCTTTAACGTTATAATCTGTACCATTTGTATTCTGATGGTCAATGATTGCGGTACAACACATGTGATATGTCCATAAGCAGAGGGTACTGATCAGCACAGTATCGAAACACCTAAGGTTGGATGTTATACAGTAGCTATCGTATATTCTTCGTAATATTTTAGCCTACTTTTCACATTTTGTAAAAATGAGGGAAAAGTAGACTTATGGCATCGGTCCAGGCAAATGTCTGTCTGTCCCTCCTAGACGGCTGCAGTTATTGAAACCCAATTTGGTATAAGTAAAGACCTATATTTGAATATCTCACGGGCATTTTTGAAAATTATTTTAGTGCTAGTAACTGCTGAAAATTCACAATTCACTTTTGAGCTCTATGTTGGATTTATCAGACGTTATGCATGCGAACCCTTCCAAAATTAGTACAGATAGAGATAATAACATTCCAGATATATATTTTAGGTAGCGCATATATGACAGTGGTGCAAACATGATTTTAAGCCAGCGGATAAGTCCAATGTTTAAGTGCATCTAACTTCTAACTATCAATTGGATTTTATCCGAATTTCGTATGCGCTATTGTTACTGTAACAGATATGACTATGCTCATACTTGAGAGCCAGCAGGGCTGCCAACTTCTAATGAATGCTCATTCTCTTTCTTTATCCTAATACATATATATAATAAAGTATGCAAGCCAACAGCTCTAAATTTTGCACACGTATGATACCTGAAATTTCAGATTAATTTCGAGTAACTAATGTACGTCAGTGCTGCCAACATAATTCTAAGCCTGCTGAAAATGCATGTAACTTCTATACCAACAAATGGATGTTATCCAAAATTGGCACTATAAAATATAGTATTATTTCAGATTAATTCTGAGCACACGTGCATGACTTTGTTGCCAATATGATTCTACATACACTGGTAGATCCAATATTTCATAACATGCAACGTCCATACTATCCATTGGACTTCAACCGAATGTTATATGTGCATTATGTACCTTAAGAGATGGAACTAAGGATATATTCAGAGTCACCTAGGCTACCAACTGTAGTGCTGTATTAGAATATTTCAGGTATATTCCAATCTAATTAGAAATGTTAGTAGGCCTATTACCTATTAAATTTTGTCATGGGAAAAGGCACCTACTTTATTATTGCAATGTGCTCAAATATTTCATATGACCCTTCTTTGTATAATGTGACTAATCCCACACAACGTCGCTCTTTCTACATCACATTTAGTAACAACGTTATGGCCCTCTGTTCGAGCTGTTTCCTTAATAACGTTCTTGACGGAATATACATAATTTCTTGTCATTAAGATTGGATTTGATTAATAATAAACAAGAAATGGGAATAACATTAATTTGTAGAACTCAATTTTAGCCGTCTTTTAAACAACGTTATCGTCGGTAGTACTCACAATTTTGTTCCTTAAAGATTGGGTAAGACAAATAACGAAAACCGGCGAATAACGTTTTTATGAGGAACTTCCTTTACCCGCCTTTCGAATAACGTTATTGTCAGCAGTTCGTTCAATTTCGTTCTTCGACATCAGGTTGAACTAATAACGAAATGATGCCAATAACGTTATTCAGTTATTCACTATGTGAGCCACCCTCCCAATAACGTTATTGGTAGGGACCGGAATAATAGCGTTCTTCAATTCGGTTATTGAATATAACGTTATTGTGATAGTATATGATAAATACGGTATTCTTGTGGAAACGAAGTAATTCGTTCTGCAACGCATTTACCTAAATGCACTCATGGAGTTTTCCGGTACATTCCCTAATTACGTTACGTTATGGTTACGGTTAAGTTATCTAGCCCTGAGTTTTAGTGACATCTATGAACAGTCAAAGGGACTGTATCTTGGATACAATATACACAGTCAACGTCTATATGCCGGAGATCTGGGAACCGAGGTGATGCAAAACTTTTTTTGATGTGTGTATATTCAGTCACCAGGGCTGCCAACTGTAGTGCTCTAGTAGGCTACATTATATCAGGAATATTTCGAACTAATTATACATTTCGATATTACCAACTTAATTTCGTCATTATTCTAGATAGGTTCATATACTGTAGAATAATCATTGGCATGAAAAGTAGGCTCTTTAGTTCGTCACGGAACTTCTTATTATTAATGGTTTTGGCAACACAGCCCAGCGTCGCCCGGCATCTTATACGGCTTACTCAGAGTAAGCTTGAAAGGCCCACGGACGGCAGGTCCTAGACGCAATTCAGAAAAGCCGAGGTGAACAGCGAAACTACAAACACATATACTCTTCTCTGAAGTCTTAATTCGACACGACTCGAGAGTTTGATGCACGCCGAAGCTGGGGTGATAGGCTCGCTTCGAAGCTGGCAAATTAAATTTCCACTATTGAAAGAAATGAAAACGTAAAAGCACTTATAGTTGGCGTTGTTTTAAAGATAGATATATCCTCTCACGGACTCTTTTGTAGAACTTTTCATGCTGACCAATTCTTACACTCATAACTCACAATTATGTTTTTTTTATAATCGTTTCTGTCGTCTATGGACCACGTTATTTCAACTACCTTTTCCCTCTTTCTTTCACATTGGCCCAGTATTCGCACATTCTTCTTCGGTGAACAGCCTTCCGTTCTTCGGCCCACTTGTTGCCGGTTTTCAATACAGGTTTTGGCTCAAAACTCTGTATCTCCCAAAGTTTCTTCTTCAAAGAGTCACTTTGCGAGATGTCCTCATGTGATAAGCCCAGTTCTTGTAGGTCTTTTTCCACCTCTGTAAACCAGATCCCTTTGGGTTTCTTTCCCACAAAGTAGGCAGAGATTCGATTGGACAATCTTCCGGAGTTCATTTGTGTTAAATGGCCATAAAAGGAAAGTCTCCTTTTTGCGAATTGTGTTCGTTATTTTCTCCACATGTATATGAAGTTCATCGTTGTGTCGTCTTCTATACCCTACTCTTTCCTTGACCGGGCCCAAGATCTTTCTCTGAATCTTCCTCTCTTTGGCTTCGAGTTGTTCAGCCAGGCATTTCTTATTCATCGCCAGGCATTCTGATGCATATAACGCCTCCGGGCGAATAACGGTAACGTAATGCCTCAGTTTGGCTTTGAAGGACATTGATCGTGATTTGTAAATGTCATTGGTTAAATGGTAAGCCATTTCCAATTTGTTAATCCGTGCCACGAAGGCTTCCTTTTCACGAATGTTGGGTTCAATCCATTCACCCAGGTATTTCAATTTCTCTACCTATGTTATTATTATTATTATTACTTAATAATGAATTCATCGAAATGTACCGTAATCTTTTTCAGTCGGTCAACACAGTTAAACCCAATTGTGATGGGTGCTTATGTAAGTATGCCTGCCCCTTATTATTCCCGTTTTTCAACGGGGTCGGGGATGAGATGCGATGGAAGTCTTTGTGGCGATGATTTTTACGGCCAGATGCCCTTCCTGACTCCAACCTCATGAGAGGAGTTAATGAGAGATGAAATGAATGATGATGAATGAAACTGGGCAAGGATGTGGAAGGAAGCGGCCGTGGCCTGTCAGAAGGTATCGTCCCAGCATTTGCCTGGTGTTGAAAATGGGAAACCACGGAAAACCATTTCAAGGACGGCCGACGGTGGGGCTCGAACCCACGCGTCTACCCAGTCAGCAGAGAGCTTGGCCCCATGACCTAATGCTGAGCTTTAGCCAGCGTAGCCACTACTGTCGGTTGATGGGTGCTTATACAATCCTGAAAGTAATTACATTTAGGAGATTAATTGATTTTATGTAGCTGAGATTATTTAAGTGTTGTGTCTCGTCGCGAAATGTGACACGGGAGATCGTTCACGACTCGGATGTTACCAACCCTTTAAAAATCCCACTTCCTCATCTGAGAACCCAACCCGGGATCATGATCATCGAAGCATGAAGAAGACATTTTACCACTGATCCACCGAAGAAGCTATATTACTAGGTACTACTACAACTAATAATAATAATAACACAAATAGTTCCGTGAAGACCTAAGCCTATTTTCATAATACCCTACTTATGTTAATTGCCTCTTTCAACATACAAAATTTCAGTTTGATTGCTATAATAGATTCGTAGATATTGAGAACCATCTAAATATTTCGAATGGTCGCCATATTCGATTTTTATATATTTAGGTCATAGAGTTATGTACCATTTGATGAACACTATTGCGTAGGTATGTTATTCAAATTTCAATCTCATGATTAGGATACAGAAATATAAAAAAACGAGATTTTAAAATTTCACACATCCGCCATCTTGAAGTTATGAAAACAACTGAAATAACTTAGATGTCAGAGGATTCATTGTACATTATGCAACGAGCCTATAATGGCAATAGTTAAGACACGAGTATGACCATAAAACGAGCGAAGCGAGTGTCTTAATTACCATTATAGGCTCGTTGCATACGACTGTTTATGTTCGACGATAACTTTATTATAATGTATGTATACAAGAGTTTAGTGCTTTTCAGTCGGTCAACACGAATGTACCCAAAAGAGATGGGTTATGCCCTAATCCTGAAATAAATTACATGAGATTAATAAAACGCTAGGATGACCAGTTTCGATCGTCAAGCGATCATCATCAGATCCAATACACTTAGGCTATAAAATCTATGTTTGAAATGCAGGTGAAAATATTTACAATATGTACAATTATTTAGTTGCAGTATTGGTACTGCAACTGTCAGTGTATGCTAAATGCAGTATATATGTTAGGTGAAATGCTAAATGGTGATGGCTATCCGGAGATTGTACTTTAGAGAGATTATATGGTTGTAAACTATGGTTAAACTATAAAATTTTAGGCTAACTACTTATCTGATTGTCTTCCGTACTACAGCTATTCGCAGTTTCCGTGTTCACTTGAACTCGCTGTGCGGTCGACTGCGGTGGTTATCTTAACGACTGGTTTTTCCCTGCCTTCCCCCCCTGTCCCTAAGTGCTGTGGGGAGTGATCGCGATGTGTTTATGTGAGGTGTTGCCAACCTAGATAAGATGTATGTTATTGAATGAGGTGGATCTACAACTATTAAAGACCGTGGATTAGTCCTCGCCACGCGTCTTTAATAGTTGTAGATCCACCTCATTCAATAACATACATCTTATCTAGGTTGGCAACACCTCACATAAACACATCGCGATCACTCCCCACAGCACTTAGGGACAGGGGGGGAAGGCAGGGAAAAACCAGTCGTTAAGATAACCACCGCAGTCGACCGCACAGCGAGTTCAAGTGAACACGGAAACTGCGAATAGCTGTAGTACGGAAGACAATCAGATAAGTAGTTAGCCTAAAATTTTATAGTTTAACCATAGTTTACAACCATATAATCTCTCTAAAGTACAATCTCCGGATAGCCATCACCATTTAGCATTTCACCTAACATATATACTGCATTTAGCATACACTGACAGTTGCAGTACCAATACTGCAACTAAATAATTGTACATATTGTAAATATTTTCACCTGCATTTCAAACATAGATTTTATAGCCTAAGTGTATTGGATCTGATGATGATCGCTTGACGATCGAAACTGGTCATCCTAGCGTTTTATTAATCTCATGTAATTTATTTCAGGATTAGGGCATAACCCATCTCTTTTGGGTACATTCGTGTTGACCGACTGAAAAGCACTAAACTCTTGTTTACTAAGGCAACACTGAAAATATGGCTTCAAACACCACAATAATGTATGTATGTTCTGTCGGTTGACTTCTTCTTGCGAATTGTGTGGGCTCATCATTTGCTCTCTACCCAAAAACATTGTTTATATTGAAGTAGCACCAACAGATGGCGCACAGGTACTATGTTGGATCATTTTGTTATTTTGGTCAAATCACACAAAAGAGGCCGTTACAAAAGCTTTAAAATTAAAATGTATCGTATTATCAACTAGTTATTCTTCAGATTCAATGCGTATAGAATGTCAACGGCAGGCAAATCAATGGAGTCCCAAATAGAACAGTCATGACATCTGGCGGAAACGTTTCGCATCAGAAATCGCTTTACTGAATGCAGCGGGATTATTAACGCCATACGCATGCTTCCTGTGTGTTTATGTCAACAACAATCACTAAAATCACTAAAACTGTCGGCGAAATTGTACGAATGCATTGATTGCCCTGTGTAGAAAATGGAGTTGCGGATGTTAAGGTACAGTGCTATATTCCACAGTTTGTTTCTGCAAACGTTAGGGATGGTGCACATTTTCCTTGTCGGTATGGGCTAGGGTAGGTTGGTGTGTTGCAAACTTCAGGACGTAGATTCCTACATTGCTTGCATATATCAGTATTTTCTTGTTAGCGTAAAGGTTCGTGCTGATTTTGTCTTTGTGTTTGGGATTGTAACTACAATGGTTTATCGGATATCCTTTACATTGTCAATGTTCAAAAATCATGTAATTCATGACAAGTTGCATTTTGAGTGCATATGCGTAGCTATCCTTACCTAATTGGTCAATGAATGAAAATCTTGAGCTCTGATTGGCTGAAGAAACTGTATCATAATGACAAGTTGTACTTGAATGACTATCATTATGATACAGTTTTCTGACGTGTAATATTTACATTACGTTATCGTCGAACACAAAATATGTATAAGCATTTACTGTACCATGTCTCACTGCGTTTGGATGGATAAATCGTGAGAAACGTCCATTTAAATATTAAAATGTCGCGTCGCCGCCATGTTAGATTTGTGCTCATCAGGTTATTGAAAATTCCATAGGTGAACTAATGTTAATATTATCCCTTATCAACTTACCAAATTTCAGTTTGATTGCTGTAATAAATTAGTAGATATTGAGGACCGTCGAAATGTTTCTGACGGTCGCCTTGTTGGATTTTTATATATGTAGGCCATAAAGTTATGTACTGTTAGATGAAGATTATTGTGTGAATTCATTATTCAAGCGTTGACTTTGATCGCATAATTAGGACACAAGAAATAAGAACTTAATTTTCAAATTCTGCACAGCCACCATCTTCAGGTTATGTAAACTTTCAGTCTTCAGTCTCTTGACTGGTTTGATGCAGCACTCCATGTCTCCCTGTCCTGATTTAATCGTTTCATGTCTACATAGCAAGCACACCCCACATGCGAGGCAATCTGTTTAACAGCGGCTTTGGTGGCGTAGTCGGGAGCTTCTATGGCCAAGATAGCGGGTTCAAACCCGGCCGAAGCGTTAAAAATCCCTCAGTATGCCTTCCTTTGGAGGGGAAGTAAAGCCGGTGGACCCATGTCATAGATTTATGGCATGTTAAAGAACCTTCCACTAATTGCACCTGTGTGAAGCTAAATTGGATAGGTTAAGAATGTAAACAACGCTCTTAGGTTTCTATGTTCGTTGCCTAGAGCCGACTGCGGTGGCGTCTAGTAGCTACGTTCTGAACTTAACCTAGTAGTCGTTGACGGTGGCGCTTGGCGGCAAAAGTATGAACTAATTGAAATATTGTAATCTGAAGTACTTAAATTAAAAACAGATAACACACACTAATACAGTCATCACAATTAACACCGGTTATCAGACAGATTCTACACACACCCAAAGTCACGGGGCTACATGACCGCGTTGTGGCAGCCCCTAAACTTAAGAACCAACCAATCTGTTTAACATATTCCAACCTTGGCCTACACCTTCCTTCCATAACTAAGCTTGCTATTCCTGGGTGTCTTAGTAAGTGTCCTACCAACCTATCTCTTCTCTTCATTAACAGTCACCAGAAACATCTCTCCTCTCCCACTCGTCTTAATACCTCTTCGTTTGTAACCCTATCTACCCATCTGATCTTCATCATTCTCCTGTAACACCACATTTCAAACGCCTCAATTCTCCTCTTTTCTGCTGCACCAATAGTCCAAGTTCGAGCCTGAATGGAAACACAATTGAATCAGTCGGAGTTGAAAAGCTTTAAGTCAAAAGTGGTTATAACTCTAATTTCATTGTATGAAAACAAATTGTGTGACGAACAGAGGTGTCAACCTAACTACCTCAGTTATGCAAGAGCGCGTGGAAATGCCTACAATTCAAGTCATACATTAGATAACTTCTCCGGGACGTTCATCATTGGCAGAAAGTACAGTGTCGGTCAAGAGTAGTTTTTCTCGCAGATGACAGTTACTGGCTGTTGTCCAGATCGTCCATCAGGTACAAGCACACTCGGCAAATATATGGAACGAGAAAGTCAGTTCTTGCGTTATTTTAAATTCTGAAAAGATTGCTATTCTTGTGCTTTGTATATTACTGAATGTTGGTTGACCCTCTACAAACTACTTCACCTAATTAGTTAGCATCACTTGCGCATTACATGGATCCACCTTTCATGCAACATCTATAAACAAGAAGTTCAGTAAAAAACATAGGCTACAGGAGAATATGCAACGTCAGTCTGGCAGAACGCGCACGCCGGGAATGTTGACACCGCTCTCAACGAGACAGGCCGCATTATTCGCGAACTCAATCGAATGTAGGTGGCAGGTCGGTCACGACAAAATGGTGGACGCAATGGTGATTGATGTGTTGAATTTTGTTGGGGATTCTAGGCGGCCTCTCGTTGAAGGACAGGCAATTTTAGATGCCAAACACATAATTATGTTTGGGAGAGTAGCCGAAAGAGAAGATTTAGTAAGACTTGAAGCTTTATGCTTACAAACCAGTAATTTGAAGGGAGTTCCTCACCAGTTATGTGGTACCAACTGGGGAATGCAAGCTCAAACAATGAGAACTACTGCTTTAGCACTGAGCTTCTCTGCAGCAGAATATGCATGCCCTGTTTGGTATATATCATGTCATGCCAAACAGATAGATATTGCTTTAAATGAAACTTGTCGGCTTATAACTGGTTGCCTAAGATCTACACCTTGTGACAAGTTATATTGCTTGGCTGGCATTGCTCCCCCAGATATTAGACGTGAAGTAGCTGCCAAACATGAAAAATCTAAAGTAGAAGTTTCCCAGACACATCCTCTACATAATTATCAACCTGCTCAACAACGATTGAAATCTAGGCGAAGTTTCCTACACTCTACTGAGCGCCTGTCGGATTCACCTCAATCATCAAGGCTAACTTCCTGGAGATCCAGAAACAATAATCTCAACGGATGGATGGTTCCATCTGAAACTCTTCCTGCCGGTTATGAAGAGTCGTGGCCTACATGGAAGAGTCTGAACAGGCTGCGGTCTGGGGTCGGTCGATCTAAGACCAATATGAAGAAGTGGGGCCTTTCCGATGAGTCAACCTTTTGCGCCTGCGGAGAAGAACAAACCATGGCGCACCTTCTCCATTGCAACTCCTGCCCTCTCATTTGCACTATGCAGGATGTAGTTCAGGCCACACCAAATGGACGAGATCTTGCCAAATTTTGGTGCGATGTAATTTAATTGTTATTTTGAAAGTACCTTTAGTGTGTTTTTATTTTTAAAAAGTTATCTATGCTAATTTTACATGATGTATTGCTTCTGATACGAATAAATAAATAAAACCAGATTAAAATTGAGATTCGATCACCAGTTGCCGAGAAAAAGTTAATTTGTTCGTGTACCTGTAAGGCTGGAAGTTCAGGAAAGTGTAAGCATGTAGTCGGTACATTGCTTTACATATTTCGGTAAGTAGATACATTTAAATTTAGAAGATATAATACTGTTGAAGCCGATAAATCGAAGAGTGTACAAGTTGACTGTATTTGTATTTTCTTCTTTTCGTAATAGGCACACAATTGAAAACTTGGAAGACCTGAGCTCCACAGATTTGAAGCAGCAATGGGGCAAGTTAAAGAAAGACAACTACATGTACGACAAAGCGATTCCTATAAATACATTCTGCCACATGGGAAGATCAACTGTCAAATCGACTCTCCAAAGTCGCCTAGTCGGTAGTGCAGGCGAGAATAATATACTGGATATTCTACTTTCTGGGGCACAGGGATCCGAGCTGGATCTTACTTTGCGCTTAAGGGAGACTACTGCTACTACTACTACTATTCAAGTCTCGAGTGGTGATGATTTGCTACAATTATCCATATGCCACAAACTTTTAGGCAACAACAACTTGTTGCCACAATTTAGTGCTATGGTTGATTTTGATGCAGAACTTCAAGGTGACATTGCTCAATTTTTTAATGAGAAGGTAGCTCTCACATA
The DNA here is from genome assembly GCA_946902985.2 of Meconema thalassinum. Classification (NCBI taxonomy): domain Eukaryota; kingdom Metazoa; phylum Arthropoda; class Insecta; order Orthoptera; family Tettigoniidae; genus Meconema; species Meconema thalassinum. The sequence goes on along the minus strand of OY714911.1, from coordinate 16,759,817 downwards.
TGAAGACAGTGTAAAATTATGTTTGACAACTCTTACCCAATCTGGAGAAATTTGGAAGAATGCAAGAAAAGTAAGATTAACTGGTACTACTTGTTAAAGTGTTTTTACTTACAGCAAAAATAAAAGCTTTGACTGGAATTTAATAGTGAGTAGGCTGTTCAAAACTGATTTCAAGGGCCACATGGCAACTGTGCATGGGAAAAAAATTGAACTAGTAGCCTTACAAGCTTATGAAATTGCTTTTAAAAATAAAGTGGAACCGGTGGGCATTATTGTTCCTCCAAGTGCCCATGGTTAGGTGTAAGTCTGGATGGTGTGGTTAGTTCACTCTGTTGTGTAGAGGTTAAGTGCCCTCTAGCAGGTAAAACGCAGACTGCAATTGATGTAGTGCAGGGCCTAAAATATTTAAATGGGTCCATTGAGGAAAATACTTTATCCTTAAAGACAAATCATCAATATTATGGTCAGCTGCAGCTGCCAGCATTGCTTTGTTTAAGATTTTTGAAAACCATGAGGAAAGGAGTGGGAGAGTGGAAGTATACACGTGGTGGCCAGCTGCGCTGCGGTCGGTCTGGATAAGTAGGGTAAAAATACTCAATAGCACGCGTTTGATATGGAACACTTTTTATTTTTCGGTTATAATCGGTAAATGTGGACCCTAAAATAATGACAGTGTTATTAACCTACTTTTCACATTTTGCAAAAATGAGGAAATAGTAGACTTATGAGATCGGGCAAATGTGTGTCTGTCTGTCTGTCTGTATGTCTGTCTGTCCTTCTGTCTGTCTGGCTGTGTGTGTGTCCCCCCTATCAACTCCTAAACGGCTACAGCAATCGAAACAAAATTTGGTAGGAGTAAAGATCTATACCTGAATATCTCACGGCCATATTTTAAAATGAGGTCAGTGCTACCAACTGCTAAAAATCGCAATTGAAATTTGTGCTCCATGTTGGATATCTTGGAAAGTATGAATGGGAGCTATTTCAAAATTGGCACACGTACAGATCATAATATTTCAGTTTAATTTCCAGGAGGCCAAACATGGCAGTGTTGCCAAAATGATTATAAGCCTCCTGATAGGTCCAATTTTTAAATGCATATAACTTCTACACTATAAATTGGAATTCAACCAAATTTCGTATGTTGTATGTGTACATAACCAGATATGACTGAGCGTATTCTTAAGACCTACCAGGGCTGCCAACTGTTAATAAATGCTCCTAATTTATTTTATCCAAATACCAATATATCAGAAAGTATGCAAGCCGACAGCTTTAAACTATGCACACGTATAGTACCTGACATTCTATATTAATGTGGAGTAACTTATATACGTCAGTGCTACCAACATGATTCTAAGCCTGCTGACAGGTCCAACTTTAAATACATGTAACTTCCATACTATCATTTGGATTTCAACCAAATTTCGTATGTGCTATGTGTACCATAACAGATATGACTATGCGTATTCTTAAGAGCAACCAGGGCTGCCAACTGTTGATATGTGCTGTCCCTACTTTTGTTACCCTAATATCAATAGATCAGAAAGTATGCAAGCCAATAGCTCTTAATTTTGCACACGTATAGTACCTGGCATTCTAGACGAATTTGGAGTAACTAATATACGTCAGTGCTGCCAACATGATTCTAAGCCTGCTGATAGGTCCAATTTTAAAATGCATGTAACTTCTATACTAACTAATGGATTTCATTCAAAATTGGCACAACAATAGATCATATTATTTCAGATTATTTCTGCCCAATACATGCATGGCATTGTTGCCAACATGATTTTACGCACGCTGTTAGATCCAATGTTTAACTGCATGTAATGGCCATGCTATTCATTGGACTTCAACCAAATTTTGTATTTTGTACCTTAAGAGATGGAACTAAGAATATATTCAGTCATCATGGCTGCCAACTGTAGTGCTCTATTAGGCTACATTATGCCAGGTATACAGTATTTCGAACTAATTGGAAATTTCGATATTAGCAACTTAATTTCGTCATTATTCTAGATAGGTTCATATACTGTAGAATAATCATTGGCATGAAAAGTAGGCTCTTTAGTTCGTCACGGAACTTCTTGTTTTTAGTTGTATATATGTTTAACTGTGCGATACACGTGATCTAATTTGTGTGTTCCACTAGATTTTATGTATCAATTGCATATTATCAAGCATCGGTTGTGTGCTGGTATTTGTTTTTGAGCAGTTCGAGTCATGGCGCTGTTACGTTTAAAAGCTATATTTGAGTTTGCTCACTGTTGAGCCATGTTTAACATCTCTCTTTTCTTTATTTTCTTTGGCGGCCGTCCCGGTTGACTCAGACGCCATGTGAGATGCTTTCTGTCCGGACGTGCCTTGAGGCTCCCCGCCTTATTATTTAAAATGTAATGCTTTTCCTTTTTATTTAACATTGTTATTATGCCGAAGCCTTCCATTTACTCATGTAAGTAACACATCTAACCTTGTGTCCACTATGCTCATTTCCTAAATTTAACTTTTCTTTTTGATCTTCGTCGTGTGCTTGGATTTGCTGTGGAACCAATCGTAATGGCGGTCTCCTGTTTTATTTTGTTTGAGTCTTCGTTTAACCTTTTATTTGTGCCGTGAAATATATCTGCGAGTGATTTTGTGAGTGTATGTTTTTCTTGCTGCCAGGTGCATTGATGCTGTTTTGATTGGGCATATCTTCGAATGGGTCTCCCGTGGTTTGTGGACGTTGGCGTTTCGACCATTCTCCCAACACGAGGCATGACACCATATATTTTAGCCCTTATGTTTTCCCTTCATTCCATGCTTCGGGCAACTGGATCACGGCGGTAACTTTAAGTAGGCCTTACCGTATTCAGCTCGAACTCGGAACGTAAGTTGGGGACCATATAGGTTTAGCATGTTTTGCTAGACTACCTACAAGCACGAGTTGCTTTGAGTTTTATTTCTGCATCGTCGGCTGGCATTTTGTGTGTTTGACTGCGTGTATGTATCTTGATATATTTCACGGACACCTGACGTCATTTGTTTCTTCTTATAGTATCTTTGGTTTTGCTTTTCTTTTCTCTGGGGACTGCCAGCTCGATCGCATCCCCATTGCTCGCCACAGCCTCTGCGACACGCACACAGCCTCTTGTTTTATCTTTGCTATGCTTGTTATTTGTGGTCGTCATGACAACCATCCATCTCTAGGCTGAGAAGTGATTGTTGTTGACCAGCGACCGGCTCGATTGCCTCTTGATCTTTTACTTCCTCCCTTTTTACATCGTTTTCACCGAAGTGAGCACAGGTATGAATTTAATTTGTTAACGTTATTTACTATCGTAAGTTATTTATTGTTATTTATATTTATCTTCCCCGTTTGAAAGTGACTTTTTTTGACCCCTAGGTGAAGGGTATTCTTTTTTGTGTGTGTTATTCTGGCCGGGTTTCTTTGTGTGTTCGGTTTCAATTCATTAAATTTCCATTTCTTTACCCATGTGTCTCATTTAGTAGTGTTGGGCAATCGGGCTGCTCGCTCTCTCTCACTCTCTCTCTCTCTTCAAACCTAGGCCTAACTTATTCTAGCTTTCTAGCACCAGGAGGGTATTCCTACCACTCGTCGTGGGACCACCTTCACGGAGTCTGGAGTCGCTCGGCACATCTGGCCTGCAAGTACGGGCCCAGCACAGGTCAGAAATTAACATCCATTTCCACTGCGTACTCCTTTCTTTTCTAGTTGGTTCCAGTGATGCAGCTAGGAGGCACGCCAAGAATATGTTTATCACAAGAGGGCGGTGCAGATGGTAGCAGAGCGTGGTTTCGATCCACGGACCTCTGGGTTATGGGCTGCATATTTTTCAATGTTGTTTTTATTCTGTTTCATGTTCCCTATTGCATACTATGCACACAAATATTGAGAGTCAATGTGAACTTCCAAGGAGTATGGACCATAAAAATAACAAACTGTAAGGAGAGTGCAATGAGTTGGACCCTATCAACGAACCCCAGCATTGGTAATGTACTAACCAACCCTACTTCTTGTTTCGTACTCATTTCAGGCGCAGGACGGAGGCAAGACATTTGTAGTTATTGTTTTGAATTGTAGCTAGCAGTACTTCTGTAGTTTAGCCATGTATTCTCTCCCAGGTTGTAACGTGAAGAAGGAGCTCATCCAGTCTGACGATGATCTGCTATCGTTTGAAAGTGTCTGTGGGAAAGACACTAATCCATTGACTGAGGTGAAAGGCCATCGCAAGGGAGGCGTAGCCAATATAGTGTCCAAGTGGGGAATTTCATTTTCTGGTGAACTGGGAGTTTCGTCTGTATTTGAGTTCTTAGACAGGGTCAGTGAACTCTGCCATTGTTATGACCTCGAACCAGACGACATTGTTGTCTGCCTACCGTTATTGTTGAGTGGTTTAGCTTTAGAATGGTATCGACTTACCAACAGATCTTTCATCTCGTGGGTTGATTTCTGTAAGTCAATAAAGGAGCGGTTTACGACTTATGATTTTGAACATTACTTGAAGGCTGAAATTCATCGCCGTACCCAGGGTTTGGAAGAGCCTGTAGACGATTTTGTTACTGGGCTAATGACTTTAATAAGTAGGTTGTCGCAGCCCCTTCCCCTTATTGAAACTGTTGATATTGTGTATAGAAATCTAGCACCTGAGTACAAGTCTTTCATACGCCGGTCCAGTGTGTATAGTGTGGCTGACATTGTTGATCAAGGACGTGAATGCGAGTTCAATCGGCGCCTGCGCAAGTCATATGTACCCCCACCCCTCCCCTCTGACAGTTTGTTTCCAGAGACTGCATGCGCGCAATCCCAGATTCAGAGGACTGCGCACCCATCTTCAATATCTCGTCAGGAGGACCGGGCAGTTAACCGTCCCCACTCGCATATTGTCGGGAGTATTCCCAATGCTACTTCTTCTGCGAATCCCGCTCCTCAGGATCAACAGTTACCTCGAAACCCGAACATGTATAACCGTATAAAATGTTGGAATTGTGATCGTTTGGGGCATCATTTTAATTCCTGCCGTGCGCCCTCTCGTGTGTTTTGTCACACATGTGGTCTTCGTGACGTGACGCACATAGCCTGTCCTAGATGTGCTTCGCGTCAGGGAAACGAGCATGGCTCCCCGGTTTAGACCCGCCGGAGTGGCCATGCAATGAAGTTCGCCGGGAAATGAACATTTCCACGACTGGAAACTTCTGTCCTTGGGTCCCTGTAAGTGTTAAGAAATTGTCGATACCCGCTTTACTGGATTCTGGTGCTTCACGTTCATTTATTCAGCGCTCCATCGCGGAACAGCTTCCTGTTACTCAGATTTGTCCACAAGATGGGGGTTTGAAATTTTATTCTGCGGTGAAGTCATCTATTTCTGTTTCTAGCGTTGTAACATGTCATATTAAGATATGTGGTTATTCTTGGGATTGGAACTTCCATGTGGTGGATGACTTATCTACGCCTATGATCTTAGGTTCTGATTTTATGCACAAAGCAGGGTTGAGGCTTGATTTTTCGGATCATTCCTTCAGTTTTTTGTTTAAATCCAAGGAGCGGTTTCATTTTAATACTTGTGAAGCGAGTGTTCCTTGTAATTTTTCTGGTATCTCTGCTGTTCTAATCCCTCCTACTTTATTCACGAGTCAACGTGACGCTTTATCTGATTTGGTGAATGAATTTCCAGATGTTCTCACGTCGGAACTGGGTTCCGCTATCGGCTACGAGTGTCATATTGATTTAACTGATGAGGTTCCAGTTAGGTCGGCGCCATTTTCGTGCGCTCCACCCAAACTCATTGCCATGAGAGAATATATTGATGATCTTAAGGCACGCGGTGTTGTGAGTCCTTCTAAGTCTTCTTATGGTAGTCCAGCATTCCTGGTGCCTAAGAAAGAGGGTACTTTTCGTTTAGTAGTTGATTATCGTCGACTCAATTCTAAGGTGGTGTTCGACAACTTTCCCCTTCCAACTCTGGAGAGCGCTTTTCAGCATTTTCACGGGGCGAAGTACTATTCCGTCCTAGATTTGAATTGTGCATATTATCAAATTCCTCTCGATCCCGAGAGCCGTACGGTAACTGCGTTCTCCACTCCGTTCGGCCTTTTTGAGTTCAATAAGTTACCGATGGGCATTTCTATCGGCGGACAAGTATTGAGTAGGGTTTTGGACGAGTTATTTGGAGATTTAAAGTATTCATCTGTGTTTAACTATCTAGATGACCTCGTGATTTACAGTCAGTCTTTTGAGAATCACCTGAACCATTTACGTGAAGTCCTATGTCGTCTTCGCAGAGCCGGACTCACTGTTAACCCGGACAAAATCTCTTTGGCTTCGAAGCAAATCAAATTTTTAGGTCACATTCTTTCGGATGTGGGCATAGAAGTGAACCCTGAGCGTGTGCAATGTATCCAAGAGTTCCCTACTCCCACGAATGTGAAAGCAGTCCGACGTTTTTTGGGAATGGCAGGCTTTTACAGTAGGTTCATTAAGGGCTTTTCGGACATTTCAGCGCCCCTGAATTATTTGAAGAAGAAGAATGTACGATTCGTGTGGGGCCCCGACCAGTGTCTCGCCTTTGAGAAATTGAAAGAATGTCTTTCTTCTGCTCCCGTCCTTCGAACTCCGGATTTTGGGAAAGATTTTATGTTACATTGTGATGCGAGTGATGTCGCAGTTTCTTGTGTGCTTAGTCAGCAGGTGAATGGTAATTTGGCACCCATCGCTTTTGCCAGTCGGATGCTTAATGATTGCGAACGCCGGTATTCCACTTTCGAGAAAGAAAGTCTGGCTGTCGTATTCGGCTGTGAACGTTTCAGATCTTTTCTAGAACATCGGCATTTCATAGTGTATACCGACAATGAAGCTCTGTCCTGGATGCGCTCGCATGTCAAAAAATTGGGACGTATAAATCGTTGGATTCTTCGTCTATCCTCTTTCAGCTTTGACATCATTCACGTCAGAGGCAGTGAAAATGTTGTAGCGGATTGTTTGTCACGCATGTTTGAGTAACCTCCTCCCATTGTTGAGATCCCCGAGCCAGTGAATCTTCTCCAACACATTCCATGGTCTTTTACTGACATCCGTACGTACCAAGCAGATGACCCATTTTGTGTCACATTGCGTGAAAAAATTTTCGGGAAAGATCCTGGTGTATCTGAGTTTTCATTGCGCAATGATGTTATAGTGCATACCGCTCCTCGATCTTCGAAATGTAGGATTTTCGTGCCAGAGAATATACGAAGTATGCTCTTGGCGTATTTCCATGAATCCTGTTTTGGATTACATTTAGGTATGACGAAGACTTTCCATATAATCTCTCAGGAATTCTTCTGGCCTCATTTGAAAGCGGATGCTTTTGCTTTCGTCCGAAAATGCGTTACGTGTCAACGTTCTAAGCCAGCAAAGAATTCTCGCATTGGACTTCACCACGCTGACACGATGTCATATCCTAATGAGCGCCTGTTTATAGATTATTTTGGTCCCCTAGTTAGGTCATCTTCTGGTCATCAAGCTATACTTACTGTCGTTGATGGATTTTCAAAATTTGTATGGTTATTTCCTGTCAGGGAAATCACGACACGTACCACTGTTAGGCTTTTGACCAATCATATTTTTGGTGTTTTTGGTCCTCCAAAGTTTTTTGTGTCCGATAACGCGAGCGTTTTCCGGTCCAAGTCTTTTAGATCAATGTGTTTTTCTTGGGGAATTGATCATGTCTTTTTGGCACCCTACCACCCTCAGCCAAATCACGTTGAAAGGTTTCATCGTAACTTGAAGGCTTGCTTGAGTGCGTTCTACAACGCAGATCAGTCACGTTGGGACGCAAATCTTCAGTTTTTCTCCTTAGGATTTAACACTGCTCTTCATGAATCGACGAATTCTACCCCTTCGGAATTGTTTTTAGGAAGGCGTATTGTTGATCCACTTCAGCTTCAGTGGAAAATAGATTAGCTGGCTGCGCCATCCCGCCGTACCTCAGTCAAAGAAAAATGGGAAGTTGCTGTACGGCATCTGAAAAGGGCACGAGATCGCGTGGCGTCTCGCTATAACAAGGGTAGGCAACCTGTTTGTTTTCAGGTGAATGACGACGTGCTAGTGCGCCTGCACCCACAGAGTTCGGCCAAGAATAAGGAGTCAGCTAAGCTAATGCTTCGCTGGAGCACGCCCAAAACTATCACTAGATTTTTAACACCTGTCACTGTTGAATTGATCTCCAAGGAGAATCCCACCGACGTATCCAGAGCTCACATATCTCAATTGAAACCATTTATTGTGTAACCTTCTTATTTGCTGTGATTAATGTTGTCCTTTTTCTGCGTAGGTTAGCCAATCATAATTTGCTTATGTTATCCAAGGAAGCTAGTATTCATATGGCGTCTCCTTGACCTGCCTATTATTGAACCAATTTTGACCGAGGCAGAGTCAAGTACAAATTTACGTGCTCAAGAAAGAAAATAATACAAGAAGAAATAGGCCTACATACTCTGTGTAACTTAATATTTATTGTAAAAATATGTATTTTTGCGAATTCGGCCAGTAGAGAATTTATATTCTATAAATAATGGACACATTATATCGCTTCTTTGTTATTTTAATACGTCACTTTCATGATGGGTATAAGGAGAATGGCAGACTTCGGCGTCAAAGGGCGAAAGTCTTTTGTTTATGATTTTCGTCCGTGTCTCTATCTACTTTTCTTGTCATTGTAACGCTCAGGCGAACCGTAATACCATTATGACAAGCCCAGGGATCGTCAAAGGAACGCGCGCCTTTGGGGACCCCGAAGGAGTTCTGCCCTGATATTGCGATCGCCGAAGCGATCTGATCATTTTTATATATTACTTCATTTTATAACTGTATTCTTTCTGATATGGCTCAATTGCTTAAGTGATTGTTATATCGATCACCCTCCCCCCTCATATTTTGTGTACTGTTATAGTTGTTGACAAACCACCTGTGTGATAAGGATGTTGTGTATTTTGGAACACTTGGGACATGATTGATTTCAAAGCGGTGGTACTTAGTGATGTAAAAAGAAAAATCTTTTATTATTATAAATAATTTTTCTTTTGGGGGGTGGTGTGGATCCTGAGCCATGTTTAACATCTCTCTTTTCTTTATTTTCTTTGGCGGCCGTCCCGGTTGACTCAGACGCCATGTGAGATGCTTTCTGTCCGGACGTGCCTTGAGGCTCCCCGCCTTATTATTTAAAATGTAATGCTTTTCCTTTTTATTTAACATTGTTATTATGCCGAAGCCTTCCATTTACTCATGTAAGTAACACATCTAACCTTGTGTCCACTATGCTCATTTCCTAAATTTAACTTTTCTTTTTGATCTTCGTCGTGTGCTTGGATTTGCTGTGGAACCAATCGTAATGGCGGTCTCCTGTTTTATTTTGTTTGAGTCTTCGTTTAACCTTTTATTTGTGCCGTGAAATATATCTGCGAGTGATTTTGTGAGTGTATGTTTTTCTTGCTGCCAGGTGCATTGATGCTGTTTTGATTGGGCATATCTTCGAATGGGTCTCCCGTGGTTTGTGGACGTTGGCGTTTCGACCATTCTCCCAACACGAGGCATGACACCATATATTTTAGCCCTTATGTTTTCCCTTCATTCCATGCTTCGGGCAACTGGATCACGGCGGTAACTTTAAGTAGGCCTTACCGTATTCAGCTCGAACTCGGAACGTAAGTTGGGGACCATATAGGTTTAGCATGTTTTGCTAGACTACCTACAAGCACGAGTTGCTTTGAGTTTTATTTCTGCATCGTCGGCTGGCATTTTGTGTGTTTGACTGCGTGTATGTATCTTGATATATTTCACGGACACCTGACGTCATTTGTTTCTTCTTATAGTATCTTTGGTTTTGCTTTTCTTTTCTCTGGGGACTGCCAGCTCGATCGCATCCCCATTGCTCGCCACAGCCTCTGCGACACGCACACAGCCTCTTGTTTTATCTTTGCTATGCTTGTTATTTGTGGTCGTCATGACAACCATCCATCTCTAGGCTGAGAAGTGATTGTTGTTGACCAGCGACCGGCTCGATTGCCTCTTGATCTTTTACTTCCTCCCTTTTTACATCGTTTTCACCGAAGTGAGCACAGGTATGAATTTAATTTGTTAACGTTATTTACTATCGTAAGTTATTTATTGTTATTTATATTTATCTTCCCCGTTTGAAAGTGACTTTATTTGACCCCTAGGTGAAGGGTATTCTTTTTTGTGTGAGTTATTCTGGCCGGGTTTCTTTGTGTGTTCGGTTTCAATTCATTAAATTTCCATTTCTTTACCCATGTGTCTCATTTAGTAGTGTTGGGCGATCGGGCTGCTCGCTCTCTCTCACTCTCTCTCTCTCTTCAAACCTAGGCCTAACTTATTCTAGCTTTCTAGCACCAGGAGGGTATTCCTACCACTCGTCGTGGGACCACCTTCACGGAGTCTGGAGTCGCTCGGCACATCTGGCCTGCAAGTACGGGCCCAGCACAGGTCAGAAATTAACATCCATTTCCACTGCGTACTCCTTTCTTTTCTAGTTGGTTCCAGTGATGCAGCTAGGAGGCACGCCAAGAATATGTTTATTTCAATAGGGCGGTGCACTGTACCATAGACTCTAGAAGTTATTTGCTGCTTGGTAGGGCAAAAGGATGAGTTTAACTGGTATTAAAACTCTGGGGAGACAGGAATTGCTTGATATGTTGGATGGTTAGCAGGTAGGTTTGGTGTTGAATATCGGACTGGTAGCAGGTTCTTGCAGAGTAGATATTTACCCTGCGAAGTCAAATTAGGCCTATATGACTCGTAGTGGAATGGCTCGGATATCGCAGAGCGAGGTGATGGTGGTTGGTAGGGAAATGAACTAGGGAGCGGGGAAGGATACCTGACTGATGAAGCTTGGCTGTCTAGGTGTGGCTTGGCTCGGCGTAACAGTGAACAACCCGTCCTGTTGTCAGTGAGTGTAGTGGTGAGTGGTCCAACCCGCTCCTCTTGACCGTATTTATTTGGTATCATTCCCTTTCGGCTATTGCTATTTGCATCTTTTGGAAAGTGATGAAAACTTATATCCGCAGCCCTCTTATACATCGACTTACAGCCGTGAACTGAGCAATATACTTTGCTTTTACTCATTTTGCACTCTATTAACGAGTAAAACTTATTACTTATGTATAAAGACACGAAGAATTTTCCACGATACAAGGAACCATAATACAAACAGTCACCACGTGACAAATGTACCCTACTTGGTAAGTTTCTCATTATTACCGCTAGATGTCATAATCAGATAGCTGAAGTTGCCAATAACAATTGATGTTTTTATCTTGTAAATAGCATTTTACTAGCTTTTCTTATAGGATAGTTGATGTAAAAAGTAACTTAGAGTAATTATTGCTACATTGTATCCATAAATAGGCTAATTTATAAAATAATAAAAAAGTGATATTGTTTCAAATGCTTTATTTATCGTAGAAGTACAATGTGAATGTAATAATATCATCATGTAGGTCATACCACAGAGCATCCCCATCCCCATCCCCCAACATTTTAGTTTAAGATGAGTCATCATGCAGCGTGGTTTCACTTCGCTGCACGTTTGATACATTGAAAAATGGCTGCAGTCATAACAAGATAAACTCTTGTTTTCATCTGAATTTTCTTGAAGGCGTTGTTGTGTACGACTGAATATCAATTAGGAACTCGTGTAGCATAGCCTACGTTGCCCGGCGCCATTAAAATCCGAAAAATTTACTATAGAAATGGCCAATGTTACTAATATACAGGAGTTGAATATTTTATCGATAGAGTGTTACTGTATTTTTTCAGAGTGCCAACATTGTTTCCAGACCAATGGTTTTCGCCTAGGTCAATAAAGGTTAGGTAGCGCGGCCCTGCGCGTTAGGCTAATATAAACACCCCTGGTTTTTGTTACGCACAGTGGGGTTAGTCATGCATCAATACTCTTTATCCAGGCCAATGGTTTTACCTAGCAGCACAATCAGTAAGTTGGCAGCAAACATGACGACTTGCTTTTTGATAAGTTTATTACTTGAAAGTTAATGTTGACAATTTCCTTATTTTGGAAGTGTTTATGCGGTGTTTGTCAATGGCAAATGGCTTTAATAATGTGGCAGAGTAATTACAAACCATTTTCAGAGCGCTACTAAGTAAAATAACGCACTTTCGAAACGGGCAACGGATGCTACACGAGAGCCATCCAGGAAGATAAGTAGAATCAAGCCTAGAAAGGCGTAGCATTGCTTTGAAGTTCATAATCATACGAGTATTCAATTGATGATTAAATTTCTTTGGTTATGGACTAAGGAGGAAAACCCATTAAGAAGACTCAGATTTGTGAAAATAATTTACATATAGTACGTAGTTATCATTGCCCCAGAGGAGTGCGTCAGGCCTCGGCAGCCGGCACAGTTCATATCCTCGCCGCTAGATAGGGGCTTCATTCATTCCATTCCTGACCCGGTCGGAGACTGGAAGCAGGCTGTGGATTTCCATTTTCACGTAGTTATGAACGAAATACCACATTTTTTTCTTAGGTCTATATACATTACTATAATTTTGCTGTTGTACATACCCCAGCATGGTAACATATCTGTACTTGGCAGAGTGACAGAAAATTCTGTTAGGTTTCTCATGAAAAATAATAGGCTACGGGTACCAGCCTATTTTCTTTCACTCGGGTGCAGTCTAACTAGGTACGCAAATTGTTTACTGTATATGAACTAGTAGGCTGATGTATGTTAGAGAGAACTTGTTGATTATAATCTACTGTATACTTGGGGGCTTGGTGGCGCAGCGATCAAGCTGTTAGCCTCTCACCAAGGTGGACCAGGTTTGATTCCTGGTCAATGCATGCAAGATATTTTTTAGAGCAATGCCGTGTCCTGTGGTTCGGATTCAATGTAAAAAGAAGGTCCCGTGGCTCATGATTGCGAGATTAATGGTCACGTAAAACTACAAGCTTCCTTCCTTTACCATACATTGTTTTACTAGTGATTTGGTTCTTCTGGTCTAATTTCTGCAATTGGCACCGTCTAGGCCCAGGGAGGGACAAGGGGGGCAAATGCATAGGGGTCCGTAAGCAATGAGAGCCCATTAGTGGTGCACGTTAGTTTCAGTTTATTGTAGCTACTTTTGTATTATGTAAGATGTTAAAAGTTTAAATTAAACTTTTAATTAATCTATCAATACAAGCATTTGTACTATCAATGTCAAATGTAGTTGAAGTCTAATAACAATGACCGCTGCGCCACCACGCCCCAGTCTAATAACACTTTGCATCATTAGGACGGGGGGTGGTGGTGGGGACCAACGTTTTAAGGAGTGTAATATTAAGGTCACCTACATAAAACATTTTCGAACGTACATGGACCTGATCTGCAACAAGGATACATGCATTTGCTTAATTTTCTGAGTGATGCAGCAGGCAAGCTATAGTGAAATATAATAATCCTAAAAATGAAATCAAGCCTATTGGAACCATGCATGTGGCAGTAACAGGGGCCAGAGTGGAATCAGGAGAGTTAAAATACATTAAATTTGTTGACGTAATGTCACAAACTAGCAAACTCATGTTAACGTGTGCATGCACAGTCTACTCCGATATCATTAGCGACATGCTCTGGCTACTGGTGTAGCCTATGAGACTACATGATTATAGGCCTACATTTCCACTAGCAGCATATCAGTAGGTAAATAAAGAATTATTTGTAAGAAGTCGAGAGCTTGTTCATCCTATTTTTAGATCCAATTTAACCTGTCACATAAACGTTATGGTGAATATTATAGATATGGTAACCTTAAGTTCAGGAATTGTTATCCATATGCTGCTACATTCATGAAACGATCATGCAACTTTAGTGGCTAAAGCAGGGGCATTAATTCATAGAAGGTAACTCGAATGGCCTAGGCCTAACTTAAAAATTAGTTAGTTATTGAGGTTTTAAGGGGCGGAAAACCTAAAAATTACAAGCATCGTGAAATTAACAAAGTTGTTCATTGAGCGACACCACTATGCATTCATCATCAGTTTAGTCTCCCAGTGGATCCATTGTTATATTAAGTTGTATTAAATTTATTTTGAAATAATGAACAAAACACGTTTAAACAACTGTCATTTCGTGCCATCTCTCCGTTTCTATTTACAGCTAGTTTATATGTAGCGCATTACTTCGCTGCTGATACAGTGCTCAAATTCTGCTTTAGAAAAAACACACCCACAAACTGGGTACTAGGTACCAGTAGCAAAAGCCTCCTCAGTCATACTTATCAACACTAAGAATAGGAGCTGAAAGGTTCACTACTCCTGCAATAATTGTCATTACAGAATCCATGTATGGAACCATATATAAATTGACTCTCCCTTTTAATACTTTAAATATTTTCATCCTCTGAATTGTTCTTTCTACATGCACTCTAGCTGCAGCTATGTCAGCAGTTCTGAGTGCATCCTCTGTTGACAATTGCTGATTCTTACCAAGAAAGGGTGGCCTGATCAATTGTATATTCCTTTCAATGCACTCACCCTCTATCAAAAATCCTTTATCGACCATTACAGCATCCTGATAAGGTAATAACATGCCTAATAAATTGGATTGCAAAAATATTTCTTTGTCTGTAACCCTTCCACCATACACTTGACTTACAAAAGTTACTAAACCTGATGGTGCAACACCAACAAGTACTTTCAATGTGTAATCGCCTTTGTAATGAGATCAGGACATCACACGACACTTTAAACACTAATTTTTCTCCACGGGAATTTCTGTACCATCCTAAATAACTCTAGTATTCTGAAAATGTTGAAAACATATAGGCATCCTCTTCTTAATCAGATCTTTCTCCAGCCATGGAACAGCTGTTTTTAGTGCCTCGTGTAATAACTCTACTGTTACATGGAAATAGTTCTTACATGTATTAGCTGTGACCCCAAATAGAACAGCTAAACACCTAAAAGAAAGATTAATTTTCAATTTCACGAACACTAAAATGATACGCTGTCTTAATGACAAGGTTAGTGGTTTGGCACTCTGTCTTTCTAATTTTCCTGTAGAAACACATATATTATCTAATAATGTAACCGATGGGATACCAGTAAATGCATTAATTTCTCTATTTGTTTTCATCATGTCCTCTAAAGTTATTTTTCTACAGTCATCAATTGCACTTGGCGTTACTTGTATCCCTTTATCTTCTACACATTTCCTTAGAGTGGGATCTTCCACCAGAGCTGCAAACATCTCCTCTGCCACAGTGTCTGTGTCTTCAGTTACCACTTCACTGTCTTCAGTTGGAGATGGTGGTGCCACAGCTTCATGTCTATGTTGCACTCGTGCATCCCTGGCCTCTGCCTGTAGTTTCAGGGGAGAAGATATCTTCTTATCCAATGATCTCAGTGGCAATTTCTGAGAGGGGATGGCGCCCTTCTTCAGGTATCTTTTGCATGCTCTCACATCTGAAAGTAAAATATACACACATAAAAAAAAGTTTTGCATCACCTCGGTTCCAAGAGTTCCGGAACCGTTAAATACAAAGGGAATAGAGATCAACACAAACAACATTTCAGCTCGTTTTATTGCTCATGAGACCCACACATTGCATGTTGTACCATCATACAGATAGACTTTCAGCATTTGTGGTCCAGATTGCAGTACACACCACTACCTCTAATACCCAGTAGCACGTCCTCTTGCATTGATGCATGCCTGTATTCGCCGTGGCATACTATCCACAAGTTCATCAAGACACTGTTGGTCCAAATTGTCCCACTCCTCAACGACAATTCGGCGTAAATCTCTCAGAGTGGTTGGTGGGTCAAGACGTCCATAAACAGCCCTTTTCAATATATCCCAGGCATGTTCGATAGGGTTCATGTCTGGCGAACATGCTGGCCACTGTAGTCGAGCGATGTCGTTATCTTGAAGGAACGCATTCACAAGATGTGCACGATGAGGTCGAGAATTGTCGTCCATGAAGACAAATGCCTCTCCAATATTCTGCCGATATGGTTGCACTATGGGTCGGAGGATGTCATTCAGGTATCGTAAAGCCGTTTCGGAGCCTTCCATGACCACCAGTGGCGTACGTCGGCCCCACATAATGCCACCCCAAAACATCAGGGAACCACCACCTTGCTGCACTCGCTGGACAGTGTGTCTAAGACGTTCAGCCTGACCAGGGTGCCTCCAAACACGTCTCCGACGATTGTCTGGTTGAAGGCATATGCGACACTCATCGGTGAAGAGAACGTGATGCCAATTCCGTGGGGTCCATTCAGCATGTTGTTGGGCCCATCTGTACCGCGCTGCATGGTGTCGGGGTTGCAAAGCTGGACCTCGCCATGGACGTCGGGAGTGAAGTTGCGCATCATGCAGCCTATTGCGCACAGTTTGAGTTGAAACACGACGTCCTGTGGCTGAACGAAACGCATTATTCAACATGGTGGCATTGCTGTCAGGGTTCCTCCGAGCGGCAATCCGTAAGTAGCGGTCATCCACTACAGTAGTAGCCCTTGGGCGGCCTGAGCGAGGCCTGTCATCGACAGTTCCTGTATCTCTGTACCTCCTCCATGTCCGAACAACATCGCTTTGGTTCACTCTGAGACGCCTGGAAACTTTCCTTGTTGAGAGCCCTTCTTGACACAAAGTAACAATGCGGACGCGATCGAACTGCGGTATTGACCTTCTAGGCATGGTAGAACTACAGACAACATGAGCAGCGTACCTTCGTCCTGGTGGAATGACTGGAACTGATCGGCTGTCGTACCCCCTCCGTCTAATAGGCCCTGCTCATGCATGGTTGTTTACATCTTTGAGCAGTTTTAGTGACATCTATGAACAGTCAAAGGGACTGTATCTTGGATACAATATACACAGTCAACGTCTATATGCCGGAGATCTGGGAACCGAGGTGATGCAAAACTTTTTTTGATGCAATATTATAACAATCTTATGCTTATTGATAATCCTACCCCACTGGAAGTAGCTTGTGTAGTCCACTTTAAGAAGAATAGGTATAAATAATGTAGCCTAATTCAGTGTATGAAGGTTATCTTTCCACAACTGGGACGTAATTAATATGTATGAAAGAAATAAACAGGTCATCTACAGTACACGTACAAAGGAATGTTTACTAACCTGGATAAAAATAATCCTCCTTTGTGAAATGCAAACCGCATACAATCATATATTTAGAAATCGGCTTTGTGATGCGAAGTACTCGACTCCATTCCTTCTTTAAACCTTTCTCTTTAGGAAAGTAATGCATTGATATGCCTCTTGTTGCCTTTGAAGAGCACTGTGGAACTGAACAATATCTATTACTCATTTTTCAGCCTCAGTTATTATGAAAAAGCTGAAAAAATGAGAGATCACACACGTCAACAAAAATCGCAGGTTAAACAGCTGTTTGTTAATATTTCTATCACCATTCCTCTAGTTCCAGCTAAGCGGCAGCACCGTCGCTTGAGTTCGCGAATAACAGGTTGCCTACGACCAACTCCAGTTGACAAAATCTACCATCTTGTAGGCATAGCACCTCCGGATATTAGACGAAGAACAGTGGCAGAGGTTGAGAAGAAGATAAATGAAAATGATCCTAGACATCCCATGTTTGGAAGTGGAGCATCACGTCCCAGGCTGACGTCAAGAAAGAGCTTTCTCCGAACAATTGTAGCAATTGCAACATCTTCCGTTCGCCGTATAGAACTATGGCGAAACAGGACACCTGGAAATATTGGCCTGTACAAATATAATTTACAATATCACTGTAACACGCGGGAATCTTGCAGTGCGGCCAACATTAAGTACGAAATACGGCGCTGAAAGGCAGAAAGTCATTGTCCTAACGCTTTTCTCCTCTGATTTTTGTGTTACAAATCCATTTTTAAAATATAATATCATGTGAAAGATTCATTCTGGATGGCTTTATGGCGCACTAAACTGACCACGGAGCTGAAAGGCATTAAGTCACGTTTGCAAAATTGATTTGAAAATATGTTTATTAAATTAAAATTGATATTCCGCTAACAAAAATATAACCTGAGGAGTTGCTCCACAACATAGTTGACTAATATAGTGTGTTTGTTAAGTTCTGTTCTGTCAATGACGTTTTATCTGTCTCCTGAGAAGTAGTGAAAACTGACTTAATACTTATCAGCTCAATTGTTAGTTATTCAGTAAATTACGTTTAACGTTTTGCCAAACGCGCTGCGCCCAGGGCCATTTAAATAAAATTTCTGTGCATGAAACATTTTCCTATAATACAAACTTTCATCCGGAAACAAAAAAAAAGTGAACATTCCATTGAAATACGTCATTTCGAGCATGTGAATAGCTCAACAGGTGATATGAGCCGTTAGGAACACAATAAAGTGTGTCCATAAATATGTGCTGAGCGACTGAGCATTTCATTTTGCTTGACCAGTACTGCACTGCTTGCGAACTCCATAGAGCCAAGAATATTCATTGTTCCAACATCTAATTCCATTTAGCCTGACATTACCATCTTCCCTGATTAGTGCCGGCGAGGCACTGAGAGGATTGCTCTGGATTATGACCCGTGTTAGCTACACTGCTCCTAGGAAATTAGCCGCACAGTCTCCGCTTCAAGACCTGTCCGAGACTTGTTTCTCTCCAGCAAAGCGAACCACTACGAGAGGATGAACACATAATTTTTGTGAAGTTGAATGTAGTCTCATAAAAATAGGGAAAGTGCGAAGGCAAGATTTTCAATATAACATTGGCTCGGAAATACTTGTAGAAGAAGATTCTTGCAAATATTTGGGCGTTCACGTAAGAAATGATATGAAATGGAGTAGTCATATAGGATGTGTAGTTTCTAAAGCTTACAAATCCCTGCACTTTGTAATGAGGGTATTAGAAGGAAGTAGTACCTCTGCTAAAGGATTAGGATACTTGTCACTTGTAAGACCTATTCTGGAATACGCCTCAGCGGTTTGGGATCCCTATCAAGTAGGGCTCATAAATGAGTTGGAAATGGTACAAAGAAGGGACGCTAGATTTGTGCTCAGTGACTTTAATCCCAGGAGCAGTGTGAGCCGTATGTTAAAGAAACTTGGGTGGGAATCACTTGAGGCTAGGAGGATGAAATCTAGACTCTGCGCTATGTACAACATGTATACAAATCAACCAGCATGGGGTGAGCTTAGCAAACGTTTGGAAAAGCCTACTTACATGGGTAGGGGCGATCATCCTTTCAAAGTTAAGGGCCGACCACAGCGAACAAATTATGGTAAATATTCTTTCGTAAACCGTGCCATTGATAACTGGAACTCTCTACCTGCCGCAGTCTTAGAGCCTTTTCCCAAACATATAGGTGTGTTTAAGAAAAGTCTGACTATTTGTGTAAACACTCCAGTTTAATTGTTAGTGAATTGTTATGTACAGTTATTTATTTGTTATGTATATCTAATTTGCCACCGGGGGACACACCCCCAATTGCAAATAAACGAATGAATGAATGAATGAATGAATGAATGAATGAATATATGTTAATTTTCTCCTTTAAAGATACCATTGTAATTAGCCTATTTTCATTTATGAAATCACCTTTTGTCCGTGTGTGTGTATGTGTGTGTGTGTCCATGTGTTTTTCCCCTCGAAATAACTTCTAAACGGCTGGAGCGATTTCAATGAAACTTGGTAAGTTTTTAGTACTATTTTGGCTGACCCCGACCGGGCCCTTAAAATTTTATTATGTCCCACCAATCCAGCATGGTGCCTGTGCGAAATATTTCACGAAGTTGAAACTTTAAGTATACTATTCTCGGGATTTAACCATACAAACACAATGAAACTTGGTACAGCAAATGTTTATAGCCCATTTAAATGCACTGGCATCTAATTTATTTCAATTGTTTACATAAACTGAAGATGGCGGCTGTGCGAAATATTTAATCGGCATTCTATATATCTGAAACTACAGTATTACTGATATCACCCTGAAATTTTGTACGATGATAAAGGGTACTATTAAAAGTTCAGCTATGAAACTTCCAAACACCTGTAAAATACAAAAAGAACATGGCGGCCAAGAGAAGTTGAAACATTTTAACAGGCTTTTCTCGCGATTTAACCATCTGAGTGCAGTGATATTTGGTACAGTAAATGTTTATACTCATTGTAATGCACTGGCATCTAATTTAGTTCGATTGTTCACATAATATCAAGATGGCAGCTGTGCGCAATTAAAAATTAAGTTTTTATTTCTCGTGTATTAAGCATGCGATCGAAGTGAACGTTTGAATAATGTACCTACGCAATAATCGTCATCTAATAACTCTATGGCCTACATATATAAAAATCCAACATGGCGAACATCCGAAATATTTAGACGGTTCTCAATATCTATTAAAGTAGTCTATGTTAGGAATCAAACTGAAATTATATGTTGATAGAGTCAATTAACATAAGTAGGATATATGAAAATAGGCTATTTAGTTCTTCACGAAACTGCTTGCTTTTATTGTTATTTCATCTACTTGAGATATGCATATTCCATGGACAAATAAGGGTAGATGACCTCGTAGTTCCGCCCCTTAAAACAACCATACCTATAACTAACTCCATGGATAAATAACCTTCCCCGGAGCACTTAATTCACACCATATTCTATCTGGAAACCTAAGTACCACTTTGATTGGATATCTGTTGTGTATTTCCATAGACACACACATAAGAATGAACTGCTGCAAATGCACTGTCCCGTGCCTGTCGGGGTTCGAGCTAGGAACTCTCAGCACCTTTATCCAAGAAGTACTGCAAGATGTTTCACAAGCGAGACGTGGCAAGTGGTTACTTCTCTAACTTCAGAACACATTTTCCAGAAAACTTTAGGTAAGACGTAATATATAATTCACAAATTTAGATCTTTTTCAATTGATCTTGTACTAAAGTCATGACATTGAAGCAAATCAGTTCAATATGCTTCCCCTTCTCTTCTTCTACGCGGAGCGCGCGCTACAAGTATCCTTCTTCATCGTCTCCTATCCATAGCTCCATCCGTCAACTGTCCACACGTATCGCTGCCTGTTGCAGATCTTCATGGAGTCCATCACTCCACCGCTTCCTTGGTCTCCCTGGTGGTCTTCTTCCTGTGGGGATGGAATCCAGTAGCTTCCGTGGCCATCGGTGGTCTTCCATCCGGGCTACATGTCCAGTCCACTGCGGTCTTCTGGTTCCAGCTATGTTGGCATCATGGCACAGGTCTTCTACTTCATGATTGTATCCAATCCTCCATTCACCCGTGTGTACATCCCTCACCGGTCCGGAAATCTTCCAAAGAACTTTTCTCTCAAATGCGAGTAGTTTATTAAAATCCTATTTTATACGGACGAATTTAGAACTGTCTGGAGAGACATCTGGACCGAAGAAGCTGTGTTAGGCTGATTGGATCCTGGCTTGATCTCTGCCTCACATGATGAGTACTCTGTAAATAAATGTTTACTTGAGGTGGAGATGTCCTGTTTCTGAAACAAACACCAGAATTAATATTAAAATTAATTTTAGTGATCCTAACTTTATGTCTGACGAACATGTCTTGGGTAATTAGACCTTAACGACATAGGCTACGTTAGTTTCACGCTGAACATATTCCATGTATATTTCAAGCGAGTTAGTTCATGTCACACTGAAAATTGTGCAGTTCTTAGTAATTCAAAAGAACACGATAGCAAATTTAGTAGTAAACGGCTTCGGTGGCGTAGTTGGTAGCGTGCTATGCACAAGATCGCGGATACATATCTGGCTGAAGTCGTCGGATTTTTAAGAGCGTTGTAATCCCTCAGTATGCTTTCCTTCGGAGGGGAAGTAAAGCTGGTGGGCCTATGTCATAGGTTTTCTCATGTAAAAGTACCTACCACTACAATTGAAAGTCATCATCATTATGATCGTTTCTTCGCTCCAGCAAGCCGAGTGCGGTTATAAATGAGCCGTCTCCAATTTTTCCTGTCCATCCATAACTGTTGTGTAGCTAAATTTGTAGGTTATGTTTGGTTAGAAATCAAGTTCCAAAGAGCGCCTGAGACACAGTGGCATCGGATAGACAAAGTTGGAATTACTTGCTGGGCGTCTACGGGCGTTCAATTAAAAGTACCCCATAGGCATGAATCTTAAATTTTAAGAAAAGTGGGCGCTTTAGTTCGTCACTGAACTTCTTGTTACAAAATGTGAAAAGGCTAAAAATTCAATTTATTAATAGTTCGGAAGCTATTTATTGTGTTTAGACATTGTGGTCATTTGAGCATTTAAGTAATTGTACATGAATATTCTGCTTATGGTGATAATATGAACCAAGAAATTGTACAGATACCTTATGCATTGTGTAAAATAATACCTCTAGATTGTATCCCTCTCACTAGGTCTCCGAGATGTGTGTGTGTCTGTGTGAATGACATCGTACGAATTCCTAAACGGCTGATCCAAAATTATTTAAACTTTCTGAGGAGAATTTTTAGCCTACATTTCTCATTTTACAAAAATGAGGAAAAAGTAGACGTACGAGATTGAACCGGGAAAATGTGCGTCTGTCTGTCTGTCTGTCTGTCTGTGTGTGTATGTCCCCCTGTCAACTCCAAAACTGCTGCACATATCAAAACCAACTGTATACCTGAATATCTCACGGCCATATTTGAAATTGACGTCAATGCTACCAACTGCTGAAAAGTCGCCAATTGAAATTTGAGTTCTATGTTAGATATCTCAGAAGTTATGCATCCTAACTATTCCAAAATTATACAAATAATTCATATTTTTTGGATAATACCGCGTGAAATTAAATTAAATACCAGACGTTTCGGAGAAACCTTGCCTCCTTTTTCAATGGAATCAAACAATGTGGCCAAAGAAAGTATATCAATGAGATTACAAAAAAAAAACAAGAAGTTCCGTGACGAACTAAAGAGCCTACTTTTCTTAAAATTTAAGATTCAAGCCAATGATTAATCGATATGGATCTATCTAGAATAATGACGAAATTAAGTTGGTAATATCGAAATTTCTAATTAGTTCGAAATACTGTATGCCTGGCATAATGTAGCCTAATAGAGCACTACAGTTGGCAGCCCTGGTAACTGAATATATTCTTAGTTCCATCTCTTAAGGTACAGAATACAAAATTTGGTTGGAGTCCAATGAATAGCATGGACGTTACATGCAGTTAAACATTGGATCTAACAGCGCGCGTAAAATCATGTTGGCAACAGTGTCATGCATGTATTGGTCAGACATAATCTGAAATAATATGATCTATTGTTGTGCCAATTTTGAATGAAATCCATTAGTTAGTATAGAAGTTACATGCATTTTAAAATTGGACCTATCAGAAGGCTTAGAATCATGTTGGCAGCACTGACGTATATTAGTTACTCCAAAGTAATCTAGAATGCCAGGTAATATACTTGTGCAAAGTTTAGAGCTATAGGCTTGCATTCTTTCTGATATATTGATATTAGGGTAACAAAAATAGAGACAGCGTTTATTAACAGTTGGCGGCCCTGGTTGCTCTTAAGAATACGCATAGTCATAGCTGTTATGGTACACATAGCACATACGAAATTTGGTTGAAATCGAAATGATAGTATGGAAGTTACATGTATTTAAAGTTGGACCTCTCAGCAGGCTTAGAATCATGTTGGCAGCACTGACGTATATAAGTTACTCCAAATTAATATAGAATGTCATGTACTATACGTGTGCATAGTTTAAAGCTGTCGGCTTGCATACTTTCTCATATATATTGGTATTTGGATAAAAGAAATTAAGATCATTTTTTAACAGTTGGCAGCACTGGTGGTTTGTGAGAATACGTTCAGTCATATCTGGATATGTACACATACAACATACGAAATTTGGCTGAATTCCAATTGATAGTGTAGAAGTTATATGCCTTTAAATATTGGACCTATCAGTAGGCTTATAATCATTTTGGCAACACTGCCATGTATGGCCTTCTGGAAATTAAACTGCAGTGTCATTATCTATATGTGTGCCGATTTTGAAATAGCTACCAGTCATACCTTCCAAGATATCCAACATGGAGCTCAAATTTCAATTGCGATTTTTCAGCAGTTGGTAGCACTGACATCATTTTCAAATATGGGCGTGAGATATTCAGGTATAGATCTGTACTCCTACCAAATTTTATTTCTATTGCTCTAGCCGTTTAAGAGTTGACAGGGGGGACACACACACAGCCAGACAGACAGACAGACAGACAGACAGACAGAAGGACAGACAGACAGACACACATTTTCCCGGATCGATCTCATAAGACTACTTTTTCCTCATTTTTGCAAAATGTGAAAAGTAGGCTAAAAACTCTGTTCGTCACCAGAGAGCAGCTGCCAGAAATTACTGTATGGACCATGGTAGAACGGCGGACAGAGTAGCAGCTGCTCTCTGGTGACGAACAGAGTTAGGTAGATTTCATTAGAAAGCTAACTATTGCAATGGGTCCCATGTTTCGACTTCCGGAAAATTTCGACATATCTTCGCGTTTCACATCCCCCAGACCCCAAAACCACCCTCAGTTCAAAAGTTTATATATAATTTATGTATGTATGTATGTATATATATATATATATATATGTATATCAGTTTCTTGTGGACACGATAACTGCCGTAATTTTGCACCAATCACTTTGAATTTTTTACATAATATGTATACCCTTAAAATCTCGGTCGAGTTCGTTAATGGGCAAAAGCGATCAAAGGGGGTGAAAATGGGAGGCTTTTTTCGAAAAAGTGAAATATCGCTATAACTCTCTTAATATCTGAAATATTGAATCCATTCCAAGTTCATACTATGTGTCGGACAAGGCCCTAAAATTTATGTTTGAAAAGTTTTTTATAGCACCAACCATTGACCAAAGGGGTGGGAAAAAGTGGGTTTTTCGGGAAACATTAATCATATCTCTGTTAATAGGCACAATATCAAAACCGTACAAAATGGACAATATTCCTCCAATAATTACCTAAAACCTTTGTCTGAAAGAATTTTTGATATGACCCACCATTACGCCACGGGGTGAGCAAAATGATTTAAATTATAAGAAAATGCCAAGTGCCAAGAGAGGTTGCCATGACAACTTTACTTTTAATTGATAAGGGATGAGCCATCAGCAGTTGCTATGACAACGCCACTGCACGAGATAACATTCAGTTTTCCATCTGCCTGAGGAACTGGTAGCATGCTGAACTTCTATGCCCAAGGTCGCGGGTTCAAACCCGGCTGAAGTCATCGGATTTACTAAGAGCGCTAAAAAGCCTGAGTTTGCTTTCCTTCGGAGATATATTTTATATATAGAGGTTGCTTTTGGGGCTCGGATACGATCGTGATTTTGAGTCTGATTTTGAGTCTAATTTTATACTCTTTCAGCTGGTTGTTGTAAGCGGGCTTTCAGAAGTTTACTCGAATTTACAATGTTAAGATACTTTCTATTTTGCACGGTATGCTTTCATTTTCTTTATAAATTTCTTTTTTCTTAACTGAATATTTTTGTTTGCCAATTTTGATCTGCTCTTTTTCGTTCTTAACCATGATCTGCAACGTATATTCATAGTCGAATGTGTCGTATTCTACCAGCTGTCACGTTAATTATTATTGTTTCTTAATTACTCTTACTGAGGTATTGGGCAAACTTATTTCAATAAAGTTCTTATTTTGTCTTTCACGGCCATTGAATCCCCGCACAAGGCACGGATTAAACCTAGAAATGTTGCTGAGTTGTACTAATGGACTAATGGTGCAGCAGAAAAGAGGAGAATTGGAGCTTTTGAAATGTGGTGATACAGGAGAATGATGATCAGATGGGTAGATAGGGTAACAAATGAAGAGGTATTAAGATGAGTGGGAGAGGAGAGATGTTTCTGGCGACTGCTAATGAAGAGAAGAGATAGGAGGGTAGGTCACATATTATGACACCCAGGAATAGCAAGCTTACTGTCGACCGAAATATTATGTGCACTCGAGTTTGAAGGTTGTTTGTGAAGTAACCAATAGACCTTCATAAAATCCAATGACATCATCATTTTCGTCGTTCGATTTTACGTTAGTTCCTGTAGGTTTGGAATTTTTAATTTATATTTTAATATTTTTATCGCAGTTGAAACACAAAAAGTGCCCCTTTTTAAGCGTGTTTCAACCATGCGTCACATTTAAGAATTATTATCTCACAAACCCGTCATCAGATCGAATCCAAATTTTAACACAATATACATTGGAATGTTGTATAACTGGTTTATTAATTTCAAAATTTTGTGGGTTCAAGAACGAATGTTGTTATAATTTTTATAAGGTAACTTTCTCGGCTCGGAGTCGTTGGAAAATGTAGTTCTTGGTTGCGTTGTAATCCTTATACATCACAAAGTTATGCTGTATGACTTTGAAATAGGTAAATTAATTCACTTATTTTATATCGGTTTGTATTTGTACGAAGAATTAAGACATGGTTCACCAGCTAGCCGCTCCGGGAAATGCTATACAGCGTTGCTGATATGGAGCCCATCACTTCGGATCGAGACGCGCCATGACGCGTGATGTAGCCCATTTGGCAATGATGTACTGCTTTCACCGGAGCGGCTAACTGGTGAACTATGTCTTAATTCTCCGTACAAATACAAACCGATATACAATAAGTGAATTAATTTATGTATTTCACAATCATACAGCATACCTTTTTGATGTATAAGGATTACAACACGACCAGGAATTACATTTTCAAACCATCCCGAGTCGAGGAAAAGTTACCTTACAAAAATAATAACAACTTTGTTTCTTGGACACACAAAATTTTAAAATTAATAAACCTGTTATACAACATTCCAGTGTATATTGTGTTAAAATTTGGATTCCATCTGATGACGGGTTTGTGATATAATAATTCTTAAATGTGACGCATGGTTGAAAAACGCTTAAAAACGGGCACTTCTTGTGTTCTTAACTGTGATAAAAAATATTAAAATATAAATAAAAAATTCCAAACCTACATGATCTAACGTAAAATAGAACGACAAAAACGATGATGTTATTGGATTTTATATAGGTCTATCGGTTACTTCACAAACAAACTTCAAACTCGAGTACACATAATAGTTTGGTCGACAGTAGTTATGGATGGGAGGGTGGCGAACTAGAACTGTAGGAGTAAGCCAGGGTTAAACAGATTGCCTCGGATATAGGGTGTGGTAGCTATGTAGAAATGAAACGATTATCTCAGGAGAGGGATACATGGAGGGCTGCATCAAACCAGTTAAAAAACTGAAGACTCAAACAACAACAATCAGGAATTTTAATTACTTAGAGAGGCATGTGGGGCAAAAGGGTCATTGGAGAATTTCAATCCCTGGGATGTAACACTGGAAGAGACTGCATAATGTACATCAGCGGCCAAGGTGAGCGATATTTAACTATAGGTCTATTAATAGGGATATGTTTACGTTCAAATCATCAATTAGTATGGCCAAATTACATCCAGAATATCTTAAGCAAGAATACTTTTAATTCCCCATATTCCGATAGATTTGCCATTCCAGTGTGCAAGAGTGCAGTTCCCTCTTCAAACAATATTCTCAATTTCTTGAAGAAAGCGCAATGACACACACTTCACAGTAGCACGTGCGCATTTAGACAAAGCCATTTTTTCCCATGGCCAACAGTATGTGGCGTGCTCGCGAGCATCCGGACAACAAAATCGTTATGTCTCAGCAGAAGATGGCAAAACCATAAACGTAATTTTAAAATGTCTTAACATAATGTAACATCGAACCCTGCAGACGTTCACAACTCGATAAAATTCCCACTTTGCTGATCACATCAATATACTGTATGTATCAAAATATTCAGAATTAGAATGGACACACCTATAGCCGCGATTGCTGTAATAGAATAGACCAATTATCAGCAATAATGCATCGTCCCCATTGTCTTGATCGCAGGCGAAGCCGCGGGTACCTGCTAGAATATATATATATATATATATATATGTATATCAGTTTCTTGTGGACACGATAACTGCCGTAATTTTGCACCAATCACTTTTAATTTTTTACCAAATATGTATACCTATGAAATCTCGGTCGAGTTCGTTACTGGGCAAAATCGGTCGAAGGGGATGAAAAGGGGGGACTTTTTCGAAAAAATGATATATTGCTATAACTCTCTTAATATGTGAAATATCGAATCCGTTCGAAGTTCATACTATGTGCCGGATAAAGCTCCAAAATTTATGTTTGAAGAGATTTTTATAGCACCAACCATTGACCAAAGGGGTGGTAAAAAGTGGGTATTTCGGGAAACATTAATCATATCTCTCTTAATAGGCACAATATCAAAACCGTCCAAAATGGACAATATTCCCCTAATAATTACCTAAAACTTTTGTCTGAAAGAATTTTTGATATGACCCACCATTACGCCAAGGGATGAGAAAAATGATTTTGGAATTATAAGAAAATGCCAAGAGCTATCAGTGGTTGCCATGGCAACACTACTAAATTGATGAGGGATGAGCCATCAAACGTTGCCATGAAAACGCACTTGCGCGATATCAGATTCAGATTTCCATCTGACTAAGTGTGAAGCGGCTTCGGTGACGTAACTAGTAACATGCCCAAGGTCGCGGGTTCAAAGCCGGCCAAAGTCGTCGGATTTTCTTAGAGCGCTAAAAATCCCTCAGTATGCTTTCCTTTGGAGGGGAGGTTCCAACGTTCGTTGCGAGTTGCTGATTGCGGTGGCATCTAGTAGCCAAGTTCACAGCTAGGTGTCGTTGACGGTAGTATCTGGTAGCAACATTAGGAACTACTGCTTGAAATTGAGCGTCTGCATTCCTTACCTGAATTACAGACTAATACAGCCATCACAATTCACACCGTTTATCAGACAGATTCTACATTCACCCAAAGTACACGGGGTTACATGACCGCGTTGTCGCAGCCCCTAAACTGAGGAATCAACCAACATCTCTGCGGGAGATATAATTTTGCGTGAAGAAGTAACAGACCGTTACATAGTTACACATCAGTGTCGAAACCTTGCATAAGGACAGTGTGACCACAAGTACAAAAATGGACTACAAACGACAAGAAGGTTACCGTCATCATAAGACAATAAAATGTTTAAAATATGCATAAAATGACGAAAAACAAAGTTAATTAATCTCCAATTATAAAATACTTTCACGCAATAAAATTAGGTCTGATCCTTCTACGAAAACCTGCATATTCTGCCTATTTTCGCCTATCCCCAAGTTTGTCCGGTGAAATCTACCTCCGCCTTCCGGCGTGCCGAGAGGACTTTTTGTTGTTGTTGTTGTAATCTCATTGATATACTTTCTTTGGCCACATTGTTTGATTCCATTGAAAAAGGAGGCAAGGTTCCTTCAAAACGTCTGGTATCTAATTAAATTCCACACGGCATTAGCCCAAAAACCATGAATTATTTGTATAGAAATCCGAGCCGTGAAACCCTTAATCTACATATTAAAAATGCCCTGCTATTGCCATTGGCTGTAATTCTTATATAAATACAATTGTAACATAATTTTGGAATCAAATAAATTGTTGCGTTATTCACTTTCAGTCGGTCAACACTAAATAATTCCATTTATCGGAATATGTGAAAAAATAACAATATCAAGTTGGAATCCTGTACAAGAGCCTGGCGATGGTGTCAACACCTGTGGCTTTTTGTTGACCTGTTTACTATTACGACTTTAAAGAACTTTAAGACGGCTTCGGTGGCGTAGTTGGTAGCATGCTCAGATTCTATGCCCAAGGTCGCGGGTTCAAACCCGTGCATTACAATGTGTATAAATATTTGCTGTATCAAGTTTCACTGCGTTCAGATGGTTACACCGCAAGGAAAAACTATTTAAAAGTTTCAACTTCACTTGGCCGCCATGTTCGTTTTGTACTTAACAGGTTTTTGAAAGTCTCATAGATGAACTTCCAGTAGTGCCCTTTATCACCGTACAAAATTTCAGGGTGCTATCAGTAATAGTTTCGGGAGGGGAGCGTGATGGTGCAGTGGCTTAGCTGCTCGTCTTTCACCCGGACGGCCGGGGTTGAAATCCCTGTGACAGCGGGGTGGAATTAACACCTAAAAAAAAAAATCACGTGTTGCCAGGAAGGGCATCCGGCCTTAAATCCCAGGCGAAAACCAAAATGAGCTTGGTTGGCTCCGGCAACCCCAATTAATTGGGAAAAGCCCATAAAAGTTTTAGTTATTGGAAATAGTTTCGGACATATAGAATGCACAGCCGCCACGTTGGATTGGTGAGACATAATACAATTGGAAGGGCACGGTGTGGTCGGCCAAAATGGTGCTATGAACTTACCCAGTTTCATTGAAATCGCTTAGAAGTTATTAGGGGGACTCACATACACACACACACGAACAAACGGTTATCTTATAAGCCTATTTTTAGCCTACTTTTCACATTTTGCAAGAATGAGGAAAAAGTAGACTTATGAGATCGATCCGGGAAAATGTGTGTCTGTCTGTCTGTCTGTCTGGCTGTGTGTGTGTGTGTCCCCTATCAACTCCTAAACGGCTGCAGCAATCAAAACTAAATTTAGTATGAGTAAAGATGTGCACCGGAATAGCACACGCCCATATTTGAAAATGATGTCAGTGCTACCAACTGCTTAAAGAACGCACTAGAAATTTGAGCTCCATGTTGGATATCTTGCAAGGTATGCATGGGAGCTATTACAAAATTGGCACACATGTAGATAATACTATTTCAGTTTAACTTCCAGGAGGCCAACCATGACAGTGTTGCCAAAATAATTTTAAGCCTTCTGATAGGTCCAATGTTTAAATGCATATAACTTCTACACTATCAATTGGATTTCAACCAAATTTTGTATGTAATATCTGTACATAAACATATATGCCTGACCGTATTCTTAAGAGCCACCAGGGCTGCCAACTGTTAATAATTGCTCTCTCTATTTTTTTATCCAAATACCAATATATCAGAAAGTATGCAAGCCAACAGCTTTAAACTATGCACACGTATATTCTGACATTTTTGATTAATTTGGAGTAACTTATATACGTCAGTTCTACCAACATGATTATAAGCCTGCTGATAGTACCAATTTTTAAATACATGTAACTTCTATACTATAAGTTGGATTTCAACCATATTTCGTATGTGCTATGTGTACCATAACAGATATGACTATAAGTATTGTTAAAAGCAATCAGGGCTGCCAACTGTTAATAAATGCTCTCTCTATTTTTTACCCTTATATTATTATATCAGAAAGTATGTAAGCCAACAGCTTCAAAATTTGCACACGTATAGTACATGACATTCTAGATTAATTTGGAGTAATTAATACAAGGCAGTGCTGCCAACATGATTCTATGCCTGCTGATATGTCCAATTTTAAAATACATGTAACTTCTATACTAACAAATGGATTTCATCCAAAATTGGCACAACAAGATATCATAATAATTCAGATTATTTCTGACCAGCACACGCATGACATTGTTGGCAACATGCTTTTACGCGTACTAATAGACCCAGTGTCTAACTGCATTTAACGTCCATTGGACTTCAACCAAATTTTGTATTCTGTACCTTAAGAGATGGAACTAAGAATATATTCAGTCACCAGGGCTGCCAACTGTAGTGCTCTATTAGGCTACATTATACCAGGTATATTTTGAACTAATTAGATATGTCGATATCACCAACTTAATTTCGTCATTATTCTGGATAGGTTCATATACTGTAGAATAATCATTGGCATGGAAAGTAGGCTGTATAGTTCTTCACGGAACTTCTTGTTTTTTTCATAAATGAAAATAGGCTAAAAATGGAAGGACAGTACAGCCCCGCAGTTCCTTTTGGTTTGGAGCATTATTGTATATTAAAATCCTAGAAATTATAATGAATATTTGAATGAACAGCTCTGAAAAACTTAGATAAATGTTGGCAATAGCGGGTATTGACTCAGGGATCAAGTAACATAACTCAGCAATGTAAACACAATGCGCTGAGAAAACACAGCCAGTGATCACG
Source organism: Meconema thalassinum (assembly GCA_946902985.2). Lineage (NCBI taxonomy): Eukaryota > Metazoa > Arthropoda > Insecta > Orthoptera > Tettigoniidae > Meconema > Meconema thalassinum. The sequence continues at coordinate 16,727,754 of OY714911.1, read as the reverse complement.
ATTCTGCAACATGAGTAGCAGCCGTATTGTGATGGCTGCGTGACGAATATTATACAATTACGTTAAGAACAAAGGATCCATTGTTAATACACCTGACCGCAGGAGCACATATCTGCTGTTGGGGGCTGAACTGAGCAACTTAGCGCGCCTGGGGCAGGTTTACGTAATGCTAATGGAAGGTTCATCAGAGCTATGACCTAAATGTTCCGCTCTTATAATCACCACCACCACCACCATTAGAATTAGGCTGAGGTACACACAGTGACATGACGAATAAGCGCTGGCCACTTGTCTAGTTCTTAGTTATTTTTGGAACGGTTTTTACCGTGGATGTGTTTTGGGGCTGGGATCTATTTGGCATTCGCATGGACCATACCAGAAAAACGTGCCAGATCACCATGCACAAGTTAGTCCAAGTCGGTATTTATATACTGTACACTGGCCGGAAAAAAACACCGATCATTTGAAAAATTCAACGTTACTTTCATTCAAATCATAATTATGAACAGTATAGGCCTAGTACAGTACATACTGTAGTTATAGCATGGAAGTAAGGTTAATTGGTTTCCTGGATGCATCACCATTCTTCATGGCATTGTTTCACTTAACAATAGCGATTCTTTGACATGATGCTGTTTCCCGCGCGCCATCGCTATCGTCAACAATGTAATGTTTTCTTTTGCCACTTGTTGGGATCGGAAATGATCACTACAGCCACATCCTCAGTTGTTGTTGTGCAATTCAGAAACGAATATGCGCTTGAGGCCTGAAGATGTTGCCAGGGCAGTGGCTCTGATCGAAAATGGTGGCGCGCACATCTTTCCGCGGGAAACAGCATCGTGTCAATGAATCCAGGAAAACAATTAACCTTACTTCCTTGCTATAAACTTATTTATGCTGATTGCCAAGCACCATTTTAGATTAAATAATTGATTTATACTAATTTAGGTGTGTTTATTTAGCGAGGAACGGTTTTTTCTTATTTTATGATTCTCATTCTTTGAGGGTTGAGGGCGTTTCCTTTTGCCCTGTCTTTTGTTTCCCTAACTCTTATTTTTGTTTTCCATTTCCTCTTCTAGAATGTAAGTATGTAGTTAGCTTGTTTATTATAAGTAGATATAGTTCATCGTTCCATTACACTGTGATGTGTGTGTCTGGTGGCAGTTGCATTGTTTATTAGTTATAGTTCATTGTTTCATTAGATTGTGATGTGTGAGGGTGCATGTGAGTGTGCCTGATGACAGACTGTTTTAGTGGTTGTATTTTGTTGTTGGTGGAATTTCAGTATTTTTTCGTTAGTAGAATTTTGGTATTTAATTGTTAGTTGAAGGTTAGTATTTTTGTTAGTAGAATGGCTTTATTACTTATTCTGAAAGGGAGTAGCAGCCTTCCAGAATAAATCAATTCTTTACTTGCATTATAGACGGCTAAGATATTGATAATATAAGAAAACTAATGGCTACACTGCGATCTGCTGTACGGCTGAAAGCAACGGGACTCTACAGCCGTAATGCTATTCCCGAGGATATGCACCTCTCTACGCATAATTACATGTGTAAAATTCCAATTTATATGAAAGTAATGTTGAATTTTTCAATCGATTGGTTTCCTTTACCGGTCAGTGTAATTCTCTCACGTTCCTGGTTAAGAAACGGCGTTTGGCAGCAGTACCATTGTTCACAGCCGACCAATAGCATGCTTGCTCTGTGACTCCAGCCCTGTATTGCCGGCTTGCTTGTCAGGTCTCCAGTGTTGCTGGCTACGGTAGAGAGTTGACAACCCTGACTCCTCGCAGATATGGAATGCAAATCTGGCCACCTAGCGAGACGGACGTTAGCGGGGAAACATATGTATTGGCTCCGCATCACCATAACTTGCTTCTCTAGGTCCTGATAATTTTGGAAGTTTTTTTTTGTCAAATTATGTTCGGTGGGAGCTGCTTCAGCCGTCTCATCGTACCAGTGGGCAAACATCGACAGATTAATTTCGAGCTTAAGTATCAGAATTCTCACGCCATTCATACAGTATTACTAACAGTGGATCATAGCGTATAGTTAGGTGCAAAATGCAGTTCTAACACAGCACACATCTGATTGTTGCAAAATGGCTGTCAAGTGCGGCCTGTTTACTATCGAGAAGGGTGCAGGATATGATATTGTCAGAGCCCAAAGCTCTTTGGACTGGGGACAGTTCTTAAACTTGCACTGTTACCTAGAGGAATGCATCCACCCAGCCCCTACGGGATGACATTCCTAACTCTTCTGTGACACGGAGTAAACTCCTTGTGGATCTCAAACGGGCACGTGTCTCGCTGTTGAGGACATGCAAGGTGTTACTTGTGGTCGAACACTCGGAGGAAAAGTACAGCTGCCTTCAGATCAGACATGAGGCTGCAGTCCTCTAAAAGTGAGTACGTTTTCCAGTTCCATCATTCAATACAGCCTACTGTTTCCAGTAGAATGTTCCAATGAAACCCAGCACGAGAGTGATCTCGGGAGGGATCTCTTCACAAATACACTTAAACAGAAACCACCAGAGTTACTGCGTATCAGCCACCTCTGTTACAGTATTAGTTAGTTTGTTTAGCTTGTTTGTTTGTTTGTTTGTTTGTTTAGCTTGTTTGTTTCTTTGTTTTGCTTGTTTGTTTGTTTAGCTTGTTTGTTTCTTTGTTTTGCTTGTTTGTTTGTTTAGCTTGTTTGTTTCTTTGTTTAGCTTGTTTGTTTGTTTAGCTTGTTTGTTTGTTTGTTTGTTTTTTTAGCTTGTTTGTTTTGCTTGTTTGTTTGTTTGTTTAGCTTGTTTGTTTGTTTGTTTGTTTGTTTAGCTTGTTTGTTTTGCTTGTTTGTTTGTTTGTTTGTTTAGCTTGTTTGTTTGTTTGTTTTGTTTGTTTGTTTTGTTTGTTTGTTTTGCTTGTTTGTTTGTTTTGCTTGTTTGTTTTGCTTGTTTGTTTGTTTAGCTTGCTTGTTTGTTTTGCTTGTTTGTTTTCTTTGTTTGTTTGTTTAGCTTGCTTGTTTGTTTGTTTTGCTTGTTTGTTTGTTTGTTTGTTTTGCTTGTTTGTTTGTTTAGCTTGCTTGTTTGTTTGTTTAGCTTGCTTGTTTTGCTTGTTTGTTTGTCAACCTTGCTTGCTTGTTTGTTTGTTTGTTTAGCTTGCTTGTTTGTTTGTTTAGCTTGCTTGTTTGTTTGTTTTGCTTGTTTGTTTGTTTGTTTGTTTTGCTTGTTTGTTTGTTTAGCTTGCTTGTTTGTTTGTTTAGCTTGCTTGTTTTGCTTGTTTGTTTGTCAACCTTGTTTAGCTTGCTTGTTTGTTTGTTTAGCTTGCTTGTTTTGCTTGATTGTTTGTCAACCTTGCTTGCTTGTTTGTTTGTTTGTTTAGCTTGCTTGTTTGTTTGTTTAGCTTGCTTGTTTTGCTTGTTTGTTTGTCAACCTTGCTTGCTTGTTTGTTTGTTTGTTTGTTTGTTTAGCTTGCTTGTTTGTTTGTTTAGCTTGCTTGTTTTGCTTGTTTGTTTGTCAACCTTGCTTGCTTGTTTGTTTGTTTGTTTGTTTGTTTAGCTTGCTTGTTTGTTTATTTTGCTTGTTTGTTTGTTTGTTTGTTTAGCTTGCTTGTTTGTTTGTTTTGCTTGTTTGTTTGTTTGTTTTGTTTGTTTGTTTGTTTTGCTTGTTTGTTTGTTAACCTTGCTTGTTTGTTTGTTTGTTTGTTTGTTTAGCTTGTTTGTTTGCTTATTTGTTGTTTGTCGTATTTGTTTGTTTATTTTGTTCGATTTGTTTGTTCGTTAGTTTGGTGATTTTAAGCTCACACTCCACTGTTTGAGTGTTGGCAGAGGCCTCGTGTAATCCAGATATATTTTCATCGAGCCAAGCACAATTTACATGACGGATAAGAACGGGCGAAGCTGATTGGAGTCCCATATTATATCAATCACTTAGCTACGCTTCTTTAGCACAACGAGCTAACGATATTTCTCATGAGATACCTAAATTACATTTTATGCCTACTCGTGTATATTATTACTTCCTTATTAATCTCCGAGTGTGTTAAACCATGCTGCAATGGCAATCACGAGCGTTCCTCAACTTTATTGGTGGTCGCAAAAAAGTAATTAAAATTGAGGAGTAAAACGCGCTCATTTAATGGTCCTGGGTTCGCGATTAATCACGGACTGGCTTAATTATGGTGGACTCGAGGAATTAGTTCCACACGAGCGCGCTGCGTGCGGCGCAATGCTATTTTATATCATCTGTGTCATTGTTTATCCAGAACAAGGGAACAATCTGTGCCCAAATTCTCGCCCTCACACAGAGGGACCATGACAAACAACATGTATCTAACATATTTTACTCATAGGAAGTGGCAAATTAAATGGAGCAATCAGTGGTCCTGGAATAAATCCTTCATTGATTCATTAACAATGACAAGTGAACTGGGAGCTAGTCTTTAAAACTATGATGAAAATAGGATTGGACTGGAAGGATAGAAGAATGATTAATCAAGTATGTCAGAATCAAACCACAAAAATAAACATCAATAAGTAGAGGAAGAGTCCAGGATCTGAAAAGGAGTTAGACAAGGATGTCCCCTATCTCCGTATTTATTTAATTTGTTCATTGGAGAAACTATTCAGATCATGAAGGAGCACACAAAGGGAAACAAGTAGTTCCGTGAAGAACTATACAGCCTATATCCTACTCATATTAATTGCCTCTATCAACATACAAAATTTCAATTTGAAGGTTGTGATAGATTCGTAGATATTGGTAACCGCCTAAATATTTCGGATGCTGGCCATTTTGGATTGTTATATGTATAGGCCATAGAGTTATGTACCATTCAAAGACAATTATTGCCTAGGTTCATTATTCAAACTTTCACTTCGATCGCATGATTACGACACAAGAAATAAAAATTTAATTTTAGAATTTCGCACAGCCACCATCTTGAGGTTATGTAAACAATTGAACTAAATTAGATCCCAGTGCATTACAATATGTAAAATCATTTACTGTACCACATTTCACTGCGCTCAGAGAGTTAAATCTCGAGAAAAGTCTATTAAAATATTTCAACTTCGCTTGGCCGCGATGTTCGTTTTGTACTTTACAGGTTTATGAAAGTTACATACATAAATTGTATCAGTACCCTTTATCACCGTACAAAAGTTGAGGGTGATATCTGTAATCGTTTCGGAGATATAGAATGCCAGTGAAATATTTGGCACAGCCGCAATGCATTACAATGTGTATAAACATTTGCTGTACGATGTTTTATTACGTTTGGATAGATAAATCGCGAGAAAAGTCTATTTAAAAGTATCAACTTCGCTTGGCCGCCATGTTGGTTTAAAGTCACCAGGTCTTTGAAAGTCTCATAGGTGAATTTCTAGTAGTGCCCTTTATCACCGTACTCAATATCAGGGCGATATCGGTAATAGTTTCGGAGATACTGAATGCTGGTGAAATATTTCGCACAGTCGCCATGTTGGATTGGTGAGACACAATAATATTTGATGGCACGGTCGGGGTCGGCCAGAATAGTGCTATGATCTTACCGAGTTTCATTGTAATCGCTCCAGCCGTTTAGAATTTATTAGGGGACACACACACACACACCTCACACACACACGCACACACACAGCCACACGGACAAAAGGTGATCTCATAAGCCAATTTTTTTTTCATAAAATGAAAATAGCCTAATAATCATCAATAAGTAGAGAAAGAGGCCAGGATCAGAAAAGGAGTTAGACAAGGATCTCCCCTCTCTCCGTATTTATTTAATTTGTTAATTGAAGTAGCTATTCAGATCATGAAGGAGAAGACAAGGGAATAAATGCAAATGGGGAAAGGATACATTGTATCAGATTTGCTGATGACATCGTAATAGTTGCAGACTCCGAAAGACAGAAATGAATAAAATGCTGCAAATCCTATCAGACACTCTTAAACTATGAAAATTAAAGTGAACAAACGGGAAACGAAAGTAATGGTAGTTCGGAAGAATATGGAAGAAATAAAAACCAATATAAAAACAAGAAATTCTCAGAAGAAATAAAGAGCCTACTTTTCTTAAAATTCAAGATTCATGCCAATGATTAATCTATATGGATCTATCTAGAATAATGACGAAATTAAGTTGGTTATATAGAAATTTCTAATTAGTTCGAAATACTGTACAGCTGGCATAATGTAGCCTAATAGAGAACTAAAGTTGGCAGCCCTGGTGACTGAATATATTCTTAGTTCCATCTCTTAAGGTACAGAATACAAAATTTGGTTGAAGTCCATTGAATAGCATGGACGTTACATGCAGTTAAACATTGGATCTAACAGCGCGCGTAAAATCATGGTGGCAACAATGACATACATGTATTGATCAGAAATAATCTGAAATAATATGATCTATTGTTGTGCCAATTTTGAATGAAATCCATTAGTTAGTATAGAAGTTACATGCATTTTAAAATTGGACCTATCAGCAGGCTTGGAATCATGTTGGCAGCACTGACGTATATTAGTTACTCCAAATTCGTCTAGAATGCCAGGTACTATACGTGTGCAAAGTTTAGAGCTATTGGCTTGCATACTTTCTGATATATTGGTATTTGGATAAAATAAATTAGGAGCATTTATTAACAGTTGGCAGCCCTGGTGGGTCTTAAGAATACGCTCAGTCATATCTGGTTATGTATGCATACAACATACGAAATTTGGTTGAATTCCAATTGATAGTGTAGAAGTTACATGTATTTAAGTTGGACCTCTCAGCAGGCTTAGAATCATGTTGGTAGCACTGACGTATATAAGTTACTCCAAATTAATATAGAATGTCAGGTACTATACGTGTGCATAGTTTAAAACTGTCGGCTTGCATACTTTCTGATATATTGGTATTTGGATAAAAGAAATTGAGAGCATTTATTAACAGTTGGCAGACCTGGTTGCTCTTAAATACGCTCAGTCATACTGTATATGTTTATGTACACATAGCAAATACAAAATTTGGTTGAATTCCAGTTGATATTGTAGAGGTTATATGCATTTAAAATTTGGACCTATCAGCAGGCTTATAATCATTTTGGCAACACTGCCATGTATGACGTCCTGGAAATTAGACTGCAATATTATTATCTATACGTGTGCCAATTGTGAAATAACTCCCATTCATACCTTCCAAGATATCCAACATGGAGCTCAAATTTCAATTGTAATTTTTCAGCAGTTGGTAGCACTGACATAATCTTCAAATATGGCCGTGAGATATTCCGGTATAGATCTTTACTCGTACCAAATTTTGTTTTGCATGCTGCAGCCGTTTAGGAGTTGATAGGGGGGGGGGGGGGGGAACACGCACATACAGCCAGCCAACCAGCCAGACAGACAGACAGAAGGACAGACAGACAGACAGACACACATTTGCCCGATTTCATAAGTCTACTTTTCCCTCATTTTTGCAAAATGTGAAATTGATGACACGAGAATTAAACAAGTGAAACAATGTTGTTTTCTCGGTAGTATACTCACAGAAGACAATAGATGCTTAATGGAATTGAAGAGAAGGATTGCATTGACAAAACAGGCATTTATGACTAAGAAAAACATTTTATCCAGCAAATATATGAATATAGAAGTAAGAAAATCCTTTGCAAAATCATTTGAATGGAGTACACTGCTCTATGGAAGTGAAAGTTGGACTCTGGGTAAATTAGAAAATGACAAGAACGATCTTGATGAATAGAAAAACCAACCTGGAAGTCATCAGACACAACACTTTCATCGTTATCATTCTTGGAGGGAAAATGCTGCGAAAGAAAGGAAGAGGGCGGCCTAGGACGAAGTGTTTGGAAGACATCAAGAATAGAATGGGATGTGAAACGAACCGCCAATGACAGAGGAGTGTGGTTGCATCCTTAAGAATAATATGATGATGATGCAAACCTACTTATATTATCTGTCTTTTCTCTCTATACAGATTTCTCCACTACTTCGCAAATATAAGGTGCGTTCAAAAAGTAACGAGCCGGAGGCTGGAATGCGCAAACCGGTGACGACATCGGCTAATCGTGGCGTGTGTAACGAGGTGTGGTTCCGACCAGAGCGTGGAAGGTCACAGCCCGTCGCTAGAGGACACGCGTGCACGTCACATGACGATACAAAGCGAGCAGCAGCATGCATCGATCGTTCAACGCTTCCAGTCGCATTGCAAACAGTGACATGGAGGCGTCAACCGATGAGCAAAGAGGTGTTGTTCGCTTTCTGACAGCGGAAGGAGTAGGGGGAACGGACATTCATCGCCGAATGTCACAAGTGTACGCGAACACTGCGTGTCCCTTGCAAGGGCCAAGGCGTGGCACAAGCGCTTCAGGGAAGGACGGGTGTCGTTAGCCGATGATGCCCGGTCTGGGGCACCCCCCTGCATTACCGATGACAACGTCCAGTTGGTTGATGCACTCATTACCCAGGACCGCCGAGTGACAGTGAACGCCATAGCCGCCGTGGTCGCTCCACGACAATGCACGACCTCATACGGCCAACACAGTCGCGGCACTCCTGCAGAAATTCAAATGGGAGGTTCTCGGCTAATCTCCATACAGTCCAGACCTCTCTCCCAGTGATTACGCCATTTTTGGTCCCCTGAAAAGGGCTCTGCGGGGTCAACGATTCAGCTCGGATGTCCAGCTGTACGTGCGGAACTGGTTCACATCGCAGGCCAGGGAATTTTATGAGACAGCCATTCACCGCCCCGTGTCACAGTGGGACAAGTGCCTCAACAGCCAGGGCCAATACTTCTAACATACAGGTACTGGTTTCTGTAATTATGCCTCTGGCTCGTTACTTTTTGAACGCACCTTATACTTACCGAACTATCTGTTCTAACCTAGATATTTCCAGGTATATAGTTTCACATACGCCTTAGTGTTCTAATCTTTTCATATATTTTCTGTTCTGTTTTCTAGTTTTTGATGTGTGACATCTTTCCACTCGGTATCTGTATATTTTTCGTGGGGGTGATTTTGAAAAATTAAACGAAAATGAACGGGACGGAAACAACTAGTGCGCGCGGTGGCGGAGATTGATACCACGACGTAACGTCAGCCATGTGGCTATGTGGAATCTATATCGCATACGGTTTACTTCAAGGTTTGGAGGTTCCATTAAAGATATTCTTCCTACAAGAAAAGTATCCATTATATCATATTTGCTGAAAACCGGTCAAGATTTGGCACTGCAGTTTTACAAGTAGTTCTTTCAATGACCAACAGAGTTCACTGTTAACATGTCACATGTTACACATCATATGCGACCACTGTAAGGCTCGTAATTTTAGCCTACTTTTCACATTTTGCAAAAATGAGGAAAAAGTAGACTTATGAGATCGATCCGGGAAAATGTATGTCTGTCTGTTTGTCTGTCTGTCCTGTCTATCTGTGTGTGTGTGTGTGTGTGTGTGTGTGTGTGTGTGTGTGTGTGTCCCTATCATCTCCTAAACGGCTGCAGCAATCGCAACCAAATTTGGTATGAGAAAAGATCTATACCGGAACATCTCAATGCCATTGTTAAAAATTATGTCAGTACTACCAACTGGTGAAAAATCGAAATTGAAATTTGAGCTCCATGTTGGATATCCTGGAAGGTATACATGGGAACTATTCCAAAATTGGCACACATGTAGATAATAATACTTCAGTTTAATTTTCAGGAGGACATACATGACAGTGTTGCCAAAATGATTCTAAGCCTACTGATAGGTCCAATTTTTAAATGCATATAACTCCTACACCATCAATTGGATACCAACGAAATTTCGTATGTGCAGTTCTATGTGTACATAAACAAATATGACTGAGCGTATTCTTAAGAGCAACCAGGGCTGCCAACTGTTAATAAATGCTCTCTCTATTTTTTACCCTTATATTATTATATCAGAAAGTATGTAAGCCAACAGCTTCAAAATTTGCACACGTATAGTACCTGACAGTCTAGATTAATTTGGAGAAACTAATATACGTCAGTGCTGCCAGCATGACTCTAAGCCTGCTGATAGGGCCAATTTTAAGATACATGTAACTTCTGTATTAACAAATGGATTTCATCCAATATTGGCACAACAAAAGATCATAAAATTTCAGATTATTTCTGACCAACACATGCATGACATTGTTGCCAACATGATTTTACGCGTGTTGTTAGATCGAACTGCATGTAACGTCCATGGTATCGATCGGACTTCAACCAAATTTTGTATTCTGTACCTTAAGTGAAGGAACTAACAATATATTCAGTCCCCAGGGCTGCCAACTGTCGTGCTCTATTAGGCTACATTACACCAGGTATATTTCGTACTAATTAGAAATTTCGATATTACCAACTTAATTTCGTCATTATTCTAGATAGATCCATATAGATTAACCATTGGCATGAATCTTAAATTTTAAGAAAAGTAGGCTGTGTAGTTCGCCACGGAACTTCTTGTTGTTTTTTTTTTTTTGTCTCTCATTTCAATTTCTTCTTTTTAGATCTCTTCTATTCCACGCTGCTTTTATCAAGACTTATATTTTTCATATTTTCCTTACCTAACACATTTTGTAACAGATCTGTTTTTAATAAATTTTAAAGTGTGTGCTTTTGGACGAAAAATATTTTTAGAAATTTTGATAACATCCTCTGTTATGTCAAATTTATATTAAGCATATGTTATTGCACAATAGCATTAAAACTAGAAAATCGTTTATCAAAATATTTATCTGGAGTGTTTTGTTATACGGATGTGAGACTTGGGTTCTATGGAAACAGGTCAAACAACGCCTGGAAGCAGCGGAGATGTGGTTGTGGAGAAGGATGCTGAAAATAAGCTGCACGGAGAAAAAGACTAGCGAATGGGTCCTCAAGGAAGTAGACGGAACCAGAAAATTGATCAATACTATAGAAAAAAGGAAAGCAAAATTCGTTGGTCACACCCTACGTCATAATGAGTTCCTGACCACCACACTGGAAGGAAAAGTTCTGGGGCAGAAAGAAAGAGGAAGGCTCATCTGGATTCTGTGATGCATGGACTTCAATTTAAACAGTATGCTGACTTAAGGGGAGGCTCCACCGCAAAACTTCAATTTTTTCAAAGAATTTTTATTGGCTACAAGCTGTACCCGGCATGCCTTGCAATGCCAACCAAAGAAAGTGTTGGCGTTGTAATGTTGTTCCTTGAAATGGTTTTGGATACACAATATTTTATTAATTTCCGTTAACTGCCTTTGAGCTATCGTAAAATGGATTTACTAATTTAGAAACATTCGTGAGAGTGTGCACAACAACTCAACAAAGCTTCATCGCAATCGGATGAATGGTATATGAACGAAGATGAAACTTTGTTGTAACCCTTCGCGCGTCGTCACTCATTTTTTGCATCTACTCGTGTGCTACCTAATGTAAAATGGATTTACTAAGTCGAAAACCTTTCCTGGCGTGTACACAACAAAGCATCAAAGTTTCAACGCAATCGGATGAATAGCATATGAACGCATACGGGATTTTGTTTAAACGATTCGCGCGCGTCACTCATTTGTTCAATCAACTCGAGCGCTACCTATTGTACAATGGGTTTACTAAATCAAAATCGTTGCCTGTGTGTACACAATAAATCACTCAAGTGTCATCGCAGTCGGATGAATTGTAGGCCTATATGAACGCAGATGGCACTTTGTTGAAACTATTCATGCGCCGTCACTCATATGTTGAAACTACTCGTGCGCTATCTACCTATTATACATTGGACTTACAAAATCATAAACGTTCCCTGCAGTGCACACAATAACTCGCCCAAGTTTCATCGCAATCGGATGAATGGTATATGAACGCATAGGAGACATACACACAGACAAACTATCACGTAACATTGATTTATTGATATACAAGCTGTACCCGGCATGCGTCGCAATGCCAATCAGTGTTGGCGTTGAAATTCTGTTTCTTGAAGTGCTTTTGGATACACAACATGTTAACTGCCTCTAAGCGATCATAAAATGGATTTTCTAATTTAGAACCATTCGAGTGAGCGTGCACAACAACTTTCAAAAAGTTTCATCGCTGTCACTCATTTGTTGAATCTAATCGTACGCTACCTATTGTGAAATGGATTTACTAAGTCGAAACCCTTCCCTGGCGTGTACACAATGACTCATCAATGATTCATCGCAATCGGATGAATGGTATATGCACGTATAGGTGTTTTTGTTTAAACGATTCGTGCGCTGTCACTCATTTGTTGAATCTACTCGTGCGCTACCTATTGAGAAATGTATTACTAAGTCGAAGCCCTTCCCTAGCGTGTACACAATAACTCATCAAGGTTTCATCGCAATCGAAGAATGTTATATGAACGCAATAGGGAATTTTGTTGAAACGCTTCGGGCGTCGTCACCCATTTGTTGCATCTACTCTTGCGCTACTTATTGTGAAATGGATTTACTAAGTCCCCTTCCCTGGCGGGTACAAAATAACTGATCAATGTTTCATCGCAATCGGATGAATAGTATATGAACGCATACCTGATTTTGTTTAAACGATTCGCACTCCATCACTCATTTGTTGAATCTACTCGTGCGCTACCTACTGTAAAATATATTTACTAAGAAACCGTCACGTAAGTGTCCACAACATCTCACCCAAGTTTCATCGCTATCGTCGTTCATTTGTCGAATCTACTCGTGTGCTACCTACTGTGAAATGTATTTACTAAGCCAGAAACCTTCCTTGGAGTGTCAACCATATTTCACCCAAGTTTCACCGCTAACGGCAGAATGGTATATGACCTTATACGGGACTTTGTTGAAACGCTTCGCGCGTCGTCCCTCATTTGTTGAATCAACTTGTGCGCTGCATATTGTATAGGGGATTTACTAAGCCAGAAATTTTCCATGACGTGTACACAACATCTCACCCAAGTTTCATAGGTACGGACGAATGGTACATGTATGCATACGGGACTTGGTTGAAACGCTTCGCGTGTCGTCGCTCATTTGTTTATTCTACTCTTGCGCTACATATTGTAATATGGATGTACTCAGCAAGAAACCTTCCCTGGAGTGTACACAACATCTCACCCAAGTTTCATCGCAATTGGATGAATGGTATGTGAACGTATACGGGACGTTGTCGAAACGCTTCGCGCGTAGTCACTCATTTGTTGAACATAAACGTGCGCTTCGTATTGTAAAATGGATTTACTTAGCCCAAAACCTTTCCTGGAGTGTACACAACAATTCACCAAACATTTATCACTATCAGACGAATGGTATATGACTTTATACGGGACTTTGTTGAAACGCTTCGCGTGTCATCACTCATTTGTTGAATCTACTGGTGCGCTACCTATTGTAAAATGTATGTACTAAGCCAGAAACCTTCCCTGGAGTGTACACAACATCTCATCCAAGTTTCATCGCTATCGGATGAATGGTATATGAAATTAAATGGGACTTTGTTGAAACGCTTCGCGCGCCGTTGCTCATTTGTTGATTCTACTCGTGCTCTACCTATTTTTAAAGGGATTTACTAAGCTAGAAACCTTCCCTGGAGTGCACACAAAATCTCAGCCTAGTTTCATCGCTATCGGACGAATGGTATATGAACGCAAACGTGACTTTGTTGAAATGCTTCGCGCGTCGTAGCTCATTTGTTGAATCTAATCGTGCGCTGCCTATTGTAAAGTGGATGTACTAAGCCAGAAAATTTCCCTGCAGTGTACACAACATTTTACGCAAGTTTCATAGCTATCGGACGAATGGTATATGAATGCATTCGGGACTTTGTTGAAATGCTTCGCGCATCGTCGCTCATTTGTTGAATCTACGCGTGCGCTACCTATTGTAAAATGGATTTACTAAGTCAGAAACCTTCCTTGGAGTGTACTCAACATCTCACCCAAGTTTCATCGCTATCGGACGAATGGTATATGAATGCATACGGAACCTTTTTGAAATGCTTCGCGCATCGTCGCTCATTTGTTGAATCTACGCGTGAGCTACCTATTGTAAAATGGATTTATTAAGTCAGAAACCTTCCTTGGAGTGTACTCAACATCTCACCCAAGTTTCATCGCAATCAGACGAATGGTATATGAACACATACGGGACTTTGTTGAAATGCTTCGCGCATCGTCGCTCATTTGTTGAATCTACGCGTGCGCTACCTATTGTAAAATGGATTTACTAAGTCAGAAACCATCCTTGGAGTGTACTCAACATCTCACCCAAGTTTCATCGCAATCGGACGAATGGTATATGAACACATACGGGACTTTGTTAAAATGCTTCGCGCATCGTCGCTCATTTGTTGAATCTACGCGTGCGCTACCTATTGTAAAATGGACTTACTAAGTCAGAAACCATCCTTGGTGTGTACTCAACATCTCACCCAAGTTTCATCGCAATCGGACGAATGGTATATGAACACATACGGGACTTAGTTGAAATGCTTCGCGCATCGTCGCTCATTTGTTGAATCTACGCGTGCGCTACCTATTGTAAAATGGATTTACTAAGTCAGAAACCTTCCTTGGAGTGTACTCAACATCTCACCCAAGTTTCATCGCTATCGGACGAATGGTATATGAACACATACGGGACTTTGTTGAAATGCTTCGCGCATCGTCGCTCATTTGTTGAATCTACGCGTGCGCTACCTATTGTAAAATGGATTTACTAAGTCAGAAACCATCCTTGGAGTGTACTCAACATCTCACCCAAGTTTCATCGCAATCGGACGAATGGTATATGAACACATACGGGACTTTGTTGAAATGCTTCGCGCATCGTCGCTCATTTGTTGAATCTACGCGTGTGCTACCTATTGTAAAATGGATTTACTATGTCAGAAACCTTCCTTGGAGTGTACTCAACATCTCACCCAAGTTTCATCGCTATCGGACGAATGGTATATGAACACATACGGGACTTTGTTGAAATGCTTCGCGCATCGTCGCTCATTTGTTGAATCTACGCGTGCGCTACCTATTGTAAAATGGATTTACTAAGTCAGAAACCTTCCTTGGAATGTACTCAACATCTCACCCAAGTTTCATCGCAATCGGACGAATGGTATATGAACACATACGGGACTTGTTTGAAACGCTTCGCGCATCGTCACTCATTTGTTGAATCTACGCGTGCGCTACCTATTGTAAAATGGATTTACTAAGTCAGAAACCTTCCTTAGAGTGTACTCAACATCTCACCCAAGTTTCATCGCAATCGGTTCAGTGGTATATGAATGCATAGGAGACATACACACCCACAGACAAACTATCACGTAAGATTGATTTTTATATATATAGATATAGATTTCAGACCCTTGGAGTGCCTTCTCTTAGATCACAGAAAGATTTGGTTCTGTTCGAATTAAAAATAAGTCTAAATAATATTTGATATATGCACTGCTTGAGGGGGCGTGGCTCACTGACAGATGTCAAAGATAGTATTTGATGTCATCGCCATCAAACACAACCATCTTCTCACCAATCGGATAATCTCTGTTCCAAAGTTGGCTCTTTGCTTTTCCTTCAAATGTAGTGATTCCTGGTGATAAAAAGCTGAACTAGTGATTTCAACAAACATTTTGTTGAGAGGTAAATTATTATAAGGTTGATTTCTAACTTCAATACCAACCTTTTTTTATCCTAAATATCAACTAATCTCAGTGACGAAGTCATGAGGTATTTGAATACTTCTGTGCATGAATTTTGAATTAAATGCAATTTCAATGATTTTAGCCCACTTTTCACATTTTGCAAAAATGAGGAAGAAGTAGACTTATGAGATCGGGCAAATGTGTGTCTGTCGGTCTGTGCTTCAGTCTGTCTGTCTGTCTGTCTGCCCTTCTGTCTGTCTGTCTGTCTGTCTGTGTGTGTGTGTCCCCATATCAACTCCTAAACGGCTGCAGCAATCGAAGCAAAATTTGGTAGGAGTAAAGATCTATACCTGAATATCTCACGGCCATATATTAAAATGATGTCAGTGCTACCAACTGCTGAAAAATCGCAATTGAAATTTGAGCTCCATGTTGGATATTTGGAAGGCATGAATGGGAGCTATTTCAAAAAAAAGTCCTCTCGGCACGCCGGAAGGCGGAGGTAGATTTCACCGGACAAACTTGGGGATAGGCGAAAATAGGCAGAATATGCAGATTTTCGTAGAAGGATCAGACCTCATTTAATGCGAGAAGGTATTTTATAATTGGAGCTTAATTAACTTTGTTTTTCGTCATTTTATGCTTATTTTAAACATTTTATTGTCTTATGGGAACGGTAACCTTCTTGTCATTTGGGGTCCATTTTTATACTTGTGGTCACACTGTCCTTATGCTAGGTTTCGACACTGATGTGCAACTATGTAACGGTCTGTTACTTCTTCACGCAAAATTATATCTACCGCAGAGATTTTGGTTGGTTCCTCAGTTTAGGGGCTGCGACAACGCGGTCATGTAACCCCGTGTACTTTGGGATGGCTGTATTAGTCTGTAATTCAGGTAAGGACTGCAGACGGTCAATTTCAAGCAGTAGTTACTAATGTTGCTACCAGGTACTACCGTCAACGACACCTAGCTGTGAACTTGGCTACTAGATGCCACCGCAACCAGCAACTCGCAACGAACGTTGGAACTTCCCCTCCAAAGGAAAGCATACTGAGGGATTTTTGGCGCTCTTAGAAAATCCGACGACTTCGGCCGGCTTTGAACTCGCGACCTTGGGCATAAACATTCAGCATGCTACCAGTTACGTCACCGAAGCCGCTTCACACTTAGATGGAAATCTGAATCTGATCTCGTGCAAGTGCGTTATCTTGGCAACGTCTGATGGCTCATCCCTCATCAATTTAGTAGTGTTGCCATGGCAACCACTGATAGGTCTTGGCATTTTCTTATAATTCCGAAATTATTTTTCTCATCCCTTGGCATAATGGTGGGTTATATCAAAAATTCTTTCAGACAAAAGTTTTAGGTAATTATTATGGGAATATTGTCCATTTTGTACGGTTTTGATATTGTGCCTATTAAGAGAGATATGATTAATGTTTCCCGAAAAACCCACTTTTTCCCACCCCTTTGGTCAATGGTTGGTGCTATAAAAAAAACTCTTCAACATACATTTTTGGGCTTTATCCGACACATAGTATGAATGTTGAACGGATTCGATATTTCACATATTAAGAGAGTTATAGCAATATTTCACTTTTTCGAAAAAAAAGCCCCCCATTTTCACCCCCCAACGACCGATTTAGCCCAGTAACGAACTCGACCGAGATTTTATAGGTATACGTATTCGGTAAAAAATTCAAAGTGATTGGTACAAAATTACGGCAGTTATCGTGTCCACAATAAACTGATATACATATACATACATAAATTATATATAACTTTTGAACTGACGGTGGTTTTGGGGCCTGGGGATGTGAAACGCGAAGATATGTCGAAATTTTCCGGAAGTCGAAACATGGTACCCATTGCAATAGTTAGCTTTCTAACGAAATCTACCTCTGGTTGGTTCCTCAGTTTAGGGGCTGCGACAACGCGGTCATCTAACCCCGTGTACTTTGGGTGAGTGTAGAATCTGTCTGATACACGGTGTGAATTGTAATGGCTGTATTAGTCTTAATTCATGTAAGTACTGCAGACGGTCAATTTCAAGCAGTAGTTCCTAATGTTGCTACCAGGTAAAACCGTCAACGACACCTAGCTGTGAACTTGGCTACTAGGTGCCACCCCAACCATCAACTCGCAACGAACGTTGGAACTTCCCCTCCAAAGGAAAGCATACTGAGGGATTCTAGTGCTCTTAGAAAATCCGACGACTTCGGCCGGCTTTGAAACCGCGACATTGGGCATAGACATTCAGCATGCTACCAGTTACGTCACCGAAGCCGCTTCCCACTTTATCAGGCGGCTTTGGTGGCGTAGTCGGTAACATGCTGAGCTTCTATGCCCAAGATACCGGGTTCAAACCCGGCCGAAGCCGTCGGATTTTTTAAGAGCGTTAAATATCCCTCAGTATGCCTTCCTTCGGAGGGGAAGTAAAGCCGGCGGTCCCATGTCATAGATTTATGGCATGTTAAAGATCCTTCCACTAATTGCACCTGTGTGAAGCTAAATTGGATAGGTTAAGAATGTATACAACGCTCTTAGGTTTCTATGTTCGTTGCCAAGAGCCGACTGCGGCGGCGTCTAGTAGCTCAGTTCTGAACTTGGCCTCGTAGTCGTTGACAGTGGCGCTTGGCGGCAAAAGTAGGAACTATCTGAAAAATTGTTAGTTGCAGTACTTAAATTAACAAACAGATAACACACACTAATACAGTCATCACAATTAACACCGGTTATCAGACAGATTCTACACACACCCAAAGTACACGGGGCTACATGACCGCGTTGTCGCAGCCCCTAAACTTAAGAACCAACCAACCAACCACTTAATCAGATGGATATACTGAATCTGATCTCGTGCAAGTGCGTTGTCATGGCAACGTCTGATGGTCCATGCCTCATCAATTTAGTAGTGTTGCCATGGCAACCACTGATAGCTCTTGGCATTTTCTTATAATTCCGAAATCATTTTTCTCGTCCCTTGGCGTAATGGTGGGTCATATCAAAAATTCTTTCAGACAAAAGTTTTAGGTAATTATTAGGGGAATATTGTCCATTTTGTACGGTTTTGATATTGTGCCTATTAAGAGAGATATGATTAATGTTTCCCGAAAAACCCACTTTTTTCCACCCCTTTGGTCAATGGTTGGTGCTATCAAAAATCTTATTTGACATAAATTTTTGGCACTTATCCGACACATATTATGAACTTTGAATGGATTCGATATTGCACGTATTAAGAGAGTTATAGCGAAATTTCACTTTTTGGAAAAAAGCCCCCCATTTTCACCCCCTTCGACCGATTTAGCCCAGTAACGAACTCGACCGAGATGTTATAGGTATACATCTTCGGTAAAAAATTCGAAGTAATTGGTGCAAAATTACGGCAGTTATCGTGTCCACAAGAAACTGATATACATATATATATACATATATATATACATAAATTATATATAAACTTTTGAACTGACGGTGGTTTTGGGGTCTGGGGGATGTGAAACGCGAAGATATGTCGAAATTTTCCGGAAGTCGAAACATGGGACCCATTGCAATAGTTAGCTTTCTAATGAAATCTACCTAATTGGCACACGTATAGATAATAATATTGCAGTTTAATTTCCAGGAGGCCATACATGGCAGTGTTGCCAAAATGATTATAAGCCTGCTGATAGGTCCAAATTTTAAATGCATATAACTTCTACACTATCAATTGGATATCAACCAAATTTCGTATGTGCTATGTGTACACAAACAGATATGACTGAGCGTATTCTTAAGAGCCACCAGGGCTGTCACTGTTAAAAAATGCTCTCAATTTTTTAAAATCCAAATACCCATATATCAGAAACTATGCAAGCCGACATCTTTAAACTATGCACACGCATAGTACCTGACATTCTATATTAATTTGGTGTAACTTATATAAGTCAGTGCTACAACATGATTCTAAGCCTGCTGAGAAGTCCGAATTTAATTACATGCAACTTCTGTACTATCATTTGGATTTCAACCAAATTTCGTGTGTGCTATGTGTACCATAACAGATATGACTATGACGATTCGCAAGAGTAACCAGGTCTGCCAACTGTTAATAAATAAATAAATAAATAAATAAATAAATAAATAAATAAATAAATAAATAAATAAATATTGTCTCTATTTTTGTTACCCAAATATCGATATATCAGAAAGTTTGCAAGCCAATAGCTCTAAACTTTGCACACGTATAGTACCTCGCATTCTAGATTAATTTGGAGTAACTAATATAGGCCTACGCCAGTGCTGCCAATATCATGCTAAGGCTGCTGATAGGTCCAATTTTAAAATGCATGTAAGTTCTATACTAACTAATGGATTTCATTAAAAAGTGACACAACAACAGATCATATTATTTCAGATTATTTCTGACCAATACATGTATGTCATTGTTGCCAGCATGATTTTACGCGCACTGTTAGATCCAATGTTTAACTGCATGTAACGTCCTTGCTATCCATTGGACTTCAACCAAATTTTGTATTCTGTACCTTAAAAGATGGAACTAAGAATATATTCAGTCACCAGGGCTGCCATCTCTAGTTCTCTATTAGGCTACATTATGCCAGGTATACAGTATTTCGAACTAATTATAAATTTTGATATTACCAACTTAATTTCGTCATTATTCTAGATAGATCCATCTAGATTAATCATTGGCATGAATCGTAAATTTTAAGAAAAGTAGGCTCTTTAGTTCGTCACGGAACTTCTTGTTTTCTATGACATTTATGTACAAATCATTTGAAAAAAATATTGAAATTTGAAAAAATGAACTAAGGGTAAATAAACAAACATTCTCATAAAATAAATGCACAGAACTCCTAAGCTATGTCCTGTTATTGTGTCTGAAGAAATTGAAAGGTAAAAATTGATATCTCAGTACCAATAGTTGGTTTTCAAAAAATGCCATTAAAAACCAGGTTAAAAGTTAAGAACTCAAAAAACCTTCAATGTTATGGCCTTCAAACCTTAGACATTGCTACATCTTTACGCGATATATATGATCACAAAGTTAATTTGAATTCGATGCAGTAGGAGAGAAGTATTTTTTTTCAGTGGAGTCTCCCCTTAAAACGTTTATTTGTTTTCCGTGTCCGAATCAAATTAGATTTTGCCAGTAAGTAGCAACAGTTATAGCATTAGCATTTGCAGCCAAAAGATCGTCTTTTGAACATATGTCCTCCATCAAGGGGCTGATCAGCAGGTGTTCTGGATCTTGTAAAATGCTGCAGTCACAGAACTCATCATTGTTGACGAGCATGTTCCATTTCTTGAGATTGTTCTTGCAGCGTGAAACCCCCGTCCTCAGCCTGTTCAATGATTTCCAAATTCCATATGGCAAGTTGTGACCAGGTGCCATTTTTTCTGATAGAGGAATAGTTGGGTCTGTGATCTCTGTCTGCCATATCTTCACACGGGCAGCTTCTTGTGAGCCTTCGAGGGCTCTTACTCTCCACAAAAAGCTGTTTCTGGACTTAAGTCTCTGTCGGGCTGGTTGTTGGCCGAAAAGTGGATGCCTTGAATCGGTTTCTTGCCGTTTCTTCTCAGATGCTGCTGCTACCATTCTTCGGACATGAGGTGGAGAAATTCCTATAAGAGGGTAGATCTTCTGAAGTGGTGTTGGTCTAAGACACCCAGATACAATCCTGGAAGTCTCATTCAGAGCTATATCCACCTCTTTGGAATGTGGAGAAGAAAGCCAAACTGGTGCTGCATACTCAGCAGCTGAGAAGCTCAGTCCAGGGGCTGACGTTCTGAGAGTGGTGGGGTGAGCACCCCGTCACCTTCGTTTTAGGCATCTTAGTATGTTATTTCGTGCAGATACTTTACTTTTGGTGTTCAAGCAATGTTGCTTGAAAGACAAAGTTCGATCGAGGGTGACACCAAGATATTTTGGTGTAAAACAATGAAGGATTGTTTCACCTTGCCACTTAATGTTCAATGTCCTCTTTGCTTCTTTATTTCGCAAGTGGAAAGCACAAACTTGCGTTTTGGCTGGATTTGGCTTAAAACGTTGAGCAAGTGAGAGACAAATATGGCTGCAGTGACAAGCCCTAGCCTTTAGAGGATGATGATATGTTCTTGCTCCCTTTCATGCAGGGGCAGCTGCATCTTAAGTGCTGAAGTGCTGCAGCACAATTGTTTTATTTGAAAATAAATTACTTTAATAATATTATCTACATTCAAATACCGCGCATTAATTATACGTCAGCCAAAGATCAGGCTATATTTCAACTCCCCTTACACCGAGGTATCTAGTCCTGTGCCCCTCAACGCGGAAGGCTTCCTCTTCCTTTCTTAGTTTATTGCCAGGATACACGAACTCGGCATTTTGCTCATGCGTGCCGAACCTTTTCGTTGTGCTGTTGGGACAACAGCCAAGACCAGAGCCAAGACATTCTTCATTTGACCACAGAGTGGCAGCACGGGTCACATGAAATAAAAACGTGGCCGGTGGCACTTTCTAGGCTCTGCGGTGGCATTTTAGAGGGAATCGCTCAAAGCAAACGATGTGGAAAATTAGTGGGAGCTATAAGCTGTTCTCACCATAACGTTTCTTAACACTCCCTACTTGCTCTTGAGTGTTTATGTGTGAATGCTCCTGTACGTTTCTAAATATATTTATTACTTAGAGGGGAGATGGGTTACAACGCACAACTGATTTCTTTGATCAACCGCCAGTGATATCCTGTCCAAAATTACGCTGAGGAAGGTCTCTATATTAAAGTACAATATCTATTGACTTATGGTTTTATAATAGTACCGAACATAATAATTACCATTATAGGCGAGTTGCATACGACTGTTTATGTTCGACGATAATTATAACTTTATTATATGTTTTAACATAAATATTCATAAATATCTGTGGGATTCAGTAACTTCAGTTATTAGTGAACGGGGAGCGCGCTGGGTGGTTTGCTGACTGAACAGAGCGCATGCGTGGGTCAAGGCACTCCGAACGCAGAGACCATTCACTTTGCTTGACAACACAGAAATATGTTGGATTTTGAGCGCATGCGCGAAGGTATCCTCATCTAATTGGCCACACGACTGTTTCTTGAGTTCTGATTGGTGGGAGAAACTGTCTCATAATGAAAAATAATGTTATAATGAGCCTCATTATGATACAGTTTCCCGACACATAATGTTTACATTTCGACATAAATATTATTATAACTATTATAATGTGTACAGGTAGTTTATGATGGTGGTGTTTGTTGTTTTAAGAGTGAAACAGCGAGGCCATCTGCCCCTGTGATGTTCATGATGGAAATTATTACTGATCTTGATAGGGGACATTCCAAATCCATCTTCGGCCGACTAATGGTTAACAAACGTTGACAGCTGAGGTGCCAGTATCCGTTTCTAGGAATTTGTTCTTCATTATACATGGATGGTTTAGTTGGGGACAGGTCAGCAATATACAATGTGTAAATAAAATGCACATAAGCAGAGTCATCTCTGTAGAAGTCCGGCCTCATGGCGAATTCGTTAGCGCGGTAGGCTTTGTCCCATAGGGTCCCGGGTTCTATTCCCGGCCGGGCCATCAGGGATTTTCTTCTCCTGGAGTTGACTCCCCTGGCCCGGGAACTGGACGTCTTCATTATCACTTCATCTTCATTCGGACACGCAAGTCACCCACGGGCGTCACTTGCAAGACCTGCACCAGGCCTCCCAGGAGCTCACACGATAACAAGTAGTTCCGTGACGAACTAAAGAGCCTACTTTTCTTAAAATGAGATCCATGCTCATCTATATAGACCTATCTAGAATAATGACGAAATCAAGTTGGTAATAGTATCATTTCGAAGTACTGCAGTTTGAAATACACCTAAAATAATGTAGCCTAATAGAATAACTTACTACAGTTGTCTGCCCTGGTGACTCTGAATATATTCTTAGTTCCATCTCTTAAGGTATAGAATGCACATACAACATTTGGTTGAAGTCGAATGGCTAATAAGGACGGTATATCTCTCATAAGTTAACAGCCCTGGGGCTTGTTTGCAGCAACTCGCCAATCTTCTCTATTCTCCGCCATCCTCTTCAATTCACGAAATGATTTGGTGTTCGTGTCTGTCATTAATTGTGTGATGTATGCAAGTGGTGGTCTTCCTCTAGTGTTTTTCCCTTCTAACATCCCTTCGATGACTCTGGCTGGCAGGTTATTATGTCTGAGAATATGTCCCAACATATTTGCTCTTCTTGTTTTCAGGGTCTTCATAAAGCTTCTACTTTCTCCTGCTCTTCTGAATACCTCTTCATTTGTCATATGTTGTATCCAACTGATCTTAAGCATTCTTCTCCAGCACCAAGCCTCAAAAGCCATCAACTTCCTCTCTTCTGACTTCCCTATTGTCCAGGTCTCACTACCATACAAAGCCACACTCCACACGTATGTCTTCAACAGTCTTTTTCTTATTTTTAGGTCAATACTTCTGGATGTGAAGAGATTCTTATATCTATTAAAGGTGTTCTTTGCCTGAATAATTTTACTCCAAATTTCTCGTTTGCTGGTTCCATCATACGTTATCAAGCTTCCCAGATACTTATATTCCTTCACATGTTGTATTCTATCATTCTCGATATAAATTGCTGGTGCTCTTCTATGATCTTCCTGGTTCCGACTGCATACGAGTATTTTTGATTTATTTTTATTCATCTTCATGTTGAATTCGTTTTTAAGGATGTTATTCATTACATGAAGTGTCTGTTGAAGATCATCTTCATTATCTGTTGTTAAAGCAATGTCATCTGCGAATCGGAGCATGTCAATCTTTTCCCCATGTATATTTACTCCAACTTGAATCTCTTCTCTTATCCTATTTATGGCATCTTGGACATACAAATTAAATAAGTAAGGAGATAGCGAGCATCCTTGTCGTACTCCTTTTCTTATTTCAACCTCTTCCTGGTTATTGCCAGATCTTATTATTCCCCTTTCATTCTTATATAAACTATGTATTATTCTTCTATCTCTATAAGAGATTCCCACTTTCTTTAGTAACTTGAACAGTATATTCCAATTCACGTTGTCAAAAGCTTTCTCCAGATCCACGAATGCTAGATATGTTGGTATTCCTTTTCTATTTCCCTTTTCAATTATTTGTCTTAGAGTTAATATTGCTTCTCTTGTTCCAATGCCCCTTCTGAATCCAAATTGGTCGTCTGTAATGTAGTTATCAAGGTTGTTCTCTATTCTCCTAAGTATAATACGTGTAAGAATTTTAGATGCATGTGTTGTCAGGCTTAATGTCCTAAATTGATCGCAATTCTGTGCTCTGGCCTTCTTTGGAATTGGAATTATTATGCACTTAGTAAAGTCAGTTGGTACTATTCCAGTTTCATACATTTTGCACATCATTCCATACATTGCACCTTCAGTTTTCTCTCCGCAGTTATTTAATAGTTCTGCAGGGATTTTATCTACACCTGGTGCTTTTGTGTCTTTTAAATCTTTCAGTGCTCTTTTAAATTCCGATTTTAGTATTTGGTCACCTCTATTCTCTGCATCTATCTGTCTTCTTCCTCTATTACTTCCTTATTCATAACTTCATCTCCATAGAGGCTCTCTAGATATTCTTTCCATCTCTTCCATACCTTTCCCTCTTCATACAGGTATTGTCCATTCTCATCTTTAATACCACATGTCTTCTGTTTCTTCTCACCAAAAAATTGCTTCACATTTCCATATGCTTTTTCTAAGTTATTTGCTTTAAAATCGGTGTCTATTTCATCACATATATCACATAAGTATTTTTCTTTGTCTCGCTTGCTTTTCCTAACGATTTCATTTCTCAGTCTTCTATAATGTTGTTGTCCTTCGTCACTTGTGGCGTTTTTGAACCTTCTTCTTTCAGTTATCATTTCTACAAATTCCTCACTTATCCATGCTTTCCTGCTGTTTTTATTTTTATTTTTTAGCAGTTCCTCTGCAGTTCCTAGTATTTCCTCCTTCAGAATTCCCCACTGACTTTCTATTGGTTTCTCGAATATGTCAGTATTTCTTTCAATCATTTCATCTGTTCTTCTTTGGAACTCATCTCTAATATTTGGCATCTTAAGTTTTGTCACCTGTAGATACTCAATTTTTCTCGTAACGATGTTCTTATATTTGAGTTCCGTGTGCATCATGACTAGATTATGATCGCTTACGATATCTGCACCTGGATAACTTCTGCAATTTTTAACCTGGTTCTTAAACCTTTCTTTTACCATTATGTAATCCAATTGCGCTCTTCTCGTGTCTCCAGGAGCTTTCCAAGTGTATCGTCTTCTCTTGGGATGGTTGAAGAGTGTATTTGTTATGACTAATGAATTCGATCAATCGTTCACCTCTCTCATTTCGGACTCCCAGTCCAAACTGCCCAACAGTTGTTCCCTCTGTTCCTTCCCCTACCGTTGCATTCATGTCCCCCATAATGATTACATTGTCTTCTGCTCTTGTTCCTTCTATCAGGTGATTTAGATCTTCATACATTCTTTCAATTTCCTCGTCATCTTCATTTGTAGTTGGCATATATGTTTGAATTATAACAGTATTGTTTGGCTCCGTATTTATCTTGACTAGAATTATCCTATCACTATGCTGCACATATCCCGCTACTCTGAGTCCCATGGATTTTCCATAATCACTCCTACCCCATTTCTTCCGAGCGGTCTGTCTTCCGGCCCTGAGTAGATTATTCTGTAGTCATCTGGCCAAAAGTCACCCGTGCCAGGCCATCTCATTTCAGAAATACCGAGAATATCTATTTTTAGCCTACTTTTCACATTTTGCAAAAATGAGGAAAAAGTAGTCTTATGAGATCGGGCAAATGTGTGTCTGTCTGTCTGTCTGTCTGTCTGTCCTTCTGTCTGTCTGTCTGTCTGGCTGTGTGTGTGTCCCCCCCTATCAACTCCTAAACGGCTGGAGCAATCAAAACAAAATTTGGTAGGAGTAAAGGTCTATACCCGAATATCTCACGACCATATTTGAAAATGATCTCAGTGCTACCAACTGCTAAAAAATCGCTATTGAAATTTGAGCTCCATGTTGGATATCTTGGAAGGTATGAATGGGAGATATTTCAAAATTGGCATACGTATAGATAATAATATTGCAGTTTAATTTCCAGGAGGCCATACATCGCTGTGTAGCCAAAATGATTATAAGCCTGCTGATTGGTCCAATTTTTAAATGCACATAACTTCTACACTATCAATTGGAATTCAACCAAATTTCGTATGTTGTATGCATACATAACCAGATATGACTGAGCGTATTCTTAAGACCCACCAGGGCTGCCAACTGTTAATAAATGCTCCTAATTTATTTTATCCAAATACCAATATATCAGAAAGTATGCAAGCCAATAGCTCTAAACTTTGCACACGTATAGTACCTGGCATTCTAGACGAATTTGGAGTAACTAATATACGTCAGTGCTGCCAACATGATTCCAAGCCTGCTGATAGGTCCAATTTTAAAATGCATGTAACTTCTATAGTAACTAATGGATTTCATTCAAAATTGGCACAACAATAGATCATATTATTTCAGATTATTTCTGACCAATACATGTATGGCATTGTTGCCAACATGATTTTACGCGCGCTGTTAGATCCAATGTTTAACTGCATGTAACGTCCATGCTATTCATTGGACTTCAACCAAATTTTGTATTTTGTACCTTAAGAGACGGAACTAAGAATATATTCAGTCATCAGGGCTGCCAACTGTAGTGCTCTATTAGGATACATTATGCCAGGTATACAGTATTTCGAACTAATTGGAAATTTCGATATTAGCAACTTAATTTCGTCATTATTCTAGATAGGTTCATATTCTGTAGAATAATCATTGGCATGAAAAGTAGGCTGTATAGTTCTTCACGGAACTTCTTGTTAATCTCTTCATTTCTATTTTCAGGTTTTCTAGCTTCCCCACCTTTAATAATGTGTTAACATTCCATGTTCCTATTTCCCTTACGCATTTCTGTTTCTTGCGTTTGTTAATAATACCATTATTTCCTTTAGTTGCCCCCACCCGAAGATCCGAATGGGGAGCTATTTTACCTCCGGAGAATTTAACCAAAGAGCTTTCCATCATGAGCTGCTGATTCTTGGGATATCCAGTCGGATCTTTAATGGAGTGGTTTCCCGTTGCCTTCTCCATTCTATGGCGTTGGCCATCTGTCGGCTCTTCCGCCTTTAGGAGCAGTTTCCCACCCCAAGGGCAAGAGAGTGCCCTTCTTCTAACCGCTCATCCGCCCTCCTAAAAGACCGTTGGCACTTGAGAGAAGGTGGTCTCCTTATCCCGGGAGAAGTTCGGTGTCTGATATATGCCTATTATATGGACATATACCTTTTACTCATTATCCCGAGTACTGGGCTGCCTCTTCCGCCATCTACACTGTTCCGTAGTCCATCTACTCCACTGTCTATGCCGTTGAGGACTTCACCGTAACCCTGGCAAGGGACCCTTACAAGGTACTACCAGCCGGGTCAGCTGGACCGAGGTTTTTTAAAGAGGTGTTACTCCTCTATCACTCACCACTTTGTCCTGGCTTGTGACAGGCAGAGCCTGGCTTCCCAAACATTGGGCCCAGGTTGGCGGGGTTAAGGACGTTATATGCTGTTTGATATTGGATTTATCAGTGCGCGTAAAATCATGTTGGGAGCAATGTCATGTATGTGATGCTCAGAATTAATCTGAAATATTACGATCTATTTAGGTGCCAATTTTGGATAAAATCCATTTGTTAGTATAGAAGTTACATGTAATTAAAAATTGAAACTATGAGGAAGCTTAGAATCATGTTGGTAGCACTGACGTATATTAGTTACTCCTAATTAATCTAGAATGCCAGGTACTATACGTGTGCAAAGTTTAGAGCTGATGGCGTGCATACTTTCTGATATATTGATATTAGGATTAAACAAATAAAGAGAGCATTTATTAACAGTTGTCAGCCATGCTGGTTCTTAAGAATACGTAGTCCTAACTGTTATGGTACACAAAGCACATACGAAATTTGGTTAAAATCCATTTGTTAATATAGATGTTATATGCATTTTAAAACTGGACCTATCAGCAGGCTTAGATTTGTGTTGGCAACACTGATGTACATAAGTTACACCAAAGTAAGGTAGAATGTCTGATACTATACATGTGAAAAGTTTAGAGCTGTCGGCTTGCATACTATCTGATACATTGGTATTAGGGTAAAAACATGGAGAGAGCATGTTTTAACAGTTGGCAGCCCTGGTGGCTCTTTAGAATACGCACAGTCATATCTGTTGTAGTACACCTAGTACATACCAAATTTGGTTGAAATCCAATCGATAGTATAGAAATTACAAGCATTTAGAAAATGGACCTATCGGCAGGCTTAGAATCATGTTGGCAACACTGGCATGTATGGACTTCTGAAAATTAATCTGGAATGCTATCTCTATATATAGACTATAAAACTGAAAGTTTGTCTGTTTTTTCTGAATTTCCACGGAAATTCGCGTTATTTGCGCGTTTCAGTGTCGAGGGAGGGAGCACCCAGCAGCTATCGTTGGTCTCTGAATTCACCCGCAGTGAAACTCTCTCTCTCCCGGCATCGGAGGGGAATGTCCAAGAAACTTACAGGACATTTCCGGGTAACACGATCAGGGCATCAAACTCGTAACAAACAGCCCCAGACTAAAGCCATCACCACGGCATCGACCACTACAACCGCAAGCACAGCAACGACCAGCAGTACCGGCAGCCACTTGGAACGTACAGACTCGGACGTTTCCAACGTATCCCAGGCAACTACAATCTCCGTTATGATGGCACAAGACGTCGCTGACATCAAGGTCGTTGTTGGCAACTCTGGCACTGTACATACTCTAATGACAGTTGGTCCCCCTGCTGGAGGGTTGTTGACCCATTAAGAGGAAGGGTCGTTTTCTTACCTGCGTCAAGCAGGACTCACTTGCAAGTAGGTAGCAGTGGCTACCGGAAATGGTGTCATAGCACGCATGTAATATCTACTGTACTTGTTCAGTGTTTAATCATGTACATACAATGTAAAATATATTTCTTTATACAGTCCACCACATCGTATTCTATGTATTCGACATAAGTTTTGGTCCTCCGGGCCTGATTATATGGCAAGGAAAACAGTGAAAATTGAACTCGTGTGATCCCAAGACAGCATGGCTTCGCACGAATGGCGTGGGTTGTTGGCGGCATGGCGACTACTGGACAACAGAATTCATCATCCTGGTAAGTCACCGATCATCCTTAATTATTCCTTGTGACTCATATGCATTCCTTTGTTTCTCCATTCAAAACTGTTCGTTTGTACTTGCAATGTATTGGTATTGCTAGTGATCACACATGATTTCGCCCGTAAAACTGTATGTTATTTGTACGCAGTTTTCCCGCAACTCTTTGAAACAAAACCAGGAGTTCATCTTTGTATTATGTAAATATGTTAGGTATTTGTCTTTTCGTTTTGTCATTCTTTTACGTATAGGCATTTGGTCTATTGTGATTTTATATCATTCATCAGTTTATTGGGAATTGCTAGTGAAAAATGGAACAAAAGATAAAATCACTGTGTAGCAAAAGGGGTAGGTTAAAGGCTAGCTTATCTCGCATACAAGGCTTCGTAGAGAAATTAGATTCTCAATCTAAGGACGTAGATCAGTTGGAAGATCGACGGGCTCACTTATCAAAAATCTGGGAAGAATATGAAACAGTTCAATCACAAATAGAGGATTTGAAAGAGGATGAATCATTTCAAGCAGAACAAGAATCTTATCGCTCCGACTTTGAGGAGCAATACTTCAAAACATCTGGTCTTATAAGATCCATAAACAGTGCAATTTCCAAGTCAGCAACTTCGCTAAGTGATTCTATTGGTGAATCAACTTCCAGTTCGCAAACACGTTCAGTTAAACTGCCTCAAATAAGTTTACCTACATTCGCAGGTGATTATTTAGAATGGCCCAATTTTGCCGATACCTTTAAGAATCTCATTCATGAAGATGCAAATTTGTCAAAAATACAGAAATTTCATTACCTAAAATCAGTGGTATCAGGCAGGGCGGCAGACGTGTTACAGTCTCTAGAAATATCTGCAGCGAATTACGACATAGCGTGGAACCTGTTAAATGAAAGGTTCAATAACCGGCGAGCAATTGTTTCCTCCCACATTAATTCGGTCCTTCAGATTAACAAAATAGAAGTAGAATCTTCCAAGGCATTAAGAGACTTGTATGACGGCTTCAGAAGGCACATACAGTCGCTATCAGCGCTTGGTCTGTCTTGTGAAGAACAATTAGATGCCATTTTGATACATTTAATAACAAACAGATTTGACGCTGAAACATTAAAAAAATGGGAGACCTCGTTACCAACCTTTGATCTTCCATCGTATCAGACACTGGACAAATTTCTACTCGAAACATGTAATGCATTGGAATCGATCGAAACTAAGAATTGTGATCGCACAAAACAGCTGAAGCAGGTAGGCGTTTCATCTAAACCGAATGCGTCTGGTTTCAAACAGAGGCCATTCACGAACCCAGGAAAAAATTGTTTCCTTTCACAGAAAAATCAGAAATGCCCGCTTTGCACGGAGGAGCATCCCATATTTAGATGCAGAACCTTCACTTCTATGGGTGTTTATGACAGATGGCGGGAGATCAAGAAGCATAAGCTCTGTGTTAATTGCCTGTCTGGAAATCACTTCGCTAACGAGTGCACTCGTTCATGTTGTAAGCTGTGCAAGGATAAACACAACACCTTGCTTCACAGGGACCAAGGGTCACCGAACCACAATAATAGTCAAACTTCAAACAAGAGTATTGTGTCCAATAATACTTCATTGTCTCCCCTTAATGAGCAACATAGTAGTAATGCTGTTTCATTGCACAATCACAACAATGATGTTTCCTCTCATGTATTGTTGTCGACAGCAGTAGTGAATGTCAACAATTCAGAGGGAAAAACCCGTCATGCTCGGGTTGTGTTAGACAGCGGCTCGCAACTCAACTTCATAACCAGGGAATTAGCTCATCAATTACGATTGTTAAAGACAATGACTAATATTCCGATACATGGGTTGCATAACACTACCATCAAGGTGGGGTCGGTGGTAAGAACAAAGATTTCTTCGCGGTTCGGTTCCTTTGAACGAATCATGACATTTCACGTAATACCTTCAATTACTGGTCAGTGCTTACCCACTAAAAATATCAACATCACAGATTGGAGTATTCCAGAGTTTATATTAGAAAACCTTGCGGATCCTCAATTTAATGTGTCATCATCCATAGACATTCTCATTGGAGCAGAATTCTTTTACGATCTTATCGGCGCAGAACAATTTCAGCTCGACAGTTTCTCAAACAAACTACCGTTGTTTCGCAACACGGCTCTTGGCTGGGTAGCAGCAGGTAGTGTTGGTTTGTCTGAAAAGCACGCAGATAACAGTTCTTCCTGCCTCTTCGTGTCAGGTAAGATATTCAATGAGCCGGGGAAAGCACTGCTTGGCCAAGGACATTCTGAGCAAGAGATTAGTGAGAGGCTATTTACTGACGGTCACAGAAGGAATCCACAGGGTAGGTTCATAGTCCCACTACTCCTTAAAGAGGACCCGAGTCAGCTAGGTAGCAATGTTAATGAGGCAATTAGACGGTTTCACAGCCTAGAGAAGCGTTTTGAAAGGCAGCCCCAAGTCAAGTCGGAGTACGTACAGTTTATGAGAGAGTACACTGAACTGGATCATATGGAGGAAATTCCCAGTAATGAGATAAACAAACCATTACAGTACTACCTTCCGCATCATTGTGTATTTAAGGGTAATTCATTGACAACGCGCACTCGCGTGGTATTTGATGGCAGCTCGAAGGGCGATTCTGTATTATCCCTCAATGATTTGTTATTAGTAGGACCATCTTGGCTTTCAGATAATAAAGACGAATGGCCTTCACAGCAGAGGCATAGCTCTCAAGAATTACCTGAAGTTAGGAAAACTAAAATTGTTCTAGTGTCATCTACAGAATCCCTTGGATCGAATCTGATTAACAGATACTCTTCCTGGAGCAAGCTGATTAGAATAACAGCTCTCGTGCTCAGATTTATCAAAAATCTTAAAACTAAAACAGACAGACAAACAGGTGCTCTTAATCCGGTAGAACTAGAGCAGGCTAAGTATTTATGGTGTAAAATTGCGCAAGGTTCTGAATTTTCACAAGACATAAAGGCTCTCATACAAAATTTGCCACTACCCAAGGGAAGCAAATTACATGGATTAGCACCGTATTTGGATGAGCAGGGTCTGTTACGGGTAGGAGGCCGTCTGCAAAATACTAAACTATCGGTCAACAGAAGACATCCTATTTTATTACCTGGCAATCATCGCATTACAATAATGTTATTTGATCATTTTCATTTTGTTTTTCTTCATGCTGGAGCTCAGACTTTATTGACAATGATGCGACAGCAATACTGGCCTCTATGTGGGAGGAACGGTGCTCGAAAGGCAGTGTATCGATGTAAGACGTGTTTTCAATTCTCGTCTCGGCCGTATCAACCGATAATGGGATCGCTACCTGAAAGGAGAGTAGTTCCCAGTCGACCATTTGCATCTTCAGGAATAGATTTCTGTGGCCCAGTATATTTACGGCCTTCCTCCAGGAAGGGCGCTCGGATTAAGGCATATATAGCTATGTTTGTTTGTTTTGCCACAAAGGCTGTACATATTGAACTTGTAAGCGATCTGTCTACAGCTGCTTTTTTAGCATTACTGAAAAGATTCATGGCTAGACGAGGAACTTGCACCCACATATTCACTGACAACGCAACTAATTTCGTAGGTGCATCACGTGAGCTAAAGAAATTCTTTAATGATATGAATACCAAGCAGTCACTCATAAGCTTTGCTACTGAGAAGGGGATTCAGTGGCATTTTAGTCCTCCTGGTTCACCTCACTTCGGAGGGTTGTGGGAGGCTGCAGTTAAATCAGCTAAGTATCACCTTAAGAGAATAGTAGGAAATGCTGCATTGTCGTTTGAAGAAATGACTACAGTGCTTGTACAGATAGAGGCAGTTTTGAATTCGCGCCCCCCTCTGCCCACTATCCTCTGATCCCAATGATCCGGAAGTATTAACCCCATCCCACTTCCTGATCGGTGGCTCATTTCATCTTCCTGTGGAAGAAGATGTGTCTCAGACTCCCTTGAATAGACTGAAGCGCTGGCAACTGCTTCAGGCTATGTTCCAGCAATTTTGGCGTCGATGGTCCAAGGAATATCTCGGACAACTCCAACAGCGTTCTAAATGGCGGTCGCCCGGACAATCCCCACAAATCGACACTCTGGTTGTTCTGAAGGAAGAGGGTGTGCCTCCATTTCATTGGAAACTGGGCCGTGTCGCAGCAGTGCATCCAGGAACCGACGGAGTTACGAGGGTTGTTACCATCAAAACACCCAGCGGAGCTCTTTTGAAAAGAGCAGTGTCAAGACTTTGCCCATTGTTAAGTGAAGAGAAGTGAATTGTTTAAATGTTTGTGTACATAGTGTTTATTTCAACTCTTATTCCAGTTAATAGAACAAAGTGACAGTATTTAATTGTTGTTTGAAATATTTGCTATTTCAAGGGGGGGAGTATGTTGGCAACTCTGGCACTGTACATACTCTAATGACAGTTGGTCCCCCTGCTGGAGGGTTGTTGACCCATTAAGAGGAAGGGTCGTTTTCTTACCTGCGTCAAGCAGGACTCACTTGCAAGTAGGTAGCAGTGGCTACCGGACATGGTGTCATAGCACGCATGTAATATCTACTGTACTTGTTCAGTGTTTAATCATGTATATACAATGTAAAATATATTTCTTTATACAGTCCACCACATCGTATTCTATGTATTCGACAGTCGTCTTGGAAAACATCCAGCAAAGGTTGACTTTTTAGAGGTCGGCCCAGCAGATCAGGACCCAGGGGAACAGGCAGAGGACGACTTCGACGAGGACGACATCCAGCCTCCGCCAGTGCAACCGCTCAACCCTTGGTGCAGCTTACATCCGAGGACTGGACATCCCACTAACACAGAGGGTCTTCAATCTTGCCCAGGCCTTGAAACAGCTGCTACCGGACGCGGCAACCACACTGTGTCTACTATCCCTGTGGCCGTCCATGGATCAGGCTCAGCGCAAGTACGCTTTCAACTTGCTGTACATTGCGCTCACCAGAGGTTGGGGGCAGGCGCTACAACTAGATCAAGCCACCGGGGACGAAATTACAACGCTCCCCGAAGGCTTTCACCTCCAACCAACTCCCCCGTTCGACAGCGGTCTCCCGCGGCAGAGGAGGAAGAGGACGAGGGGCGGCCAACACCACGGCGGCACCGGCCCAGTAATCAGCAACAGACGCAGACTCCGGGACCCTCCTCTTCCTGTCTCGGAACCTGCGTCCGAGGCGATTGCCTCGAAACCAGCTCCTTCAACGCCACGGAAAAAGACGAAAACCACACGGCGAAGCAAGACACCCAGGAAGACACCTCCGCAGACGCCCCAGAAACAGTATTCAGCCATGGAGAAGAAAGTGTTAGTTAAAGTGAGGAAACAACCGAAAGGCAGTCCCATGCGGAAGTTTCTGACCTCTCCCAAAATTTGGGAATGTACGGATAGTGATTCGGAATGACTTTTCTTGTGACTTGATTCATGTGAGTGTGGATTGAAGGATCTGTTCGTTTTAATACCCGTTGGGGACAGTATTTAGAGGAAGGAGGTGGGCCTGTTTACCCCCCTTCTCTCTCCTTGTCTTTGTGAAATGATTTGGATGCCATTTTGTGGTATTTGTATGTTGAATTGATATTGTATGATTACTTTTCTTTATTATGTAAAATTTTTTTGATCAGTAATAAAGCTTCGGCTTTGGGCCAGCTCCTTCGCTCGACGCAGGCTGCCCCAGGTACACGCGACTCGCTCTTTGCTCTATAAAGCGGAGCTGGGGTAGTGCGGGCGTCAGTCTAGTGTCGAGGGAGGGAGCACCCAGCAAAATAAAAGTTTTGTCTGTCTGTTGGTTTGTTTGTTTGTTTGCCTGTCTGTCTGTCTGTGTACAACTATGTGTCCTTATAACTTGAGAACGGCTGGGTGGATCAACGTAAAATTTGATATAGATATCCTTCAGAGGCACGACACTAATCATTGATGTAACTCTTCTCCGTGACTCTCATAACAGGGGGCCTACCCCCTTGAAAAACGTGCTGAAATAAGCGTAGAAGGGTGAGACAAAACTCATTTTCAGTCCAATGCAATTCCACTAATTACATTACTGTGAAGGTTTGCAAACGGCTATAAGGTTATAACGGATCCAAATTAAGCTGAAATATTCATCAATATCAATACATATAACGCGCTTAAGGGGTCAAGGGGTACTCTAGAATTTTTAACGCGATTTACACGTGCGGGTATGGTACGGAAGGTCTATTATATTCCTATCCCTATATTGTTATATTATTATTATTATTATTATTATTATTATTATTATTATTCTTTTAATTATTATCATTATTATGGCGTATGTCAGAAACAAAAATCGGGGCCCCTAAAGAGCCGTAAAGGGTCCCCGAAATCTATATTTTAAGGCTCTAAAACCAACAGTTTCTTAGATATTCCCAGAAAACTAATTTCATTTATTAAACTAACTAGCAGGTACACGCGGCTTCGCCCGCGATCAAGACAATGGGGACGATGCATTATTGCTGATAATTGGTCTATTCTATTACAGCAATCGCGGCTATAGGTGGATCCATTCTAATTCTGAATATACTGATACTTACAGTAGCCTATATTGATATGAGCAGCAAAGTGGGAAGTTTATAGAGTTGTGAAAGTCTGCAGGGATCGATGTTACATTATGTTAACACATTTTAAAATTACGTTTTTGGTTTTGCCATCTTCTGCTGAGACATAACGATTTTGTTGTCCGGATGCTCGCGAGCACGCCACATACAGTTGCCCATGGGAAAAAATGGTTTTTTCTAAATGTACCCGTGCTACTGTTAAGTGTGTGTCATTTCGCTTTGTGAAAGAAATTGCGAATATTGTTTGAAGAGGGAACTGCACTCTTCCACACTGGAATGGCAAATCTATCGGAATATGGGGAATTAAAAGTATTCTTACTTAAGCTATTCTGGATGTAATTTGGCCATACTTATTGAAGATTTGAACGTCAACATATCGCTATTAATAGACCTATAGTTAAATATCTCTCACCTTGGCCGCTGATGTACATTATGCAGTCTCTTCCAGTGTTACATCCCAGGGATTGAAATTCTCCAACAACCCTTTTGTCTCACATGCCTCTCTAAGTAATTAAAATTCCTGATTGTTAATGTTTGAGTCTTCAGTTTTTTAACTGGTTAGATGTAGCCCTCCATGTCTCGCTCTCCTGAGCTAATCGTTTCATCTCTACATAGCTACCACACTCTACATCCGAGGCAAACTGTTTAACCCTGGTTTACCCCTACAGTTCTGGTCCTCGA
The DNA here is from genome assembly GCA_946902985.2 of Meconema thalassinum. Classification (NCBI taxonomy): domain Eukaryota; kingdom Metazoa; phylum Arthropoda; class Insecta; order Orthoptera; family Tettigoniidae; genus Meconema; species Meconema thalassinum. Next base: position 16,690,585 of record OY714911.1, on the reverse strand, counting down.
CCCTCCCATCCATAACTAAGCTTGCTATTCCTGGGTGTCTTAGTATGTGTCCTACTAACCTATCTCTTCTCGTCATTAGCAGTCATCAGGAACATCTCTCCTCTCCCACTCGTCTTAATACCTCTTCATTTGTTACCCTATCTACCCATCTGATCATCATTCTCCTGTATCACCATATTTCAAAAGCTTCAATTCTCCTCCTTTCTGCTGCACCATTAGTCCATTAGGCCAACTCAGCAACTTTTCTAGGTTTAAGCCGTGCCTTGTGCGGGGATTCAATGGCCGTGAAAGAAAAATACAAACTTTATTGAAATAAGTTTGCCCAATTCCTCAGTAAGAGTAATTAAGAAAAAATAGTAATTTAACGTGACAGCCGGTAGAATACGACACATTCGTCTGTGAATATGGGCTGCTGATCATGGTAAAAAACGAAAAAAAAAACACATCAATATTGGCAAACAGAAATATTCAGTTAACAAGAAACAAATTTATAAAGAAAATGAAAGCATACCGTGCAAAATAGAAAGAATTGTAGAGTATTGTTTCTCGTATCTGGCGGCTTAAAATTAGCTAAATCAGATCTTTGTACCGACTGTCCTTGCTCAGTGCCAAAGGGTCGGAAAAAGTCAATTACAAATTGAATTTTCAAAAACCGTTTCTTAGTGAGCATCTACATACTCGGATCAACCAACTTGCAAAATTTCAGCTTTCTAGGTTTAGTGGTTTGAGCCCTGCGTCGAAGAGACAATTTTGGATTTTCAATGCCAAAGGGCCGAAAAAAGTCACTTGCAAATTGAATTTTCAAGAACCGTTTCTTAGTGAGCCTCTACACACGCGGATCAACCAACATGCAAAATTTCAGCTTTCTAGATCTAGTGGTTTGAGCCCTGCGGTGATGAGTCAATTTTGGATTATATATAAGAGATGAAGGAATGCAAGCCAGTAACAATGACAACAGTATCTCAAGGGGTGACATCCAACAATCCATCTATTTCTGGAAGAAGTAATGCCTCTCCATTTATTACATTTCTGTGAAAGGTTCAAAATGGCTATAAGGTTATCACGGAACCAACTAAAACTGTAAAATTCATCACTGCGCTTAAGGGGTTTCAAGGAGTAGGCCTACCCTAGATTTTATTCACACGACTTACACGTGCGATATGTCGTATGGAAAGTCTATTATATCTCCAAACAGCAACATTATTTTCAAGAAATCCTGATTTTAAATAGTAGACTATTTTCTGCTGATTTTAGGAATTTGGGCCATTGGAGGCTAAAAACACTTAAATTTTCATGCACCACAAGCCTTTATAATTTATAAAAGGGGTCTTCCTGTAGTTGGGCACTTGACACAACGGTTAGGGTCAGTTTGTATGTGACGTGTATTGCGATTCGTCTACGAGGTTTTCAATTGTATTTTCATGTCAGGAAGAACACGTTAGGTAAATTTAGTTTGAGAGCACATTTTAACTAATCATTTTTCTTTGTTAACAAATAGGTTCCAAGCCCCTAATCATTGCAACAGTAGCTCAATTGATAACGTCTGGTTATTAATACCGAAGACCGTTCGAAGAGCGGGTACTTCTGCTAGTTATCTATATGTGTAACAATTTTGGAATAGTTCGCATGCATAACTTCTGAGATATCTAACATAGAACTCAAATTTCAATTGCGATTAGCTGTTGGTAGCACTGACGTCAATTTCAAGTATGGCCGTGAGATCTTTACTCTTACCAAATTTGGTTTTGATAGCTGCAGCAGTTTAGGAGTTGATAGGGGGGGGGCACACAGACAAACATACAGAAGGACAGACAGACGCACATTTTCCCGGTTCAATCTCATGTCTACTTTTTCCTCATTTTTGTAAAATGAGAAAAGTAGGCTAAAAATTCTCCATAGAAAATTTAAATAATGTTGGATCAGGCGTTTAGGAATTGGTACGATGTCATTCACACAGACACACATCTCGGACACCTAGTGAGAGGGATACAATCTAGAGGTATTATTTCATATCTGTGCCATTTCTTGGTTCATATTATCACCATAAGCAGAATATTCAGGTACAATTACTTAAATGATCTGATGACCACAATGTCTTAACACAATAAGTAGCTTCCGAACTGTTAATACATTGAAATTTTAAGATTTTGCCTTTTATCTTGTTTCAATTAATTTGTTGATACACCAAATTGGCATACAATGGGGAGATATTCTCCAATAGTTTGCAAAACTATAAGCCTTGTCACGAGCTTAAAGGGATGTGCATTGGCTCAGGAACGTCTATAACTACCGGACCTGACACTGGCTGAGGACAGAGGAAACATGGCTGACGATCTTGGTGGTGTACATGCTTTGTTTATAATATGTTCTGTGGTTTTGTTTTTGGTGTGATAGTGGTGTGAATAATTTCGCTTAGCAATCGTCTCCCTTGATTATCTGTGCTTATTGATTATTGCTTAATGATATTTCACGTTCGTGTAAGTAAATGTCTGCATTAGTGCTTCATAAAAACTAGATACCGGTTCCTTCTGTTGCCCTTGAGATAGAATCAATACTATTGCCAAACAGTGGGTAAGTTGGTCAATTTATTATTCTGTTTAGTGTTTATAAATTATTGAAATGAAAATCCACAGCCTGCTTCCAGTCTCCGACCGGGTCAGGAATGGAATGAATGAAGCCCCTATCTAGCGGCGAGGATATGAACTGTGCCGGCTGCCGAGGCCTGACGCACTCCTCTGGAGCAATGATTAAATGAATGACAGATGAAATGAAATGATAGTGGAGAGTGTTGCTGGAATGAAACGTTGACAGGGAAAACCGGAGTACCCGGAGAAAAATGTTTATAAATTATTAGTAACGGTAATTCATTATGAGCAAGCATAGTAATAATTAACGTATTCCATTTTAGCCTATTTTCATTTTATGAAAAAAAAAATAGGCTTATGGGATCACCTTTTGTCCGTGTGTGTGTGTGTGAGTGTGTGCGTATGTGTGTCTGTCGCCCTAATAACTTCTAAACGGCTGGAGCGATTTCAATGAATCTCGGTAGGGCCATAGTACTATTTTGGCCCACCCCGACCGTGCCCGTCAAATTGTATTACGCCTCACCAATCCAACATGGCGGCTGTGCGAAATAATTCACCAGCATTCCATATCTCCGAAACTATTACCGATATCACCCTGATATATTGTAGGGTGATAAAGGGCACTACTACACGTTCACCTCTAGAACTAGCAAAAACCTGTTAACTACAAAACCAACATGGCGGCCAAGCCAAGTTGAACTTTAAAATAGACTTTTCTCGCGATTTAACCATCCACACGCAATGCAACTTGGTTCATCAAATGCTTGAACATATTGTAATGCGTTGGCATCTAATTTAGTTCAATTGTCTAGATAACCTTAAAATGGCGCCTGAGCGAAATATTCACTGGCATTCTATATCTATGAAACTATTACTGATATCACCCTGAAATTTTGTAGGGTGCTACTAGAAGTTCAGCTATGAGATTTTCAAAAACCTGTAAAGTACAAAACGAACCTGGCGGCCAAGTAAAGTTGAAACATTTTAATAGACTTTTCTGAGCGCAGTGAAACTTGGAACAGTAAATGTTTATACATATTGTAATACTCCGGCATTTAATTTAGTTCAATTGTTCACATAACCTCAAGATGGCGGATGTGCGCATTTTTAAAATTAAGTTTTTATTTCTCGTGTATTAATCATGCGATCGAAGTGAACGTTTGAATAATGAACCTACGCAAAATTCGTCTTCTAATAGTATTGTTATATGCCACCCCCTAGTGGCACTTTTGTTAACTGGATTACGGTGGGGGTACAAAGCACAACACCAATTACTGCTTAAAGAAATAATTAACTTTATTGTGGCCAGAAAATTACACTAATCAGCAAATACAAGCAATTAGGAGCCTTACTCCAGTTTCCTCAAGTCTCTTACTTGAGCGCTCTTGGCCCTTCCACTTGTCAACAGATCACAGAAGTTAATCCGTCCTAATGAGTACGGTGGCCTTGACAGAAACTACCTGCTCCTCTCCTTTATGTTCTCCGACCACAATTACTTACGATCACTTGCTGCAGGCTATTTCGCTGTCCACAAGCTGGAGAATCAATGTCACTGGATTTCGTAACTCGCACAGCACTTCGTCACCACACTTCTGTCGCACAAGATAATCGCTCGCACTAGCTCGTAAAACACAATAACAACAACTGCTAGACAGGTCGCACTTATATAGCAGACCGGTGACTCAATAAATGCTTCTAGATCCATCCAGGGTTCACGGCTTCTCGAGGTTTCCATCGCTGGTCCAGTCACGAATATTCTGGACTATCCCTTTGTCTTAGTAGCCCTGTTGCATAAGGCGCGCGCAATACAGGAGGCAGGACACAGCCCAGCCCTGGGGCAGTTGTGACTCATGCGGCGAGTGATGACACAAACTCACAGCCGTAACAGTATATATAACTCTATGGCGTACATATATAAAAATCCAACATGGCGACCATCCGAATTATTTAGATGGTTCTCAATATCTACAAATATGTTACAGCAATCAAACTGAAATCTTGTATGTTGATAGAGGCAATTAACATAGGTATGTTACATAAAAATAGGCTGTGTAGTTCTTTACGGAACTTAGGTCTGAGAAGATCGTAAAATTGATTACGCAGGAACATAAACTACTTTTTAAATTGGCTGCAGTGTCCTCTCATCCTCTTATACGCCTGGTAGTTCAAGGATATCAATCTTATCACGTACTTGGTGTGGATTCCTGTTTTTATAAACTACCAGTAGACTTACCCATGCATATGCTAACATTATGGTGATATGCCTCGAAACTGTTGTGTGACTGGATGCAAATTCAATTATTGTGATGATAAGCCATTGGTGCCTATTATCCAATTTCCCATCGGAGGAATTTAACCCACACCCAACTGCATGGGGCTGATGACTATGAAGTCCCAAGCCCATAAATTGAATTAACGTCATGATAAGGGATAAATGGACAAGAAGCATTCATCGTGATGCTCTTCCTCTGACAGCTAATTCATCAGTTTGTGTCATACAGTTTATCCCTGAAATTTTTATTGCTGTTATTATTCCGCAGATGGCTCAGTTGTAACTGTACCTAGGAAAATAACAAAACTACACATCAAATAAATCTTCGTAGTCTACTGGTACCAGAATATTTTGTATCGAGTGTACTTGTTACAGTGTCATTTTATCTTATCAATGGGACTAACCTACATGTTTATGGATTCACATGGAAGTTATTTCTTGTATATACAGTAGGCTTAATTATCATTTTTGTGTTAGATGTGCATAAAATATGCCTTTTTAGCCTACTTTCGATTTTTGCAAAAAATTAAAGTAGACTTATGAGATCAACACTGGGCGAAAAAAGTGTGTCAGTCTGTGTGTGTGTATGTGTGTGTGTGAGTCTGTGTGTACTCTGAATGTCTGCCCCCCCCCCCTTATCAATTCGAACACGGTTAATGCGAATTGAACGAAATTTGGTACAAAGGTAGCACTAGCAAAGAACAGTGTCATGTTTTATATCGCCGCCATCTTGACGGAAACGTAATGGCGGCCACACAAATGTACAAAGCTTAAATCAAATTACGACTAACCTGATCATCCGATCTCTACCAAATTTTGCAACAACATACCTTTATGGGGGGAGCATCCTTTGACCAAACCAATAGGTCATCAGCGTAATAGTTTGCGGATGGCGGCCATCTTTGTGTGAAAATCGATTCCCCCTATTAATTCGAACACGGTGCAAACGAATGGAACGAAATTTGGTACAGAGGTAGTACTAACAAAAGGCACCTCAGTGTCATGTCTTATATCGCCGCCATCTTGACGGATACGTAATGACGGCCACACAAATGTTCAAAGCTTAAATCAAATTACGATTAACCTAATCATCCGATCTCTACCAAATTTTGCAACAACATACCCTTATAGAGGAAGCATCCTTTGACCAAACGAATAGGTCATTAGCCTAATAGTTTGCGGATGGCGGCCATCTATGTGTGAAAATCAATTCCCCCTATTAATTCAAACACGGTGAAACCGAATGGAACGAAATTTGGTACAGAGGTAGCACTAGCAAAGGGCACCTCAGTGTCATGTTTTATATCGCCGCCATATTGACAGAAACGTAATGGCGGCCACACAAATGTTCAAAGCTTAAGTTAAATTACGACTAACATAACCATCCGATCTCTACCAAACTTTGCAACAACATACCTTTATGGAGGGAGCATCGTTTGACCAATCTAATAGGTTATTAGACTAATAGTTTGCGGATGGCGGCCATCTTTATGTCAAAATTGATTCCCCTATTAATTCGAACACGGTGGAACCGAACGGAACGAAATTTGGTACAGAGGTAGCACTAGCAAAGGGCACCTCAGTGTCATGTTTTATATCGCCGCCATCTTCACTGAAACGTAATGGCGGCCACACGAATGTTCAAAGCTTAAATCAAATTACGATTAACCTAATCATCCGATCTCTACCAAATTTTTCAACTACATACCGTACCTTTATGGAGGGAGCATCCTCTGACCAATCTAATAGGTCATTCGCCTAATAGTTTGCGGATGGCGGCCATCTTTGTGTCAGAATCAATTCCCCCTATTAATTCAAACACGGTGAATCCGAATGGAACGAAATTTGGTACAGAGATAGTACTAGCAAAGGGCATCTCAGTGTCATGATTAATATCGCCGCCATCTTGACAGAAACGTAATGGCGGCCACACAAATGTTTAAAGCTTAAATCAAATTACGACTAACATAACCATCCGATCTCTACCAAACTTTGCAACAACATACCTTTATGGAGGGAGCATCCTTTGACCAATCTGATAGGTCATTAGCCTAATAGTTTGCGGATGGCGGCCATCTTTATGTCCAAATGGATTCCCCCTATTAATTCGAACACGGTGGAACCGAATGGAACGAAATTTGGTACAGAGGTAGCACTAGCAAAGGGCACCTCAATGTCATGTTTTATATCGCCGCCATCTTCACTGAAACGTAATGGCGGCCACACGAATGTTCAAAGCTTAAATCAAATTACGATTAACCTAATCATCCGATCTCTACCAAATTTTTCAACTACATACCTTTATGGAGGGAGCATGCTCTGACCAATCTAATAGGTCATTCGCCTAATAGTTTGCGGATGGCGGCCATCTTTGTGTCAGAATCAATTCCCCCTATTAATTCAAACACGGTGAATCCGAATGGAACGAAATTTGGTACAGAGATAGTACGAGCAAAGGGCATCTCAGTGTCATGATTAATATCGCCGCCATATTGACAGAAACGTAATGGCGGCCACACAAATGTTTAAAGCTTAAATCAAATTACGACTAACATAACCATCCGATCTCTACCAAACTTTGCAACAACATACCTTTATGGAGGGAGCATCCTTTGACCAATCTAATAGGTCATTAGCCTAATAGTTTGCGGATGGCGGCCATCTTTATGTCCAAATGGATTCCCCCTATTAATTCGAACACGGTGGAACCGAATGGAACGAAATTTGGTACAGAGGTAGCACTAGCAAAGGGCACCTCAGTGTCATGTTTTATATCGCCGCCATCTTGACTGAAACGTAATAGCGGCCACACGAATGTTCAAAGCTTAAATCAAATTACGATTAACCTAATCATCCGATCTCTACCAAATTTTTCAACTACATACCTTTATGGAGGGAGCATCCTCTGACCAATCTAATAGGTCATTCGCCTAATAGTTTGCGGATGGCGGCCATCTTTGTGTCAGAATCAATTCCCCCTATTAATTCAAACACGGTGAAACCGAATGGAACGAAATTTGGTACAGAGATAGTACTAGCACAGGGCATCTCAGTGTCATGATTTATATCGCCGCCATATTGACAGAAACGTAATGGCGGCCACACAAATGTTTAAAGCTTCAATCAAATTACGACTAACATAACCATCCGATCTCTACCAAACTTTGCAACAACATACCTTTATGGAGGGAGCATCCTTTGACCAATCTAATAGGTCATTAGCCTAATAGTTTGCGGATGGCGGCCATCTTTGTGTCAGAATCAATTCCCCCTATTAATTCAAACACGGTCAAACCGAATGGAACGAAATTTGGTACAGAGATAGTACTAGCAAAGGGCATCTCAGTGTCATGATTAATATCGCCGCCATCTTGACAGAAACGTAATGGCGGCCACACAAATGTTTAAAGCTTAAATCAAATTACGACTAACATAACCATCCGATCTCTACCAAACTTTGCAACAACATACCTTTATGGAGGGAGCATCCTTTGACCAATCTAATAGGTCATTAGCCTAATATTTTGCGGATGGCGGCCATCTTTGTGTGAAAATCGATTCCCCCTATTAATTCGAACACGGTGGAACCGAATGAACGAAATTTGGTTCAGAGGTAGCACTAGCAAAGGGCACCTCATATTCATGTTTAATATCCCTATAGCACGTTGTATTTCAACAAGCTACTACAACCAACATTCAATCATACTCCTTGAAAAGGACAAAGATTTATAACAATACCCATGCATTTAGGAGAAAGTAGGCTATATGTTCTTTACTGAACATCTTGTTTAGACTATTTTCAATTTTGAAAAAATAGGCTAATGAGATCACCTTTTGTCCGTGTGTGTGTGTGTGTGTGTGTGTGTGTGTCCCTAATAACTTCTAAACGGTAAGTTCATAGCACTATTCCGCGCGACCCCGACCGTGCCCTTCATAATTTGTAACACCTCACCAATCCAACATGGCGTCTGTGCGAAATATTTCACCAGCATTCAATATCTCCGAAACTATTCCCGATATCACCCTGGACTTTTTTTACGGTGATTAAGAGAACTACTAGAAGTTCACCTATATGACTTTTGAAAAACTGGTAACTACAAAACCAACATGGCGGCCAAGCGAATTTGCGACTTTTAAATGGACGTTTCTCGCTATTTAACCAACCAAACCCAATCAAACTTGGTACAGTATATGCTCATACACATTGTAATGCACCGACATCTAACTTCGTTCAATTGTTTACATAACCACAAGATGGCGGATGTTCGAAATATTTCACCGGCATTCTATATCTCTGAAACTATTAGCGGCATCACCCTTAAATTCTGTACGGAGATAAAGGGCACTACTGGAAGTTCATTTATAAGGCTTTCAAAAACCGGTTAACTACAAAACGATCATGGCGACCAAGCGAATTTGAAAATTTTAAATAGACCTTTCTCGGAATTTAATGTTCCAAACGCAATGAAATCTGGTACAGGAGATGTTTATACACATTGTAATGCACTGGTATCTAATTTGGTTCAATTGTTTACATAACCTCAAGATGGCGGCTGTGCGAATTTTAAAATTAAGTCTTTATTTCTTGTGTCGTATTCATGCGATCGAAGTGAAAGTTTGAATAATGAACCTACGCAATAATTTTCCTTTAATGGTACATGACTCTATGGCCTACACATTTAACAATCCAAAATGGCGACCATCCGAAATATTTAGACGGCTCTGAATATCTACGAATCTATTATAGCAATCAAACTGATTTTTTTTTGTTCATAGGGGCTATGACCTATAGGACTTTAAATAACCTGGTGATCACAAATCCAGCATGGCGGTGGCGCGAATTATAAATATTCACTTGGACGTTTCTCGCAATTTAACCATCCGAGTGCAGTGAAACTTGGTACAGTAAATCCTTATACGAATGTTAATCCACTGGCATCTAATTTATTTCAATTGTTTCCATAACCACAAGATGGCAGCTGTGCGAAATTTTAAAATCGCATTGTTACTTCTTGTGTCCTAATCATGCGAATGAATTTTGAATGCTTCACGTACACAATAATATTCATGTAAGTGTACATAACTCTAGGACCTACATATATAAAATCCAGCATGGCGACCATCCGCAATATGTAGTCGGTTCTCAATATCTACGAATCTATTACAGCAATCAAACTGAAATTTTGTATGTTGGTAGAGGCAATAAATATATGAAAATAGGCTGTATAGTTCTTCACTGAACTACTTGTTCCGTTCTGTTTTCTAGTTTTTGATGTGTAACATCTTTCCACTCGGTATCTGTATATTTTTTGTGGGGGTGATTTTGAAAAATTAAACGGAAATGGATGGGACGGAAACAATGAGCTCGCATACGGTTTACTTCAAGGTTTGGAGGCCCCATTAAAGATATTCTTCCTACAATAAAAGTATCCATTATATCATATTTGCTGAAAACCGGTCAGGATTTGGCACTGCAGTTTTACAAGTAGTTATTTCAATGACCAACAGAGTTCACTGTTAACACGTCACATGTTACACGTCATATGCGACTACTGTAAAGCTCGTAATCTTGTTGTTTTTTTGCCTATCATTTGAATTTCTTCTTTTTAGATCTCTTCTATTCCACGCTGCTTTTATCAAGACTTACATTTTTAGCCTATTTTCATTTTATGAAAAAAAAAAGGCTTATCAGATCACCTTTTGTCCGCGCGTGTGTGTGCGTGTGTGATTCGTGTGTGTGTCCCCCTAATAACTTCTAAACGGCTGGAGCTATTTGAATCAAACCCGGTAATATCATAGCACCAAAATGGCCGACCCTGACCGTTCCCTTCAAATTTTATTGTGTCTCACCAATCCAAAATGGCGAAAGTGCGAAATATTTCACCAGCATTCAGTATCTCCGAAACTATTACAGAAAATGTATACGGTGATAAAGGGCACAAGTAAAAGTTCATCTATGTGACTTTCAAAAACCTGGTAACAAGAAAACCAACATGGCGGCCAAGCGAAGTTGAGACTTTCAAATAGACGTTTCTCGCGATGTACCCATCAAAACGTAATGAAACCTGGTACAGCAAATGTCTATACACATTGTAATGCACTGGAGTCTAATTTAGTTCAATTGTTTACATCACCTCAAAATGGCGGCTGTGCAAAATATTTCACTGGCATTCTATATCTCCGAAACTATTTCAGATATCACCTTGCAATTTTGTACAGTGATAAAGGGCGCTGCATCAAGTTTATCTATGCAACTTTCAAAAACCTGTAAAGTACAAAACGAACATGGCAACCAAGCGAATTTGAAACATTTAAATAGACTTTTCTCGTGATTTAACCATCTGAGCGCAGTGAAATGTGGTACAGTAAATGATTATATATAGTGCAATGCACTGGCATCTAACTTAATGTTTTTACATAACCTCAAGATGGCAGTGTGCGAAATTTTAAAATTAAGTTTTTATTTCTTGTGTCGTAATCATGCGATCGAAGTGAAAGTTTGAATAATGAACCTAGGCATAAATTGTCCTTGAATGGTACATAACTCTATGGCCTATACATATAACAATCCAAAATGGCGAGCATCCGAAATATTTTGACGGTTCTCAATATCTACGAATCTTTTACAGCAATCAAACTGATTTTTTTAAATGTTCATAGAGGCTATGGACATAAGTTCACCTATAGGACTTTCAGTAACCTGGTGAGTACAAATCCAACATGGTTGCGAAGCGAAGTATAAATATTTAAATGGACGTTTCTCGCGATTTAACCATCCGAGTGCAGTGAAACGTGGCACGTTAAATGCTTATACAAATGTTAATCCACTAGCATCTAATTTATTTCAATTGTTTTCATAACCACAAGATGGCAGATGTGTGAAATTTTAAAATCTCGTTTTTACTTCTTGTGTCCTAACCATGCGATTGAAGTTTGAATACCACACGTACACAATAATATTCATGTAATAGTAGGCTACATAAATAAAAATCCAACCTGGCTACCATCTGAAATATTTATGAAATATCTACGAATCTATCACAACAATCAAACTGAAATGTTGTATGTTGATAGAGGCAATTAACATGAGAAGGATATTATATAATAAAATAGGCTTTAGTTCTTCACGGAACTACTCGTTCATATTTTTCTTACTTAACACATTTTGTAACAGTTCTGGTTTTTATAAATTTTAATGTGTGTGCTTTTGGACGAAGAATATTTTTAGAAATTTTGATAACTTCCTCTGTTATGTCAAATTTATATTAAGCATTTGTTCTTGCACATTAGCATTAAAACTAGAGAATCGTTTATCAAACCATTTGTCTGGAGTGTTTTGTTATACGGATGCGAGACTTGGGTTCTATGAAAACAGGACATACAATGCCTGGAAGCAGCGGAAATGTGGTTGTGGAGAAGGATGCTGAAATTAAGCTGGATGGAGAAAAAGACTAGCGACTGGGTCCTCAAGGAAGTAGACGAAACAAGAAAATTGATCAATACTATAGAAAAGTGGAAAGCAAAATTCGTTGGTTACACCCTACGTCATAATGAGTTCCTGACCACCATACTGGAAGGAAAAGTTCTGGGGAGGAAAAAAAGAGGAAGACCGCGGAAGGCTTATCTAGATTCTGTGATCAATCAATTTAAACAATATGCTGACTTAAGGGGAGACTCCACCGCAAAACTTAATTTTTTCAAAGAATTTTTATTGGCTATTTTACTCCCTTGGAGTGTTTTTTCTTAGATCCCAGAAAGATTTGGTTCTGCTCGAATTATAAATAAGTTTAAATAATATTTGATATATTTATGGACTGCATGAGGGGGCGTGGCTCACTGACAGCTGTCAAAGATAGTATTTGATATTATCACCATCAAACACGACCATTGTCTCACCAATCGGATAATCTTTGTTCCAAAGTTGGTTCTTCATTCAAATGTAGCGATTCCCGGTGTTAAAAAGCTGAACTAGTGATTTCAATAAACATATTGTTGAGAGGTAAATTATTATAAGTTTGATTTCTAACTTCAATACGAACTTTCTTATCCTAAATATCTATCAATCTAAGAGAGCTTCCGTGGCTTAGGCAGCAGCACGCTGGCCTCTCACGCTGGGTCCGTGGTTCAAATCCCGGTCACTCCATGTGAGATCTATGCTGGACAAAACGGAGGCAGACAGGCTTTTCTCCGGGTACTTCGGTTTTCCCTGTCAAAATTTCATTCCAGCAACACTCTCCACTATGATTTCATTCCATCTGTCCTTCATTTAATCATTGCCCCAGAGGAGTGCGATAGGCTTCGGCAGCCGGAACAGTTCATATCCTCGCCACTAGATGGGGGCATCATTCATTCCATTCCTGACCCGGTCGGAGACTGGAAGCAGGCTGTGGATTTTCATTTTCATCAACCAATTTCAGTGAAATTTTTGCAGGACGTAGTCATGAAGTATTTTCATACTTTTGTGCATGAATTTAAAATGATATGCAGTTTCAATGAAATTAATGACATTTATGCACAAATGATTGGAAAAGAAATTGAAATTTGGGAACATGAACTAAGGGTAAATACACAAACATTCTCATAAAATAAATGCACAGAACTCTTAAACAGTGTCCTGTTACTGTGTCTGAAAACATTGAAATGTAAAAGTTGATATCTTAGAAGCAAAAGTTGGTTTTCAAAAATGCCATTAAAAACCACATTAAAAGATAATAATTCAAAAAACATTAAAGTTATTGCCTTCAAACCTTAGACATTGCTACATCTTAACGCGATATATAACACAGGGTGCGGCAGAAATAACTGACGAATTTCAAACGTAAATAACACAGCAACGCAACACGATATTCACAAATGTGTTTGCCATTTTTGTTGCATAGATTGGAGCGGCAGATCTAACACTTGTATTGGCCACGGGGAGAACACTCCAGTCTACTGGCAAGTGATGAAGTGCACTTTCATTTGACGGGCTACGTTAATAAACAAAATTTTCGGTACTGGTCCGCAACCAATCCTCGACCGATCCAAGAGCGACCTCTCCACTGCGAACGTGTGACTGTTTGGTGCGCTATCGCTAATTTCGGAATTGTAGGCCGTTAATTTCTTGAAGAGGAGGACAAAACTGTGACAGTAGCTGCTCGTTACGTACAGCTGTTACGCAATTTCCTGTAGCCAACACTCGTTGTTGTTGTTGTATTTTGAGTCTTCAGTCTTTTGACTGGTTTGATGCAGCACTCCACGCCTCCCTGTCCTGAGCTAATTGTTTCATCTCTACATAGCTACCACACCCTACATCCAGGGCAATCTGTTTAACATATTCTAACCATGGTCTACCCCTACAATTCTTGTCCTCAACCCTTCCTTCCATCACTAAGCTTGCTATTCCGGGGTGTCTTAGTATGTGTCCTAGCAACCTATCTCTTCTCTTCATTAGCAGTCGCCAGAAACATCTCTCCTCTCCAACTCGACTTAATACCTCTTCGTTTGTAACCCTATCTACCCATCTGATCTTCACCATTCTCCTGTAACACCACATTTCAAATGCTTCAATTATCCTCTTTTCTGCTGCATCAATAGTCCAAGTTTCACTTCCATAGAGCGCCACGCTCCAGACGAAGGCTTTCAAAAATGATTTCCTAATACCTAAGTCTAGATTCGATGTCAACAGATTCCTTTTCCGTAGAAATGCTTTCCTTGCCTGAGCCAACCTACTTTTTATATCCACTTTGCTTCGTCCATCACTGGTTATTTTACTTCCTAAGTAAGAGAAGTCTCCTACTTCCTTCAGCTTTTCACCTGCCAATTTGATGTCCATAGAGGTTTCTGATTTATTTCGGCTGCATTCCAGTATTTTTGATTTAAATTTATTGTTTTTCATCATGAATTCTTTCCTCAAGACGGAGTCCATACCATTCAATAACTCATTCAAATCCTCAGGCGTGTCGGCCAAGATGACTATGTCATCAGCAAATCTCAGAGTTGAAATTATGTCTCCGTGAATCTTCACTCCCATTTTAAATTTTTCTCCAATTTCCTTCATTGCTTGTTCTATGTAAAGATTGAAAAGTATGGGTGATAAGTTGCAGCCTTGCCTTATACCTTTCTGAATATCAACACTCAACGACAGGGAATCCTCCTGTGTGGTTTTAACAAAATGGTGCCACTGCACAAAGAGGCATCGATGAGCCTCCTCAGAGAGATGTTTCCAGAACGTTTAATCTCCTTACGGGGTGACGCTCCATGGCCCGCCCGTTCTCCTGAACTCGGCCCTTGCGATTTCATTCTCTGGTGATACCTGAAGGCTCGCAAACTCTACATGACCAGACAGCTGCTATCCGTGAGGAATTCGAGGCAAAGCCACTAGACATGACTAAGAGGGTCATGCGGAATTTCAGGGAGAGGCTTCAGAAGTGCATCGAAAAGGTTTGGATGACATTATTATCAAAACCTAGTTGTATGTGCATATGATGCAAATGGCAATCATTGCTCTTCTAAATTGCACAATACATTTGTGAATATCATGTTGCGTTGCTGTGTTATTTACGTTTGAAATTCGTCAGTTATTTCTGCCGCACCCTGTATCACAAAATTAATGTGAAATCGATGCAGTAGGAGATACATTTTTCAGTGGAGTCTCCCCTTAAAACGTTGAGCAAGTGAGAGACAAATATGGTTGCAGTGACAAGCCCTAGCCTTTAGAGGATGATGATATGTTCTTGCTCCCTTTAATGAAGGGGCTGCTGCATCTTAAGTGCTGAAGTACTGCAGCACAATTGTTTTATTTGAAATTAAATTACTTTAATAATATTATCTACATTCAAATACCGCGCATTAATTAGACGTCAGCCAAAGATCAGGCAATATTTCAACTCTCCTTACACCGAGGTCTCTAGTCCTGTGCCCCTCTCCGCGGAAGGCTTCCTCTTCCTTTCTAAGTTCATTGCCAGGAAACACACACTCTGCATTTTGCGCATGCGTGCCGAACGTTTCCGTTGTGCTGTTGGGACAACAGCCAAGACCAGAGCCAAGGCATTCCTCATTCGACCACAGAGTGGCAGCACTGGTCACATGAAATAAAAACGTGGCCGGTGGCATTTTAGAGGGAATCGCTCAAAGCCAACGGGGGGAAATAATAGAGGAAGCTAACAACTGTTCCCACCAGTAGGTTCTTTAACACTCCCAACTTACTCTTGAGTGTTTCTGAGTGAATGCTCCTGTACGTTTCTAAATATTTTTATTATTTAGTGGGGAGATAAGTTATAGCACACAACTAATTTCCTTGATCAACACTCACTCATATCTTGTCCAAAATTACGCTCAGGAAGGTCACACTATTAAAGTACTATACATATTTACTCGCGGTTTTATTATAGTACCGAGCAATATGCAGCGAGCATATTATGGCAATAATTAAGACGCGAGTATATTTATGAAACGAGCGTATGCGAGTTTTATAGTTTCCATACGAGTGTCTTAGTTACCATTACAGGCGAGTTGCATACGACAGTATAATGTTCGACGAGAATTATAACTATTTTATTTTCGAACATAATTATTCATAAATATCTGTCGAGATTTCGCCACTTTTATATACTGTACCGAACAGAGCGCATGGAACGCAGAGAATACCTTGTATTTGACCACGGCCCCCTCGATTACTCCACTATGACACTAATTAGGAGGCCGTGGAAGTCAGCGCAGGTGCGATGCTATCCTTATCTAATTGGTCACACAATTGTTTTTGAGCTCTGATTGGTGGGAGTAACTGTTTCATAATGAAAATAGTGTTATATTGACCCTCATTATGATACAGTTTTCGGATATATAATATTTACATTTCAACATAATATTATTATAATTATTATAATGTGTACAGGTAGTTTATGATGGTGGTGTTTGTTGTTTTAAGAGTGAAACAGCGAGGCCATTTGCCCCTGTGATGTTCATGATGGGAATTATTACTGATCTTGATAGGGGACATTCCAAATCCATCTTCGGCCGACTAATGGTTAACAAACGTTGACAGCCGAGGCGCCAGTATCCGTTTCTAGGAATTTGTTCTCCATTATACATGGATGGTTTAGTTGGGGGCAGGTCAGCAATATACAATGTGTAAATAAAATCCACATAAGCAGAGTCATCTCTGTAGAAGTCCGGCCTCATGGCGAATTCGTTAGCGCGGTAGGCTTTGACCCATAGGGACCCGGGTTCGATTCCCGGCCGGGCCATCAGGGATTTTCATCTCCTGGAGTTGACTCCCCTGGCCCGGGAACTGGACGTCTTCTTCATCACTTCATCTTCATTCGGACACGGGCGTCACTTGCAAGACCTGCACCAGGCCTCCCAGGAGCTCACACGATAACAAGTAGTTCCGTGACGAACTAAAGAGCCTACTTTTCTTAAAATGTAAGATCCATGCTCATCTATATAGACCTAACTAGAATAATAACGAAATCAAGTTGGTAATACTAACATTTCGAAGTACTGCAGTTTGAAATACACCTAAAATAATGTAGCCTAATAGAATAACTTACTACAGTTGGCTGCCCTGGTGACACTGAATATATTCTTAGTTCCATCTCTTAAGGTATAGAATGCACATACAACATTTGGTTGAAGTCTAATGGCTAATAAGGACGCTATATGCTGTTTGATATTGGATTTATCAGTGCGCGTAAAATCATGTTGGGAACAATGTCATGTATGTGATGCTCAGAATTAATCTGAAATATTACGATCTATTTAGGTGCCAATTTTGGATAAAATCCATTTGTTAGTATAGAAGTTACATGTAATTAAAAATTGAAACTATGAGGAAGCTTAGAATCATGTTGGCAGCACTGACGTATATTAGTTACTCCAAATTAATCTAGAATGCCAGGTACTATACGTGTGCAAAGTTTAGAGCTGATGGCTTGCATACTTTCTGATATATTGATATTAGGATTAAACAAATAAAGAGAGCATTTATTAACAGTTGTCAGCCATGCTGGTTCTTAAGAATACGTAGTCCTAACTGTTATGGTACACAAAGCACATACGAAATTTGGTTGAAATCCATTTGTTAATATAGATGTTATATGCATTTTAAAACTGGACCTATCAGCAGGCTTAGATTCGTGTTGGCAACACTGATGTTCATAAGTTACACCAAAGTAAGGTAGAATGTCTGATACTATACATGTGCAAAGTTTAGAGCTGTCGGCTTGCATACTATCTGATACATTGGTATTAGGGTAATAACAAGGAGAGAGCATGTTTTAACAGTTGGCAGCCCTGGTGGCTCCTTAGAATACGCACAGTCATATCTGTTGTAGTACACATATTACATACCAAATTTGGTTGAAGTCCAATCGATAGTATAGAAGTTACAAGCATTTAGAAATTGGACCTATCGGCAGGCTTAGAATCATGTTGGCAACACTGGCATGTATGGACTTCTGAAAATTAATCTGGAATGCTATCTCTATATATATAAAACTGAAAGCTTGTCTGTTTTTTCTGAATTTCCACGGAAATTTGCGTTATTTGCGCGTTTCAGTGTCGAGGGAGGGAGCACCCAGCAGCTATCATTGGTCTCTGAATTCACCCGCAGTGAAACGCTCTCTCTCCCAGCATCGGAGGGGAATGTCCAAGCAACTTACAGGACATTTCCGGGTAACACGATCAGGGCATCAAACTCGTAACAAACAGCCCCAGACTAAAGCCATCACCACGGCATCGACCATTACAACCGCAAGCACAGCAACGACCGGCAGTACCGGCAGCCCCTTGGAACGTTTCCAACGTATCCCAGGCAACTACAATCTCCGTTATGATGGCACAAGACGTCGCTGACATCAAGGTCGTCTTGGAAAACATCCAGCAAAGGTTGACTTTTTTAGAGGTCGGCCCAGAAGATCACGACCCAGGGGAACAGGCAGAGGACGACTTCGACGAGGACGACATCCAGCCTCCGCCAGTGCAATCGCTCACCCCTTGGCGCAGCTTACATCCGAGGACTGGACATCCCACTAACACAGAGGGTCTTCAATCTTGCCCAGGCCTTGAAACAGCTGCTACCGGACGTGGCAACCACACTGTGTCTACTATCCCTGTGGCCGTCCATGGATCAGGCTCAGCGCAAGTACGCTTTCAACCGCGCCAACTTGCTGTACATTGCGCTCACCAGAGGTTGGGGGCAGGCGCTACAACTAGATCAAGCCACCGGGGACGAAATTACGACGCTCCCCGAAGGCTTTCACCTCCAACCAACTCCCCCGTCCGACAGCGGTCTCCCGCGGCAGAGGAGGAAGAGGACGAGGGGCGGCCAACACCACGGCGGCACCGGCCCAGTAATCAGCAACAGACGCAGACTCCGGGACCCTCCTCTTCCTGTCTCGGAACCTGCGTCCGAGGCGATTGCCTCGAAACCAGCTCCTTCAACGCTACGGAAAAAGACGAAAACCACACGGCGAAGCAAGACACCCAGAAACAGGATTCAGCCATGGAGAAGAAAGTGTTAGTTAAAGTGAGGAAACAAGCGAAAGGCAGTCCCATGCGGAAGTTTCTGACCTCTCCCAAAATTTGGGAATGTACGGATAATGATTCGGAATGACTTTTCTTGTGACTTGATTCATGTGAGTGTGGATTGAAGGATCTGTTTGTTTTAATACCCGTTGGGGACAGTATTTAGAGGAAGGAGGTGAGCCTGTTTACCCCCTTCTCTCTCCTTGTCTTTGTGAAATGATTTGGATGCCATTTTGTGGTATTTGTATGTTGAATTGATATTGTATGATTACTTTTCTTTATTATGTAAAATTTTTTTGATCAGTAATAAAGCTTCGGCTTTGGGCCAGCTCCTTCGCTCGACGCAGGCTGCCCCAGGTACACGCGACTCGCTCTTTGCTCTATAAAGCGGAGCTGGGGTAGTGCGGGCGTCAGTCTAGTGTCGAGGGAGGGAGCGATCAAGACAATGGGGACGATGCATTATTGCTGATAATTGGTCTATTCTATTACAGCAATCGCGGCTATAGGTGGATCCATTCTAATTCTGAATATACTGATACTTACAGTAGCCTATATTGATATGAGCAGCAAAGTGGGAAGTTTATAGAGTTGTGAAAGTCTGCAGGGTTCGATGTTACATTATGTTAACACATTTTAAAATTACGTTTTTGGTTTTGCCATCTTCTGCTGAGACATAACGATTTTGTTGTCCGGATGCTCGCGAGCACGCCACATACAGTTGCCCATGGGAAAAAATGGTTTTGTCTAAATGTACCCGTGCTACTGTTAAGTGTGTGTCATTTCGCTTTGTGAAAGAAATTGCGAATATTGTTTGAAGAGGGAACTGCACTCTTCCACACTGGAATGGCAAATCTATCGGAATATGGGGAATTAAAAGTATTCTTACTTAAGCTATTCTGGATGTAATTTGGCCATACTTATTGAAGATTTGAACGTCAACATATCGCTATTAATAGACCTATAGTTAAATATCTCTCACCTAGGCCGCTGATGTACATTATGCAGTCTCTTCCAGTGTTACATCCCAGGGATTGAAATTCTCCAACAACCCTTTTGTCTCACATGCCTCTCTAAGTAATTAAAATTCCTGATTGTTAATGTTTGAGTCTTCAGTTTTTTAACTGGTTAGATGTAGCCCTCCATGTCTCGCTCTCCTGAGCTAATCGTTTCATCTCTACATAGCTACCACACTCTACATCCGAGGCAAACTGTTTAACCCTGGTTTACCCCTACAGTTCTGGTCCTCGACCCTCCCATCCATAACTAAGCTTGCTATTCCTGGGTGTCTTAGTAAGTGTCCTACTAACCTATCTCTTCTCGTCATTAGCAGTCGTCAGGAACATCTCTCCTCTCCCACTCGTCTTAATACCTCTTCATTTGTTACCCTATCTACCCATCTGATCATCATTCTCCTGTATCACCATATTTCAAAAGCTTCAATTCTCCTCCTTTCTGCTGCACCATTAGTCCATTAGGCCAACTCAGCAACTTTTCTAGGTTTAAGCCGTGCCTTGTGCGGGGATTCAATGGCCGTGAAAGAAAAATACAAACTTTATTGAAATAAGTTTGCCCAATTCCTCAGTAAGAGTAATTAAGAAAAAATAATAATTTAACGTGACAGCCGGTAGAATACGACACATTCGTCTGTGAATATGGGCTGCTGATCATGGTAAAAAACGAAAAAGAACACATCAATATTGGCAAACAGAAATATTCAGTTAACAAGAAACAAATTTATAAAGAAAATGAAAGCATACCGTGCAAAATAGAAAGAATCTTAATATTGTAAATTAGAGTAAAGATCTGAAAGCTCGCTTACAATAACCAGCTCAAAGAGTATAAAATTAGACTCAAAATCACGATCGTATCCGACCCCAGAAACCACCTCTATAAATAAAATATATCTCATTTTGCGCGTATCAATGCGAGGAGCAATGTTCGTGGTTTCCACTTCTATGAAGTGGGAACCGAACCCCGCGTCTTGAGGCCCTAAAACGAACGGTTTTCGAGATATTGCCAGAAAACTATCCCCAGCCTGCGAAATTTCAGCGGCTGCCATAGTAACGTTGATCTGTTTCTCAGAGGGAACACAGTTATTTGGGAACATCTCCGAAACCGTTCATTTTAGGAACTTAAAAGGTGTGTTTCGGGGTCCCTACAGGACCTCCGAGTATTGTTTCTCGTATATGGCGGCTTAAAATTAGCTAAATCAGATCTTTGTACCGACTGTCCTTGCTCAGTGCCAAAGGGTCGGAAAAAGTCAATTACAAATTGAATTTTCAAAACCCGTTTCTTAGTGAGCATCTACATACTCGGATCAACCAACTTGCAAAATTTCAGCTTTCTAGGTTTAGTGGTTTGAGCCCTGCGTCGATGAGACAATTTTGGATTTTCAATGCCAAAGGGCCGAAAAAAGTCACTTGCAAATTGAATTTTCAAGAACCGTTTCTTAGTGAGCCTCTACACACTCGGATCAACCAACATGCAAAATTTCAGCTTTCTAGATCTAGTGGTTTGAGCCCTGCGGTGATGAGTCAATTTTGGATTATATATAAGAGATGAAGGAATGCAAGCCAGTAACAATGACAACAGTATCTCAAGGGGTGACATCCAACAATCCATCTATTTCTGGAAGAAGTAATGCCTCTCCATTTATTACATTTCTGTGAAAGGTTCAAAATGGCTATAAGGTTATCACGGAACCAACTAAAACTGTAAAATTCATCACTGCGCTTAAGGGGTTTCAAGGAGTAGGCCTACCCTAGATTTTATTCACACGACTTACACGTGCGATATGTCGTATGGAAAGTCTATTATATCTCCAAACAGCAACATTATTTTCAAGAAATCCTGATTTTAAATAGTAGACTATTTTCTGCTGATTTTAGGAATTTGGGCCATTGGAGGCTAAAAACACTTAAATTTTCATGCACCACAAGCCTTTATAATTTATAAAAGGGGTCTTCCTGTAGTTGGGCACTTGACACAACGGTTAGGGTCAGTTTGTATGTGACGTGTATTGCGATTCGTCTACGAGGTTTTCAATTTTATTTTCATGTCAGGAAGAACACGTTAGGTAAATTTAGTTTGAGAGCACATTTTAACTAATCATTTTTCTTTGTTAACAAATAGGTTCCAAGCCCCTAATCATTGCAACAGTAGCTCAATTGATAACGTCTGGTTATTAATACCGAAGACCGTTCGAAGAGCGGGTACTTCTGCTAGTTATCTATATGTGTAACAATTTTGGAATAGTTCGCATGCATAACTTCTGAGATATCTAACATAGAACTCAAATTTCAATTGC
The DNA here is from genome assembly GCA_946902985.2 of Meconema thalassinum. Taxonomy (NCBI): domain Eukaryota; kingdom Metazoa; phylum Arthropoda; class Insecta; order Orthoptera; family Tettigoniidae; genus Meconema; species Meconema thalassinum. The sequence continues at coordinate 16,667,913 of OY714911.1, read as the reverse complement.
GATTAGCTGTTGGTAGCACTGACGTCAATTTCAAGTATGGCCGTGAGATCTTTACTCTTACCAAATTTGGTTTTGATAGCTGCAGCAGTTTAGAAGTTGATAGTGGGGGGGGGGGGGCACACAGACAAACAGACAGAAGGACAGACAGACGCACATTTTCCCGGTTCAATCTCATGTCTACTTTTTCCTCATTTTTGTAAAATGAGAAAAGTAGGCTAAAAATTCTCCATAGAAAATTTAAATAATGTTGGATCAGGCGTTTAGGAATTGGTACGATGTCATTCACACAGACACATATCTCGGACACCTAGTGAGAGGGATACAATCTAGAGGTATTATTTCATATCTGTGCCATTTCTTGGTTCATATTATCACCATAAGCAGAATATTCAGGTACAATTACTTAAATGATCTGATGACCACAATGTCTTAACACAATAAGCAGCTTCCGAACTGTTAATACATTGAAATTTTAAGATTTTGCCTTTTATCTTGTTTCAATTAATTTGTTGATACACCAAATTGGCATACAATGGGGAGATATTCTCCAATAGTTTGCAAAACTATAAGCCTTGTCACGAGCTTAAAGGGATGTGCATTGGCTCAGGAACGTCTATAACTACCGGACCTGACACTGACTGAGGACAGAGGAAACATGGCTGACGATCTTGGTGGTGTACATGCTTTGTTTATAATATGTTCTGTGGTTTTGTTTTTGGTGTGATAGTGGTGTGAATAATTTCGCTTAGCAATCGTCTCCCTTGATTATCTGTGCTTATTGATTATTGCTTAATGATATTTCACGTTCGTGTAAGTAAATGTCTGCATTAGTGCTTCATAAAAACTAGATACCGGTTCCTTCTGTTACCCTTGAGATAGAATCAATACTATTGCCAAACAGTGGGTAAGTTGGTCAATTTATTATTCTATAAACAATTCATGCTTTTGGGCTAATGCCGTGTGTATTTTTAATTTAAACCATACGTTTCGGAGAAACCTTGCCTCCTTTTTCAATGGAAATAAACAATGTGGCTAAAGAAAGTATATCAATGAGATTACAAAAAATATAGATAAATTCCTCTGTTCGTCACCAGAGAGCAGCTGCCAGAAATTACTGTATGGACCATGGTGGAACGGCGGACAAAGTAGTAAGTAACCAGAAGGTAAAGGGGTCGGTGTGAAAATATAGAAACTCCTCGAAGAATGAGGAGGGGGGGGGGGGGAGGCGGGGGGGGGGGGGGGTTAGATGGATACAAGGAAACATAAACAAAAGGGAAGTGTATCTGAACAATACCTAACGTCATACAGTCAACGGCGAAAAAACAGATGGAAACTCCTCCAGTGACGAACAAAGGAGATCAAATCCAGGCTCTGAGCCCTAGAGGGAAAATGTACAATTTTAAATATGTGAAGAACAGAGAGACTGAGAGGAACTATCTCCCTAGATCCTTAATAACTGGTAGCCAAGTGTCACTTAGCTGATATCCAGTGTCTCTGTTAAAATTATTGGGATTTTTACGAACTTCAACTGCCTCCCTTATAATTCTAGACCAGTTGTGCTTAACAAGGGCAAGCGCATGAGCATCCTTGAAACATACATCGTGCCCTGAAGACAGGGCATGTTCAGCTATAGCTGATTTGTCAGGTTGGTTTAGACGGATGTTCCTTTGATGCTCTTTGATGCGAGTTGCAATGGAACGTTTTGTTTGTCCAATGTAGACTTTTCCGCAAGTACAAGGGACTTCATACACCCCAGGTTGTAGTATTGGAGACAATTTATCTTTGTTTAATGCTAAACGTTGACCAATTTTCGTCATAGTGCCGAAAACTGTTTTTATCTTGTGCTTGCGGAGAATCTTAGCAACGCGGTCAGTGGTGTTGTGAATATAAGGGAGGTAAGCAGTTCCTCTCACGTCGGAGCTCTGAGAAGGTTGTCTATTCCTCCTTCTGGGATGTAGGGACCTATATATAGTGGATTCATTATAGCCATTACCCTTAAACATGGTTTGTAAGGCATGTAACTCTTCCTGAAGAGTTGATGCCTCACAAATACGTTCCGCTCTTTTGGCTAGAGTTGTTATAATTCCTTGTTTTTGTGCTGGGTGGTGGTGGGAGTCCGCATGTAAATAACGGTTAGTGTGAGTTGGCTTACGGTAGACGCTGTGCCCCATGGAGCCATCCGCTTTCCTCCTCACAAGAACATCCAAAAAAGGTAAGCATCCACCTGACTCTAGCTCCATTGTGAAGTGGATTGAAGGATGCAGCTGATTTAGGTGGTTCAGAAAGTGGTTCAGTTTCTCAGAACCCTCCTCCCACACCACGAACGTATCATCCACATACCTCCACCAAATCACAGGTTTGAAAGACGCCGAAGATATAGCCTCCCCCTCAAAATGTTCCATGAAAAAATTTGCCACGACAGGCGAGAGTGGACTTCCCATGGCCACACCATCAGTCTGCTCGTAATATTTACCATCCCACAAGAAATAACTGGAACACAAGCAGTGGTGGAATAATCGGGCAATGTCCTCAGGAAACAAATCCTTGATGAGTGACATGACCGAGTCCACCGGCACTCTGGTAAACAAGGACTCTACATCAAAACTCACCAAAATAGCATTTGGTTGAACGGCGATGGTTGACAATTTTTTGACGAAATGGGTTGAATCCCTAATGTAGGACTGTGTGCGCCCCAAATGCGGCTGAAGCAACTTGCTGAGATATTGCGCAAGAGCATAAGTTGGAGAACCTATTGTGCTAACAATTGGTCGAAGAGGGACGTCTTGCTTATGGATTTTTGGAAGACCATACAATCTCGGAGGAAACAGCATCTCTCGGAATAAGACATCTTCCCTCTTCTTTTGGAATAGATGACAGTTTAACAAGCTTAGCAGTGGCATTGGATACACGAGTGGTTGGATCACGAGTGCACAGTGTGTAGACAGGATCAGATAACAGAATCGAGATTTTACTTTTATATTCAACGGTATCCATCACCACTGTCGCATTTCCCTTGTCAGCATGAAGAATAGAAATGGTGTCATTATTTCTTAGTTCCTTCAATGCCTTTCTTTCACCCCGAGTTAAATTGGGTGCGGGTACTTTCGAGGATCTTAATATCCTCACACTTTCTTGTCTAACTTCTTCAGCTTCATCTGGAGGTAAATTGTAGATGGCAGCCTCAACGGATGTGATCAACTCCTCTGTAGGAATTTTGAAGGGTGCGAGAGCAAAGTTGAGACCTATGCTTAGTAAAGTTGTTTGATAGTCATCTAAAGGGGTATTAGAAAGATTGACTACAACTTTACTAGTATCAAGAACCGTACGAGGAGCTGTTTGTCTCGAGGACAATCGAAGGAACTTAGCTCTTTGTCTATCTACAGCCCGACAAAAATTATTCTCGGCCTGAATAGCGGAGATACGTTCAAAGAACAGCCACAATTCCTCTGAGAGAATGCTACTAAGAAGCAGATGTAAGTGTAATAACTCACGGGAAACTGCGTCCAATTCAGTACGAGAGTTCTGGATCCTCTCGATAACGAGTGCCTTGCTAGCGCGCTGATAAATTCTCATAGCTTTATGAGTGTGTATAGTTTGCTTCAAAAAATACACACGGCATTAGCCCAAAGGCATGAATTGTTTATATAATAATCCGGGCCGTGAAAGCCTTAATATGCAAATTTATTATTCTGTTTAGTGTTTATAAATTATTAGTAATGGTAATTCATTATGAGCAAGCATAGTAATAATTAACGTATTCCATTTTAGCCTATTTTCATTGTATGAAAAAAAAAAGGCTTATGGGATCACCTTTTGTCCGTGTGTGTGTCTGTGTGAGTGTGTTCGTATGTGTGTCTGTCGCCCTAATAACTTCTAAACGGCTGGAGCGATTTCAATGAATCTCGGTAGGGCCATAGTACTATTTTGGCCCACCCCGACCGTGCCCGTCAAATTGTATTACGCCTCACCAATCCAACATGGCGGCTGTGCGAAATAATTCACCAGCATTCCATATCTCCGAAACTATTACCGATATCACCCTGATATATTGTAGGGTGATAAAGGGCACTACTACACGTTCACCTGTAGAACTAGCAAAAACCTGTTAACTACAAAACCAACATGGCGGCCAAGCCAAGTTGAACTTTAAAATAGACTTTTCTCGCGATTTAACCATCCACACGCAATGCAACTTGGTTCATCAAATGCTTGAACATATTGTAATGCGTTGGCATCTAATTTAGTTCAATTGTCTAGATAACCTTAAAATGGCGCCTGAGCGAAATATTCACTGGCATTCTATATCTATGAAACTATTACTGATATCACCCTGAAATTTTGTAGGGTGCTACTAGAAGTTCAGCTATGAGATTTTCAAAAACCTGTAAAGTACAAAACGAACCTGGCGGCCAAGTAAAGTTGAAACATTTTAATAGACTTTTCTGAGCGCAGTGAAACTTGGAACAGTAAATGTTTATACATATTGTAATACTCCGGCATTTAATTTAGTTCAATTGTTCACATAACTTCAAGATGGCGGATGTGCGCATTTTTAAAATTAAGTTTTTATTTCTCGTGTATTAATCATGCGATCGAAGTGAACGTTTGAATAATGAACCTACGCAAAATTCGTCTTCTAATAGTATTGTTATATGCCACCCCCTAGTGGCACTTTTGTTAACTGGATTACGGTGGGGGTACAAAGCACAACACCAATTACTGCTTAAAGAAATAATTAACTTTATTGTGGCCAGAAAATTACACTAATCAGCAAATACAAGCAATTAGGAGCCTTACTCCAGTTTCCTCAAGTCTCTTACTTGAGCGCTCTTGGCCCTTCCACTTGTCAACAGATCACAGAAGTTAATCCGTCCTAATGAGTACGGTGGCCTTGACAGAAACTACCTGCTCCTCTCCTTTATGTTCTCCGACCACAATTACTTACGATCACTTGCTGCAGGCTATTTCGCTGTCCACAAGCTGGAGAATCAATGTCACTGGATTTCGTAACTCGCACAGCACTTCGTCACCACACTTCTGTCGCACAAGATAATCGCTCGCACTAGCTCGTAAAACACAATAACAACAACTGCTAGACAGGTCGCACTTATATAGCAGACCGGTGACTCAATAAATGCTTCTAGATCCATCCAGGGTTCACGGCTTCTCGAGGTTTCCATCGCTGGTCCAGTCACGAATATTCTGGACTATCCCTTTGTCTTAGTAGCCCTGTTGCATAAGGCGCGCGCAATACAGGAGGCAGGACACAGCCCAGCCCTGGGGCAGTTGTGACTCATGCGGCGAGTGATGACACAAACTCACAGCCGTAACAGTATATATAACTCTATGGCGTACATATATAAAAATCCAACATGGCGACCATCCGAATTATTTAGATGGTTCTCAATATCTACAAATATGTTACAGCAATCAAACTGAAATCTTGTATGTTGATAGAGGCAATTAACATAGGTATGTTACATAAAAATAGGCTGTGTAGTTCTTTACGGAACTTAGGTCTGAGAAGATCGTAAAATTGATTACGCAGGAACATAAACTACTTTTTAAATTGGCTGCAGTGTCCTCTCATCCTCTTATACGCCTGGTAGTTCAAGGATATCAATCTTATCACGTACTTGGTGTGGATTCCTGTTTTTATAAACTACCAGTAGACTTACCCATGCATATGCTAACATTATGGTGATATGCCTCGAAACTGTTGTGTGACTGGATGCAAATTCAATTATTGTGATGATAAGCCATTGGTGCCTATTATCCAATTTCCCATCGGAGGAATTTAACCCACACCCAACTGCATGGGGCTGATGACTATGAAGTCCCAAGCCCATAAATTGAATTAACGTCATGATAAGGGATAAATGGACAAGAAGCATTCATCGAGATGCTCTTCCTTTGACAGCTAATTCATCAGTTTGTGTCATACAGTTTATCCCTGAAATTTTTATTGCTGTTATTATTCCGCAGATGGCTCAGTTGTAACTGTACCTAGGAAAATAACAAAACTACACATCAAATAAATCTTCGTAGTCTACTGGTACCAGAATATTTTGTATCGAGTGTACTTGTTACAGTGTCATTTTATCTTATCAATGGGACTAACCTACATGTTTATGGATTCACATGGAAGTTATTTCTTGTATATACAGTAGGCTTAATTATCATTTTTGTGTTAGATGTGCATAAAATATGCCTTTTTAGCCTACTTTCGATTTTTGCAAAAAATTAAAGTAGACTTATGAGATCAACACTGGGCGAAAAAAGTGTGTCAGTCTGTGTGTGTGTATGTGTGTGTGTGAGTCTGTGTGTACTCTGAATGTCTGCCCCCCCCCTTATCAATTCGAACACGGTTAATGCGAATTGAACGAAATTTGGTACAAAGGTAGCACTAGCAAAGAACAGTGTCATGTTTTATATCGCCGCCATCTTGACGGAAACGTAATGGCGGCCACACAAATGTACAAAGCTTAAATCAAATTACGACTAACCTGATCATCCGATCTCTACCAAATTTTGCAACAACATACCTTTATGGGGGGAGCATCCTTTGACCAAACCAATAGGTCATCAGCGTAATAGTTTGCGGATGGCGGCCATCTTTGTGTGAAAATCGATTCCCCCTATTAATTCGAACACGGTGCAAACGAATGGAACGAAATTTGGTACAGAGGTAGTACTAACAAAAGGCACCTCAGTGTCATGTCTTATATCGCCGCCATCTTGACGGATACGTAATGGCGGCCACACAAATGTTCAAAGCTTAAATCAAATTACGATTAACCTAATCATCCGATCTCTACCAAATTTTGCAACAACATACCCTTATAGAGGAAGCATCCTTTGACCAAACGAATAGGTCATTAGCCTAATAGTTTGCGGATGGCGGCCATCTATGTGTGAAAATCAATTCCCCCTATTAATTCAAACACGGTGAAACCGAATGGAACGAAATTTGGTACAGAGGTAGCACTAGCAAAGGGCACCTCAGTGTCGTGTTTTATATCGCCGCCATATTGACAGAAACGTAATGGCGGCCACACAAATGTTCAAAGCTTAAGTTAAATTACGACTAACATAACCATCCGATCTCTACCAAACTTTGCAACAACATACCTTTATGGAGGGAGCATCGTTTGACCAATCTAATAGGTTATTAGACTAATAGTTTGCGGATGGCGGCCATCTTTATGTCAAAATTGATTCCCCTATTAATTCGAACACGGTGGAACCGAATGGAACGAAATTTGGTACAGAGGTAGCACTAGCAAAGGGCACCTCAGTGTCATGTTTTATATCGCCGCCATCTTCACTGAAACGTAATGGCGGCCACACGAATGTTCAAAGCTTAAATCAAATTACGATTAACCTAATCATCCGATCTCTACCAAATTTTTCAACTACATACCGTACCTTTATGGAGGGAGCATCCTCTGACCAATCTAATAGGTCATTCGCCTAATAGTTTGCGGATGGCGGCCATCTTTGTGTCAGAATCAATTCCCCCTATTAATTCAAACACGGTGAATCCGAATGGAACGAAATTTGGTACAGAGATAGTACTAGCAAAGGGCATCTCAGTGTCATCATTAATATCGCCGCCATATTGACAGAAACGTAATGGCGGCCACACAAATGTTTAAAGCTTAAATCAAATTACGACTAACATAACCATCCGATCTCTACCAAACTTTGCAACAACATACCTTTATGGAGGGAGCATCCTTTGACCAATCTGATAGGTCATTAGCCTAATAGTTTGCGGATGGCGGCCATCTTTATGTCCAAATGGATTCCCCCTATTAATTCGAACACGGTGGAACCGAATGGAACGAAATTTGGTACAGAGGTAGCACTAGCAAAGGGCACCTCAATGTCATGTTTTATATCGCCGCCATCTTCACTGAAACGTAATGGCGGCCACACGAATGTTCAAAGCTTAAATCAAATTACGATTATCCTAATCATCCGATCTCTACCAAATTTTTCAACTACATACCTTTATGGAGGGAGCATGCTCTGACCAATCTAATAGGTCATTCGCCTAATAGTTTGCGGATGGCGGCCATCTTTGTGTCAGAATCAATTCCTCCTATTAATTCAAACACGGTGAATCCGAATGGAACGAAATTTGGTACAGAGATAGTACGAGCAAAGGGCATCTCAGTGTCCTGATTAATATCGCCGCCATATTGACAGAAACGTAATGGCGGCCACACAAATGTTTAAAGCTTCAATCAAATTACGACTAACATAACCATCCGATCTCTACCAAACTTTGCAACAACATACCTTTATGGAGGGAGCATCCTTTGACCAATCTAATAGGTCATTAGCCTAATAGTTTGCGGATGGCGGCCATCTTTATGTCCAAATGGATTCCCCCTATTAATTCGAACACGGTGGAACCGAATGGAACGAAATTTGGTACAGAGGTAGCACTAGCAAAGGGCACCTCAGTGTCATGTTTTATATCGCCGCCATCTTGACTGAAACGTAATAGCGGCCACACGAATGTTCAAAGCTTAAATCAAATTACGATTAACCTAATCATCCGATCTCTACCAAATTTTTCAACTACATACCTTTATGGAGGGAGCATCCTCTGACCAATCTAATAGGTCATTCGCCTAATAGTTTGCGGATGGCGGCCATCTTTGTGTCAGAATCAATTCCCCCTATTAATTCAAACACGGTGAAACCGAATGGAACGAAATTTGGTACAGAGATAGTACTAGCACAGGGCATCTCAGTGTCATGATTTATATCGCCGCCATATTGACAGAAACGTAATGGCGGCCACACAAATGTTTAAAGCTTCAATCAAATTACGACTAACATAACCATCCGATCTCTACCAAACTTTGCAACAACATACCTTTATGGAGGGAGCATCCTTTGACCAATCTAATAGGTCATTAGCCTAATAGTTTGCGGATGGCGGCCATCTATGTGTGAAAATCAATTCCCCCTATTAATTCAAACACGGTGAAACCGAATGGAACGAAATTTGGTACAGAGGTAGCACTAGCAAAGGGCACCTCAGTGTCGTGTTTTATATCGCCGCCATATTGACAGAAACGTAATGGCGGCCACACAAATGTTCAAAGCTTAAGTTAAATTACGACTAACATAACCATCCGATCTCTACCAAACTTTGCAACAACATACCTTTATGGAGGGAGCATCGTTTGACCAATCTAATAGGTTATTAGACTAATAGTTTGCGGATGGCGGCCATCTTTATGTCAAAATTGATTCCCCTATTAATTCGAACACGGTGGAACCGAATGGAACGAAATTTGGTACAGAGGTAGCACTAGCAAAGGGCACCTCAGTGTCATGTTTTATATCGCCGCCATCTTCACTGAAACGTAATGGCGGCCACACGAATGTTCAAAGCTTAAATCAAATTACGATTAACCTAATCATCCGATCTCTACCAAATTTTTCAACTACATACCGTACCTTTATGGAGGGAGCATCCTCTGACCAATCTAATAGGTCATTCGCCTAATAGTTTGCGGATGGCGGCCATCTTTGTGTCAGAATCAATTCCCCCTATTAATTCAAACACGGTGAATCCGAATGGAACGAAATTTGGTACAGAGATAGTACTAGCAAAGGGCATCTCAGTGTCATCATTAATATCGCCGCCATATTGACAGAAACGTAATGGCGGCCACACAAATGTTTAAAGCTTAAATCAAATTACGACTAACATAACCATCCGATCTCTACCAAACTTTGCAACAACATACCTTTATGGAGGGAGCATCCTTTGACCAATCTGATAGGTCATTAGCCTAATAGTTTGCGGATGGCGGCCATCTTTATGTCCAAATGGATTCCCCCTATTAATTCGAACACGGTGGAACCGAATGGAACGAAATTTGGTACAGAGGTAGCACTAGCAAAGGGCACCTCAATGTCATGTTTTATATCGCCGCCATCTTCACTGAAACGTAATGGCGGCCACACGAATGTTCAAAGCTTAAATCAAATTACGATTATCCTAATCATCCGATCTCTACCAAATTTTTCAACTACATACCTTTATGGAGGGAGCATGCTCTGACCAATCTAATAGGTCATTCGCCTAATAGTTTGCGGATGGCGGCCATCTTTGTGTCAGAATCAATTCCTCCTATTAATTCAAACACGGTGAATCCGAATGGAACGAAATTTGGTACAGAGATAGTACGAGCAAAGGGCATCTCAGTGTCCTGATTAATATCGCCGCCATATTGACAGAAACGTAATGGCGGCCACACAAATGTTTAAAGCTTCAATCAAATTACGACTAACATAACCATCCGATCTCTACCAAACTTTGCAACAACATACCTTTATGGAGGGAGCATCCTTTGACCAATCTAATAGGTCATTAGCCTAATAGTTTGCGGATGGCGGCCATCTTTATGTCCAAATGGATTCCCCCTATTAATTCGAACACGGTGGAACCGAATGGAACGAAATTTGGTACAGAGGTAGCACTAGCAAAGGGCACCTCAGTGTCATGTTTTATATCGCCGCCATCTTGACTGAAACGTAATAGCGGCCACACGAATGTTCAAAGCTTAAATCAAATTACGATTAACCTAATCATCCGATCTCTACCAAATTTTTCAACTACATACCTTTATGGAGGGAGCATCCTCTGACCAATCTAATAGGTCATTCGCCTAATAGTTTGCGGATGGCGGCCATCTTTGTGTCAGAATCAATTCCCCCTATTAATTCAAACACGGTGAAACCGAATGGAACGAAATTTGGTACAGAGATAGTACTAGCACAGGGCATCTCAGTGTCATGATTTATATCGCCGCCATATTGACAGAAACGTAATGGCGGCCACACAAATGTTTAAAGCTTCAATCAAATTACGACTAACATAACCATCCGATCTCTACCAAACTTTGCAACAACATACCTTTATGGAGGGAGCATCCTTTGACCAATCTAATAGGTCATTAGCCTAATAGTTTGCGGATGGCGGCCATCTTTGTGTCAGAATCAATTCCCCCTATTAATTCAAACACGGTCAAACCGAATGGAACGAAATTTGGTACAGAGATAGTACTAGCAAAGGGCATCTCAGTGTCATGATTAATATCGCCGCCATCTTGACAGAAACGTAATGGCGGCCACACAAATGTTTAAAGCTTAAATCAAATTACGACTAACATAACCATCCGATCTCTACCAAACTTTGCAACAACATACCTTTATGGAGGGAGCATCCTTTGACCAATCTAATAGGTCATTAGCCTAATATTTTGCGGATGGCGGCCATCTTTGTGTGAAAATCGATTCCCCCTATTAATTCGAACACGGTGGAACCGAATGAACGAAATTTGGTTCAGAGGTAGCACTAGCAAAGGGCACCTCATATTCATGTTTAATATCCCTATAGCACGTTGTATTTCAACAAGCTACTACAACCAACATTCAATCATACTCCTTGAAAAGGACAAAGATTTATAACAATACCCATGCATTTAGGAGAAAGTAGGCTATATGTTCTTTACTGAACATCTTGTTTAGACTATTTTCAATTTTGAAAAAATAGGCTAATGAGATCACCTTTTGTCCGTGTGTGTGTGTGTGTGTGTGTGTGTGTCCCTAATAACTTCTAAACGGTAAGTTCATAGCACTATTCCGCGCGACCCCGACCGTGCCCTTCATAATTTGTAACACCTCACCAATCCAACATGGCGTCTGTGCGAAATATTTCACCAGCATTCAATATCTCCGAAACTATTCCCGATATCACCCTGGACTTTTTTTACGGTGATTAAGAGATCTACTAGAAGTTCACCTATATGACTTTTGAAAAACTGGTAACTACAAAACCAACATGGCGGCCAAGCGAATTTGCGACTTTTAAATGGACGTTTCTCGCTATTTAACCAACCAAACCCAATCAAACTTGGTACAGTATATGCTCATACACATTGTAATGCACCGACATCTAACTTCGTTCAATTGTTTACATAACCACAAGATGGCGGATGTTCGAAATATTTCACCGGCATTCTATATCTCTGAAACTATTAGCGGCATCACCCTTAAATTCTGTACGGAGATAAAGGGCACTACTGGAAGTTCATTTATAAGGCTTTCAAAAACCGGTTAACTACAAAACGATCATGGCGACCAAGCGAATTTGAAAATTTTAAATAGACCTTTCTCGGAATTTAATGTTCCAAACGCAATGAAATCTGGTACAGGAGATGTTTATACACATTGTAATGCACTGGTATCTAATTTGGTTCAATTGTTTACATAACCTCAAGATGGCGGCTGTGCGAATTTTAAAATTAAGTCTTTATTTCTTGTGTCGTATTCATGCGATCGAAGTGAAAGTTTGAATAATGAACCTACGCAATAATTTTCCTTTAATGGTACATGACTCTATGGCCTACACATTTAACAATCCAAAATGGCGACCATCCGAAATATTTAGACGGCTCTGAATATCTACGAATCTATTATAGCAATCAAACTGATTTTTTTTTGTTCATAGGGGCTATGACCTATAGGACTTTAAATAACCTGGTGATCACAAATCCAGCATGGCGGTGGCGCGAATTATAAATATTCACTTGGACGTTTCTCGCAATTTAACCATCCGAGTGCAGTGAAACTTGGTACAGTAAATCCTTATACGAATGTTAATCCACTGGCATCTAATTTATTTCAATTGTTTCCATAACCACAAGATGGCAGCTGTGCGAAATTTTAAAATCGCATTGTTACTTCTTGTGTCCTAATCATGCGAATGAATTTTGAATGCTTCACGTACACAATAATATTCATGTAAGTGTACATAACTCTAGGACCTACATATATAAAATCCAGCATGGCGACCATCCGCAATATGTAGTCGGTTCTCAATATCTACGAATCTATTACAGCAATCAAACTGAAATTTTGTATGTTGGTAGAGGCAATAAATATATGAAAATAGGCTGTATAGTTCTTCACTGAACTACCTGTTCCGTTCTGTTTTCTAGTTTTTGATGTGTAACATCTTTCCACTCGGTATCTGTATATTTTTTGTGGGGGTGATTTTGAAAAATTAAACGGAAATGGATGGGACGGAAACAATGAGCTCGCATACGGTTTACTTCAAGGTTTGGAGGCCCCATTAAAGATATTCTTCCTACAATAAAAGTATCCATTATATCATATTTGCTGAAAACCGGTCAGGATTTGGCACTGCAGTTTTACAAGTAGTTATTTCAATGACCAACAGAGTTCACTGTTAACACGTCACATGTTACACGTCATATGCGACTACTGTAAAGCTCGTAATCTTGTTGTTTTTTTGCCTATCATTTGAATTTCTTCTTTTTAGATCTCTTCTATTCCACGCTGCTTTTATCAAGACTTACATTTTTAGCCTATTTTCATTTTATGAAAAAAAAAAGGCTTATCAGATCACCTTTTGTCCGCGCGTGTGTGTGCGTGTGTGATTCGTGTGTGTGTCCCCCTAATAACTTCTAAACGGCTGGAGCTATTTGAATCAAACCCGGTAATATCATAGCACCAAAATGGCCGACCCTGACCGTTCCCTTCAAATTTTATTGTGTCTCACCAATCCAAAATGGCGAAAGTGCGAAATATTTCACCAGCATTCAGTATCTCCGAAACTATTACAGAAAATGTATACGGTGATAAAGGGCACAAGTAAAAGTTCATCTATGTGACTTTCAAAAACCTGGTAACAAGAAAACCAACATGGCGGCCAAGCGAAGTTGAGACTTTCAAATAGACGTTTCTCGCGATGTACCCATCAAAACGTAATGAAACCTGGTACAGCAAATGTCTATACACATTGTAATGCACTGGAGTCTAATTTAGTTCAATTGTTTACATCACCTCAAAATGGCGGCTGTGCAAAATATTTCACTGGCATTCTATATCTCCGAAACTATTTCAGATATCACCTTGCAATTTTGTACAGTGATAAAGGGCGCTGCATCAAGTTTATCTATGCAACTTTCAAAAACCTGTAAAGTACAAAACGAACATGGCAACCAAGCGAATTTGAAACATTTAAATAGACTTTTCTCGTGATTTAACCATCTGAGCGCAGTGAAATGTGGTACAGTAAATGATTATATATAGTGCAATGCACTGGCATCTAACTTAATGTTTTTACATAACCTCAAGATGGCAGTGTGCGAAATTTTAAAATTAAGTTTTTATTTCTTGTGTCGTAATCATGCGATCGAAGTGAAAGTTTGAATAATGAACCTAGGCATAAATTGTCCTTGAATGGTACATAACTCTATGGCCTATACATATAACAATCCAAAATGGCGAGCATCCGAAATATTTTGACGGTTCTCAATATCTACGAATCTTTTACAGCAATCAAACTGATTTTTTTAAATGTTCATAGAGGCTATGGACATAAGTTCACCTATAGGACTTTCAGTAACCTGGTGAGTACAAATCCAACATGGTTGCGAAGCGAAGTATAAATATTTAAATGGACGTTTCTCGCGATTTAACCATCCGAGTGCAGTGAAACGTGGCACGTTAAATGCTTATACAAATGTTAATCCACTAGCATCTAATTTATTTCAATTGTTTTCATAACCACAAGATGGAAGATGTGTGAAATTTTAAAATCTCGTTTTTACTTCTTGTGTCCTAACCATGCGATTGAAGTTTGAATACCACACGTACACAATAATATTCATGTAATAGTAGGCTACATAAATAAAAATCCAACCTGGCTACCATCTGAAATATTTATGAAATATCTACGAATCTATCACAACAATCAAACTGAAATGTTGTATGTTGATAGAGGCAATTAACATGAGAAGGATATTATATAATAAAATAGGCTTTAGTTCTTCACGGAACTACTCGTTCATATTTTTCTTACTTAACACATTTTGTAACAGTTCTGGTTTTTATAAATTTTAATGTGTGTGCTTTTGGACGAAGAATATTTTTAGAAATTTTGATAACTTCCTCTGTTATGTCAAATTTATATTAAGCATTTGTTCTTGCACATTAGCATTAAAACTAGAGAATCGTTTATCAAACCATTTGTCTGGAGTGTTTTGTTATACGGATGCGAGACTTGGGTTCTATGAAAACAGGACATACAATGCCTGGAAGCAGCGGAAATGTGGTTGTGGAGAAGGATGCTGAAATTAAGCTGGATGGAGAAAAAGACTAGCGACTGGGTCCTCAAGGAAGTAGACGAAACAAGAAAATTGATCAATACTATAGAAAAGTGGAAAGCAAAATTCGTTGGTCACACCCTACGTCATAATGAGTTCCTGACCACCATACTGGAAGGAAAAGTTCTGGGGAAGAAAAAAAGAGGAAGACCGCGGAAGGCTTATCTAGATTCTGTGATCAATCAATTTAAACAATATGCTGACTTAAGGGGAGACTCCACCGCAAAACTTAATTTTTTCAAAGAATTTTTATTGGCTATTTTACTCCCTTGGAGTGTTTTTTCTTAGATCCCAGAAAGATTTGGTTCTGCTCGAATTATAAATAAGTTTAAATAATATTTGATATATTTATGGACTGCATGAGGGGGCGTGGCTCACTGACAGCTGTCAAAGATAGTATTTGATATTATCACCATCAAACACGACCATTGTCTCACCAATCGGATAATCTTTGTTCCAAAGTTGGTTCTTCATTCAAATGTAGCGATTCCCGGTGTTAAAAAGCTGAACTAGTGATTTCAATAAACATATTGTTGAGAGGTAAATTATTATAAGTTTGATTTCTAACTTCAATACGAACTTTCTTATCCTAAATATCTATCAATCTAAGAGAGCTTCCGTGGCTTAGGCAGCAGCACGCTGGCCTCTCACGCTGGGTCCGTGGTTCAAATCCCGGTCACTCCATGTGAGATCTATGCTGGACAAAACGGAGGCAGACAGGCTTTTCTCCGGGTACTTCGGTTTTCCCTGTCAAAATTTCATTCCAGCAACACTCTCCACTATGATTTCATTCCATCTGTCCTTCATTTAATCATTGCCCCAGAGGAGTGCGATAGGCTTCGGCAGCCGGAACAGTTCATATCCTCGCCACTAGATGGGGGCATCATTCATTCCATTCCTGACCCGGTCGGAGACTGGAAGCAGGCTGTGGATTTTCATTTTCATCAACCAATTTCAGTGAAATTTTTGCAGGACGTAGTCATGAAGTATTTTCATACTTTTGTGCATGAATTTAAAATGATATGCAGTTTCAATGAAATTAATGACATTTATGCACAAATGATTGGAAAAGAAATTGAAATTTGGGAACATGAACTAAGGGTAAATACACAAACATTCTCATAAAATAAATGCACAGAACTCTTAAACAGTGTCCTGTTACTGTGTCTGAAAACATTGAAATGTAAAAGTTGATATCTTAGAAGCAAAAGTTGGTTTTCAAAAATGCCATTAAAAACCACATTAAAAGATAATAATTCAAAAAACATTAAAGTTATTGCCTTCAAACCTTAGACATTGCTACATCTTAACGCGATATATAACACAGGGTGCGGCAGAAATAACTGACGAATTTCAAACGTAAATAACACAGCAACGCAACACGATATTCACAAATGTGTTTGCCATTTTTGTTGCATAGATTGGAGCGGCAGATCTAACACTTGTATTGGCCACGGGGAGAACACTCCAGTCTACTGGCAAGTGATGAAGTGCACTTTCATTTGACGGGCTACGTTAATAAACAAAATTTTCGGTACTGGTCCGCAACCAATCCTCGACCGATCCAAGAGCGACCTCTCCACTGCGAACGTGTGACTGTTTGGTGCGCTATCGCTAATTTCGGAATTGTAGGCCGTTAATTTCTTGAAGAGGAGGACAAAACTGTGACAGTAGCTGCTCGTTACGTACAGCTGTTACGCAATTTCCTGTAGCCAACACTCGTTGTTGTTGTTGTATTTTGAGTCTTCAGTCTTTTGACTGGTTTGATGCAGCACTCCACGCCTCCCTGTCCTGAGCTAATTGTTTCATCTCTACATAGCTACCACACCCTACATCCAGGGCAATCTGTTTAACATATTCTAACCATGGTCTACCCCTACAATTCTTGTCCTCAACCCTTCCTTCCATCACTAAGCTTGCTATTCCGGGGTGTCTTAGTATGTGTCCTAGCAACCTATCTCTTCTCTTCATTAGCAGTCGCCAGAAACATCTCTCCTCTCCAACTCGACTTAATACCTCTTCGTTTGTAACCCTATCTACCCATCTGATCTTCACCATTCTCCTGTAACACCACATTTCAAATGCTTCAATTATCCTCTTTTCTGCTGCATCAATAGTCCAAGTTTCACTTCCATAGAGCGCCACGCTCCAGACGAAGGCTTTCAAAAATGATTTCCTAATACCTAAGTCTAGATTCGATGTCAACAGATTCCTTTTCCGTAGAAATGCTTTCCTTGCCTGAGCCAACCTACTTTTTATATCCACTTTGCTTCGTCCATCACTGGTTATTTTACTTCCTAAGTAAGAGAAGTCTCCTACTTCCTTCAGCTTTTCACCTGCCAATTTGATGTCCATAGAGGTTTCTGATTTATTTCGGCTGCATTCCAGTATTTTTGATTTAAATTTATTGTTTTTCATCATGAATTCTTTCCTCAAGACGGAGTCCATACCATTCAATAACTCATTCAAATCCTCAGGCGTGTCGGCCAAGATGACTATGTCATCAGCAAATCTCAGAGTTGAAATTATGTCTCCGTGAATCTTCACTCCCATTTTAAATTTTTCTCCAATTTCCTTCATTGCTTGTTCTATGTAAAGATTGAAAAGTATGGGTGATAAGTTGCAGCCTTGCCTTATACCTTTCTGAATATCAACACTCAACGACAGGGAATCCTCCTGTGTGGTTTTAACAAAATGGTGCCACTGCACAAAGAGGCATCGATGAGCCTCCTCAGAGAGATGTTTCCAGAACGTTTAATCTCCTTACGGGGTGACGCTCCATGGCCCGCCCGTTCTCCTGAACTCGGCCCTTGCGATTTCATTCTCTGGTGATACCTGAAGGCTCGCAAACTCTACATGACCAGACAGCTGCTATCCGTGAGGAATTCGAGGCAAAGCCACTAGACATGACTAAGAGGGTCATGCGGAATTTCAGGGAGAGGCTTCAGAAGTGCATCGAAAAGGTTTGGATGACATTATTATCAAAACCTAGTTGTATGTGCATATGATGCAAATGGCAATCATTGCTCTTCTAAATTGCACAATACATTTGTGAATATCATGTTGCGTTGCTGTGTTATTTACGTTTGAAATTCGTCAGTTATTTCTGCCGCACCCTGTATCACAAAATTAATGTGAAATCGATGCAGTAGGAGATACATTTTTCAGTGGAGTCTCCCCTTAAAACGTTGAGCAAGTGAGAGACAAATATGGTTGCAGTGACAAGCCCTAGCCTTTAGAGGATGATAATATGTTCTTGCTCCCTTTAATGAAGGGGCTGCTGCATCTTAAGTGCTGAAGTACTGCAGCACAATTGTTTTATTTGAAATTAAATTACTTTAATAATATTATCTACATTCAAATACCGCGCATTAATTAGACGTCAGCCAAAGATCAGGCAATATTTCAACTCTCCTTACACCGAGGTCTCTAGTCCTGTGCCCCTCTCCGCGGAAGGCTTCCTCTTCCTTTCTAAGTTCATTGCCAGGAAACACACACTCTGCATTTTGCGCATGCGTGCCGAACGTTTCCGTTGTGCTGTTGGGACAACAGCCAAGACCAGAGCCAAGGCATTCCTCATTCGACCACAGAGTGGCAGCACTGGTCACATGAAATAAAAACGTGGCCGGTGGCATTTTAGAGGGAATCGCTCAAAGCCAACGGGGGGAAATAATAGAGGAAGCTAACAACTGTTCCCACCAGTAGGTTCTTTAACACTCCCAACTTACTCTTGAGTGTTTCTGAGTGAATGCTCCTGTACGTTTCTAAATATTTTTATTATTTAGTGGGGAGATAAGTTATAGCACACAACTAATTTCCTTGATCAACACTCACTCATATCTTGTCCAAAATTACGCTCAGGAAGGTCACACTATTAAAGTACTATACATATTTACTCGCGGTTTTATTATAGTACCGAGCAATATGCAGCGAGCATATTATGGCAATAATTAAGACGCGAGTATATTTATGAAACGAGCGTATGCGAGTTTTATAGTTTCCATACGAGTGTCTTAGTTACCATTACAGGCGAGTTGCATACGACAGTATAATGTTCGACGAGAATTATAACTATTTTATTTTCGAACATAATTATTCATAAATATCTGTCGAGATTTCGCCACTTTTATATACTGTACCGAACAGAGCGCATGGAACGCAGAGAATACCTTGTATTTGACCACGGCCCCCTCGATTACTCCACTATGACACTAATTAGGAGGCCGTGGAAGTCAGCGCAGGTGCGATGCTATCCTTATCTAATTGGTCACACAATTGTTTTTGAGCTCTGATTGGTGGGAGTAACTGTTTCATAATGAAAATAGTGTTATATTGACCCTCATTATGATACAGTTTTCGGATATATAATATTTACATTTCAACATAATATTATTATAATTATTATAATGTGTACAGGTAGTTTATGATGGTGGTGTTTGTTGTTTTAAGAGTGAAACAGCGAGGCCATTTGCCCCTGTGATGTTCATGATGGGAATTATTACTGATCTTGATAGGGGACATTCCAAATCCATCTTCGGCCGACTAATGGTTAACAAACGTTGACAGCCGAGGCGCCAGTATCCGTTTCTAGGAATTTGTTCTCCATTATACATGGATGGTTTAGTTGGGGGCAGGTCAGCAATATACAATGTGTAAATAAAATCCACATAAGCAGAGTCATCTCTGTAGAAGTCCGGCCTCATGGCGAATTCGTTAGCGCGGTAGGCTTTGACCCATAGGGACCCGGGTTCGATTCCCGGCCGGGCCATCAGGGATTTTCATCTCCTGGAGTTGACTCCCCTGGCCCGGGAACTGGACGTCTTCTTCATCACTTCATCTTCATTCGGACACGGGCGTCACTTGCAAGACCTGCACCAGGCCTCCCAGGAGCTCACACGATAACAAGTAGTTCCGTGACGAACTAAAGAGCCTACTTTTCTTAAAATGTAAGATCCATGCTCATCTATATAGACCTAACTAGAATAATAACGAAATCAAGTTGGTAATACTAACATTTCGAAGTACTGCAGTTTGAAATACACCTAAAATAATGTAGCCTAATAGAATAACTTACTACAGTTGGCTGCCCTGGTGACACTGAATATATTCTTAGTTCCATCTCTTAAGGTATAGAATGCACATACAACATTTGGTTGAAGTCTAATGGCTAATAAGGACGCTATATGCTGTTTGATATTGGATTTATCAGTGCGCGTAAAATCATGTTGGGAACAATGTCATGTATGTGATGCTCAGAATTAATCTGAAATATTACGATCTATTTAGGTGCCAATTTTGGATAAAATCCATTTGTTAGTATAGAAGTTACATGTAATTAAAAATTGAAACTATGAGGAAGCTTAGAATCATGTTGGCAGCACTGACGTATATTAGTTACTCCAAATTAATCTAGAATGCCAGGTACTATACGTGTGCAAAGTTTAGAGCTGATGGCTTGCATACTTTCTGATATATTGATATTAGGATTAAACAAATAAAGAGAGCATTTATTAACAGTTGTCAGCCATGCTGGTTCTTAAGAATACGTAGTCCTAACTGTTATGGTACACAAAGCACATACGAAATTTGGTTGAAATCCATTTGTTAATATAGATGTTATATGCATTTTAAAACTGGACCTATCAGCAGGCTTAGATTCGTGTTGGCAACACTGATGTTCATAAGTTACACCAAAGTAAGGTAGAATGTCTGATACTATACATGTGCAAAGTTTAGAGCTGTCGGCTTGCATACTATCTGATACATTGGTATTAGGGTAATAACAAGGAGAGAGCATGTTTTAACAGTTGGCAGCCCTGGTGGCTCCTTAGAATACGCACAGTCATATCTGTTGTAGTACACATATTACATACCAAATTTGGTTGAAGTCCAATCGATAGTATAGAAGTTACAAGCATTTAGAAATTGGACCTATCGGCAGGCTTAGAATCATGTTGGCAACACTGGCATGTATGGACTTCTGAAAATTAATCTGGAATGCTATCTCTATATATATAAAACTGAAAGCTTGTCTGTTTTTTCTGAATTTCCACGGAAATTTGCGTTATTTGCGCGTTTCAGTGTCGAGGGAGGGAGCACCCAGCAGCTATCATTGGTCTCTGAATTCACCCGCAGTGAAACGCTCTCTCTCCCAGCATCGGAGGGGAATGTCCAAGCAACTTACAGGACATTTCCGGGTAACACGATCAGGGCATCAAACTCGTAACAAACAGCCCCAGACTAAAGCCATCACCACGGCATCGACCATTACAACCGCAAGCACAGCAACGACCGGCAGTACCGGCAGCCCCTTGGAACGTTTCCAACGTATCCCAGGCAACTACAATCTCCGTTATGATGGCACAAGACGTCGCTGACATCAAGGTCGTCTTGGAAAACATCCAGCAAAGGTTGACTTTTTTAGAGGTCGGCCCAGAAGATCACGACCCAGGGGAACAGGCAGAGGACGACTTCGACGAGGACGACATCCAGCCTCCGCCAGTGCAATCGCTCACCCCTTGGCGCAGCTTACATCCGAGGACTGGACATCCCACTAACACAGAGGGTCTTCAATCTTGCCCAGGCCTTGAAACAGCTGCTACCGGACGTGGCAACCACACTGTGTCTACTATCCCTGTGGCCGTCCATGGATCAGGCTCAGCGCAAGTACGCTTTCAACCGCGCCAACTTGCTGTACATTGCGCTCACCAGAGGTTGGGGGCAGGCGCTACAACTAGATCAAGCCACCGGGGACGAAATTACGACGCTCCCCGAAGGCTTTCACCTCCAACCAACTCCCCCGTCCGACAGCGGTCTCCCGCGGCAGAGGAGGAAGAGGACGAGGGGCGGCCAACACCACGGCGGCACCGGCCCAGTAATCAGCAACAGACGCAGACTCCGGGACCCTCCTCTTCCTGTCTCGGAACCTGCGTCCGAGGCGATTGCCTCGAAACCAGCTCCTTCAACGCTACGGAAAAAGACGAAAACCACACGGCGAAGCAAGACACCCAGAAACAGGATTCAGCCATGGAGAAGAAAGTGTTAGTTAAAGTGAGGAAACAAGCGAAAGGCAGTCCCATGCGGAAGTTTCTGACCTCTCCCAAAATTTGGGAATGTACGGATAATGATTCGGAATGACTTTTCTTGTGACTTGATTCATGTGAGTGTTGATTGAAGGATCTGTTTGTTTTAATACCCGTTGGGGACAGTATTTAGAGGAAGGAGGTGAGCCTGTTTACCCCCTTCTCTCTCCTTGTCTTTGTGAAATGATTTGGATGCCATTTTGTGGTATTTGTATGTTGAATTGATATTGTATGATTACTTTTCTTTATTATGTAAAATTTTTTTGATCAGTAATAAAGCTTCGGCTTTGGGCCAGCTCCTTCGCTCGACGCAGGCTGCCCCAGGTACACGCGACTCGCTCTTTGCTCTATAAAGCGGAGCTGGGGTAGTGCGGGCGTCAGTCTAGTGTCGAGGGAGGGAGCGATCAAGACAATGGGGACGATGCATTATTGCTGATAATTGGTCTATTCTATTACAGCAATCGCGGCTATAGGTGGATCCATTCTAATTCTGAATATACTGATACTTACAGTAGCCTATATTGATATGAGCAGCAAAGTGGGAAGTTTATAGAGTTGTGAAAGTCTGCAGGGTTCGATGTTACATTATGTTAACACATTTTAAAATTACGTTTTTGGTTTTGCCATCTTCTGCTGAGACATAACGATTTTGTTGTCCGGATGCTCGCGAGCACGCCACATACAGTTGCCCATGGGAAAAAATGGTTTTGTCTAAATGTACCCGTGCTACTGTTAAGTGTGTGTCATTTCGCTTTGTGAAAGAAATTGCGAATATTGTTTGAAGAGGGAACTGCACTCTTCCACACTGGAATGGCAAATCTATCGGAATATGGGGAATTAAAAGTATTCTTACTTAAGCTATTCTGGATGTAATTTGGCCATACTTATTGAAGATTTGAACGTCAACATATCGCTATTAATAGACCTATAGTTAAATATCTCTCACCTAGGCCGCTGATGTACATTATGCAGTCTCTTCCAGTGTTACATCCCAGGGATTGAAATTCTCCAACAACCCTTTTGTCTCACATGCCTCTCTAAGTAATTAAAATTCCTGATTGTTAATGTTTGAGTCTTCAGTTTTTTAACTGGTTAGATGTAGCCCTCCATGTCTCGCTCTCCTGAGCTAATCGTTTCATCTCTACATAGCTACCACACTCTACATCCGAGGCAAACTGTTTAACCCTGGTTTACCCCTACAGTTCTGGTCCTCGACCCTCCCATCCATAACTAAGCTTGCTATTCCTGGGTGTCTTAGTAAGTGTCCTACTAACCTATCTCTTCTCGTCATTAGCAGTCGTCAGGAACATCTCTCCTCTCCCACTCGTCTTAATACCTCTTCATTTGTTACCCTATCTACCCATCTGATCATCATTCTCCTGTATCACCATATTTCAAAAGCTTCAATTCTCCTCCTTTCTGCTGCACCATTAGTCCATTAGGCCAACTCAGCAACTTTTCTAGGTTTAAGCCGTGCCTTGTGCGGGGATTCAATGGCCGTGAAAGAAAAATACAAACTTTATTGAAATAAGTTTGCCCAATTCCTCAGTAAGAGTAATTAAGAAAAAATAATAATTTAACGTGACAGCCGGTAGAATACGACACATTCGTCTGTGAATATGGGCTGCTGATCATGGTAAAAAACGAAAAAGAACACATCAATATTGGCAAACAGAAATATTCAGTTAACAAGAAACAAATTTATAAAGAAAATGAAAGCATACCGTGCAAAATAGAAAGAATCTTAATATTGTAAATTAGAGTAAAGATCTGAAAGCTCGCTTACAATAACCAGCTCAAAGAGTATAAAATTAGACTCAAAATCACGATCGTATCCGACCCCAGAAACCACCTCTATAAATAAAATATATCTCATTTTGCGCGTATCAATGCGAGGAGCAATGTTCGTGGTTTCCACTTCTATGAAGTGGGAACCGAACCCCGCGTCTTGAGGCCCTAAAACGAACGGTTTTCGAGATATTGCCAGAAAACTATCCCCAGCCTGCGAAATTTCAGCGGCTGCCATAGTAACGTTGATCTGTTTCTCAGAGGGAACACAGTTATTTGGGAACATCTCCGAAACCGTTCATTTTAGGAACTTAAAAGGTGTGTTTCGGGGTCCCTACAGGACCTCCGAGTATTGTTTCTCGTATATGGCGGCTTAAAATTAGCTAAATCAGATCTTTGTACCGACTGTCCTTGCTCAGTGCCAAAGGGTCGGAAAAAGTCAATTACAAATTGAATTTTCAAAACCCGTTTCTTAGTGAGCATCTACATACTCGGATCAACCAACTTGCAAAATTTCAGCTTTCTAGGTTTAGTGGTTTGAGCCCTGCGTCGATGAGACAATTTTGGATTTTCAATGCCAAAGGGCCGAAAAAAGTCACTTGCAAATTGAATTTTCAAGAACCGTTTCTTAGTGAGCCTCTACACACTCGGATCAACCAACATGCAAAATTTCAGCTTTCTAGATCTAGTGGTTTGAGCCCTGCGGTGATGAGTCAATTTTGGATTATATATAAGAGATGAAGGAATGCAAGCCAGTAACAATGACAACAGTATCTCAAGGGGTGACATCCAACAATCCATCTATTTCTGGAAGAAGTAATGCCTCTCCATTTATTACATTTCTGTGAAAGGTTCAAAATGGCTATAAGGTTATCACGGAACCAACTAAAACTGTAAAATTCATCACTGCGCTTAAGGGGTTTCAAGGAGTAGGCCTACCCTAGATTTTATTCACACGACTTACACGTGCGATATGTCGTATGGAAAGTCTATTATATCTCCAAACAGCAACATTATTTTCAAGAAATCCTGATTTTAAATAGTAGACTATTTTCTGCTGATTTTAGGAATTTGGGCCATTGGAGGCTAAAAACACTTAAATTTTCATGCACCACAAGCCTTTATAATTTATAAAAGGGGTCTTCCTGTAGTTGGGCACTTGACACAACGGTTAGGGTCAGTTTGTATGTGACGTGTATTGCGATTCGTCTACGAGGTTTTCAATTTTATTTTCATGTCAGGAAGAACACGTTAGGTAAATTTAGTTTGAGAGCACATTTTAACTAATCATTTTTCTTTGTTAACAAATAGGTTCCAAGCCCCTAATCATTGCAACAGTAGCTCAATTGATAACGTCTGGTTATTAATACCGAAGACCGTTCGAAGAGCGGGTACTTCTGCTAGTTATCTATATGTGTAACAATTTTGGAATAGTTCGCATGCATAACTTCTGAGATATCTAACATAGAACTCAAATTTCAATTGCGATTAGCTGTTGGTAGCACTGACGTCAATTTCAAGTATGGCCGTGAGATCTTTACTCTTACCAAATTTGGTTTTGATAGCTGCAGCAGTTTAGAAGTTGATAGTGGGGGGGGGGGGGGCACACAGACAAACAGACAGAAGGACAGACAGACGCACATTTTCCCGGTTCAATCTCATGTCTACTTTTTCCTCATTTTTGTAAAATGAGAAAAGTAGGCTAAAAATTCTCCATAGAAAATTTAAATAATGTTGGATCAGGCGTTTAGGAATTGGTACGATGTCATTCACACAGACACATATCTCGGACACCTAGTGAGAGGGATACAATCTAGAGG
Source organism: Meconema thalassinum (assembly GCA_946902985.2). NCBI lineage: Eukaryota > Metazoa > Arthropoda > Insecta > Orthoptera > Tettigoniidae > Meconema > Meconema thalassinum. The sequence goes on along the minus strand of OY714911.1, from coordinate 16,641,996 downwards.
TATTATTTCATATCTGTGCCATTTCTTGGTTCATATTATCACCATAAGCAGAATATTCAGGTACAATTACTTAAATGATCTGATGACCACAATGTCTTAACACAATAAGCAGCTTCCGAACTGTTAATACATTGAAATTTTAAGATTTTGCCTTTTATCTTGTTTCAATTAATTTGTTGATACACCAAATTGGCATACAATGGGGAGATATTCTCCAATAGTTTGCAAAACTATAAGCCTTGTCACGAGCTTAAAGGGATGTGCATTGGCTCAGGAACGTCTATAACTACCGGACCTGACACTGACTGAGGACAGAGGAAACATGGCTGACGATCTTGGTGGTGTACATGCTTTGTTTATAATATGTTCTGTGGTTTTGTTTTTGGTGTGATAGTGGTGTGAATAATTTCGCTTAGCAATCGTCTCCCTTGATTATCTGTGCTTATTGATTATTGCTTAATGATATTTCACGTTCGTGTAAGTAAATGTCTGCATTAGTGCTTCATAAAAACTAGATACCGGTTCCTTCTGTTACCCTTGAGATAGAATCAATACTATTGCCAAACAGTGGGTAAGTTGGTCAATTTATTATTCTATAAACAATTCATGCTTTTGGGCTAATGCCGTGTGTATTTTTAATTTAAACCATACGTTTCGGAGAAACCTTGCCTCCTTTTTCAATGGAAATAAACAATGTGGCTAAAGAAAGTATATCAATGAGATTACAAAAAATATAGATAAATTCCTCTGTTCGTCACCAGAGAGCAGCTGCCAGAAATTACTGTATGGACCATGGTGGAACGGCGGACAAAGTAGTAAGTAACCAGAAGGTAAAGGGGTCGGTGTGAAAATATAGAAACTCCTCGAAGAATGAGGAGGGGGGGGGGGAGGCGGGGGGGGGGGGGTTAGATGGATACAAGGAAACATAAACAAAAGGGAAGTGTATCTGAACAATACCTAACGTCATACAGTCAACGGCGAAAAAACAGATGGAAACTCCTCCAGTGACGAACAAAGGAGATCAAATCCAGGCTCTGAGCCCTAGAGGGAAAATGTACAATTTTAAATATGTGAAGAACAGAGAGACTGAGAGGAACTATCTCCCTAGATCCTTAATAACTGGTAGCCAAGTGTCACTTAGCTGATATCCAGTGTCTCTGTTAAAATTATTGGGATTTTTACGAACTTCAACTGCCTCCCTTATAATTCTAGACCAGTTGTGCTTAACAAGGGCAAGCGCATGAGCATCCTTGAAACATACATCGTGCCCTGAAGACAGGGCATGTTCAGCTATAGCTGATTTGTCAGGTTGGTTTAGACGGATGTTCCTTTGATGCTCTTTGATGCGAGTTGCAATGGAACGTTTTGTTTGTCCAATGTAGACTTTTCCGCAAGTACAAGGGACTTCATACACCCCAGGTTGTAGTATTGGAGACAATTTATCTTTGTTTAATGCTAAACGTTGACCAATTTTCGTCATAGTGCCGAAAACTGTTTTTATCTTGTGCTTGCGGAGAATCTTAGCAACGCGGTCAGTGGTGTTGTGAATATAAGGGAGGTAAGCAGTTCCTCTCACGTCGGAGCTCTGAGAAGGTTGTCTATTCCTCCTTCTGGGATGTAGGGACCTATATATAGTGGATTCATTATAGCCATTACCCTTAAACATGGTTTGTAAGGCATGTAACTCTTCCTGAAGAGTTGATGCCTCACAAATACGTTCCGCTCTTTTGGCTAGAGTTGTTATAATTCCTTGTTTTTGTGCTGGGTGGTGGTGGGAGTCCGCATGTAAATAACGGTTAGTGTGAGTTGGCTTACGGTAGACGCTGTGCCCCATGGAGCCATCCGCTTTCCTCCTCACAAGAACATCCAAAAAAGGTAAGCATCCACCTGACTCTAGCTCCATTGTGAAGTGGATTGAAGGATGCAGCTGATTTAGGTGGTTCAGAAAGTGGTTCAGTTTCTCAGAACCCTCCTCCCACACCACGAACGTATCATCCACATACCTCCACCAAATCACAGGTTTGAAAGACGCCGAAGATATAGCCTCCCCCTCAAAATGTTCCATGAAAAAATTTGCCACGACAGGCGAGAGTGGACTTCCCATGGCCACACCATCAGTCTGCTCGTAATATTTACCATCCCACAAGAAATAACTGGAACACAAGCAGTGGTGGAATAATCGGGCAATGTCCTCAGGAAACAAATCCTTGATGAGTGACATGACCGAGTCCACCGGCACTCTGGTAAACAAGGACTCTACATCAAAACTCACCAAAATAGCATTTGGTTGAACGGCGATGGTTGACAATTTTTTGACGAAATGGGTTGAATCCCTAATGTAGGACTGTGTGCGCCCCAAATGCGGCTGAAGCAACTTGCTGAGATATTGCGCAAGAGCATAAGTTGGAGAACCTATTGTGCTAACAATTGGTCGAAGAGGGACGTCTTGCTTATGGATTTTTGGAAGACCATACAATCTCGGAGGAAACAGCATCTCTCGGAATAAGACATCTTCCCTCTTCTTTTGGAATAGATGACAGTTTAACAAGCTTAGCAGTGGCATTGGATACACGAGTGGTTGGATCACGAGTGCACAGTGTGTAGACAGGATCAGATAACAGAATCGAGATTTTACTTTTATATTCAACGGTATCCATCACCACTGTCGCATTTCCCTTGTCAGCATGAAGAATAGAAATGGTGTCATTATTTCTTAGTTCCTTCAATGCCTTTCTTTCACCCCGAGTTAAATTGGGTGCGGGTACTTTCGAGGATCTTAATATCCTCACACTTTCTTGTCTAACTTCTTCAGCTTCATCTGGAGGTAAATTGTAGATGGCAGCCTCAACGGATGTGATCAACTCCTCTGTAGGAATTTTGAAGGGTGCGAGAGCAAAGTTGAGACCTATGCTTAGTAAAGTTGTTTGATAGTCATCTAAAGGGGTATTAGAAAGATTGACTACAACTTTACTAGTATCAAGAACCGTACGAGGAGCTGTTTGTCTCGAGGACAATCGAAGGAACTTAGCTCTTTGTCTATCTACAGCCCGACAAAAATTATTCTCGGCCTGAATAGCGGAGATACGTTCAAAGAACAGCCACAATTCCTCTGAGAGAATGCTACTAAGAAGCAGATGTAAGTGTAATAACTCACGGGAAACTGCGTCCAATTCAGTACGAGAGTTCTGGATCCTCTCGATAACGAGTGCCTTGCTAGCGCGCTGATAAATTCTCATAGCTTTATGAGTGTGTATAGTTTGCTTCAAAAAATACACACGGCATTAGCCCAAAGGCATGAATTGTTTATATAATAATCCGGGCCGTGAAAGCCTTAATATGCAAATTTATTATTCTGTTTAGTGTTTATAAATTATTAGTAATGGTAATTCATTATGAGCAAGCATAGTAATAATTAACGTATTCCATTTTAGCCTATTTTCATTGTATGAAAAAAAAAAAGGCTTATGGGATCACCTTTTGTCCGTGTGTGTGTCTGTGTGAGTGTGTGCGTATGTGTGTCTGTCGCCCTAATAACTTCTAAACGGCTGGAGCGATTTCAATGAATCTCGGTAGGGCCATAGTACTATTTTGGCCCACCCCGACCGTGCCCGTCAAATTGTATTACGCCTCACCAATCCAACATGGCGGCTGTGCGAAATAATTCACCAGCATTCCATATCTCCGAAACTATTACCGATATCACCCTGATATATTGTAGGGTGATAAAGGGCACTACTACACGTTCACCTGTAGAACTAGCAAAAACCTGTTAACTACAAAACCAACATGGCGGCCAAGCCAAGTTGAACTTTAAAATAGACTTTTCTCGCGATTTAACCATCCACACGCAATGCAACTTGGTTCATCAAATGCTTGAACATATTGTAATGCGTTGGCATCTAATTTAGTTCAATTGTCTAGATAACCTTAAAATGGTGCCTGAGCGAAATATTCACTGGCATTCTATATCTATGAAACTATTACTGATATCACCCTGAAATTTTGTAGGGTGCTACTAGAAGTTCAGCTATGAGATTTTCAAAAACCTGTAAAGTACAAAACGAACCTGGCGGCCAAGTAAAGTTGAAACATTTTAATAGACTTTTCTGAGCGCAGTGAAACTTGGTACAGTAAATGTTTATACATATTGTAATACTCCGGCATTTAATTTAGTTCAATTGTTCACATAACCTCAAGATGGCGGTTGTGAGCATTTTTAAAATTAAGTTTTTATTTCTCGAGTATTAATCATGCGATCGAAGTGAACGTTTGAATAATGAACCTACGCAAAAATCGTCTTCTAATAGTATTGTTACGTGCCACCCCCTAGTGGCACTTTTGTTAACTTGATTACGGTGGGGGTACAAAGCACAACACCAATTACTGCTTAAATAAATAATTAACTTTATTGTGGCCAGAAAATTACACTAGTCAGCAAATACAAGCAATTAGGAGCCTTACTCCAGTTTCCTCAAGTCTCTTCCTTGAGCGCTCTTGGCCCTTCCACTTGTCAACAGATCACAGAAGTTAATCCGTCCTAATGAGTACGGTGGCCTTGACAGAAACTATCTGCTCCTCTCCTTTATGTTCTCCGACCACAATTACTTACGATCACTTGCTGCAGGCTATTTCGCTGTCCACAAAATAGAGAAACAATGTCACTGGATTTCGTAACTCGCACAGCACTTCGTCACCACACTTCTGTCGCACAAGATAATCGCTCGCACTAGCTCGAAAAACACAATAACGACAACTGCTAGACAGGTCGCACTTATATAGCAGGCCGGTGACTCAATAAATGCTTCTAGATCCATCCAGGGTTCACGGCTTCTCGAGGTTTCCATCGCTGGTCCAGTCACGAATATTCTGGACTATCCCTTTGTCTTAGTAGCCCTGTTGCATAAGGCGCGCGCAATACAGGAGGCAGGACACAGCGCAGCCCTGGGGCAGTTGTGACTCATGCGGCGAGTGATGACACAAACTCACAGCCGTAACACCACCCCCTTCCTAAAAAGGCTGATCGTCCCGATCAATCATTGGTCCGTCTGTGTCCCTTCGTAGGCTGCCAGGCGATCTCGATGCACGATCTTCATCTTCGCCCTCGGGCTCCGCTGGATCCTGTAGACGACATCGTTGATCCGTTTCACGACTCGGTACGGGCCCTCCCAGGACTTCTGCAGTTTGGGTGACAGGCCTTTCTTCCGTAATGGGTTGAAGAGCCAGACCAGTTCGTCCTCGTGGAATCCGCCGGCATCCGTCTGCTGGTCGTATCGGGTCTTCATTCGGTCGGACTCGATCCGTAGTTTCCTCCTCGTGAACGCGTGTACGTCCTCCAGTTGGTCGACCAGTTCTTGACAATACTGGCTTACCGGGATCGGATCATTCCCAGGTCGGCCGAAGGCAAGATCGACAGGTAGATGGAGCTCCCTCCCAAACATGGCCCGGGCTGGTGTGCACCCGGTGGCTTCATGCACGGCGGCGCGGTAGGCCAGGAGAAATAGTGGAAGATGTTTGTCCCAATCCCTATGGTGCTCGCTGACGACTATTCGGAGATGGTTCTCGATGGTGCGATTGAATCGCTCTACCATCCCGTCGGACTGAGGGTGTAGCGGTGTTGTCCTTGTCTTCCGGATTCCCAGCAGCTGGCATAGGTTCTGGAACACCTGCGACTCGAAGTTCCTCCCTTGGTCGGAGTGCAGCTCCAGGGGTACCCCGTACCGGCTGACGAATTCCTTCACCAGGGTCTCTGCAATCGTCGTGGCTTCTTGGTTAGGGAGCGCATACGCCTCCGGCCATTTGGTAAAGTAGTCGCTGACGACTAATATGTAGCGGTTCCCTGCCTCGCTTAACGGGAATGGCCCAGCAACATCGATGGCCACTCTCTCCATGGGGCCGCCCACGTTGTAGGTCTTCAGTGGACCCCGCCGTCTTCGTCCTGGGCCCTTGCTGGCAGCGCAATCGTGGCACCTCGCGCAGTGGTTCTCCACGTCGGTTCGGCATCCGATCCAGTAGAACCGCTCTCTCAGCTTCTCCAGGGTCTTCTTTATCCCTAGGTGTCCACCAGATGATCCTCCATGAACTTCCTTCAGGACTTCCTCCGTCATAGCCTTTGGAACGACGACTTGTTCCCGAGATGTCTTCCCGTCGGTGCTCTCCCAGTTACGGCAGATGAGGCCATCCCTCACAACCAGCGAGTCCCACTGCGCCCAGTAGGACTTAAACTTGGGGCTGCAGTCACTCACAATGTTCCACCCGGGTCTGGGGACACAGGCCCTCTTCCATTCGGCTATCAGTCCCAGGTCATTATCTTCTGCTTGTGCCCGCATGAAAGATTTGCGGCTCCAGCTCCCTTGAAGTCCCACGGTAGTCCTTCGGCACTGTATCCCGGTGTTATCCTCCCTTCGGGCACAGAAGGTGCAGTCTTCGGGGCACGGTCTTCGTGACAGGGCGTCGGCGTTAGAATGCAGTTGGCCTTTCCTGTGCTGAATCCCAAAGTTGTACTGTTGAAGCCTCTCTAACCACCGCGCGAGTTGACCCTCGGGCTGCTTGAAGTTCAGGAGCCACCGCAGGGATGCATGGTCGGTCCTGATGAGAAATTCTTGCCCGTACAGATACTTGTGGAAGTGTTCAATGGTCTTCACGATGGCGAGCAGCTCCTTCCTGGTGACGCAGTAGTTCCTTTCTGGCTTTGACAAGGCCTTGCTGAAGTAGGCCACTACTCTCTCCTCGCCGTCCACTACTTGCGACAGGATTCCCCCTATGCCAAAGTCGCTGGCATCGGTATCGACGATGAACCTTGTTCCAGGTCTGGGGTAGGCCAGAATGGGCGCGGTGCACAGAGCCTGCTTGAGTTGTTCGAAGGCACTGTGGCATTCTGCTGTCCACGTGAAGAGTTGGTCCTTCTCAGTCAGTCGATGTAAAGGTTTGGCGATGTCGGCGAATCCTTTCACGAAGCGACGGTAATAAGTGCAGAGTCCCAGGAAGCTCCGTAGTTGGGACTTGTCCTTCGGAACTGGCCACTCCCTCACAGCTGCGGTCTTCTCTGGGTCGGTGCGCACCCCTTCCTCGGAGACGATATGCCCAAGGTACTGGACCCGCTTCTGGAAGAGCTGACACTTCTTGGGGCTCAACTTCAGCTGGGCAGCCCGTAGCATCAACAAGATCTCCTTCAGGTTGCTGTAGTGCTCCTCGAAGCTCCTCCCCAGAACGATGACGTCGTCTAGGTATACCAGGCAGGTCTTCCAGTGTAGTCCCATCAGAATGGACTCCATTAGCCTTTCGAAGGTTGCAGGGGCGTTGCACAGACCGAATGGCATGACGGTGAACTGCCAGAGCCCGCTGCCCACAGAGAACGCCGTTTTCTCGCGGTCCTTAGGGTGGACCTCCACCTGCCAGTAGCCACTCTTCAAATCCAAGGTGGAGAACCATCTTGATCCTGATATGGTGTCCAGCGTGTCGTCGATCCGGGGTAGAGGGTAGCTGTCCTTCTTCGTGACGTCATTCACCCGCCTGTAGTCCACGCAGAACCTGGTGGAACCGTCCTTCTTCTTCACTAGCACGACCGGAGAACTCCAAGGTCTATGTGATGGCTCGATCACCCCTTACTCCTTCATCTCTTCTACCATCCGGTCGACTTCGGCTTGCTTGGCGAGCGGGACACGTCGGAATGGGGCCTTAATCGGTGCGCTGTCCCCAACGTCGATTCTGTGCTGGACCAAGCTTGTCCTGCCGAAGACTTTGCTCCCCACGGAGAAGACATCCTGGAATTCGCGTAGCAGGTCCTGAAGTTGGCGTGATTGCTGTTCGTCTAATTGGTCCTGGGATCCTTGGTACAGCTTCTGTAGTTCTTCTGGCAGGGCGCGTCTTCTTCGGTTGTCCGTCTGCAGGTGTCCGTCCGTCGTATCTGTGATGCGGGCAATCCAGGTAACGGGCTCGCAGACTCCTAGGTTGGTGTCCCGGTGAACCGTAATGTTGTAGTCGTTCAGTTTGGACAGGCGGACGTACGGCCGAGACGTCGTGTTGATGAGAGTCTTGGCAACTAGCAATCCTTTTGTCTGGATGTCCTCATATTTTGGCTCGATGACAGCCGCCACTCCCTCAGCAGTTCCGTCGACAATTACGGCAGCGCTGACCTCCGTCCTGGCGGGAACGATGACGTCTTCTCTCAGCCTTACTCGTCGTGCGGTGATGGACTCGTGCGCAGGTTGCAAAGCAAGTTCCTCACCTCCGAAGTGCAGAGTGTTGGTACTCAGATCCAAGATGATGTTGTTCTGGTCCAGGAAGTCCAGTCCGATGATCACTTCATTTGATACGTCAGCCACAAGCACCGGATGCTTTATCGTCCGTCGACCAATGACGAACTCCAGTGATGCTTCGCCATGTACCGGTGCGGTCTCTCCGGTCGCGGTTATTAGCTGGAGTTTCCTTTGTGTGGGTTGCACTCTCCACTTCGGGATGACGGTGGGACTGACGATGGTCCTCGATGCTCCCGTGTCGATTAGCATGGGCCAGCTCTCTCCGTTGACGACTCCGTCGACCATCAGGCTGCTATTGTCCCTCCGTAACTTCGTCACACGAACCTGGACTGCCGGGGCTTGACGACTGTCACAAGCCAACCTTTGCCCCCCAAGGCTGGCTAATACTCGTTTCCCTGGGTCGCGCGGTTTTCAGACGACTGATTTCCCGTCGGATATCCTCGGCGGCGGCGATCACCGCAGTCCTTGCTCAGGTGGCTTTTCTTACCGCAGGTCCAGCAGGTCGGTAGTCCTCTTCCGGGCCACCTCTCTGGTTGCCTTCCGGCTGTGTCGTTGCTGGTGGTGCCGCGACTATCGAAGAAACGGCTTAGCGCCTCCATTAATTCGTCGGCCAGGGGCTTGGTCTCGTTGGTTTTTACTGGCTCGGCGACGTCCTCTTGACGCACCCGCGCGTGCATTCTGGATGCCTGTTTTGCCGTCTCGAACTCAAGTGCGTGGCTCAGCGCATCTGCCAGGGTCTTATTGCGCGCGAGTCGCAGCGCCTGTTGTCCGAGTCCCGAAGCCCGTCGGTGAAGGTCTGCGTCGCAATCTGTTCCAGGAAGTCGGCCGGCGCTGTTGGATAGGCGAGCCTTACGAGGCGTGCGATGTCCATCTCGAACTCCTGCGGGGTTTCCGCGTTCTTCTGTACCCGGGTCCGGAGCTGCATCTGGTAGGCCTGCTGAAGATGGCTATCTCCATATCGGGACTCCATATGGGCGATCAGTGAAGCGTAGTCCTGGGATCCAGTCGGGATGGCCTGAAGGACGTTAAGGGCGTCACCTCTCAGCGCTACAATGAGAGCTGTAGCCTTTTCTGTGTTGTTCCAGTTATTTATGGAACAGCCCGCCTCGAACTGACGTAAGTAGGTGCTCCACGGGACCTTTCCGTCGAAGGTTGGGGGCGTCACTCTGCTATGTCCCGTTCCTGATATTCCCGGTGTAACGGTGGGCGGGCGTTGGCGCAGCTCGGCAACTTCCTCTCGTAGAGCGTTGAATTTCTCTTCCACCCCCGTCAGTGGGCATTGGCGCAGCTCGGCAACTTCCTTTTGTAAGGCGTTGAATTTCTCCTCCACCCCCATCAGCGGGCGTTGGCACAGCTCGGCAACTTCCACTTGTAAGGCGTTGAATTTCTCCTCCACCCCCATCAGTGGTCGTTGGCACAGCTCGGCAACTTCCACTTGCAAGGCGTTGAATTTCTCCTCCACCCCCATCAGCGGGCGTTGGCGCAGCTCGGCAACTTCCACTTGTAAGGCGTTGAATTTCTCCTCCACCCCCATCAGCGGGCGTTGGCGCAGCTCGGCAACTTCCACTTGTAAGGCGTCGAACTTCTTTTCCACTGCTGCGACTTCCTCACGTAGGCCTTGTTCTAATTTCCTTTGGCTCTCCTCTAATTTCGTCAGCAGACACTCTTCCAGATTTTTCTGGCCATCCAGAAATTTGGCGGTTAGGTCTTCTGCTAACTTATTCTGGCCGTCTTCCATCTTCTTCTGGCCGTCTTCTAGTTTGGCAGTTAGGTCCTCGGATAACTTCTTCTGGCCGTCTTCCATCTTCTTCTGGCCGTCTTCCATCTTCTTCAGGTCATCCTTCAGGTCCTTGGCTAATTTCTTCTGACCGACTTCAATCTTGGTTTCCATGCCATTTAACTTTTCTAGCAATGCTGCTAATTGCTCTTCCATTTTAGCTGTTTGTCTTGTAAAAGGCATGCGCTCACAGGAAAATTTTAAAAAATTGACCTGCTCGGGTTTTGAAACCAGGACCGTCAGGTGTTGTGCTTGAGTTCGTAATCCGGCTTCTGACACCAGTTGTTACGTGCCACCCCCTAGTGGCACTTTTGTTAACTGGATTACGGTGGGGGTACAAAGCACAACACCAATTACTGCTTAAAGAAATAATTAACTTTATTGTGGCCAGAAAATTACACTAGTCAGCAAATACAAGCAATTAGGAGCCTTACTCCAGTTTCCTCAAGTCTCTTCCTTGAGCGCTCTTGGCCCTTCCACTTGTCAACAGATCACAGAAGTTAATCCGTCCTAATGAGTACGGTGGCCTTGACAGAAACTACCTGCTCCTCTCCTTTATGTTCTCCGACCACAATTACTTACGATCACTTGCTGCAGGCTATTTCGCTGTCCACAAGCTGGAGAAAAATGTCACTGGATTTCGTAACTCGCACAGCACTTCGTCACCACACTTCTGTCGCACAAGATAATCGCTCGCACTAGCTCGTAAAACACAATAACGACAACTGCTAGACAGGTCGCACTTATATAGCAGGCCGGTTACTCAATAAATGCTTCTAGATCCATCCAGGGTTCACGACTTCTCGAGGTTTCCATCGCTGGTCCAGTCACGAATATTCTGGACTATCCCTTTGTCTTAGTAGCCCTGTTGCATAAGGCGCGCGCAATACAGGAGGCAGGACACAGCCCAGCCCTGGGGCAGTTGTGACTCATGCGGCGAGTGATGACACAAACTCACAGCCGTAACAGTATATATAACTCTATGGCGTACATATATAAAAATCCAACATGGCGACCATCCGAAATATTTAGATGGTTCTCAATATCTACAAATATGTTACAGCAATCAAACTGAAATCTTGTATGTTGATCGAGGCAATTAACATAGGTATGTTACATGAAAATAGGCTGTGTAGTTCTTTACGGAACTTAGGTCTGAGAAGATCGGAAAATTGATTACGCAGGAACATAAACTACTTTTTAAATTGGCTGCAGTGTCCTCTCATCCTCTTATACGCCTGGTAGTTCAAGGATATCAATCTTATCACGTACTTGGTGTGGATTCCTGTTTTTATAAACTACCAGTAGACTTACCCATGCACATGCTAACATTATGGTGATATGCCTCGAAACTGTTGTGTGACTGGATGCAAATTCAATTATTGTAATGATAAGCCATTGGTGCCTATTTTCCAATTTCCCATCGGAGGAATTTAACCCACACCCAGCTGCATGGGGCTGATGACTATGAAGTCCCAAGCCCATAAATTGAATTAACGTCATGATAAGGGATAAATGGACAAGAAGCATTCATCGAGATGCTCTTCCTCTGACAGCTAATTCATCAGTTTGTGTCAACCAGTTTATCCCTGAATTTTTTATTGCTGTTATTATTCCACAGATGGCTCAGTTGTAACTGTACCTAGGAAAATAACAAAACTACACATCAAATAAATCTTCGTTGTCTACTGGTACCAGAATATTTTGTATCGAGTGTACTTGTTACAGTGTCATTTTATCTTATCAATGGGACTAACCTACATGTTTATGGATTCACATGGAAGTTATTTCTTGTATATACAGTAGGCCTAATTATCATTTTTGTGTTAGATGTGCATAAAATATGCCTTTTTAGCCTACTTTCGATTTTTGCAAAAAATTAAAGTAGACTTATGAGATCAACACTGGGCGAAAAAAGTGTGTCAGTCTGTGTGTGTGTATGTGTGTGTGTGAGTCTGTGTGTACTCTGAATGTCTGTCCCCCCTATCAATTCGAACACGGTGAATGCGAATTGAACGAAATTTGGTACAAAGGTAGCACTAGCAAAGGACACCTCAGTGTCATGTTTTATATCGCCGCAATCTTGACGTAAACGTAATGGCGGCCACACAAATGTACAACGCTTAAATCAAATTACGACTAACCTGATCATCCGATCTCTACCAAATTTTGCAACAGCATACCTTTATGGGGGGAGCATCCTTTGACCAAACCAATAGGTCATCAGCGTAATAGTTTGCGGATGGCGGCCATCTTTGTGTGAAAATCGATTCCCCCTATTAATTCCAACACGGTGCAACCGAATGGAACGAAATTTGGTACAGAGGTAGTACTAACAAAAGGCACCTCAGTGTCATGTCATATATCGCCGCCATCTTGACGGAAACGTAATGGCGGACGCACAAATGTTCAAAGCTTAAATCAAATTACGATTAACCTAATCATCCGATCTCTACCAAATTTTGCAACAACATACCCTTATAGAGGAAGCATCGTTTGACCAAATGAATAGGTCATTAGCCTAATAGTTTGCGGATGGTGGCCATCTATGTGTGAAAATCAATTCCCCCTATTAATTCAAACACGGTGAAACCGAATGGAACGAAATTTGGTACAGAGGTAGCACTAGCAAAGGGCATCTCAGTGTCATGTTTTATATCGCCGCCATATTGACAGAAACGTAATGGCGGCCACACAAATGTTCAAAGCTTAAGTTAAATTACGACTAACATAACCATCCGATCTCTACCAAACGTTGCAACAACATACCTTTATGGAGGGAGCATCCTTTGACCAATCTAATAGGTTATTAGACTAATAGTTTGCGGATGGCGGCCATCCTTATGTCAAAATTGATTCCCCTATTAATTCGAACACGGTGGAACCGAATGGAACGAAATTTGGTACAGAGGTAGCACTAGCAAAGGGCACCTCAGTGTCATGTTTTATATCGCCGCCATCTTGACTGAAACGTAATGGCGGCCACACGAATGTTCAAAGCTTAAATCAAATTACGATTAACCTAATCATCCGATCTCTACCAAATTTTTCAACTACATACCTTTATGGAGGGAGCATCCTCTGACCAATCTAATAGGTCATTCGCCTAATAGTTTGCGGATGGCGGCCATCTTTGTGTCAGAATCAATTCCCCCTATTAATTCAAACACGGTGAATCCGAATGGAACGAAATTTGGTACAGAGATAGTACTAGCAATGGGCATCTCAGTGGCATGATTAATATCGCCGCCATATTGACAGAAACGTAATGGCGGCCACACAAATGTTTAAAGCTTAAATCAAATTACGACTAACATAACCATCCGATCTCTACCAAACTTTGCAACTACATACCTTAATGGAGGGAGCATCCTTTGACAAATCTAATAGGTCATTAGCCTAATAGTTTGCGGATGGCGGCCGTCTTTATGTCCAAATGGATTCACCCTATTAATTCGAACACGGTGGAACCGAATGGAACGAAATTTGGTACAGAGGTAGCACTAGCAAAGGGCACCTCAGTGTCATGTTTTATATCGCCGCCATCTTGACTGAAACGTAATAGCGGCCACACGAATGTTCAAAGCTTAAATCAAATTACGATTAACCTAATCATCCGATCTCTACCAAATTTTTCAACTACATACCTTTATGGAGGGAGCATCCTTTGACCAATCTAATAGGTCATTCGCCTAATAGTTTGCGGATGGCGGCCATCTTTGTGTCAGAATCAATTCGCCCTATTAATTCAAACACGGTGAAACCGAATGGAACGAAATTTGGTACAGAGATAGTACTAGCAAAGGGCATCTCAGTGTCCTGATTAATATCGCCGCCATATTGACAGAAACGTAATGGCGGCCACACAAATGTTTAAAGCTTCAATCAAATTACGACTAACATAACCATCCGATCTCTACCAATCTTTGCAACAACATACCTTTATGGAGGGAGCATCCTTTGACCAATCTAATAGGTCATTAGCCTAATAGGTTGCGAATGGCGGCCATCTTTATGTCCAAATTGATTCCCCCCTATTAATTCGAACACGGTGGAACCGAATGAACGAAATTTGGTACAGAGGTAGCACTAGCAAAGGGCACCTCATATTCATGTTTAATATCCCTATAGCACGTTGTATTTCAACAAGCTACTACAACCAACATTCAATCATACTCCTTGAAAAGGACAAAGAGTTATAACAATACCCATGCATTTAGGAGAAAGTAGGCTATATGTTCTTTACTGAACATCTTGTTTAGACTATTTTCAATTTTGAAAAAATAGGCTAATGAGATCAGCTTTTGTCCGTGTGTGTGTGTGTGTGTGTGTGTGTGTGTGTGTGTGTGTCCCTAATAACTTCTAAACGGTAAGTTCATAGCACTATTCCGCGCGACCCCGACCGTGCCCTTCATATTTTGTAACACCTCACCAATCCAACATGGCGTCTGTGCGAAATATTTCACCAGCATTCAATATATCCGAAACTATTCCCGATATCACCCTGGACTTTTTTACGGTGATTAAGAGAACTACCTGAAGTTCACCTATATGACTTTTGAAAAACTGGTAACTACAAAACCAACATGGCGGACAAGCGAATTTGCGACTTTTAAATGGACGTTTCTCGCTATTTAAACAACCAAACCCAATAAAACTTGGTACAGTATATGCTCATACACATTGTAATGCACCGACATCTAACTTCGTTCAATTGTTTACATAACCAAAAGATGGCGGATGTTCGAAATATTTCACCGGCATTCTATATCTCTGAAACTATTAGCGGCATCACCCTGAAATTCTGTACGGAGATAAAGGGCACTACTGGAAGTTCATTTATAAGGCTTTCAAAAACCGGGTAACTACAAAACGAACATGGCGACCAAGCGAATTTGAAAATTTTAAATAGAACTTTCTCGGAATTTAATGTTCCAAACGCAATGATATCTGGTACAGGAGATGTTTATACACATTGTAATGCACTGGTATCTAATTTAGTTCAATTGTTTACATAACCTCAAGATGGCGGCTGTGCGAATTTTAAAATTAAGTCTTTATTTCTTGTGTCGTATTCATGCGATCGAAGTGAAAGGTTGAATAATGAACCTACGCAATAATTTTCCTTTAATGGTACATGATTCTATGGCCTACACATTTAACAATCCAAAATGGCGGCCATCCGAAATATTTAGACGGCTCTGAATATCTACGAATCTATTATAGCAATCAAACTGATTTTTTTATGTTCATAGGGGCTATGAAATTAAGTGCACCTATAGGACTTTAAATAACCTGGTGATCACAAATTCAACATGGCGGTGACGCGAATTATAAATATTCACATGGACGTTTCTCGCAATTTAACCATCCGAGTGCAGTGAAACTTGGTACAATAAATCCTTATACTCGTCTTAATACCTCTTCATTTGTTACCCTATCTACCCATCTGATCATCATTCTCCTGTATCACCATATTTCAAAAGCTTCAATTCTCCTCCTTTCTGCTGCACCATTAGTCCATTAGGCCAACTCAGCAACTTTTCTAGGTTTAAGCCGTGCCTTGTGCGGGGATTCAATGGCCGTGAAAGAAAAATACAAACTTTATTGAAATAAGTGTGCCCAATTCCTCAGTAAGAGTAATTAAGAAAAAACAAGTAGTTCCGTGAAGAACTATACAGCCTATTTTCTTATATCCTACTTATGTTAATTGCCTCTATCAACATACACAATTTCAGTTTGATTGCTGTAATAGATTCGTAGATATTGAGAACCGACTAAATATTTCGGATGGTCGCCATGTTGGATTTTATATATGTAGGTCCTAGAGTTTACTGTTACATGCAGATTATTGGGAACGCGAGGTATTCAAACTTCAATCGCATAATTAGGACAAGAAAAAACAAGGAGATTTAAAAATTTTTCACAGCTACCTTCTTGAGGTTATGGAAACAATTGAAATAAATTAGATACCAGTGGATTGACATTCGGATAAAGATTTACTGTACCAAGTTTCACTGCACGCGGATGTTTAAATTGCGAGAAACGTCCATGTGAATATTTATAATTCGCGTCACCGCCATGTTGGATTTGAGATCACCAGGTTATTTAAAGTCCTATAGGTGAACTTAAGTTAATAGGCCCTATGAACATTAAAAAATGCAGTTTGATTGCTAAAATAGATTCGTAGATATTCAGTATCGTCTAAATATTTCGGATGGTCGCCATGTTGGATTGTTAAATGTATAGGCCATAGAGTGATGTACCATTAAAGGAAAATTATTGCGTAGGTTCATTATTCAAACTTTCACTTCGATCGCATGACTACATCACAAGAAATAAAAACTTAATTTTAAAATTCGCACTGCCGCCATCTTGAGGTTATGTAAACAATTGAACTAAATTAGATACCAGTGGATTACAATGTGTATAAATATTTCCTGTACCAGGTTTCAGTGCGCTTGGAACATTAAATCACGAGAAAGGTCTATTTAAAATGTTCAAATTCGCTTGGCCACCATGTTCGTTTTGTAGTTAACCGGTTTTTGAAAATCTTATAGATGGACTTCCAGTAGTTCCCTTTATCTCCGTACAAAATTTTAGGGAGATACCGCTAATAGTTTCAGAGATATAGAAAGCCGGTGAAATATTTCGCACATCCACCATCTTGTGATTATGTAAACAATTGAACGAAGTTAGATGTCGGTGCATTACAATGTATATAAACATATACTGTACCAAGTTTCATTGCGTTTGGTTGGTTAAATCGCGAGAAACGTCTATTTAAAAGTCGCAAATTCGCTTGGCCGCCATGTTGATTTTGTAGTTACCAGGTTTTCAAAAGCCACATAAGTGAACTTATAGTAGTTCTCTCTATCACCATAGAAAATGTCAGGGTAATATCGGTAATAGTTTCGGAGATATTGAATGCTGGTGAAATATTTCGCACAGCCGCCATGTTGGATTGGTGAGTCGTAACAAAATTTGAAGGGCACGGTCGAGGTCGCCGGGAATAGTGCTATGAACTTTCCGCGTTTCATTGAAATCGCTCCTGCCTTTTAAATTTTATTAGGGGGGGGACACACACACACGAATCACACACACACACACACGCACACACACACGGACAAAAGGTGATCTCATAAGCCTATTTTTTCAAAATAATAATAATTTAACGTGACAGCCGGTAGAAAACGACACATTCGTCTGTGAATATGGGCTGCTGATCATGGTAAAAACGAAAAAGAACACATCAATATTGGCAAACAGAAATATTCAGTTAACAAAAACAAAGTTATAAAGAAAATGAAAGCTTACCGTGCAAAATAGAAAGAATCTTAATATTGTAAATTAGAGTAAAGATCTGAAAGCTCGCTTACAATAACCAGCTCAAAGAGTATAAAATTAGACTCAAAATCACGATCGTATCCGACGAATGTTAATCCACTGGCATCTAATTTATTTCAATTGTTTCCATAACCACAAGTTGGCAGCTGTGCGAAATTTTAAAATCGCATTGTTACTTCTTGTGTCCTAATCATGCGAATGAAGTTTGAATGCTTCACGTACACAATAATATTCATGTAAGTGTACATAACTCTAGGACCTACATATATAAAATCCTGCATGGCGACCATCCGCAATATTTAGTCGGTTCTCAATATCTACGAATCTATTACAGCAATCAAACTGAAATTTTGTATGTTGATAGACGCAATAAATGTATGAAAATAGGCTGTATAGTTCTTCACGGAACTAATTGTTCCGTTCCGTTTTCTAGTTTTTGATGTGTAACAACTTTCCACTCGGTAACTGTATATTTTTTGTGGGGGTGATTTTGAAAAAATAAACGGAAATGGATGGGACGGAAACTATGAGCGTGGCGGGGGCGGAGATTGATACCACGACGTACTGAAGCCTTGTGGCTATGTGGAATATACACACATCAAAAAAAGTTTTGCATCACCTCGGTTCGAAGAGTTCCGGAACCGTTAAATACAAAGGGAATAGAGATCAACACAAACAACATTTCAGCTCGGTTTATTGCTCATGAGACCCACACATTGCATGTTGTACCATCATACAGCTAGACTTTCAGCATTTGTGGTCCAGATTGCAGTACACACCACTACCTCTAATACCCAGTAGCACGTCCTCTTGCATTGATGCATGCCTGTATTCGCCGTGGCATACTATCCACAAGTTCATCAAGACACTGTTGGTCCAAATTGTCCCACTCCTCAACGACAATTCGGCGTAAATCTCTCAGAGTGGTTGGTGGGTCAAGACGTCCATAAACAGCCCTTTTCAACATATCCCAGGCATGTTCGATAGGGTTCATGTCTGGCGAACATGCTGGCCACTGTAGTCGAGCGATGTCGTTATCTTGAAGGAACGCATTCACAAGATGTGCACGATGAGGTCGAGAATTGTCGTCCATGAAGACAAATGCCTCTCCAATATTCTGCCGATATGGGTGCACTATGGGTCGGAGGATGTCATTCAGGTATCGTAAAGCCGTTTCGGAGCCTTCCATGACCACCAGTGGCGTATTTCGGCCCCACATAATGCCACCCCAAAACATCAGGGAACCACCACCTTGCTGCACTCGCGGGACAGTGTGTCTAAGACGTTCAGCCTGACCAGGGTGCCTCCAAACACGTCTCCGACGATTGTCTGGTTGAAGGCATATGCGACACTCATCGGTGAAGAGAACGTGATGCCAATTCCGTGGGGTCCATTCAGCATGTTGTTGGGCCCATCTGTACCGCGCTGCATGGTGTCGGGGTTGCAAAGCTGGACCTCGCCATGGACGTCGGGAGTGAAGTTGCGCATCATGCAGCCTATTTCACACAGTTTGAGTTGAAACACGACGTCCTGTGGCTGAACGAAACGCATTATTCTACATGGTGGCATTGCTGTCAGGGTTCCTCCGAGCGGCAATCCGTAAGTAGCGGTCATCCACTACAGTAGTAGCCCTTGGGCGGCCTGAGCGAGGCCTGTTATCGACAGTTCCTGTATCTCTGTACCTCCTCCATGTCCGAACAACATCGCTTTGGTTCACTCTGAGACGCCTGGAAACTTCCCTTGTTGAGAGCCCTTCTTGACACAAAGTAACAATGCGATCGAACTGCGGTATTGACCTTCTAGGCATGGTAGAACTACAGACAACATGAGCAGCGTACCTTCGTCCTGGTGGAATGACTGGAACTGATCGGCTGTCGTACCCCCTCCGTCTAATAGGCCCTGCTCATGCATGGTTGTTTACATCTTTGAGCAGTTTTAGTGACATCTATGAACAGTCAAAGGGACTGTATCTTGGATACAATATACACAGTCAACGTCTATATGCCGGAGATCTGGGAACCGAGGTGATGCAAAACTTTTTTTGATGTGTGTATATCGCTTACGGTTTAATCAAGGTTTGGAGGCCCCATTAAAGATATTCTTCCTACAATAAAAGTATCCATTATATCATATTTACTGAAAACCGGTCAGGATTTGGCACTGCAGTTTTACAAGTAGTTATTTCAATGACCAACAGAGTTCACTGTTAACACGTCACATGTTACACATCATATGCGACTACTGTAAAGCTCGTAATTTTTTTTTTTTTGCCTATCATTTCAATTTCTTCTTTTTAGATCTCTTCTATTCCACGCTGCTTTTATCAAGACTTACATTTTTAGCCTATTTTCATTTTATGAAAAAAAATAGGCTTATCAGATCACCTTTTGTCCGCGCGTGTGTGTGCGTGTGTGATTCGTGTGTGTGTCCCCCTAATAACTTCTACACGGCTGGAGCTATTTGAATCAAACCCGGTAATATCATAGCACCAAAATGGCCGACCCTGACCGTTCCCTTCAAATTTTATTGTGTCTCACCAATCCAAAATGGCGAAAGTGCGAAATATTTCACCAGCATTCAGTATCTCCGAAACTATTACAGAAAATGTATACGGTGATAAAGGGCACAAGTAAAAGTTCATCTATGAGACTTTCAAAAACCTGGTAACTAAAAAACCAACATGGCGGCCAAGCGAAGTTGAGACTTTCAAATAGACGTTTCTCGCAATGTACCCATCAAAACGTAATGAAACCTGGTACAGCAAATGTCTATACACATTGTAATGCACTGGAGTCTAATTTAGTTCAATTGTTTACATAACCTCAAAATGGCGGCTGTGCGAAATATTTCACTGGCATTCTATATCTCCGAAACTATTTCAGATATCACCTTGCAATTTTGTACGGTGATAAAGGGCATCAAGTTTATCTATGAACTTTCACAAACCTGTAAAGTTGAAACATTTAAATAGACTTTTCTCGTGATTTAACCATCTGAGCGCAGTGAAATGTGGTACAGTAAATGATTATATACAGGGTGTATTTGATATGATGGAAGTCCTTTACACTGGTGATAGAAGATGGTATTCTAAGCAAATATCTTCATGAAATTAAGTCGGATCTTAATTAGTGTAGGTGGAATTAAATCACAAAAATCGTCGGTCAATATCTTGGAAACGGGCTTTCACTTCGTTCCCCTCAGCAGCAGAGCTGACTTCTCCCCGTCTCCCTCCCCTCCTACGCTGAGGAATGTTGACCAGAGTCTGCAGTTGAGTGACCTCCTCGCCTTGTCTGCCAATGACATTGAAATTCACAAACCGAGCCTATGAACAGCTGATTCACACCTTCATGGGGAGTGGCTACATGACTAGTGATGGTGGATCTGTCTAGGATTTTTCCAGCTTCATGAACTATGCATAGAAAATAGAAATCCTAAAGATTTAGTAAATTAATTTAAGGAACTGTTGGTCTATCTTTGTGTGAAGATAGTGCAACAACTGTAATAAACTTATTAATAATACTAATAATAGTAATAGTAGGCTTTTAGACACACTAACTTCTTTTATGTTTCTTTTTGGTATGTCGAGTTGCCAGACTTTAATGTACGTAGGATTTCTTGTATGTGCCATGAAATCCATGGAGATGATCTTATTAGATCCCATTCATTTACTACATGACTGAACGTAGATCGCACCCTCGGGAAGGTTAGCACTCTACCACCAGAACTACACATGCTGACTCTTATTATTATTATTATTATTATTAGACTATTATTATTATTATTATTACAACACTGTATTATAACAATGTATTTGTATTTTATTTTCATTTTCGTGTATTTTCATATGTATTTACATTGTTGATGGACCAATAAATCAATCCCCCCCCCCCCCTCTCCAGTTAATGGCCACCCGAGGGCTGGAGATGGGATGGGACAATTCACAATATGAACATGTGGTACCATACTAGTATTAAATCTTGGAAGTAGGTTTCCATGGGTTCCCACTTCTACCCCAGGCAAATGTCGGGATTGTTCCTAACTTAAGGCCACGGCCGCCTTCTTCTCAATAATCATAACCGCTGGCAGTGCAGCCCATGAAGGGCCTAGGCCTACCAAGCGACCGCTGTCCAGCCATTTGGCCTGCAGATATTAGGGTGACGCGTGGTCAGTGCATCGGGTCCCCTCGGCCATTAATCTTGATTTTCCTGACTCGGGCACTGCCTCACTGTCAGACAGCTACTTAATTGCCCTCACGAGGCTTAGTGCACTGCGTTACAGCCCTCACGTCAGTTTCTAATATCCCTGATGGAGCCAGGAATCGAACCCAAGGCCTCCAGGTGAGAGGCAGTTGCACTGCCCCAACACCACAGGGCCGGCGCCTTCTTCCGAATCCTCACCTGAATTACAAATACCCACATTACTACAGAAACCACAAAACACAGGTTATCACACAAATTCTACCCACACCCAGCTACATGGGGCTAAATGACCAAAATCGCCAAGCCTCTCAAACAAAACATCAAGTTTTTTACTTCCGTCCTAAATGCCTAGTTCTGAACAGACTGCGGGATGTCGGAATTTTGTCACACTGCATTTCATTAAGAGAATGTTTTTAGTATTTTCAGAAACTAGTCAACAGAAGGTCCGACACGGACGCCAATGATACATCAGGGCTGAGTATCGAAATTATTTTATACATGAACATCAATCAATGAATTCCACACTTACAAAGTAGGCTACACAATACTACCGGTCCTGACGTCCCAAGCCATTGCGTGCGTTGTCAACAACAACAACAAGAACAACGGCAATGCACATTTTCTTACGAGACGGTAGAGCTCAAACAGCTGATAGCCTACCACCCCTCAAGTCAACCGGTAAAGTCAATGCTCCGATTACGTAACAACTTCCCCTTCGCGCGTCGTCACATCGGGCTCCGCCTCGTTTCCCCAGCCTGCCGCACCACTTTCTGCCTGATTAGTTTCTGAAATAACTAAAAACATTGACTTTTTAATGATTAATTATCAATTTCAAGATAGGTGACAAATTTTTTACCTAGGAAGCTTAGAATAGTCTCTTCTATCACCAGTGTAACGGACTTCCATCATATCAAATACACTCTGTATAGTGCAATGCACTGGCATCTAACTTAATTTTTTTACATTACCTCAAGATGGCAGCTGTGCGAAATTTTAAAATTAAGTTTTTATTTCTTGTGTCGTAATCATAAGATCGAAGTGAAAGTTTGCATAATGAAGGTACTCAATAATTTACCCTTAATGGTACATAGCTCTATGGCCTATACATATAACAATCCAAAATGGCGAGCATCCGAAATATTTTGACGGTTCTCAATATCTACGAATCTTTTACAGCAATCAAACTGAATTTTTTAATGTTCATAGAGGCTATGGACATAAGTTCACCTATAGGACTTTCAGTAACCTGGTGAGTACAAATCCGACATGGTTGCGAAGCGAATTATAAATATTTAAATGGACGTTTCTCGCGATTTAACCATCCGAGCGCAGTGAAACGTGGCACGTTAAATGCTTATACAAATGTTAATCCACTAGCATCTAATTTATTTCAATTGTTTTCATAACCACAAGATGGCAGATGTGTGAAATTTTAAAATCTCGTTTTTTCTCCTTGTGTCCTAACCATGCGATTGAAGTTTGAATACCACACGTACACAATAATCTTCATGTAATAGTAGGCTACATAAATAAAAATCCAACCTGGCTACCATCTGAAATATTTATGAAATATCTACGAATCTATCACAACAATCAAACTGAAATGTTGTATGTTGATAGAGGCAATTAACATGAGAAGGATATAATAAAATAGGCTTTAGATCTTCACGGAACTACTCGTTCATATTTTTCTTACTTAACACATTTTGTAACAGTTCTGGTTTTTATAAATTTTAATGTGTGTGCTTTTGGACGAAGAATATTTTTAGAAATTTTGATAACTTCGTCTGTTATGTCAAATTTATATTAAGCAAGTTCTTGCACATTAGCATTAAAACTAGAGAATCGTTTATCAAACCATTTGTCTGGAGTGTTTTGTTATACGGATGCGAGACTTGGGTTCTAGGAAAACAGGACATACAACGCCTGGAAGCAGCGGAAATGTGGTTGTGGAGAAGGATGCTGAAATTAAGCTGGATGGAGAAAAAGACTAGCGAATGGGTCCTCAAGGAAGTAGACGAAACAGGAAAATTGATCAATACTATAGAAAAAAGGAAAGCAAACTTCGTTGGTCACATCCTACGTCATAATGAGTTGCTGACCACCATACTGGAAGGAAAAGTTCTGGGGAAGAAAGAAAGAGGAAGACCGCGGAAGGCTTATCTAGATTATGTGATCAATCAATTTAAACAATATGCTGACTTAAGGGGAGACTCCACCGCAAAACTTCATTTTTTTCAAAGAATTTTTATTGGCTATTTTACACCCTTGGAGTGTTTTTTCTTAGATCCCAGAAAGATTTGGTTCTACTCGAATTATAAATAAGTTTAAATAATATTTGATATAATTATGGATTGCGTGAGGGGGCGTGGCCTACTGACCCCTGTCAAAGATAGTATTTGATATTATCACCATCAAACACGACCATTGTCTCACCAAACGGATAATTTTTGTTCCAAAGTTGGTTCTTCATTCAAATGTAGCGATTCCCGGTGTTATAAAGCTGAACTAGTGATTTCAATAAACATATTGTTGAGAGGTAAATTATTATAAGTTTGATTTCTAACTTCAATACGAACTTTTTTATCCTAAATATCAATCAATCTAAGAGAGCTTCCGTGGCTTAGGCAGCAGCACGCCGGCCTCTCACCGCTGGGTCCGTGGTTCAAATCCCGGTCAGTCCATGTGAGATCTGTGCTGGACAAAACGGAGGCAGACAGGCTTTTCTCCGGGTACTTCGGTTTTCCCTGTCAAAATTTCATTCCAGCAACACTCTCCACTATAATTTCATTCCATCTGTCCTTCATTTAATCATTGCCCCAGAGGAGTGCGATAGGCTTCGGCAGCCGGAACAGTTCATATCCTCGCCACTAGATGGGGGCATCATTCATTCCATTCCTGACCCGGTCGGAGACTGGAAGCAGGCTGTGGATTTTCATTTTCATCAACCAATTTCAGTGAAATTTTTGCAGGACGTAGTCATGAAGTATTTTCATACTTTTGTGCATGAATTTAAAATGATATGCAGTTTCAATGAAATTAATGACATTTATGCACAAATGATTGGAAAAGAAATTGAAATTTGGGAACATGAACTAAGGGTAAATACACAAACATTCTCATAAAATAAATGCACAGAACTCTTAAACAGTATCCTGTTACTGTGTCTGAAAACATTGAAATGTAAAAGTTGATATCTTAGAAGCAAAAGCTGGTTTTCAAAAATGCCATTAAAAACCACATTAAAAGATAATAATTCAAAAAACATTAAAGTTATTGCCTTCAAACCTTAGACATTGCTACATCTTAACGCGATATATAACACAGGGTGTGGCAGAAATAACTGACGAATTTCAAACGTAAATAACACAGCAACGCAACACGATATTCACAAATGTGTTTGCCATTTTTGTTGCATAGATTGGAGCGGCAGATCTAACACCTGTATTGGCCACGCGTCATGGCAGAGTTTTCAGAGTTAGATGGAAATGAAGCTTATGGCCTGCAATTGAGCCCAAAACAGCAGGTTGGATAGAAATTCATCGGTAGGTTGGGAAACGGGACCAAATTT
The DNA here is from genome assembly GCA_946902985.2 of Meconema thalassinum. Classification (NCBI taxonomy): domain Eukaryota; kingdom Metazoa; phylum Arthropoda; class Insecta; order Orthoptera; family Tettigoniidae; genus Meconema; species Meconema thalassinum. The sequence goes on along the minus strand of OY714911.1, from coordinate 16,616,847 downwards.
TTTCAAAAAAGTGTACAGCCTACAGTAAGTACGCCCATGCATAGGCAACCCACATCACGTCCGTGCGTGTGGGTTGCCTATGATCGGCAATAGGTTACAAAGTTTGGCAATGAGAGAAAAATGAAGTGATGTGGGTTGCCTATGCATTGGTGTACTTACTAGAGGCTGTTAACTTTTTTGAAAACTTTTTGGTCCCGTTTCCCACCCTACCGATGAATTTCCATCCAACCTGCTGTTTTGGGCTCCATGTCAGGCCATAAGCTTCAATTCCATCCAACTCTGAAAACTCTGCCATGACGCGTTACGCGTCCAGACAGGGAGGGTTGGGGGTGCAACAATTTCGAATTTCGGGGACGGAATGTCAATCATCGATCGGAAGGGGTTGATTTCGTGTCACCACTACTTCTAAGGACCTTTACATCCCTTTCAGCGATTAAGACCTCGTTTCAGCCTTTAAAAAGGGCCTGATTCGAAAAATCATACAAACGGGGGTTGCAGGGGAAGGGGTGGTGACAAAGGCACAGCTCCTTTTTTGAAACGGTAGGGGAAGACCCCCGTATTCACAGCACTGATAAACATCTCGATTAAAACCTTCCTTAGGGGTGAATCGAGAGGGGGTGGTTTGGTCCCATGCCAGTTGAGGGTGTTAGGGGGTGTGACATTGCCGGAGGCCTTAAGAACTTACTGCAATCAGCAACTGAGGACGGTGTGCAGGTTTTCAGATGGTTAAACACACCCGATACCTTCTCAGACGCCCCCAATGGTAGTCAATGTTTAGGGGATGATGAAGGGGGTTGAAAATGCCCAAACGTCAAATGTAACGATTTCTACGTGTTTGTGGAACCTTTAAGAGCAAGACTCATTCATTTTCGACTGCTTTGGCAACCTGCGACAAGTCCTGCAGCGTTTTTCGCAAACTTCAATTTGCGGTTTTCGAAAATGGGCTGGTTTTCGGGGTGCTACCCCGAAACTACTCAAGTTGGGGAGTTGTGCTGAAGCATATGCTTGGTAGGCGTCAGGACAAACGTCATACTGAGATTTCGAGCTTGTAGGTCAACTTTTCAAAATTTGGTGGCCTTTGAAAAAAGTGGTGCTTTAATTTTTTTGAGCAGTATATGTAAAGATTGAAAAGTATGGGTGATAAGTTGCAGCCTTGCCTTATACCTTTCTGAATACCAACACTCAACGACAGGGAATCCTCCTGTGTGGTTTTAACAAAATGGTGCTACTGCACAAAGAGGCAGGGCATCGATGAGCCTCCTCAGAGAGATGTTTCCAGAACGTTTAATCTCCTTACGGATTGATGCTCCATGGCCCGCCCGTTCCCCTGAACTCGGCCCTTGCGATTTCATTCTCTGGTGATACCTGAAGGCTCGCAAACTCTATACGACCAGAAAGCTGCTATCCGTGAGGAATTCGAGGCAAAGCCACTAGACATGACTAGGAGGGTCATGCGGAATTTCAGGGAGAGGCTTCAGAAGTGCATCGAAAAGGTTTGGATGACATTATTTTCAAAACCTAGTTGTATGTGCATATGATGCAAATGGCAATCATTGCTATTTTAAATTGCACAATACATTTGTGAATATCATGTTGCGTTGCTGTGTTATTTACGTTTGAAATTCGTCAGTTATTTCTGCCGCACCCTGTATCACAAAATTAATGTGAAATCGATGCAGTAGGAGATACATTTTTCAGTGGAGTGTCCCCTTAAAACGTTGAGCAAGTGAGAGACAAATATGGTTGCAGCGACAATCCCTAGCCTTTAGAGGATGATGATATGTTCTTGCTCCCTTTCATGAAGGGGCAGCTGCATCTTAAGTGCTGCAGCACAATTGTTTTATTTGAAAATAAATTACTTTAATAATATTATCTACATTCAAATACCGCGCATTAATTAGACGTCAGCCAAAGATCAGGCTATATTTCAACTCTCCTCCCACCGAGGTCTCGAGTCCTGTGCCCCTCAACGCGGAAGGCTTCCTCTTCCTTTCTAAGTTCATTGCCAGGAAACACGAACTCTGCATTTTGAGCATGCGTGCCGAACCTTTTCGTTGTGCTGTTGGGACGACAGCCAAGACCAGAGCCAAGGCATTCCTCATTCGACCACAGAGTGGCAGCACTAGTCACATGAAATAAAAACGTGGCCGGTGGCATTTTCTAGTCTCTGCGGTAGCATTTTACAGGGAATCGCTCAAAGCAAATGGGGGCAAATAATAGAGGAAGCTAACAACTGTTCCCACCAGTAGGTTCTTTAACACTCCCAACTTATTCTTGAGTGTTTCTGAGTGAATGCTCCTGTACGTTTCTAAATATTTTTATTATTTAGAGGGGAGATAAGTTATAGCACACAACTAATTTCCTTAATCAACACTCACTCATATCTTGTCCTAAATTACGCTCAGGAAGGTCACACTATTAAAGTACTATACATATTTACTCGTGGTTTTATTATAGTACCGAGCAATATGCAACGAGCATATTGTGGCAATAATTAAGACGCGAGTATATTTATGAAACGAGCGTATGCGAGTTTTATAGTTTCCATACGAGTGTCTTAATTATCATTACAGGCGAGTTGCATACGACAGTATAATGTTCGACGAGAATTATAACTATTTTATTTTCGAACATAATTATTCATAAATATCTGTCGAGATTTCGCCACTTTTATATACTGTACCGAACAGAGCGCATGGAACGCAGAGAATACCTTGTATTTGACCATGGCCTCCTCGATTACTCCACTATGACACTAATTAGGAGGCCGTGGAAGTCAGCGCAGGTGCGATGCTATCCTTATATAATTGGTCACACAATTGTTTTTGAGCTCTGATTGGTGGGAGTAACTGTTTCATAATGAAAAATAGTGTTATATTGACCCTCATTATGATACAGTTTTCTGATATATAATATTTACATTTCGACATAAATATTATTATAATTATTATAATTTGTACAGGGTGTTTATGATGGTGGTGTCTGTTGTTTTAAGAGTGAAACAGCGAGGCCATGTGCCCCAGTGATGTTCATGATGGAAATTATTACTGATCTTGATAGGGGACATTCCAAATCCATCTTCGGCCGACTAATGGTTAACAAACGTTGACAGCTGAGGTGCCAGTATCCGTTTCTAGGAATTTGTTCTCCATTATACATGGATGGTTTAGTTGGGGGCAGGTCAGCAATATACAATGTGTAAATAAAATGCACATAAGCAGAGTCATCTCTGTAGAAGTCCGGCCTCGTGGCGAATTCGTTAGCGCGGTAGGCTTTGACCCATAGGGACCCGGGTTCTATTCCCGGCCGGGCCATCGGGGATTTTCATCTCCTGGAGTTGACTCCCTGGCTCGTGAACAGGACGTCTTCTTCATCACTTCATCTTCATTCGGACACGCAAGTCACCCACGAGCGTTCAATTGCAAGACCTGCGCCAGGCCTCCCAGGAGCTCACACGATAACAAGTAGTTCAGTGATGAACTAAAGAGCCTACTTTTCTTAAAATGTAAGATCCATGCTCATCTATATAGGCTTATCTAGAATAATGACGAAATCAAGTTGGTAATACTAACATTTCGAAGTACTGCAGTTTGAAATACACCTGCAATAGTGTAGCCTAATTGAGTAAATTACTACAGTTGGCAGCCCTGGTGACTCTGAATATATTCTTAGTTCCATCTCTTAAGGTATAGAATGAACATACAGCATTTGGTTGAAGTATAATGGATAGTATGGACGTTACATGCTGTTTGATTTTGGATATATCAGTGCGCGTAAAATCATGTTGGAAACAATGTCATGTATGTGATGCTCATAATTAATCTGAAATATTACGAACTATTATAGAGCCTATTTTGGATAAATACATTTCTTAGTATAGAAGTTACATGTAATTAAACATTGAAACTATCAGGAAGCTTAGAATCTTGTTGGCAGCACTGAGGTACAATAGTTACTCCAAATTAATCTAGAGTGCCAGGTACTATACGTGTGCAAAGTTTAGAGCTGATGGCTTACATATTTTCTGATATATTGATATTAGGGTTAAACAAATAGAGAGAGCATTTATTAACAGTTGTCAGCCCTGCTGGTTCTTAAGAATACGCATAGTCGTAACTGTTATAGTACACAAACCACATTCGAAATTTGGATGAAATCCATATTAGTATAGAAGTTATATGCATTTAAAAACTGGACCTATCAGCAGACTTGGATTCGTGTTGGCAGCACTGATGTATATAGGTTACACCATACTAAGGTAGAATGTCTGGTACTATACGTGTGCAAAGTTTAGAGTAGTCGGCTTGCATACTCTCTGATACATTGGTATTAGGGTTAAAACATAGAGAGAGCATGTATTATCAGTTGGCAGCCCTGGTGGCTCTTTAGAATACGCACTGTCACATCTGTTGTAGTATACATAGTACATACCAAATTTGGTTGAAATCCAATCGATAGTATAGAAGTTACAAGCATTTAGAAATTGGGCCTATCGGCAGGCTTAGAATCATGTTGGCAACACTGGCATGTATGGACTTGTGAAAATTAATCTGGAATGCTATTATCTATACGTGTAACAATTTTGGAATAGTTCGCATGCAAAACTTCTGAGATATCTAACATAGAACTCAAATTTCAATTGCGATTTTTCAGCAGTTGGTAGCACTGACCTCAATTTCAAATTTGGCCGTGAGATATTCAGGTATAGATCTCTACTCTTACCAAATTTGGTTTTGATAGCTGCAGCAGTTTAGGAGTTGATAGGACACACACACACACACACACACACACAGATAGACAGACAGACAGACAGACAAACGCACATTTTCACGGTTCAATCTCATAAGTCTCCGTAGAAAGTTTAAATAATTTTGGATCAGGCGTTTAGGAATTGTTAAGATGTCATTCACACTGACACACACTCCTGGCACACGTAGTGAGAGGTATTATTTTACAGAATGCAAAAGGTATCTGTGCCATTTCTTGGTTCATATTATCACCATAAGCAGAATATTCAGGTACAATTACTTAAATGATCTGATGACCACAATGTCTTGACACAATAAGTAGCTTCCGAACTATTAATACATTGACATTTTAAGATCTAATTTTATTTAAGTTTTTCCTTTTATCTTGTTTCAGTTAATTTGTTGATACACCAAATTGGCATACAATGGGGCGATATTCTCCAAGAGTTTGCAAAACTATAAGCCTTGCCACGAGCTTAAAGGGATGTGCATTGGCTCAGGAACGTCTATAACTACCGGATCTGACACTGGCTGAGGACAGAGGAAACATGGCTGACGATCTTGGCGGTGTACCTGCTTTGTTTATAATATGTTCTGTGGTTTTGTTTATGATGTGATAGTGGTGTGAATGTTTTCGCTTAGCAATCGTCTCCCTTGATTATCTGTGCTTAATGATTATTGCTTAATGATATTTCACGTTCGTGTAAGTAAATGTCTTTATTAGTACTTCATAAAAACGAGATATCGGTGACTTCTGTTGCCCTTGCGATACCATCAATTCTACTGCCAAACAGTGGGTAAGTTGCTCTATTTATTATTCTGTTTAGGGTTTATAAATTATTATTAATGGTAATTCATTATGAGCAAGCATAGTAATATTTAACGTATTCCATTTTTAGCCTACATTTCACATTTTGCAAAAATGAGGTAAAAGTATACTTACGAGATCGATCCGGGAAAATGTGTGTCTGTCTACACTTCTGTCTGGCTGGCTGTGTGTGTGTCCTTATCTACTCTTAAACGGCTGCAGAAATCGAAACCAAATTTAGTATGAGTAAAGATGTATACCGGAATATCTCACGTCCATATTTGAAAATGATGTCAGTGCTACCAACTGCTGAAAAAACGCACTAGAAATTTGAGCTCCATGTTGGATATCTTGGAAGGTATGCATAGGAGCTATTCCAAAATTGGCACACAAGTAGATAACAATATTTCAGTTTAATTTCCAAGAGGCCATACATGGCAGTGTTGCCAAAATAATTTTAAGCCTTCTGATATGTCCAATTATAAATGCCTATAACTTCTACACAATCAATTGGATTTCAACCAGATTTTGTATGTAATATGTGTACATAAACAGATATGCCTGAGCGTATTCTTAAGAGCCACCAGGGCTGCCAACTGTTAATAATTTCTCTCTCTATTATTTTATCCAAATACCAATATATCAGGAAGTATGCGAGCCGACAGCTTTAAACTATGCACACGTATAGTACCTGACATTTTAGATTAATTTTGGAATAACTTTTATACTTCAGTTCTACCAACATGATTCTAAGCCTGCTGATAGGGCCAATTTTTAAATACATGTAACTTCTATACTATCAGTTGGATTTCAACCAAATTTCGTATGTGCTATGTGTAACATAACAGATATGACTCTAAGTATTCTTAAGAGCAATCAGGGCTGACAACTGTTAATAAATGCTGTCGATATTTTTAATCTAATATCAATATATCAGGAAGTATGCAAGCCAACAGCCCTATACTTTGCACACTTATAGCACCTGACATTCTAGATTAATTTGGAATAATTAATATAAGTCAGTGCTGCCAACATGATTCTATGCCTGCTGATATGTCAAATTTTAAAATACATGTAACTTCTATACTAACAGATGGATTGCGTCGAAAATTGGCACAAGATATCATAATATTTCAGATTGGCTATTTCTGACCTGCACACGCATGACATTGTTGCCAACATGCTTTTAGGCGTGCTGATAGATCCAATGTCTAACTGCATGTAACGTGCATTGGTCTTCATCCAAATGTTGTATTCTGTACCGATGGAACTAAGAATATATTCAGTCACCAGGGCTGCCAACTGTTGTGCTCTATTAGGCTACATTATACCAGGTATATTTCGAACTAATTAGACATTTCGATATTACCAACTTAAGTTCGTCATTATTCTAGATAGGTTCATATACTGTAGATTAATCATTGGCATGAAACTTAATTTTAAGAAAAGTAGGGTCTTAATTCGTCATGGAACTACTTGTTATGTCTGAGAAGATCGGAAAATTGATTACGCAGGAACATAAACTACTTTTAAAATTGGCTGCAGTGTCCACTCATCCAGTTATACGCCTGGTAGTTCAAGGATATCAATCTTGTCTCGTACTAGGTGTGGATTCCTGTCTTTATAAACTACCAGTAGGCTTGCCCATGCATTTGCTAACGTTGTAGTGATATGCCTCGAAACTGTTGTGTGACTGGATGCAAATCCAATTATTATAATGACAAGCCAATGGTGCCTATTTTCCAATTTCGCACCGCGGGAATTCAACCCACGCCCAACTGCACGGGACTGATGCCCAATAAGTACCAAGCCCAAAAATTGAATTAACAGCACACAAAGCCACGTCAGGACAAGAAGCATTCATCATGATGCTCTTCCTCTGACAGCTAATTCATCAGTTTTTGTCAAACATTTTGTCCCTGAATTTGATATTGTTGTTTTTATTCCGCAGATGGCTCAGTTGTAACTGTACCTATGAAAAGAACAAAACTACACACCAAATAAATCTTCGTTGTCTACTGGTACCGGTATATTTTGTATCGATTCATTCGGCAGTGTGCTATTTAATTATTTGAATATGTCTACCGTAAATTAGAACGTTCATGGCTTTTGTAGACTTAGAAAACGCTTTTGATAACGTTGATTGGACTAAATTGTTTGACATTTTGAAATCGCTTGGAATAAAGTACAGGGATAGGAGGGTGATATACAATCTATACAGAAACCAGACAGCAGTCATTCGAGTTGAAGGACATGAGAGAGAAGCTGGTATTCAGAAAGGTGTAAGGCAAGGCTGCAACTTGTCACACATACTTTTCAATCTTTACATTGAACAAGCAATGAAGGAAATTAGAGAACAATTTAAAGTGGGAGTGAAGATTCAAGGAGAAATAATTTCAACTCTGAGATTTGCTGATGACATCGTCATCTTGGCCGACAAGCCTGAGGATTTGAATGAGTTTTTGAATGGTATGGACTCCGTCTTACGGAAAGAATTCATGATGAAAATTAATAAATGTAAAACAATAATACTGGAATGCAGCCGAAATAAATCAGAAACCTCTATGGAGATCAAATTGGCAGGTGAAAAGTTGAAGGAAGTAGGAGACTTCTTTTACTTAGGAAGCAGAATAACCAGTGATGGACGAAGCAAAGAGGATATAAAAATAGGTTGGCTCCGGCAAAGAAAGCATATCTACAAAAAAAGAATCTGCTGACATCGAATATAGATTTAGGTATTAGGAAGTCATTTTTGAAAGTCTTTGTCTGGAGCGTGGCGCTCTATGGAAGTGAAACTTGGACTATTGGTGCAGCAGAAAAGAGGAGAATTGAAGCATTTGAAATGTGGTGTTACAGGAGAATGATGAAGATCAGATGGGTAGATAGGGTTACAAACAAAGAGGTATTAAGACGAGTGGGAGAGGAGAGATGTTTCTGGCGACTGCTAATGAAGAGAAGAGATAGGTTGGTAGGACACATACTAAGACACCCAGGAATAGCAAGCTTAGTTATGGAAGGAAGGGTCGAGGACAAAAACTGTAGGGGTAGACCAAGGTTAGAATATGTTAAACAGATTGCCTCGGATGTAGGGTGTGGTAGCTATGTAGAGATGAAACGCTTAGCTCAGGACAGGGAGGCATGGAGAGCTGCATCAAACCAGTCAAAAGACTGAAGACTCAAACAGAAACAACTTACATGTTTAAGTATTTACTGTGCATGGAGGTAATTTTGTGTATGTAGTATTAAGTTATATTCTCAGTTGTTCATCAAATAGGCCTTCATTGTCTACTGGTATATTTTGTATTTCACCGAGTGCCATTTATTCTCATGATTAGAAATGTATTTATTTATTTATTTATTTATCGTATGGCTTTTAGTGCCGGGAGTGTCCGAGGACATGTTCGGATCACCATAGTCTGTAGCTGCTTCCAGCGTACATCCAGAGGATGAGCTACAAGTTCCGTTCAATTCCAAGTAGTTCCAACTTTCGCTACCAGATATCAATGATACCTATTGGTGAACGTTGGAACGTTGATAGAGCGTTCCAACGAAATCTAACCTAGAAATTTAGCTCCACACAAGTTTAGTCTGTGGAAGGATCTTTTACATGCCATAAATCTATGACATGGGATCGCCGGATTTACTTCCCCTCCGAAGGAAGGCATACTGAAAGATTTTTAACGCTCTTAAGAAATACGGCGACTTCGGCCGGGTTTGAACCCGCTATCTTGGGCACAGCAGTTCAGCATGCTACCAACTACTTACCGAAGCCTCTATGAATATAAATGAATGAATAGGACTAGCCTATTTGTTTATGGATTTACAGGAGGCAGTCGTGACCTTATGATGGGAATTACCTAGGCATTTATATTCAGTATGTGTGGGAACCCATGGTAAACCACTTGCTGGTTGGCCATGGGGAGAATTGAACCCAACATTTCCCGGTTTACCTCACTAGCCCTCTTACTCTCAGACTAGAATTAGATTTCTAGACAGTCAGGAATAGAACATGGACCTCCAGAAGTGACAACCAAGAACTACACCACCTGGTTGGTCACACTAAAAAGAAATTCAAATTCCAACAGGAACAGTTACAACTTTCCCTGTCCACTCAGCCAAGATATTCTGCAGATCTCTCCTGTGCGTCTCAACGTTATTTTATTTGATTATTTTTCTGATGGAACTCCGGTATTTCAACTCCTGGGGCACCTCCCCACGCCTGTCCCTTATACAGCTACACACACTACCACATTCATCACATGAACGGAGGAATTCAACCCACACCCAACTGCACGGGGCTGGTGACCAAGATCTCCCAAGCCCTTAAAATGAATTAAACAGCAGACAAAATCACGTCATGATGTTGTGTTGGATTCTGACACACGTCATGTGTTTGATGTCCAACCACCACATACGACGTCCATTTTGGATTGCAGTGTCAGGTCCGGAAGTAATAGAAGGCCCTGATTGGGTACCAGTGTTGCCTAATGTAGGGAAATTTCATGTCTTAGATAATATGTCGTGTGATTTCAGGTTGTAAACTCTTACGAGGCCATACAGAGCCTATTTTGTTGTCGGAGTTCAGATGGTAGTGTCTTGGTCTTGGAAGGCCTTGGCTGAACCTTCATTGTTGAGAGAATATAGGCTGTAAACTCTTAGGAGGCCATACTGAGCATATTGTGTGGTCTGAGTTCAGATGGCAGTGTCTTGGTGTTGGAAGGTCTTGGCTGAACCTTCATTGTTGTGAGAATATGGGCTGTAAACTCTTAGGAGGCCGTACAGAGCCTATGGTGTGGTCAGAGTTCAGATGGTAGTGTCTTGGTCTTGGAAGGCCTTGGCTGAACCTTCATTGTTGAGAGAATATAGGCTGTAAACTCTTAGGAGGTCATACAGAGCCTATTGTGTGGTCAGAGTTCAGATGCTAGGGGCATATGACCTCGCTGTTACGCCCCGTAAAGCAACAATAACCAACCGATTTAGATCGCAGTGTTTAGGTGTTGGAAGGCCTTTGCTAAACCTCCAGTGTTGTGGGAATATAGGCTGTAAACTCTTAGGAGGTCATACAGAGCCTATTGTGTGATCAGAGTTCATATGGCTGTGTCTTGGTGGTGGAAGGCCTTGACTGAACCTCCAGTGTTGTGACAATATATGTCGTTAACTCGTAGGAGGCCATACAGAGCGTATTGTGTGATCAGAGCACAGACTCCATCCAATGTGAATGTTTGGGGAGACCAGTGCGGGAACTGATGCCAATAGCACAACGGTTTCCTCGAGGCTTTAAGCGGGCGATGAATCATCCCACATCAGCAACGCTAACGGCGGTCACTCTCATAGCATCGTTAGCGCCGAGTTTGTTTACCATGTTCTGATTAAGTGTGGGACTGGTGAGCTGAATGTCAACAGACTTCGCCCACGCGATTGCTGGAGAGGTGTGGGTGAACCAGATCGTCCAGTGGAATGTTGTTGGTGCGGTACCGCGCTCAGCTCATTGCTTCTGTTCCCCGAGCTTTATAGAGCATCATGTCATTGGTTTGTAGCGTGGTTGTGAAAACTGCATCTCCTCCAGTAATGACTATGGGCCGGGTATTTATGGACTGAAAACGATTCAAATATGCACGCAATTATGCACTAAAATGTAGAAAATATGCACTCAACAGTAAGCATATCTTATTCACTCACTTAACACAAGTATCATTCAGTACAGAAAGAAGCAACACAATAGATAATTGCAAGTTTTTCAATGTTTTCAGGAGACAAATTACGTCTATTTTAATAGTATTCAGTGCATAAATGTCCGGTCCCTAGAATAATCACTATTACCTGACACCCACTGTTTTAATAAATACTTTCTGCTGCTCTTCTCTTTAGGTATTTTGAGTTAAGGATATGCACACTAAGAATAGAGTAACACATTAACTGAAGAAACTCCTCACAAAACTAACCCCGGGCTACTGGCTGTGGAGATGGTGAGAGGGATGTCCCACTCCATTCCCTTCTTCAAATAGCCAAATGCGTAAAATATTAGTTATCAATCTGTTGCTCAAGAGCCTCCGTGGCTTAGGCGGCAGCATGTCGGCCTCTCACCGCTGGGTCCGTGGTTCAAATCCCGGTCACTGCATGTGGGATCAGTGCTGTACAAAACGAAAGCAGACAGGTTTTTCTCCGGGTACTCCGGTTTTCCCTGTCACAATTTCATTCCAGCAACACTCTCCACTATTATTTCATTTCATCTGTCATTCATTTAATCATTGCCCCAGAGGAGTGCGTCAGGCCTCGGCAGCCGGCACAGTTCATATCCTCGCCGCTAGATGGTGGCTTCATTCATTCCATTCCTGACCCGGTCGGAGACTGGAAGCAGGCTGTGGATTTTCATTTTTTTTTCAATCTGTTGCTCAGAAAGTTGCTTACAAGGCATGTCCAACTCACAGGTGAAACCTATTTTCTTCAAGATGTTTTAAATCATACTTAATGGCAACTGTATTTGCTAAAATATGCTGTAATGTTCAGAATATGCGATACATCCAATAAACCCTCAAAATATGCATTTTCAAAACATTCGGTCGCTAGTAATGACCAAACATTATTAGAGGTTGTGATGGGAAGGATAATATGAATCAGTTGGAGGAAAAACACAAATTAATTATTACCGAAGGAAACATGTCGAGTGCATTGTGCAACATTCGAACACAAGGAGCTAAATTCTGAAGAGGAGGAAAGATCATAGGAGGCGTGGCACACATCATGTGAGATACTATACAGTAGTTATGAAGAGACGCAGAATGGAGAGATGAATGGTTGTAGCTACAAGCCATAACCGTTATGTTATGAATAATAATAATAATAATAATAATACTCTCCAGCTCTCAGGAAGAGTTGAGGCAAATGACCAGAGCACTCAAGGCAGCTGCCTACAAATTTGGGCTAATCGTGAATGAAACCAAGACGGAGTACCTCAATATGAATCGCGGGCAAGGCCACGTTTTTGGGCAACTAGAGTCACTCCGGGTAGGGGACCAGTCATACAAGAGGGTCCATGAATTTAAGTACTTAGGATCGCTTTTCACGGAGAAGTCATCATGAGAGGCAGAAATCAACGCCAGGATCTAAGAAGGAAACCGAACTCTCTACAGCTTAACACAGCTTCTTCGGTCCAGATGTCTCTCCAGACAGTTAAAAATTCGTCTGTATAAAACTCTGATCCAACCCGTTGTACTATATGGATGTGAGACATGGAGTATCCGAAAACAGGACTTTCATAAACTATTCGTCTTTGAGAGAAAAGTTCTTCGGAAGATCTTCGGACCGGTGAGGGATGTACACACGCGTGAATGGAGGATTAGACACAATTATGTACCATGATGCCAACATAGCTGGAACCATCAAAACCAGAAGACTGCAGTGGGCTGGACATGTAGCCCGGATGGAAGACCACCGATGGCCACGGAAGCTACTGGATTTCATCCCCACAGGAAGAAGACCACCAGGGAGACCAAGGAAGCGGTGGAGTGATGGACTCCATGAAGATCTGCAACAGGCAGCGATACGCGTGGACAGTTGGCGGATGGCAGCTATGGATAGGAGACGATGAAGAAGGAAACTTGTAGCAGCGCGCGGTCCACTGGGCCTGATCGCGTAGAATAATAATAATAATAATAATAATAATAATACACTACAGAGAGATATTTGTAGGCAAAAAGTGCTAAAATGGATTGATTCCAAGGGAGGAAGGGAAAGAAAACCGGCTCGAAATGGTCTGAGAAAAGAAAGAGGAAACTTGTGAGATGGTGGAGGAATACTGGAGGGGGAACAAGGAACAGCAATTGGCTCGAGGTCCCTAGAAAATAATATTATTATTGGTTTTACGTCCCTTTTAACTACTCTGGGTTTTAGGGGCGCCTGGGTGCCGTAATTTTGCCCCAAAGGGGATCTTTAATGTGCCAGTAACTGTACTGGCATTATCATGATGATGATGTTGATGACAGGGATCGGATTTTTAGGTGCTAACGATTGAGTTAGTATTCAAAACTTATTTGCTAAAAATAGTTCCTGTAATAGTTCAAATAATGACAATATTTAGTAATGTCTATGTGAATAGGCAGAACGCATGCTGAACATGATGAGCCTCATGTTGTCCATCACAAAACATCTGAACCAGGAAATGATCGCACCACGTCACAAGGATTCAAGGTGGCATGTGACACCAACACACTTGAATCTGTAAGGTTAAAATCCTCTGCATTGCATCTTTGTAAAACTCCTGCTGTAGTTCCTCTAAGAATATCAATTATTCTTTCTGTTTCAGGCAGAAGATACGCCCTTGTGCATGCTAGTGTGAAAAATTATTGATTACGGTGATAATTGTTGTTTTAAGGGGCCTAACATGTTGGTTATCGGCCCCTAAAGGTCTGGGTGATAGCGAAAATGACAATGAAGTGGAAACCAGAACGAAAATATAGATTGCAAAATGCGCATTTCAGATTCCAAAATTCTTACAAAATGTATGGTAGATTCAAACTACTCAATTGGATGGACAATTCTTACAAAATGTAATTTTAGATTCAAAATACCCACAAAATGCAATTTAGATTGAAAATACATACAAAAGTCGCCTCCGTAGCGTAGCGGTCAGCATGCTTAGCTGCCGCCCCGGAGGTCCTGGGTTCGATACCCGGCTCTGCCACGAAATTTGGAAAGTGGTATGAGGACTGGAACGGGGTCTACTCAGCCTCGGGTGGTCCAAATGAGTAGAGGGGGTTCGATTCCCACCTCAGCCATCCTCGAAGTGGTTTTCCGTGGTTTCCCACTTCGTCTTCGGGCAAATGCCGGGATGGTACCTACTGTAAGGCCACGGCCGCCTCCTTCCCTCTTCCTAGCCTATCCATCCCAATCTTCCATCCCTTCCCATCCCTCATGAGGCCCCTGTTCACTTTGCAGGTGAGGCCGCCTGGGCGAAGTGCTGATCACACCTCCCCAGATGTATCCATCTCGACCAGATGTTCCAAGCTCCAGGACACTGCCCGTAGAGGCGGTAGTGGTGAGTTCCCTCGCTGAGTCCGTGGGAACCACCAACCTAGAGGGTAAATTGACTAAATAAATTTAAAAAAATACCCACAAAATGCAATTGAGAATCAAAATACTTGCAAAAAGCGGTTTAGGTTGAAAATACAAAATACAATTCAAATTCAAAATACTCACAAAAGTCCCAGCCCCTATATTGAAAGACTTACTTAAAAGAAATTTAGATTGTCAATTCTTACAAAATGCAACGGAGATTGAAAACACCTACAAAATAATGTAGATGGAGGAAAAATAATCGCTAAATGGAATTTAGATACACGGGGAGCCAATTAACAAAAACAGTGCGGGAATCTTAAAGAGAAAAGGAAATATTATGAAAAGAAAACAAGAGGTCTGACCCCTCGAAGAAGGAGGGATCAGGAAAGATGAGACAAGGGCCAATTAAGGTGGGAAAGTGAAAGACTCCCTAGGCCTCGGATACCCTAATACCGTCGGGGTCGGAAAAGAACAAGAGTTGACCACGGGAGGTCGACAGGAAAGAAGACGTAGAGGAGCCTGGCACAAGTAAGTGGAAGCAATGCCGGACTCAGCTGGGGTCCCGTGGTCGCCAACCCACGTCCCAGAGAAAAAATATTAGGTTATATTTATATTACAGATGTTGGATTTGTGTTTCTTACTTAGTATGTTAAAGGTTTGGAGCCATTTCTCTACAACTGGAATCAACATTCATTCGCAAGTTCTTCGGGAAGAGCATCAGTCTGTGCATCTGCTTTTTCAGTGAACACACGGTACTACGAATATAATCTGCAGTATATTTAGTTCCCATGCAATTCAACATAGCTTCATTACCTACGGATTAGTGCGATGTGATTCAATAGAGCAAAAACACAGTAATAATTCCTTTCAAATTATATTGATATGTATAGATATCGTGTTTGAGTGAGTTAAAGCGTTACCAAACGATTCGCTCCGTCTACGCTCATTGTAATATACTATAAATGAGATGAGGTTACTTCTTACATGCTAACGTATTACTGACGTTCGCCATTTTAATCGAAAAGAAATTGTTGGCTGGTTGGTTGGTTCCTTAGTTTAGGGGCTGCGACAACGCGGTTATGTAGCCCCGAGTACTTAGGGTGTGTGTAGAATCTGTTGTGATTGCTGTATTATCTGTTTTTAATTCAAGTAAGGACTGCAGACGATAATTCCAAGTAGTTCCTACTTTTGCTACCAAATGCTACCGTCAACGACTCCTTGCTGTGAACTTGGCTACTACTAGATATCATCGCAATCAGCACCTGGTGACGAACGTTGGAACTTAAGAGTATTAATCAAACCTAGCCTACAAATTTTGCTTCACACAAGATTCTTTGCATGCCATATATCTATGACATGGGCCCCCTCCGAGGGAATGCATACTGGGGGATTCTTAACGCTCTTAAAAGATCCGACGGCTTCGGTTAGCTTTGAACCCATGACCTTGAACTTAGAAGCTCAGCATGCTACTAAAATGAAATTAGCAAGTGTACAGTACGATCCAACTACTGAAATATTATAATGCAGTTACTACTTAGAGAGATTTGCAGCTGTCAATTCTGATAGAACCACAGTGGAACAAGCTTTCCGTATTATAAATATTAAGATTATAATTATAATTTCCATATACGTATACAGGGTGTTCCAAAAACACCTAAAAGGCTTAGTATGATGAGCCTTCCTTCGGAGGTGAAATAAAGCCGGCGGTCCCATGGCATGTTAAAGATCCTTCCACTAATTACACATGTGTAATGTAAACAACGCTCTTAGGTTTCTACGTTCGTTGCAAAGAGCCGACTGCGGTGGCATCTAATAGCTAAGTTCTGAACTTGGCCTAGTAGTCGTTGACGGTGGCGCTTGGTGGCAAAAGTAGGAACTATTTGAAAAATTCTAAGTTGCATTACTTAAATTAAAAAACAGATACACACTAATACAGCCATCACAATTAACACCGGTTATCAGACAGATTCGACACGCACCCAAAGTACACTGGGCTACATGACCGCATTGTCGCAGCCCCTAAACTTAAGAACCAACCAATTCTAGAAGAAGAAATGGTAAACAAATAAAGGATAAGGCAAATAAAGGACAGGAAGAAAAGAAATACCCTCAACCCTCGAAGAATGAGGATTGAGGGACTTGGAGGGAAGGAGAGCCATGAAAGGCAGATAGGAAAGGGGAAAGAGGAGAAAGCCCGTCCCAAGGTCAGAGGAAAGAGGTGACAAAACGAACCCAGCTCAGGAATCCCTCGGGGTTGCCAATTCCCAAACTTACCAGCCTTGAGCCCTTGAGGGTGTAGCACTATCCAGGGAGCACCAGAAGTGGTGTGGCTACACACACCCTGCCTCCTTGAGGGCCTTGAGCAGAAGGCAGGAGATACTGTGAGCCCTTGAGGGAATAGCACTATCCAAGGAGCACCAGAAGTGGTGTGGCTACACACACCCTGCCTCCTTGAGGGCCTTGAGCAGAAGGCAGGAGATACTGTGAGCCCTTGAGGGTGTAGCACTATCCAGGGAGCTCCAGAAGTGGTGTGGCTACACACACCCTGCCTCATTGAGGGCCTTGAGCAGAAGGCAGGAGATACTGTGAGCCCTTGAGGGTATAGCACTATCCAGGGAGCACCAGAAGTGGTGGGGCTACACACACCCTGCCTCATTGAGGGCCTTGAGCAGAAGGCAGGAGATACTGTGAGCCCTTGAGGGTATAGCACTATCCAGGGAGCACCAGAAGTGGTGGGGCTACACACACCCTGCCTCATTGAGGGCCTTGAGCAGAAGGCAGGAGATACCGTGAGCCCTTGAGGGTGTAGCACTATCCAGGGTGCACCAGAAGTGGTGGGGCTACACACACCCTGCCTCATTGAGGGCCTTGAGCAGAAGGAAGGAGATATAATGAAAAGAAAAAGAAGGCTGACCCCTCAAAGAATGAGGGCATCAGGAAAGATGAGACAAGGGCCAATTAAGGCGGGAAAATAAGAGACTCCCTAGGCCTCGGATACCCTAATACCTTCGGGGTCGGAAGAGAACAAGAGTTGACCAAGAGAGGTCGACATGAAAGAAGACGGAGAGGAGCCGGCACGAAGGCAGATAATGTGGCAGCGACACGACGGAGCTCCAGCACACTTTGGTGTAAATGTGCGGAATCACCTCAACGTCGCATATCCAGATCGATGGATTGGTCGAGGTGGACCGGTTCCATGGCCAGCACGGTCACCAGATTAGACACCTCTTGACTACTTTCTGTGGGGTGGTATGAAGAGTATGCCACTCCTGTTACGTCAGCGGAGGACCTTATTGCTCGAGTCCAAAGACAACGGCACGTATTGGGTTATGTGCGCCGACCTAGGCTCTGCAATGACGTCGGAGGTACACAGTTCGAATCCCCTTTGTAAGGAGCTCCATGTGCTACTCATGTTGAGTTTATTGATGACCTGTGGAACGCACACTCCTCCCACACTTAATGCGCAAAAGCGTCCAAGCCGTGCGTTTCTGGATATTGGTTCCTTCTTTAAAACCGATCAGTTTTCCTTCCCACACATCCTGCCAAGCCTTGTCGTTTCTTTTTGGGACACCCTGTATAAAACGGTAGGGAGTATGTGCCACAAACCTTAAGCCCTTAAACCAGAGGGAGTTAGAAGAAGCGCTTTGTACCAAAATATTCCAAATCGTCTCAATAGAGCAGGAAAAATCTTGCATTTCTTGAATAGTGGGTTTGAACAAATAAACAAGACGATAGCCCCTGCCATATCTGTGTCGCGTCTAGCCCGCTAAACAGTTAAGCTGGGCGGGTGGCTTATACACATGTGAGATTTCTCTGTTGGATCCGCTAGTTATTAATGTTATTATTAGCCTACTTTCGATTTTTACCAAAAATGAAAGTAGACTTATGAGATCTACACAGGGCCAAAAATTGTGTGTCTGCCTGTGTGTGAGCGAGTGAGTGTGTGTACTCTGAATGTCTGTCCTCCCCCCCCCCCCCCCCCCCCCCATCAATTCAAACACCATTGAACTGAAATAAACGAAATTTGGTACTGAGGTAGAACTAGCAAAGGGCACCTCAGTGTCATGTTTTATATCGCCGCCATCTTGACGGAAACGTAATGGCGGACACCCAAATGTTCAAAGCTTAAATCAAATTAAGACTAACCTAATCATCCGATCTCTACCAAATTTTGCAATAACATATAATTGTATGGCGAACTGCAAGGTCATCAGCCCAATAATTTGCAGATGGCGGCCATGTATGTGTGCAAATTGATTCCCCCAATCAATGTAAATACGGTGAAACCGAATTGAACGAAATTTGGTACAGAGGTAGCACTAGCAAAGGACACCTCCGTGTCATGTTTTATATCGCCGCCATCTTGACGAAAACGAAATGGCAGCCACCCAAATGTTAAAAGCTTAAATCAAATTACGACCAACCTAGTCATCAGATCTCTACCAAAGTTTGCAACATTATACCATTATGAACGAAAAATCTTTTGACAAAACTACAAGGTCATCAGCCCAGTAGTTTGCAGATGGCGGCCATGTATGTGTGAAAATTGATTCCCCCTATCAATTCAAACACGGTGAAATCGAATTGAACGAAATTTTGCACAGAGGTAGGACTAGCAAAGGGCACTTCACTGTCATGTTTTATATCGCCGCCATCTTGACGGAAACGTAATGGCGGCCATCCATATGTTCAAAGCTTAATTCAAATTACGACTAACCTAATAATCCGATCTCTACCAAATTTTTTTAACATCATACCTCTATGTGAGTAGCGTTCTTTGACCAAGCTACAAGGTCATCAGTTCAAGAGTTAGCATTTGGCAGCCATGTATGTGAGCAAATCGATTCCCCCTATCAATTCAAACATGGTAAAACCGAATTAAACGAAATTTTGTACAACAGTTGCACTAGCAAAGGGCACCTCATATTCTTGTTTAATACACGTATATCGCGTTGTATTTCAACAAGCTACTACAACCAACATTCAATTATACTACTTGAAAGGGACAAAGAGTTATAACAATACCCATGCATTTAGGAGAAAGAAGGCTATATGTTCTTTACTGAACATCTTGTTTTTATTATGCTTTATGGAGAACTTGAGATGCCATTCAGTGCTACCAACTAGTGATCAAGACACTAAACTTCTGACCCTCCGACGAGATAAGCGCAGGGAAATAGAATAACATTTCTATGTTACAGACGCTATGTTTGATGGAGGATTATTTCCATCATAAACTGACGGCCTGTTCCGTCTCCAGATTTATTTGGTTCACCCAACTCTTCTTCGGTCTACCAATTCTTCTTCTACAACTCGCTTGGTAAGAGTAGGCTTGTGCAGGAAGCCGAGCACTTGGCATTTTTAATAAATGTCGGTACCAAGAAGTTCTGTAATTTCCAATGGTGTTTATAACGTTAGGTACACGAAGTTGTTGTCTGTACCATATTATTGCGCTAAAAGTGTAAAGCCAGCCAGAGGTCGCATCTCCTGTTCTTGACTCACACTGATTGTGCCCTTGTTTGCGATCCATGAATTAGGGTTGGGATAGCCATTGTTTTATAGCATTTCAGAACTGTCTCTGTTCTCACCTTCTAAACCAATGTCATTTTGATCGTACTAATCGTTTTTTTGAGTTTATGAAATCTTTCGCCTGCATCCATTGGTCTAAAGAAAGAGATCAAACATGCAAGGTAATCAAATGAGAAGACGCGTTCAATGTTAATTATCGACACTACTTTTTGCCCTAACTGGTTCAATGCCATAACTTTACACTTTTTTGTTCAAATAGTTCGGTTATATTGCCTTGCAATAAGAAATGATTTTGGTTGGTTGGCTTCTTAGTTTGGGTGTGTGTAGAATCTGTCTGAAACCCAATGTTAATTGTGAAGGATGTATTAATGTGTATTATCTGTATTCTTAATTCAAGTAAGGACTGCAGACGATAATTTCAAGTATAAGATGCGTTCAAAAAGTAACGAGCCGGAGGCTGGAATGCGCAAACCGGTGACGACATCGGCTAATCGTGGCGTGTGTAACGAGGTGTGGCTCCGACCAGAGCGTGAAAGTTCACAGCCCTTCACTAGAGGGCACGCTTGCACGTCACGTGATGATACAAAGCGAGCAGCAGCATGCATAAATCGTCCAACGCTGCCAGTCGCATTGCAAACAGTGACATGGTGGCGTCAACCGAAGAGGTGTTGTTCGGTTTCTGACAGCGGAAGGAGTAGGGGGACATTCATCGCCGAATGTCACAAGTGTACGGCGAACCCTGCATGTCCCTTGCAAGGGTCAAGGCGTGGCACAAGCGCTTCAGGGAAGGGCGGGTGTCGTTAGACGATGATGCCCGGTCTGGGGCACCCCCCTGCATTACCGATGACAACGTCCAGCTGGTTGATGCACTCATTACCCAGGACCGCCGAGTGACAGTGAACGCCATAGCCGCCGTGGTCGCTCCACGACAATGCACGACCTCATACGGCCAACACAGTCGCGGCACTCCTGCAGAAATTCAAATGGGAGGTTCTCGACCACCCTCCATACAGTCCAGACCTCTCTCCCTGTGATTGCGCCATGTTTGGTCCCCTGAAAAGGGCTCTGCGGGGTCAACGATTCACCTCGGATGTCCAGCTTTACGTGCGGAACTGGTTCACATCGCAGCCCAGGGAATTTTATGAGACAGCCATTCACCGCCTCGTGTCACAGTGGAACAAGTGCCTCAACAGCCAGGGCCAATACTTCTAACGTACAGGTACTGGTTTCTGTAATTATGCCTCCGGCTCGTTACTTTTTGAACGCACCTTATAGTTCCTAATTTCGCCACCAAATGCTACCGACCACGACACCTAGATATGAACTTGGATACTACTAGATGCCATCGCATTCAGCGCCTGGTGGTGAACTTTGGAACTTAAGAGCTTTAATTAAACCTAACCTACAAATTTTGCTTCACACAAGTAAATCTATGACATGGAACCGCCGGTTTTACTTCCCCTCCGAAGGAATGGATACTGACGGATTTTTAACGCTATTAAGAAATCCGACGACTTCGGCCGGTTTTCAACCCACGGCCTTGGGCATAGATGCTCAGCATGCTAACCGACTACGCCACCAAGAGAAATGATTGCTGAAGATCATCTTCAGAACCAGCAAATATTACCTCATCATCCGCAACCATTGATACAATACTGTATTTATGATTGACTGTTTCGCCAATATACAAGCTAAATGCCTGTTGCTATTATGACGCTTGCAGGAAGCCTCACCGTGACCTACATCTCAGACGGTCCGGGATACAAGGTGCGCATGCCCACAGACCGGGCTCGAACTCCAGGCACGGAGGTTGGCCGGGCGACACGTGCAAACCGACATGACCTACATGGGGCTGCCAGACAGCGTTATGAATGATCCCAGACAACTCGTCCCCCTACTGGGCTCACAACTTGGACTCTTTCAGGGGTATCCATTTTCCTGCTTTAGGTGTCTCTCTGGCATTAGCGTGGACAAATGACCTACACCATGGCATTTATGTACACTAGGTCAGTAGCGCCATCTATACGTTGCTATAAGACAGTGGCGTATACTGGTCTGGATATCTGGGCTACCACTGAGCCTAATATTACACAAAACATGCTTTTGAACTGCCGTGCGAAAAGAGTTCATGTTTGAAAACCTTACATTAACTTCACGACTAAATAACAAACACGGCCAGCAATACAATTTAAACAGTTTAAAACTGCCCGATAAACTATTCCACCTAGCATAATATGGAGATGATGTGAGATGACGTGTATATGTCGTAGTCAGATAGTGTAATCCGTCATTTCATGAAAATCCTAGGCACTTCATGAAGAGCCGGCATATGATGTAAAGAGGTACAGTTACACTATCTGACGCGTGGTTTCATGAAATGAAAATCCACAGCCTGCTTCCAGTCTCCGACCGGGTCAGGAATGGAATGTATGGAGCCCCTATCTAGCGGCGAGGATATGAACTGTGCCGGCTGCCGAGGCCTGACGCACTCCTCTGGGGCAATGATTAAATGAATGACAGATGAAATGAAATGATAGTGGAGAGTGTTGCTGGAATGAAATTTTGACAGGGAAAACCGGAGTACCCGGAGAAAAACCTGTCTGCCTCCGTTTTGTCAAGCACAGATCTCACATGGAGTGACCGGGATTTGAACCACGGACCCAGCGGTGTGAGGCCGGCGTGCTGCCGCCTAAGCCACGGAGGCTCGTGCGTGGTTTCATGAAATGACTAAATTTCGCTGTCACAGAGTGTAATTCATTTTGTACATCATCTGACGGGAAGTCCAGCCCGTCACTTCATGAAGTACCGTAGCGGCAGCGGTGATCACGTGTGAGGGAAGTGAGATTTCCAAGAATTAATCGGATAAGAAAGTGGACAAGTCGCCTCCGTAGCGTAGCGGTCAGCATGGTTTGCTGCCGCCCTTGAGGTCCTGGGTTCGATTCCCGGCTCTGCCACGAAATTTGAAAAGTGGTACGAGGACTGGAACGGGGTCTACTCAGCCTCGGGTGGCCCAAATGAGTAGAGGGGGTTCGATTCCCCCTCAGCCATCCTCGAAGTGGTTTTCTGTGGTTTCCCACTTCGTCTTCGGGCAAATGCCGGGATGGTCCCTACCGTAAGGCCACGGCCGCCTCCTTCCCTCTTCCTTGCCTATCCATCCCAATCTTCCCCTCCCTTCCCTCATGAGGCCCCTGTTCGCTTTGCAGGTGAGGCCGCCTGGGCGAGGTGCTAATCCCACCTCACCAGTTGTATCCCTTCCGATTAGATGTTCCCAGCTCTAGGACACTGCCTGGATAGGCGGTAGGGGTGAGTTCCCTCGCTGAGTCCCTGGGAGCCACCACCCTGGAGGGTAAACACGATTAAAAAAAAAAAAAAAAAAGGAAAGTGGACACTAAAGGGCTGTTATTTACTCAGAAATTGAACACATGACATATTGTACAAATGGTACAAATGTCTAATGGTCTGGACTTAATTCATCCCCTAAATTCCCTCCACTGCATATTGGCCTTGCGCCTAGAAGGAATACAGTAGTATGGTATGCTGTATGATGCCGTACTGTGAATGGAAGAAGAAGTCGTTTAGAGCCGTTTTGTGAGAATTAGCTGATAACCGATACTATAATATGACTTGCTTCCACCCTTTAAAACAAGAACTAGAACTCATTTACTGACGCGCAATAAAGGGACCTTGTACATCTCTTAGCAGTCCACTGTTCGAGTCGAGTTGTGGTCTTGGGGTATGGTGTTGGCTCTCGGATCACTGCGTGGTGAGTTCGATTCCCGCTGAGGGTGGGTATTTTTTCCAAATAACTACTTCAGTATTTTTTTAGTTCAATCTGCACCTTTTAATATAGTTAATTTGTTGCCTTGTTTTACAGTAGTTGTTATCTTGTATATTTATTTTAAGGGATAGGGACATCTTGGGCATCAGGCCCAGTGTATTTGGGTAGATGTTTTCTGATAACCTCTGTTTGCGTGATGACTGAAGTAATGTGTATATCTGTAATGGGTAACGAATTTGGGAAGGTATCCCGAGACTTGAAATAAAGTACCATCCCGGCATTTGCCGAGAGGGTGTGTGTAAATTCCTGGGAGAAAACGCCACAGTCAGCGACGGGATTCGAACCAGCATATACAATACTCGTTAAGTAGACATGAAATCAACTATGTTTGCTAGGGTAGGGATAGGAACTTAATTATGGCCTGAGGGTTGAATCGGGGTACACTCACTCTTAGAGGCAAAACTGAGAAGAGTCGGGTTCCATTCCTACATTAACCATCCTGGAAGTGGTTTACCGTTGTTTCCCCCTTCTCCTCCAGGCAAATGCCGGGTTGGTTCCTAACTGAAGCCACGGCCACATTCTTCCCCTGAACTACAATTACACACACTACTACAAATACCACAGATTATCAGACAGATTCTACACACTCCCAGTACACAGGACTGAATGACCACGATGTCGAAATACCTCAAATGAAACAACAGCGTCATATTTCGTCTATTGCCTCTCAGCGCGACACTTTCGCAAGAAGTAAGAGGGGCATACACAAAAGCTTTACATTAGGTTGATTTAGTGGAGGGTTCTCCTTCGAAAAGGTCTTGAATTTCAGCCTATTTATTAGAGATAGAAATATTTGAAAGAATGATTCTGCTTTCTTCTTCATTGTGTGTATCTTGCCTGTTATCGCTCCAGTTTTGTTGTTAATTCATTTGGGAGACTCGGGACACCTCAAGCATCAGCCCCTTGTGATTGGGTGTAAATTGAACATATGTTTATGTAATGACTATAGAGGTGTGAGGAACTGTATTAGTTACAGGGATGGGGTAGGCGCCCCGGGACTTGAAGTAAAGTACTATCCCGACATTTGGGTGAAGGGAGTGTGGAAACGCCACGGGGAGAAACCACAATCAAGATAGCCGCTGTCATCGCCGGGATTTGCACCTACAATCTCCCGACTTGCTACAGCTGCCTTCGTGGCCAGAGTGCAAGGTTTGTATGAGCAAGGCTACGTCGCGGGACTTATTCCAGTTTCAATGGGCTTGGGGATGATGTTCAATCAATTTCTATGTGGCAGGTGGTTTCAAGGCCAAATGCCCTTCCTGATGCCAAACTAATGAAAAGTTAATGAGAGATTGATTGAAACTGGACCAAGAGATGGAAGGAAGCGGTCTATGGCCTATTAGAAGGTACCGTCCCAGCATTTGCCTTAGAGTTTAAAATGGGAAACATCATTTTATTGACCGCTGTAAGTGGAGTTTGAACCACTCAACAAGTCCGTTTATAGCTTCGTTTCATAGACTAGAGCGGCGTTCTCAACTTTCATGAGACTGTGATCACTCTTCTTTACATGCCATACCAAGTACTCGAGCACCATTAAATAAATAAATAATAATAATAATAATAATAATAATAAATGGGTCCCAGGAATCAACCTGGGAGGAGTCCTCACGGCTCTGGGCTAATGGGAGTGAAATGCGTTGTTGCATGTCAGCTGCGACTTAAACATATTGGATTCAGCAAGAGAATCCAACTTAGCCTCTTTCACTCCAACTCCAGCATGTAACCTACCCGAGGTGTCCCCTGTTAAGCCGAGCAACCCAGTGGAAGGTTGGGTAACCAATCCCAGCGGGAAGCTGGGTCTGCGAGCCGATCAGTGATGGGGACTCCAAGGCTCACAACCTTGGCAGTACATTGGTCAGTGTGCAATATCACTGGCCCCCTATCTACAGTTTTTTCAACTTTGAAAAGCATGGAGGAAACGTCTGCTGAAGCAACTACCCCAGGTGGTAACCAATCCACCGTCGTCTTGCACGACGCACGCAGGCCTTCGGACTCTGGGGAGCCTACAACGACATGCTTGGAGGTATCGGAGACTCCTACAAACAAGATCAGACACAAACGACGCAACTTCTTCGCAACATTCAACGTGAACTCCCTTATGAAGGTCGGTAAATTGAAACAACTGATTGGCACCCTACAACATCATCAAATCCTGATCGCAGCAATAAATTCAGGAAACAAGGTTTGTTGATGCAGAAGCTTTTGACTCCCAGGGGTAAAGAATCTTCAAAGGTAAAGTCGGAAAACGTGTATTAAAATCCATCCCCCACCTTGGCACAGGATTTGTGGTCAGTAAGAAGATTTTAGAGTCCATCACCAACTTCACGTCCCCCAACAGTCGAGTCTCGATCCTTTCGTTTCGAAGCACAAATAAAATCTACACCATGGTGAACGTCCATGCCCCAATTAATCAAGCTAACAGAATCGATCCACAAGGGACGGAAATATTCTGGGAAGAGCTTGAAGATATTCTATCCAAGATTCCCAAGGAACACATCATCGTCCTTCTTGGGGTCGTCAATGCTCAGCTCGGTAAGGAAAAGAAATTCAAGAATATTATCGGAAAATACCCGGCCCACAGAAGAACAAACCGCAATGGAGAAAGGTTAGTGGAGTTGTGCAAGGCGTTCAACCTAGTGATGAAGTCAACCGCTTTAAAACGATTTCCTGCAAAACAGAAAACATGGACATCCCCAAATCCCCATCTCGGCGAATTCCAAATTGACCACGTTGCTATTTATCGTAAATCTCATAGAGAAATCCAGAATGTAAAAGTCTTAAGAAGCGCGAATCTTGACTCTGATCACTATCTTTCAAAGATAAAATTAAAACTTCTTCCAAGATCCACCAAGAGATTTCAGGGAAGAAAGATCAACAGGTTTGATGTGGAAAAACTGAAAACACAAAACGAATTCTGTCAGAAACTTGAAACACTTGAGCCACAGAATTGGGAACAACTCAAAGAAGCAATTCTTGAAACGGCACAGGAAACCATCCCACTGACAAAGTTGAGGCGGCATCCTTGGTGGACTAATGAATGTGACGATGCCATTCACCAAAGGCGGCTTGCCTGGTTGCGATGGAAGAAACAGAAGAATGAAGAAAACAGAGAGAGATTCCAGGTCGTAAGAAAGCAGGCTGATAAAACCATACGCGGGATAAAACGAGCATTCCAAAAAAAATCTGTTGGCACAGATAGACCAAGATTTCAAAAAGAACAACACCCGTGATTTCTATAAAACCTTCAAGCAAAATCTCAGTAAATACACACCACCCAGTCTTCACTTTAGGAATCCCGATGGGAAACTTGCTTACAATGACAGAGACAACTGTCAGATCCTGGCGAAATACTTTGAGTCCCTTCTCAATTGTGAGGCTCCAACGTCGAAATTTTCCTTTCAGAATAATGTGCTCGTCAATCCAGACTCAAGTTCACAAACTAGGGAAGAAATCAAGCAGATTATTCACTCCCTTAAGAACAATAAAGCACCAGGTGAGGATTCAATAGATGCCGAACTCTGGAAATACGCAGGTGAAAAACCAGTCGACAAGCTAACGGATATCATCCGGGAGATTTGGGAAACAGAGAAACTGCCCAGTGATAGGACATCGGCCCTAATTCATCCCCTGCACAAGAAAGGTGATAAAGCGGACGTAAACAACTATCGTGGCATATCACTCCTCTGGATAACATACAAGATTCTCGCGAAAGCGCTTCAAACGAGAGCGGAAGCACAGCTCGATCAACACCTGGGCGAATTCCAAGGTGGATTTCGAAAGGGGCGCTCTTGTGTTGAGCAAATCATGAATCGAAAATCAATTCTATCGTACATGAATCTGAGAAGTAAGAAATTTGTTGTGACTTTTGTTGATTTCAAGAAGGCTTACGACTCGCTGGATCGAAGTACCCTGATCCAGGTTTTAAGAGAATTTGGTTTAGATAATAAGACAAGAGCAATCATTCACCAATCCCTATTGGATACGGCTTCCAAAGTGAAATTCAGGGGAGAGATTTCTGAATCCTTCGCAATACGGACAGGGGTGAGACAGGGAGATGGGCTCTCGCCTCTTTTATTCAACTGTGTTCTTGAGAAAGTTATTCGAGAATGGCGTAAAGAATTGTGTAAGGATGGTATAGAGAATGGGGTCAGACTAGGTTGTAAGAACAAAAACCTGACAATCGACTATTTAGCTTTCGCAGATGATGTTGCAATTTTCTCTAATTCTCTTGACACAGCCACACAACAAATCAATCAATTACAGGTGCAAGCAGCAAAGGCAGGTCTTCAGATTTCGTTTGAGAAAACGCAGTTTATAACGAACATCAAGTCGGAACCCAGAGAACTTACGGTGAATGGAGGACAAATAACACAGGTAGAGAAATTCAAATACCTGGGTGAATGGATTGAGCCCAACATTCGTGAAAAGGAAGCCTTCGTGGCACGGATTAACAAAATGGAAATGGCTTACCATTTAACCAAAGATATTTACAAATAACGATCGATGTCCTTCAAGGCCAAACTGAGGCACTACGTTACCGTTATTCGCCCGGAGGCGTCATATGCATCAGAATGCCTGGCGATGAATAAGAAAGGCCTGGCAGAACAACTCGAAGCCAAAGAGTGGAAGATTCTGAGAAAGATCTTGGGCCCGGTCAAGAAACGAGGACAGTATAGAAGACGACACAACGATGAACTCTATCTACATGTGGAGAAAATAACGGACACCATTCGCAAAAGAAGACTCTCCTTTTATGGCCATTTAACACGAATGAACTCCGGAAGATTGTCCAATCGAATCTGTGCCTACTTTGTGGGAAAGAAAACCAAAGGGATCTGGTTTACAGAGGTGGAAAAAGACCTACAAGAACTGGGGATATCACATGAGGACATCTTGGAACGTGACTCTTTGAAGAAGAAACTTGGGGAGATACAGAGTTTTCAGCCAAAACCTATATTGAAAACCGGCAAGAAGTGGACCGAAGAACGAAGGGAAGCTCACCGAAGAAGAATGCGCGAATACTGGGCCAATGTGAAAGAACGAGGGAAAAGGCAGTTGAAATAACTTGGTCCATAGACGACCGAAACGATTTAAAAAAATGCAACAAGCATGCGATTCTCTTTCATTTTCTCGTCTCTCCCTCCCTTTGAAGTGCTGAAATATCTAGTGATTCACTGCTCATCAGGTATGCTGCAACTGCTTGCGTGACTCATGCGGAAAAGATCATTTACGTGTGTACAGTCGAGTCGAATCAGCATCTTTCGCGTTACTCATAAAGCAGGGATGTTCAATTATGATTACTGATAATTAAAAAATACTATTTTACAAGATAAAATGTTTCACTGTCAATCCATCTAGTGAAAACCCTATTATTCTCGAGTAGGCAACATAATTTGAATTAAAGAATGAATTTTCGGGGAGGTTGTGCTCGCGAGCACTTATTTGCTCGTATGACTGGACACCAAATGTTATTTAAAGAGCACTGTAGAGCTCCTGAGCACCAGGTTTAGAACGCCTCGCCTAGAGCTTCGCGTTAGTGAATGTAGCTACCGCTGTTGGTGATGAATGATGACAAACACACATAATTACTCTTACTGTATTACCATAACATGCAAACTCTCCTTCACTTGTCTCCCACAATAAATATTAGCCAATATGAATACAGCCTTTAAGCGACAACTATTTCCTCTTTGGTTGATTGAGATTCCAGAGCTAATTCAATCGTTATAATCCAAAGAACTTACTCTTTATTTAATTTTGGGAAGTCCTAAATAATACAGTGCAGCCTCAAGCCACGTCACTCTGTAGGTTGTTCAACTTTTCTTGCGTGACAGCGTATACTAGCTTGCTACCCCCCCTCCCAGAGACAAAGAAATGAATCTGTTGCCATATTTAACCCAGCAGAAATCCCTCAACAAATATTTTACAGTACAAAGTATTCTAATGTTCGGTATGTTTGTATTCATTCATTTATTTAGGCTATTTATTTATTTAACAATAATAATATACACAGACATAAGCCCAAGTATGTTTCTTCTTTACATATCAAGTTCAAAAATACAAATTTCATCTATGAAGGAAGGAGAGAAAAAAAATACACAGTTGAAGAACAAAAGAAAAACTACAAAATAAATTAAGAAAGTATGCATTACAGAATAGAAAATAAGTACTGTAAAATTAAGAAATGTAATAATAACAAGAAGTTCCGTGAAGAACTAAAGAGCCTACTTTTCATGCCAATGATTATTCTACAGTAAATGAACCTATCCAGGATAATGACGAAATTAAGTTGATAATATCGAAATATCTAATTACATCAAAATATACCTGGTATAATGTGGCCTAATAGAGCACTACAGTTGGCAGCCCTGGTGACTGAATATATTCTCAGTTCCATCTCTTAAGGTACAGAATACAAAATTTGGCTGAAGTCCAATGGACGTTACATGCAGTTAGACATTGGATCTATCAGCACGCGTAAAAGCATGTTGGCAACAATGTCATGCGTGCTGGTTAGAAATAATCGGAAATATTATGATATCTTTTTGTGACCATTTTGGATGAAATCCATTTGTTAGTATAGAAGTTACATGTATTTTAAAATTGGACCTATCAGCAAGCATAGAATCATGTTGGCAGCACTGACTTATATTAATTGCTCCAAATAAATCTAGAATGTTAGGGGCTATACGTGTGCAAAGTATAGAGCTGTTGGCTTGCTTACTTTTTGATATATTGATATTAGGGATAAGAAAATACAGACAGCATTTATTAACAGTTGGCAGCCCTGATTGCTCTTAAGAATACTTATAGTCATGTCTGTTATGTTACACATGGCACATACGAAATTTGGATGAAATCCAACTGAGTGTATAGTGCATAGTTTAAAGCTGTCGGCTTGCATACTTTCTGATATATGGGTATTTGGATAAAATAAATTGAGAGCATTTAATTACAGTTGGCAGCCCTGGTGGCACTTACGAATACGCTCAGTCATATCTCTTTATATACACATAGTGCATACGAAATTTGGTTGAAATCCAATTGATAGTGTAGAAGTTATATGCATTTAAAATGTGAACCTATCAGCAGGCTTATAATCATTTTGGCAACACTGCCATTTATGGCCTCTTGGAAATTAAACTGAAGTATTTTTTATCTATACGTGTGCCAATTTTGAAATAGCTCCCATTCATACCTTCCAAGATATCCAACATGGAGCTCAAATTTCAATTGCGATTTTTCAGCATTTGGTAAAACTGACATCATTTTCAAATATGGCCGTGCGCTATTCAGGTATAGATCTTTACTCCTACCAAATTTTGTTTCGATTGCTGCAGCCGTTTAGGAGTTGATACGGGGGGGGGGGGGGGGACACACACACACAGCCAGCCAGATAGACAGACAGACAGACACACATTTTCCCGGATCGATCTCATAAGTCTACTTTTTCCTCATTTTTGCAAAATGTGAAAAGTAGGCTAAAAATACAAACTTCTACAAAAAAAAACTAAAAAAGAGAGAGATAGAGAGTATTGAGTATCCGGTATTCCACGATTAGATTTAGATTGTTACGTGAAAATTAATTACGAAAATCATAATAAACAAGCAATAATTTATTTCTTGGAATAGAACAATAAATTAAAATAATTAATGTACGGCTTCATTGCATCAGTCATTTCATGAAGTGCCGAATCAACAAACACCGGATCTTCATGAGTAGTGTGTTTTGGACAGTTCAGATGCCTCCTCCTCCACACCCTCCACACAAGATGGCGGCAGCCCGATAACTCCCGAACCCGTGGTCGGATTTTGACGAATGAGGTGTCATTGAACTCGGGCTGACACTCCCTTTCCAATGGACAACATATTTCCACCCCAAAATAAAACCTACCCCTACTAGGGGGTGACATTGTATTTTTTTTAGAGAATCTCTCTTCCCAATTGCAACATGTGAGAGTTTGAATGTCAATATGGAATGACACGTTGTTCTACACAAAGTGCATGTGTTCGGCGGGTTGCCACTATTAACATGCATGTTTTTACGCATGCCCACTCATGGCTTTTGAAGAGGGTGGGGGAGCGGTTCCCTGTGGACGGGTCATTGTTGACAGGTCATTGATGACAAGTCCTTGTGGACAAGTCCTTGTGGACGAGTCCTTGTTGACAGGTCCTTGTGGATGAGTCCTTGTTGACAGGTCCTTGTGGACGAGTCCTTGTGGATGAGTCCTTGTTGATGAGTCCCTTTGGACTCATCCCTTTAGACCGGTCCCTTTGGATTGGTCCCTATGGACTGGCCCATGGTCCCTAAGGCTATGATGAAATTAAACGTTGTTCCACATGAAACGCATGTGAAGAGCCGATTGCTACTATGAATTAACATGTTTGTTTTTTGTTTTTACGCTTGCGCACTTGGGTTTTTTGTAAGCGGGCGGG
Source organism: Meconema thalassinum (assembly GCA_946902985.2). Classification (NCBI taxonomy): domain Eukaryota; kingdom Metazoa; phylum Arthropoda; class Insecta; order Orthoptera; family Tettigoniidae; genus Meconema; species Meconema thalassinum. The sequence goes on along the minus strand of OY714911.1, from coordinate 16,584,434 downwards.
CTTTTTGAATAATGATTTATAGATGAGTTATTTTTAAAAAAATTACCAAAAGATCCAAAACTAATATCTCATGAATCAATAAGGCTAGGGACCTGTATGAGAGGTCGTTGGACTTGAGGTGACATTCTGTTTTTGAATATATTATTTATTTATGTCAAAAGGACCTAACTGCACTTTTGTTAATATCTCGCTAACTAATAATCAGAGAGGGTCAAGTGAGATGTCATAGGACTCAGGACGGTCAACCCTTTTCCATGACCAACGAATTTACCCAAAAGATCTAAGGTCATTAGCTTTTTAATATCTCATGAATCAATAAGGCTAGGGACCTGTATGAGAGGTCGTTGGACTTGAGGTGACATTCTGTTTTTGAATATATTATTTATTTATGTCAAAAGGGCCTAACTACACTTTTGTTGATATCTCGCTAACTAATAATCAGAGAGGGTCAAGTGAGGTGTCATAGGACTCAGGATGGTCAACCCTTTTCCATGACCAACGAATTTATCCAAAAGATCTAAGGTCATTAGCTTTTTAATATCTCATGAATCAATAAGGCTAGCGACCTGTATGAGAGGTCGTTGGACTTGAGGTGACATTCTGTTTTTGAATATATTACTTATTTATGTCAAAAGGGCCTAACTACACTTTTGTTGATATCTCGCTAACTAATAATCAGAGAGGGTCAAGTGAGGTGTCATAGGACTCAGGATGGTCAACCCTTTTCCATGATCAACGAATTTACCCAAAAGATTCAAAACAGCAAGGTCATTGACCTATGATTTTATAAACTAATAATCAGAGAGGCTCAAGTAAGGTGTCATGGGACTCAGGATGGTCAACCCTTTTCCATGACCAACGAATTTTCCCAAAATATTCAAAAAACAGCAAGGTCGTTGACCTAATATTTTATAAACTAATAATCGAATATCTACAAGTGAGGTGTTATAGGACTTAGAATGGTCAACCCTTTCCCATGGCCAATGAATTTACCCAAAATACCCAATACATCAAGGTCATCGATCTGAGATTTTATAAACTAATAATCGGATACGAACATGTGAGATGTTTACCATGTGTGTGATGAAACATAGCTAGGTAGAGAAAGAATTAGTGTAGGCTACATGTATGGTGATTGACAAGTCTTTTACCATTGATACTTGTTTTTCAGATCAAACTGCAGTATAGAGAGAGTATAGGTTGTAGGTATGGGTTAATAAATGTCGAACGGTGTACACACAAACTCTGATTTATAGATTCAAGAATTAAGAGTAGACTATCTTTAATTGATTGGTTAAAGAGGATAGCTAAAACACAAAAATGCTCAGTGGTTACCGGGACAAGATGGTCGCTACACACACAACAAGCTTTAAATACTTGAGGCTAATAATCTATACACACACACTCGCTTGTTCTAAACTAAACTGTGTTGCTGTCAGTGCTCAGACAGTAGGCTGATGACAAAAAATGCATTGCTAACAGAAATATAATCATTTCCGGTTGTATAATGTTACCAGCTATCCATTTTGTGTTGCAGTGTTAAGCACTTTTAGCTCTTGTACTGGTGGTCTTAACTCGATTTCCAGGTCTGATGCCTAGAACGAGCCAAACTAAGAAACAAGGGCAAGGTGGTGTAGTGGTTAAGCTGTTAGCCTTTCCCCAGGGTTCGATTTCAGGTTAATATGCATGTCATAAACATATTAAACAAAAGAAAACAGAGATAACGTTCAAAACTGATTGCATTTTTGTCTTTCCAAATTATTACTTGGATTACAAATACAAAGGTGAACTGGGTTTGATATACAGTTAATGCTGTCTATCACACACTAGACTGTAAGAAAGCCAAAAGAGCAAAAGGCGTAGGTAGAGCAATGGTAAAATTGCTATATGTAGAGAACTACCTAGCGGTTTTATGACCTAGCAAAGGTATATATCGCATAAACAGTGCAGGATACAATCCAGCAATCAAATTTGTATCTTGTGGAACAGAAAAAATGCACTTTTACCTTGATGGATAGCAAATGAGTGCAGATGAATGACCTATGCATTGGCCTACCATAGGGTTATAACCACGAGATGGAGGTGTGACTTCTATATTTTATTGTTTAGAGACATGGCTTTTTTGTAACCAGTAGATTTAGTATTTTGTAAATATTCATTTTTGTAATTGTAAAAATAGTGGAAACATTTTTTTGTAATAGTAAATGTTAAATGTATAACTAAAAGTTATTTGGGATAAGTGTGCATGTCAAGGATAAATAGCGTGGTTGTATTTGTTTTTCAAAGACAGGTAGGGTTGTGTGAATGTATGACTATAGATAGAATGATAGAGAGAGAGAAAGTGTGTGTGTGTGTGTGTGTGGGTAGCATTGATTGTTCAACCAAAGCAAACACGGCAAGGTAGGATGGTGGGGTAATTAATGTATATAGCAAATGGTAAATAGTATACTGTAGTTTTTTTAACACTTGTGTTTTTATTAATGTAGCGGTAGATAGGTGTTATTTTGTAAAACAGTCTTACCTACAGTAGTAGTATTAGTAGTAGTAGTAGTAGTAGTAGTAGGCCTATACGTTTTTGGAAACAAACAGAAAGAGAATGCACTATTGCCATGGCCAAGCACTTCCATTAAAATAATTTCAAGAAAATTTTAATCAGCAAATGTGTGTTTTACAAAACTAAACTTTCAGCATGGACTAAATCATAAACGTGTCGTCTGTGATATGGAAAAAATAGGAAATCCATGTTTCCATATCAACACAATTTAAAAACTTAAAACTGACATTTAAAAAATGTAAATGGGAAATTGACAAATGTGTAAACAACAAAATGGAAAATTCTTGTTTCCGTATCATGAAGTCCAAAAACTTTAAACTGACATTTTCAAATCGTGTACATGGAAAATTGACAAGTGGCAATGTGTGAAATGTGAAAATGAAAAAAAAATGAACAAATGGCTATCATTATTTAAAAAAAATAAAAAAAACCGTCGTGTTCTATCGTTAAAGTGTGAATCAAACCACATCTACTTATTTGAATCACCCGAGACTGAGTAGACCTGTTTTAGTTCTAATATACTTTTAAAATTTTATGTTAAAGCTCGAATTGAACTCAAGAGCTTTAGAGTGCCAGCTAACTATTATAACCGTTACGTCACAAAGACAACTTTACACTACTCTTAATGAACAATAATAATAAAAAGAATAATAAATATTGAATTTTTTTAAAGAATGAACATGGTGACACAGTTTCTGTTGCACTGTCTGCTAGCTACTAGCCAGCAGCTGGGGTCTTAGAAAACGATACAGTTGACATTTTGCAATGAGATGTGACATGTTTCAAAGTATAGTATTATGGGTTGCTGTTGAGTAAAAACTAATCCTGTACAAGGAAGCAAGGGTTCGAACCCCTTACCTAACATTACTATTGCCTGAACATGGCTTGACGACACTGTATTATTATGATACTCGGTACACAAACCATAGATAGAGTGTATTGTTTAAGATCACTTTCTTTCTGAACATAGGTGGAGACTGTTGATGGTTAACAATGGCATTAATATAGTAGGACGTGGGTATAGCAATTAAGAAAAAACAGACAATACCCATACAATATTTTTATTTATTTAATATAAGTACTTGTACAATAGTTACATTCAAAATACATTTCTTTTTTCTCTATTACTATTTAGTCCTTTTTGATTTTCTTGCATATGAAGGGTAGATAACCTTGTAGTTCAGCCCCTTAAAACAACAACAACAACAACACAACCTTTTGCATAGTTTGTGATGTTGATGACTCTTGAGATGTGGAAGATGGATTAAACATAACTTTTACAGCAGGGGTTAAATGTTGCTCAATAAACACTGCACTATTTTGAGTAGCAACATTTTTAGCCTACTTTTCACATTTTGCAAAAATGAGGAAAAAGTAGACTTATGAGATCGGGCAAATGTGTGTCTGTCTGTCTGTCTGTCTGTCTGTCCTTCTGTCTGTCTGGCTGGCTGGCTGTGTGTGTGTGTGTCCCCCCCTATCAACTCCTAAACGGCTGCAGCAACCGAAACAAAATTTGGTAGGAGTAAAGATCTACACCTGAATATCTCACGGCCATATTTGAAAATGATATCAGTGCTACCAACTGCTAAAAAATCGCAATTGAAATTTGAGCTCCATGTTGGATATCTTGGAAAGTATGAATGGCAGCTATTTCAAAATTGGCACACGTACAGATCATAATATTTCAGTTTAATTTCCAGGAGGCCAAACATGGCAGTGTTGCCAAAATGATTATAAGCCTCCTGATAGGTCCAATTTTTAAATGCATATAACTTCTACACTATAAATTGGAATTCAACCAAATTTCGTATGTTGTATGTGTACATAACCAGATATGACTGAGCGTATTCTTAAGACCTACCAGGGCTGCCAACTGTTAATAAATGCTCCTAATTTATTTTATCCAAATACCAATATATCAGAAAGTATGCAAGCCGACAGCTTTAAACTATGCACACGTATAGTACCTGACATTCTATATTAATTTGGAGTAACTTATATACGTCAGTGCTACCAACATGATTCTAAGCCTGCTGACAGGTCCAACTTTAAATACATGCAACTTCCATACTATAATTTGGATTTCAACCAAATTTCGTATGTGTTATGTGTACCATAACAGATATGACTATGCGTATTCTAAGGAGCAACCAGGGCTGCCAACTGTTAATATGTGCTGTCCCTATTTTTGTTACCTTAATATCAATATATCAGAAAGTATGCAAGCCAATAGCTCTAAAATTTGCACACGTATAGTACCTGGCATTCTAGACGAATTTGGAGTAACTAATATACGTCAGTGCTGCCAACATGATTCTAAGCCTGCTGATAGGTCCAATTTTAAAATGCATGTAACTTCTATACTAACTAATGGATTTCATTCAAAATTGGCACAACAATAGATCATATTATTTCAGATTACTTCTGACCAATACATGCATGACATTGTTGCCAACATGATTTTACACGCGCTGTTAGATCCAATGTTTAACTGCATGTAACGTCCATGCGATTCATTGGACTTCAACCAAATTTTGTATTTTGTACCTTAAGAGATGGAACTAAGAATATATTCAGTCATCAGGGCTGCCAACTGTAGTGCTCTATTAGGATACATTATGCCAGGTATACAGTATTTCGAACTAATTGGAAATTTCGATATTAGCAACTTAATTTCGTCATTATTCTAGATAGGTTCATATTCTGTAGAATAATCATTGGCATGAAAAGTAGGCTGTATAGTTCTTTACGGAACTTCTTGTTTTTCTTGTACTAGCTTTTTAGCATTGTCATGATTAATTGTTGACACCAGTAGGTAATATAAGCCGAAGCTGGCGCAGGGGCTAATGGGCAAGATGGCCGCCGCGCGCAATCACTCTATGTTATTCTTATGGAGGGGTCATTCAGAGCTGGCGCAGTGGCTAATGGGCAAAATGGCCGCCACGCCCTGAGACCGTGAATGACGTCACAGAGGGAGGTCGGCCGTGTAGTTGCTAAATGGAATATTTATTATTATTATTATTATTATTATTATTAGGTAATTATTAATTGATCATGTGCAATCCAGACCAGCCTTATATTGTCCACTTTTGGTGTAGTTGCTAGCATTTTAGCTGTTTCCCTAGAGGTGTGGGTTTCATTCCCGCCTCAACCAAGAAATTTTATTTTGGGCTGAGAGCTGGACTGGGGTACACTCAGCCTCATGACGTGAAAGTAAGAAAACGTGGGGTTTCATTCATACCTCAGCCATTCCGCCTAATCCAACTTTACCTAACCTACCCTAACCTAACTTAACCTAACCTAACTTCGCCTAACCTAACCTAACCTAACAAACATTATTTAACCTAACCTAACCTAACCTAACCTAGCCAAACTTCAAAGTGAGAGCAAATATGAGAGCAAATGTAAGAGCACACATAATTAACTAAGTTATAACCTAACCTAACCTAACTTCACCTAATCTAACCTAACATAACCAAACTTCAAAGTGAGTGCAAAAGTGAGTGCAAAAGTGAGTGCAAGAGTGAGTGCAAAAGTGAGTGCAAGAGTGAGTGCAGAAGTGAGTGCAAAAGTGGGAGCAAAAAAGTGAGAGCAAAACATTAGAGAGCAAAAAGTGTGAGTAAATAAGTAAGAGCAAATGAGAGAGCACAAATAATAAACTGAGTTTTAACCTAACCTAATCTAACCTAACCTAACCTAACCCACAGAAACCTCATTTAAATATTTTAAATTCAACATTTTAACATTTTACATTTTAACATTTTACATTTTTTATTTTTCATTTTACATTTTTTTAGATTTTACATTTTACATTTTTGATTTTTTTTTATATTTTAGATTTTAGTTTTTTAGATGTTACATTTTCAATTTAAGATTTTTTGATTTTAGATTTTACATTTTCTGAAAAGAGTAAACTACAAGGCTACATACCTAACCTCACCAAACCTAACTTTACCAAACCTAACTTAAGCTAATCCAAAGGCTAATGCACATACACAAAGTATATAAGGGTACAAGCAACTATCCTTATGCTAGTTTTATAGGTTACTGTACAACATGATAACTACCCCAACCGGTTTTTTTTCATTTTGTTGTTTACACACATGACAATTTTCCAATTTCCCATTTTCAGTTTTTTAAAAATGTTAGTTTTAAGTTTTTCAATCGCATAACATGGAAACATGGATTTTGCATTATGTTGTTTACACATTTATCAATTTCACAATTTCCCATTTACAGTTCTTAAAATGTCAGTTTAAAGTTTTTCAATTTCATGATATAGAAACATGGATTTTCCAATTTGTTGTTTACACATTTGTCAATTTACCAAATTCCCATTTACAGTTTTTAAAATTTCAGTTTAATGTTTTTTTTATTTTGTCAATATGGAAACATGGATTTTCCAATTTGTGTTTTACATGTTCATTTTGCATTAGGAGCGGAGAGAGGTGGGTAGTAATTAAAAATGTACAAGCAGTTTCCATACGGTACAATATTCTTTTATTTTAAATACATGTACACTATTTACACATAATACATTTATATATATATTCCTTATTGTTATAAATTGTACACTTGTTTTTATTTTGTTTTCTATTTTATTTATTTTTGATTATGAATGCCATTTTTTATTTTGGTTTTTTATTTTTGTAGTGCTATTGTTTTATTTCCTAAATTGTTTTGTTTTATGTATTTGCTAGTTGCAGGCAGAAGATTTTGATATTCATAACTTAACTCTTTAAGCATAGTCAATGATTGAGTAATGACCATAGGCATGTGTACCTATACCATCAGCATCAATCACTCTTTTATCATCACCAGGACACAAAGCAATTTTGTTTAGTCTTATAGATGATATGTCATGTTGTTTAGAAGCGATAATGTTCATTGGTATTCTTTTTACATTGTTGTTCATGACACAATCCTTATAATCTTGAAAGCTTATACAATTTTTGACAACCCCTTTGCTAATACCTTTAATCTTTTTGATTTCTTTACCATTTATGTCTAAAGCGTACATTTTAGCTCTAAGTCCAACAAATGCTTTTATAATTTGTCCACAAGCCTCGTCTTTAAATTTCCCCAACGTTTTCTTATTTGATGTAGAGTAACATATGTGATTAGTAGGATAATCTGATGTGTCCAAGTGTTCTAGGAAATCCAACTTGTCTTGATATACATTTGGGGTGTTAACCAAATAAATGAACGAGTCGGTATCCATATACATGAGTTTAAGATTGTTCATTCCATAATAGGGTAGCAGGACATCATAGTGGTGGGAATACATTAGAGTTTTTGAAATATCCAGTATACACATTCCAATATATATAGGCTTATTGAATACAATGTTACGTTTAGCCATGTGGAAAGCAGCTAGGTTGGGACCATAAATTGTTCTGTCGATGAATGTTGGTTTAGCTATTAGCTTTTCTGCCTTTTTGCTGTCAGTCACAAGACGTATGTCTATTCTTTTACGGATATTTTCCATTGTTTTCCCAAAAATGGCATTGTTGAATAATTTATACAGATTTTTCTCAAAATCATTTCTGGCTTGTTTTCGAAGGTTGTTATTAAAATCAACGTACGCCTTTAACCAAGGTCTTTGTTTAAACTTTAACACACGATGAATTTTTATCAATTTTATTCCATGATCTAAAGCCTGTTTTAATGCCATGTAGTGAACAACATATCGCCTTCGATTTCCAAGATGAGGAATTAGTTTTTTCAGAGACGAATCCTTAGGTTGTGTACACTCTGGTAGGAAAGGTAAATCGTTGTGTAGATCATGAAGGTCAGATGGGTAATCAACATCAACGTCTAGAATGTATCCCACAGGATCGTCGTTCTTTAGTTTTTCTAGATCAACAGTATCTGGAGAAACCCACTGAAATCCACCATAAGGAAGGGAGTGGCACATAGCCCACCCGTATTGGTTGTTGGCATCATCATAGGTAATAAACTGCGATGGTTTCTCAGAATCATAGGTTTCCATGTATTTATTGTTAGCTTCAGCATACCGATGAGACACCTGGCATATGCCTCCACGTATTCCAGACTCGATTAAAAGAATCTGATCGTAATCCTGTAGCAATTCCAGTTCAATGCCTGTGTAAAGGAGCATTGCCTCGAAACTTAAACCAGGCGAAGTAAAGAAGTGTGCAGCATCCACTCGGTGTGTTTCTAGTGTTTTGTTTCTAAACGTTTCAAAGCTGTCTGCAAGAAGGAGTACATCTGATGTTAGGTAGAGGTCACTATATTCCCCTAGAGTTTTAATGTTGAACTGTTTCCAGACATTTTTGGCATGTTCATAGTCTTCTTGACTAACATCTTCTTGACTTAATTTGTTAAAGAATGCCTCTTTTGGAGGTAAACACGTTTCACTTAACTTTTCCCATGAGTCAATGTAGTCATAACAAAATACCCCTTTACGAGTCATGAGCATTGCATTTTCTTTTCCAAAGTACTTGTCTGTTTCAGGGTATGATGTTAAGTTGGAAACTAAGTTTTCCAAACTACTCGGCATTAACCGAAACGTGTCCACAAATCTAAGCTTAACATTTCCTACATATTTGGTGAAGGAAATGTATTTTTCCTTGGAGTTAGCGATAACATCCACTCTCTCAGTAGTACATCCTAATTGCTTTACAATGAAATTTGCGTCATAGCCACTCATATTATGTAAAAACACAGGAACGGGGTTACGTGTTTTACACTTCAAATTACAGTTATTGTGAGCACTTCCACGGTATTCCCCTGTAATATGACAATGGTCTCGAACTTTCCAGTCCTCTTTGGTAAATGGTTTTCGACACAAATAACAGGTTTCAGAAGATTGGAACTCTGCTTCTTGATGCTCAGTTAAAGCTTTTGGAACATTTAAGCTGTAAAGACGATCAATTTCATTAGCTATTGAGATCAAACAGTCCATAAACTTTTCTGCAGCGTCAGGTCCACGATAAATAACAGGTTGGCTTGGAAGATTTGTCTTTATGTGTTCCACAGCGGGTGAGGGTTTAACGTATATACCAAAGCTCATAGGAACATGACTCTGGTATGGCACTGTATAACTTGCCTCAGGATTAGCTAGACATGTTTGATATGGTAAGAGTATACTTTCAAAATCTGCATAGATAACGTAAGGTATTCTAAGCATTTTTTCCACATTTAAAAATTTGACAATGGGGTTTTTAATAGGCATTTCAACCCTAGCAATGTCATGCTGGACACACAAAGCTCTATGTTCTTTTAATTTTTCCATTCCTTGTTGCCCATATTGATTATCAAAGTGAGTAAAACACCGTTTACACGTATATATCTTACGTCCATGGCGGGTAATCTGATGTCCTACTAGTTTATCAAAATCTTTGATAAAGACGTAGTGGTTCTGGCAGGATAATGAACTTAGCAGAAGGAGGTCACGATGGTCTTGTAACTCTTGATCCACAACCTTTAGAGGAAACAGTTTATTGTCTTCTTCCAGTCCAAATACATTAATGGATATATCGTTGGCTTTCTCGAATTTGGGAATGTCAGCTAGTAATGTTGGAAATGATATTACTGAAAAATCATACTTGTTTTCCAGATCCTTGTATTTACTAATGCGTTGAGCATCCTTTTTAACCAGTTTTGCTAAAATGGCATACATAAAACACTTTTCATCTTTCAAGTTTTCAGGATTAATGCAGGCTTTTCTTGCTTGTATAGCTGCTGGTAATGGAATATATGTGCTTCCACGCAAGGGATTGTACTTATTTATTTTCAATCGTACTCCTTCCACTGCTAACAAAGCCCAATTACTGCCTTTTAGCTCAGATTCCTCCATTTCCGTAGTTAACTTTGTAAATTGTGTTTCCAAGAAACTACTTAAGTCCGTTTCCAAAAATAGGGCCTGATTTCGTGTTTTAAAAGCACGATCTGTAATTTCATTGGTAGATGTATGAATGAATCTACATTCAGCCACAAGATTAACTTTGATCGACTTGTGCATTGCTAGTTCTTTCTCCATAGCTTGAATTATTTGCTGTTTGGACTCTTTAAGGTATGAATTTAAATCCTTGCACGTATCGCAACGAATGAAATAGGATTTAAGTCGACCTTCAAAAGATGTCTCATATTCAATAAGTCCATTTTTGTCAGGGACCAATGACAGTAGGTAATGTTTTGTGGGCTCAGATTTTTGTCTTTTAGCTGCCGACACAACATTACAACATTCTTCATGACGACGTCCATTGTAGGCATTGTTGAATGTACTACCACAGGTCTTGCACTCATGAAATTCACCACACGAAACTTCATGACACTTCCTATGATAGTCCCGAAGAAAAGTCTTTCCACACTCTTTACACATATAGCTAGGAATGGGTTCTTCCATCACGAATGTTGATTTCTGCAAACAGCTGCTTACTGCGTATCACAAGACTAGAGGTTGGTCGGTGAGACGGTCTTTCACGATGTGAACACCGTGAGAGGTAGTAGTCAACTGGTGATATTCTTGTGAAGGGTCCTCTAATATACCCCTAGTCTAGTCCAACAACTCTTTACAGCGTATGACAAGGCTGTAGACTGGACAGTGAGACGGTCTTTCACGATGTGAACACTGTAACAAGTAGTAGTCAACTGATTATATACTTGCTAAGGGTTCTCTAATATACAATAGTCAAGACCAACAGCTACTTACTGAGTAGTACAAGGCTGTACAATAGTTGTTTTGACAGTCTTTCACGATGTGGTCACTGTGGATGGTAGTAGTCAACTGATGATATTCTTGATAAGGGTCCTCTAATGTACCCCTGGTTAAGGGTAACAGCTGTTCACTGCTTATGACAAGGCTAAAGACTGGTTGCTTCAACGGTCTTTCACAATGTAAACACTGTGACAGGTAGTAGTCAACTGAAAATATTCTTATGGCCTACTCAAGGTTATCAGGTACTTACTGCATATCAAAAGGCTGTACACTCATGTGTGTTAGGCACTCTTTCTTGCTAAGGACCCCAATATTCCCTACACAAGGCTATACATGTTAGTTCTAAACACTTAGTGGTTAATTGTATATTCAATTTTTGTACAAAGCATATACGAGCACGTTTTTATGAGGTAAAACTTTACCAAATAGTCAAATGCGACACGCAAAGTATGTTGCCGCTATCTAGCAGTGACTATGAGAACTACTTGACCGACCAGCATGCTACCTAGCGCTCCATTTCAATACTCGCTCACTGAACGAACAGCATGCTATCTAGCGGTCGATATCAATACTCACTCAATTACCAGCCTGCTACCTATCGGTCAATATAACAACTCACTCAACTACCAGCATGCTACATGGCTTTTTTGGTCAGTTTTTTGTTGGCTTTTTGTTGGCTTTTGTTGGCTTTTGTATTAGCTCTTTTATATTTGCTCTTGTTTGTTGGGGCTTATTTGGTCTTGGAAAGTATGTCAGTCCTTTTTTATGGCTGCATATTGCTTACAGCCATGATTGTAAGCAGCAACAAAAACAACAACACACAAAATTCCAAAAAAATCGAAAGTACTCTAAGTTTTATCAATGACTCTCAACTCTTACACTTACCTCTATGCCATGCATAGTCAAAAATTAGTGTATTTTTCAAATTTTTCAAAAAATATTTGGAAAGTAGACTGTATCATTAAACTAAAAATCCTGAAAAGACATATGTTAACTCCAACACCTACTTCTATACCCCTCTCAGTCCAAAAATAGTGTATTTTTCAAATTTTCCAAAACATATTTCCAAAAAGGGTTATATTTCCGAAATTAAAAAGTTAACAAAAATGTTTGTTTGACATAAATGAATGGCCTTTGCCTCCTCTACCACTGTACCAAGTCCCAGGTCTCCAGGACAAAAAAATTAAAATTTTTAAAAAAGGGTTTTATTTCCAAAATTAGGAATTTTACAAACACATTTGTCTGACGTAAATCAATGGCCTTTACCCCCTCTACCACCCCACACTAAGTCACATGTCTCTAGGACAACAAAAATAAAATTTTGAAAATGGACTTATATTTCCAAAATTAGGAATTTTACAAAAACGTTTGTCTGACGTAAATCAATGGTCTTTACCCCCCTATATCCCCATACCAAGTCTCAGGTCTTTAGGTCAACAAAAATAAAATTTGGAAAAAATGGTCACTATTTTGGAAACTAGGAATTCTACAAAAAAGTTTGTTAACATAAATGAAAGGTCTCTATCCCTTCTACCTGTAAACCAAGTTCCAGGTCCGTATGACAAAAATGAAAAAGTTCAACTGGGAAAGTAGGCGATTTTTCATATATCCAAACATTCTAAAATGAGTTCTATGGGCTTAAAAGAATGGCCTATATGTCCTTTATTTTTTTAAATAAAACATTTTTATTTTTTACACTTTTTTGAAAAAAGTTCAATTTTTAAAATTCTATATTTTGGAAACTAGGAATTCTACAAAAAACCTTCTTTGACATAATTTAATGGCCCTGACCCCATCTACCACCAAAATGAATTTCAAGTCTCTAGAATGAAAAATAACAGTAGTGGAGTGGTGGTGCTTCTAACCAGTGTCATGGCCGTCGCGTGTTCTAATGGTCAAAGACGTGTCAGTCACCATACATATATCCTACAATACTTCTTTCTTTACCTAGCTAGATTTCGTCACTCACAGTAAACATCTTACATTATGTAGTAGTAGGGCTAAGCCGGTCCTGGATAGATTTCAAGGTCATCCATGGTTTCTCGTGGTCACGTGCCCCCCCCCCAGGCGTTCCCTGGGGGGGGGGCTTGGGGAGGGGAGGGGAAAGGGTGGAAGGTCTGGCTTGGAAGCAGACCCAGTTTTTAGCCGACCTGTGTTGGCCAGCCAACTGACTGAGCTGGCTGGTGTGCATTGCCTATATAGCTTGTGGATGGAAGTGGGGGAGGGGACCGGTTCGGGCGACTGTCGAAGGTAGTCGAATGTGACCGAGTGTAACTTATTAGTAGGGGGCTACTAGGAGTTCTGCCCCACCCCACCACCTCTCCCTCTGACGTCACATACTAACCCGCAATACATTCAGGGGCAAAGTCGATATCTCGCAAACCCATGGTCCGATTTTGACAAATGAGGTGTCGTTGGACTCGGGCTAACGCCCTCATTCAAATGGACCACTCATTTCAACCCCTAAATAAAACCTACCCCTACTATAGGGTGAAATTGTATTTTTTTTAGTGAAAGTCTCTTTTCAAATGCGACATGTATAAGATGCGCTGCTAAAATGAACTTAAACGTGGTTGCTCATATCGCGTATGCGTTTGGCTTGCTGCCGATATGGATTAATATTTTCGTTTTTGTTTTTTACGCATGCGCCTTTGGGATTTTTGTAAGAGGGCGAGCTCTTTGAAAAAAATGATTGATAAGAAGGGGTTTTGGTGGTGAGGAGAGAACCAGATAGTCGCCTACTTTCCTACGAAGTTTGCCGATATCTCTCGAACGCAAGGTCGGATTTGGACGTGTGACGTGTCAAATCGCTTGTCTCGAAGCCCTATACATGTTATTAATAGGTTAAAGTTTTGAGAATGAGGGAAACAGGCTTTTTGGGGGTAAAACCGTGATTTTAGACTTTTCCGATATTTCACGAATGCCTGGTCGGATTTGGTCCTATGACGTGTCAAATGGCTTATCTCGAAACCCTTTTTATTTTTGTAATAGGTTAAATTTTTTGAGAATGAGGGAAACAGAATTTTTTGTTGTAAAACTGTGATTTTAGACTTTCTGTTATATCTCACAAACCAATAACGCCAGAGACGTATACGAGGGGTCATAGGACTCGGGGTGACGCCCCTCCCCTGTCCCCATTACGAATATAGTATTTATGTTTAAAAAAATGTGAAAGGGCCTAACGACACTTTTGTTGAAAACATTTCAGTTTTTAAAACTTTTCTTAAATTTGTCTAAAATGTTCATGACGAGTGGTTGTAGATAGAATGAGACGATACCACTGGACACGTGTTTCAACGAAGCTATTACTGGCCACGGTGGTGATATACCAATACAGTATTCACTGTTTCGATGAGACGGCGGGTCGAGGGTTCGTTTTCTGATTTTTCCTATGATGGAATTCCTAATTCCTAAACCCCCTGAAGGGGGTATTTAACGTGTAAACGATTATGAGTGACATGACAAATGATAATTCCTTGATCCGATGAAGTTGGCTTTAGATAGAACAAACAGAACTTGGTTATATGTTGCTTGAAGTGAGTATAGAAAACAAACTTGCTGGGGCAGACTGACAGGATGTGAATGTTATTTGAGCTTATTGGAATGCATTGACTTGACTTGACAACAGGGCAATGAAAAAAAGCACAGAGATGCTGAGGACACTTGAAGGTCAAACGATATGGCAACCATGGTGGGAGGGGGAAGCTAGGATGATGTCGCCGATCATGTTCAATGTTCAATGGATGAATTAATATTTTGCGAAGCATTGTTCGGAGAGGGTCATGTGACGACTTGTTTTAAGGGTATTTATTTTTTCGATGTTTCCTATGGTGGACTCATTGATTGAAATAATCCAAAACTGCTAGGGCATGGCCTTGAGATTTTATAAACCGATAATGGGATTTTGACATACAAGATCCACTCAGAACTTGACATGATGTCATTCTTTTTATGGCTTATGAATTTCCCCAAAAAAGACCCAAAACAACAAGATCATGGACTTTTGCTTTTCTTAATATATTGCAAACCCATAATGTAAGATGTTTACTGTGAGTGACGAAATCTAGCTAGGTAAAAAAAAAATATTGTAGGATATATGTATGGTGACTGACACGTCTTTGACCATTGGAACTTGTTTTCAGATCTGACTGTATTACATAGGGAGTATAGGTTGTAGGCATGGATTGACAAACGGTGCACACAAAATTCAATTTATCGATTCAAGAATTAAGAGTAGACTATCATTAATTAATTGGTTAAAGAGTGTAGCTAAAAATAAAAAAAATGGTCACTACATTAAACTAAACTGAACTAAGTCGAATCAAACCCAACTGAACCAAAACAAGCCTAAAGCAAACCAAACCTAATCAAGAACAAGCCAAGAGCTTAAGTGTAAAACTTGTGGGGGAATGCAGTCATTGGCAATGTCCAAAGGAAGGGATAACGCTCTACCTCTAGAGGGCAAGGTAAAGCTAGCGCATGGTGCTAATGCATATTCCCAAGTACATGAACCACACACACACAACTATCCTATGCTGTTTTTATGAGTTAACTGTTAAAACTTACTCAGTGGTTACTGAGCAAGATGGTCGCTACACACAACAAGCTTTAAATACTTGAGGCTAATAATCTATACACACATACACACACACACACACACACACGCTTGTTCTAAACTAAACTGTCTTGCTGGCAGTGCTCACACAGTAGGCAAATGACAGAAATGCTTGACTAACAGAAATACAATCATTTTCGTTTGTCTAATGTTACCAGCTAACCATTACGTGCTATAGTGGTGAGCACATGTGCCTCTTGCACTGGAGATCGTAACTCGATTTCTAGCTCTAAGTCCTAGAATGAATCAAACCATTGTAGTTACAATGTCAAACACACAAAGACAAAATCAGCATGAACTTTTAAGTTACAGGAAAATTCTATGAAATAGACTATGCAGGAAATTTGGAAATACACATCAGAAGTTTGCAACACCATCCTTCTAGCCTATATAAATTATCGACATGGAAAGTGTGCACTGCCCCTAACATTAAACCAATTTATCAATAACACAAGTCAACAATCAAAACATTTTGTGTTGAGTCTATCATTTAATGCATATATTCTGTCTACATTGAACAGTAACACAAAAAAAACGCCATTCATAATTAATTAAGTTTGATTTAATTCTTTATGTAATGATATATACATATTTAAAGTTTTGGCTGACTGTTCAGGGTGAATCGACTTTGAAACTGCTACCACAATGGTTGATTGGATATTCTTTGTCAACTTTCAAATCATGTAATTCATGTCAGATATGTTGGAATTTTTGTTCATGTGTAAAGCTATCAAGTACCGATACCTAATTGGTTACACAACTGTTTCATAATGAAAATCTTGATCTCTGATTCATTGGAGAACTGTTTACGCTTGTCTGAACCAAGACTAACTGACTACTCACTGCTAAAGATTAGAAATTACATTTACTCAAATCACATTCTGGTAAAAAAGATCATGACTACTATAAACTGCTACCACTCTTCCACCACTTTGCTAACACTTTTCTACCATTTGACTCTCACTTTTGCTCTTACTTTAAACTGCACATACTACAAACAATCATTTTTATTATCGAGTTAACTTTACTAGAGATTAGTTTATGCTTAACAGTTGGCATGGAAGTATCAACGACTAGCTATGGTAAGCCATGTGCTTACTATAAAGGATATGCATATATTGTAAAAAGAACTAATAAAAATGGAACTGTTATTTGGTGCTGTTCGAAACAACGATCTAAAAAGTGTCGAGGAATGATTAAGACAAAAGGCTCCAACATACTTATTTCAATCGATCATCATTGTAAATCTCAAAATAATACTCATTTAAATGGACAAAATACTATAACCAAGGTAAAAAAGCAAGACCAAGAAAAAAATAGTGTGGCTCAAGATAGTGCTTTGTTTGTTAAAGAGCATTTATTATCTCCTGAAAAAGACATGTTAGGACAGTCGTTAACGTCTAAGAAACCTCTAACACTATCAAAGACAACACAAACTATGCCAAAGGTTGTTGCATTGCAAGATGAACAAAAAGGATTAGATAGTAATAGTGATGATGATTATATTGATGATAATTATATTGATGATGATAACCATGATGATGATGATGATTATCATGATAATGATGATGAAGATGATAATGGTTTACACCAAAAAAACAAACATTTGTTAAATTTGTTAACTGGAACAATCCCAGTAAGCTAATCCAGCGGCTTCAGTACTTGCATACCTGTAAACAGGCTGGTCATACTAAATATGAGGAAGAACTTTTGGATATAGAAAATGAGCTTCGTAATGCTAAAATTATAGTGTAATGAATCCATGTAACCGCTTAAACTATTTCTTAACAATACATGTAATATTTTCTACCACTTTGCTACCACTTTGCTACCACTTTTCTAGTTTGCTACCACTTTTCTACCACTTTGCTACCACTTTTCTACTACTTTTCTGCCACTTTTCTACCACTTTTCTAGTTTGCCACCACTTTTCTACCACTTTGCTACCACTTTTCTACTACTTTTCTGCCACTTTTCTACTACTTTTCTACCACTTTGCTACCACTTTTCTACCACTATGTTACCAATTGTCTACCACTTGTCTACCTCTTTGCTACCACATTTCTACCACTTTTCTATCACTTTTAACTGTACATATTAAATATAAAAGCCAACGCTAAATAATTCTATTACCAGAACAGAGATAACCTTTGTAGTGTGCAAATCATACTAACAGGTTAGTTACTACTTTGGAACTTACTACAACTACCGAGGTAAACAACGTGTACTCTATAAAGGCTACTCTTATAACTATAGACGACAAAATGTAAAAGGAATAATATTCTGGCAATGCTCAAAACAGAGGTCAACAAAATGTCGAGGCAATATGAAAAGTAGAAATGGTGTGGTTTTAAGTGTGAGTGATCATCAATGTAGTGCTCCAGACAAAACACTGATGGTGTTGACAAAAAAATCATCAGAATGCTAAAAAGTTAGTATAAGAGAAAGATGTTGCTACTCAAAATAGTGCATTGTTTGTTGAGCAACGTTTAACCCCTGTTGTAAAAGTTATGTTGTATCCATCTTCCACGCCTCAAGAGTCATCAACATCACAGACTATGCAAGAAGTAGTGTTGTTGTTGTTTTAAGGGGCTGAACTACAAAGTCATCTGCCCTTGATATGCAAGTGGATCGAAAAGGACTAGATAGTTATAGACAAAAGAGAGTTGTAGTTTGTATATAACTAATGTGTATTGTCTGTTTTTCTTAATTGCTATCCCTATGTCCCACTATTAATGCAATTGTTAACCATCAACAGTCTCTGACTATGTTCGCAAAGAGAGTGACCTTAAACAATACACTCTATCTATGGTTTGTGTACCGAGTACACAATAATACAGTGTGGTCAAGCCATGTTGAGGCAATAGTTATATCAGGTAAGGGATTCGAACCCTTGCTTTCTTGTACAGAAAATTTGAACTTAAGTCAAACACCATAACCACTCGGTCAACCTGACAGTTACTAATTTAATTATTTTTGTGGACTTGAGGGTTTATAAAACTTTTTCCAGTATACATTGACTAAACCACTTGTTTGTTTTGAAATATAGTTTTTTTTTGGACCATAACATTGCAGTTATGAGTCTTGTGAACTGGGTGTTTAATATAGGGTTAAAGGCATTTTAAAATAATTTTAGAAAAGCTCTTAGGTATCGTGTCATGGGTTTTAGTAATGCATTACTGTTCGTTGACTAACATTTACCGTTACACAACATTATTTTGGTGAGCTCTACATGTTGTTGTTTGAGTCGTCAGTCTTTTGACTGGTTTGATGCAGATCTCCATGCCTCCCTCCCCCGAGCGAAACGTCTCATCTCTATATAGCTACCACACCCTACATTCAAGGCTATCTGTTTAACATATTATAACCTTGGATCTCCCCTACAAGCTCTTGGGTTCAATTCCTAGATTTAACACAAACTTTTAAAAGCGGTATGACAACTAAAACTAGTCTACTCAGTCTCGGGTGGTCCAAATAAGTAGAGAGGGTTTGATTCACACCTCAACCATAGAGCACCATGTTATTTTTTTTTTTAATAATGATAGCCATTTGTTCAATTTCACATTTCACACATTGCAATTTGTCAATTTTCCATTTGCATTTTTTTTAAATGACAGTTTGATGTTTTTCAATTTCATGATTTGGAAACATGGATTTTTCCATTTTCATATTTACACATTTGTCAATTTCCCATTTGCATATATTTTCTTAAATGTCCGTTTAAGGTTTTTAAATTTTGTCTATATGGAAACATAGATTTTCCATTTTGCTGTTTACAAATATTGTATATATTTATTTTGTGTATGTTGAAAAAGATCGATATTTCCAAAACAAGATTTTTTATTTTTGATTTTATGATTTTGTAAATGATCTTAATGTGAGTGCTTGACCATGGATTTTCCATTTTGCTGTTTACAAATTTTTTATATATTTATTTTGTGTATGTTGAAAAACGATATTTCCAAAACAAGATTTTTT
The DNA here is from genome assembly GCA_946902985.2 of Meconema thalassinum. Lineage (NCBI taxonomy): Eukaryota > Metazoa > Arthropoda > Insecta > Orthoptera > Tettigoniidae > Meconema > Meconema thalassinum. The sequence continues at coordinate 16,564,604 of OY714911.1, read as the reverse complement.
ATTTTTCATTTTATGATTTTGTAAATGATCTTAATGTGAGTGCTTGACCATGGCAATAATACAGTCTATCTATGTGTTAGCGGAACCATAGAGTCTTATTACTACTGCAAGTGAGAATGTTTTACAAAATAACGGCTATCTACCACTGCATTTGAAAAACAAAACTATTGAAAGAAAAATAATATTTACCATTCATTCATATATAAGTGTTAATTCTCCCTCTCCCCACCCTACCTCATCGTATTTTCTCTGGTCAAACAATCAATGCTACCCATACATACACAAGCTTTCTATGTCTCTCTCTCTATATGTGTTTTCTCTGCTCCACAAGATAAAAATTATGGTTGCTGGATTGTATCCTGCACTGTTTATGCGACATACCATTGCCAGTTCATATAACCGTTAGGTAGTTCTCTACACATAGCGATTTTACCACTGCTCTACCTACGCCTTTTGCTTGTTTGGCTTTCTTACAGGCTGGTATGCGATAGGCAGCATTAACTGTATATCAAACCCAGTCCACCTTTGTATTTGCAATCTAAGTAATAATTTGAAAAGAGACAAGTGTAATCAGTTTTAAACATTATCTCTGCTTTTTTGTTTGTTTGTTTATGACATGTATATTAACCTAAAATCAAACCCTAGTCTACTTTAGTGAAAGGCTAACAGTTTAACCACTGCGTTACCATACCCTTCTTTCTTAGTTTGATTCATTCTAGGACTTAGAGCTAGAAATCGAGTTACGATCTCCAGTGCAAGAGGCACATGTGCTCACCACTATAGCACGTAATGGTTAGCTGGTAACATTAGACAAACGAAAATGATTGTATTTCTGTTAGTCAAGCATTTCTGTCATTTGCCTACTGTGTGAGCACTGCCAGCAAGACAGTTTAGTTTAGAACAATCGTGTGTGTGTGTGTGTGTGTGTATGTGTGTATAGATTATTAGCCTCAAGTATTTAAAGCTTGTTGTGTGTAGCGACCATCTTGCTCAGTAACCACTGAGTAAGTTTTAACAGTTAACTCATAAAAACAGCATAGGATAGTTGTGTGTGTGTGGTTCATGTACTTGGGAATATGCATTAGCACCATGCGCTAGCTTTACCTTGCCCTCTAGAGGTAGAGCGTTATCCCTTCCTTTGGACATTGCCAATGACTGCATTCCCCCACAAGTTTTACACTTAAGCTCTTGGCTTGTTCTTGATTAGGTTTGGTTTGCTTTAGGCTTGTTTTGGTTCAGTTGGGTTTGATTCGACTTGGTTCAGTTTAGTTTAATGTAGTGACCATTTTTTTTATTTTTAGCTACACTCTTTAACCAATTAATTAATGATAGTCTACTCTTAATTCTTGAATCGATAAATTGAATTTTGTGTGCACCGTTTGTCAATCCATGCCTACAACCTATACTCCCTATGTAATACAGTCAGATCTGAAAACAAGTTCCAATGGTCAAAGACGTGTCAGTCACCATACATATATCCTACAATAATTCTTTCTTTACCTAGCTAGATTTCGTCACTCACAGTAAACATCTTACATTATGGGTTTGCAATATATTAAGAAAAGCAAAAGTCCATGATCTTGTTGTTTTGGGTCTTTTTTGGGGAAATTCATAAGCCATAAAAAGAATGACATCATGTCAAGTTCTGAGTGGATCTTGTATGTCAAAATCCCATTATCGGTTTATAAAATCTCAAGGCCATGCTCTAGCAGTTTTGGATTATTTCAATCAATGAGTCCACCATAGGAAACATCGAAAAAATAAATACCCTTAAAACAAGTCGTCACATGACCCTCTCCGAACAATGCTTCGCAAAATATTAATTCATCCATTGAACATTGAACATGATCGGCGACATCATCCTAGCTTCCCCTTCCCACCATGGTTGCCATATCGTTTGACCTTCAAGTGTCCTCAGCATCTCTGTGCTTTTTTTCATTGCCCTGTTGTCAAGTCAAGTCAATGCATTCCAATAAGCTCAAATAACATTCACATCCTGTCAGTCTGCCCCAGCAAGTTTGTTTTCTATACTCACTTCAAGCAACATATAACCAAGTTCTGTTTGTTCTATCTAAAGCCAACTTCATCGGATCAAGGAATTATCATTTGTCATGTCACTCATAATCGTTTACACGTTAAATACCCCCTTCAGGGGGTTTAGGAATTAGGAATTCCATCATAGGAAAAATCAGAAAACGAACCCTCGACCCGCCGTCTCATCGAAAGAGCGAATACTGTATTGGTATATCACCACCGTGGCCAGTAATAGCTTCGTTGAAACACGTGTCCAGTGGTATCGTCTCTTTCTATCTACAACCACTCGTCATGAACATTTTAGACAAATTTAAGAAAAGTTTTAAAAACTGAAATGTTTTCAACAAAAGTGTCGTTAGGCCCTTTCACATTTTTTTAAACATAAATACTATATTCGTAATGGGGACAGGGGAGGGGCGTCACCCCGAGTCCTATGACCCCTCGTATATGTCTCTGGCGTTATTGGTTTGTGAGATATAACAGAAAGTCTAAAATCACAGTTTTACAACAAAAAATTCTGTTTCCCTCATTCTCAAAAAATTTAACCTATTACAAAAATAAAAAGGGTTTCGAGATAAGCCATTTTACACGTCATAGGACCAAATCCGACCAGGCATTCGTGAAATATCGGAAAAGTCTAAAATCACGGTTTTACCCCCAAAAAGCCTGTTTCCCTCATTCTCAAAACTTTAACCTATCAATAACATGTATAGGGCTTCGAGACAAGCGATTTGACACGTCACACGTCCAAATCCGACCTTGCGTTCGAGAGATATCGGCAAACTTCGTAGGAAAGTAGGCGACTATCTGGTTCTCTCCTCACCACCAAAACCCCTTCTTATCAATCATTTTTTTCAAAGAGCTCGCCCTCTTACAAAAATCCCAAAGGCGCATGCGTAAAAAACAAAAACGAAAATATTAATCCATATCGGCAGCAAGCCAAACGCATGCGCGATATGAGCAACCACGTTTAAGTTCATTTTAGCAGCGCATCTTATACATGTCGCATTTGAAAAGAGACTTTCACTAAAAAAAATACAATTTCACCCTATAGTAGGGGTAGGTTTTATTTAGGGGTTGAAATGAGTGGTTCATTTGAATGAGGGCGTTAGCCCGAGTCCAACGACACCTCATTTGTCAAAATCGGACCATGGGTTTGCGAGATATCGACTTTGCCCCTGAATGTATTGCGGGTTAGTATGTGACGTCAGAGGGAGAGGTGGTGGGGTGGGGCAGAACTCCTAGTAGCCCCCTACTACTAAGTTACACTCGGTCACATTCGACTACCTTCGACAGTCGCCCGAACCGGTCCCCTCCCCCACTTCCATCCACAAGCTATATAGGCAATGCACACCAGCCAGCTCAGTCAGTTGGCTGGCCAACACAGGTCGGCTAACAACTGGGTCTGCTTCCAAGCCAGACCTTCCACCCTTTCCCCTCCCCTCCCCCCCCCTCCCCTCCCCCAAGCCCCCCAGGGAACGCCTGGGGGGGGGGGGGCACGTGACCACGAGAAACCATGGATGACCTTGAAATCTATCCAGGACCGGCTTAGCCCTACTACTGACACCAACAGTGTTTCATCTGGTGCACCACATTGATGATCACTCACACTTAAAACCTTACCATTTCTACTTTTTAGGTTGCCTCGACATCTTTTTGACCTCTCTTTTGAGCATCGCCAAAATATTATTCCTTTTACATTTTGACGATTATAGTTATAAGAGTAGCCTTTATAGAGTACACGTTGTTTACCTTTGTTAGTTGTAGTAAGTTCCATAGTAGCAACTAACCTGTTAGTATGATTTGCTCACTACAAAGATTATAACTGTTCTGATAATAACATCATTTAGCTTTGGCTTTTTTATTTAATATGTACAGTTTGAATTGATAGCAAAAGTGAGAGCAAAATGGTAGCATAGTGGTAGAAAATATAACATGTATTGTTAAGAAATAGTTTAAGCGGTATGTGGATCCATTACATAATAATTTTAGCACGACGATGCTCATTTTCTATATCCAATAGTTCTTCCTCATATTCAGTATAACCAGCCTGTTTATAGACATGCAGTTGCTGAAGCCGCCGGATTAGCTTACTTGGATTTTTCCAGTAGACAAATTTAACAAATGATTTTTAGGTGTAAACAAAGCATTACCATTATCATTATTATCTTCATCATCAACATCATCATCATAACCATTATCATTATCATCATCATCATCATCATCATCATCATTATGACCATTATAATCCTCATCACTATTACTATATAGTACTTTTTGATCCTTTTGCAATACCACATTTTGCACAGTCTGTGTTGCCTTTGATAATGTTGGGAGTTTTTCAGACATTGACAACTGTCCTAACACGACTTTCTGAGGAGATGATACATGCTTCTTAACAAACAATGCACTATCTTGAGCTGCAATATCTTTTTCTGGGACAAGTGTTTTAGCATTTTGAAGAGTTTTTTTAAACAGCAACGATGTTTTATCTGGTACACTACATTGATGATCACTCACACTTAAGACATCACTATTTTTACTTTTCATCACACCTCGACACTGTTTTGAACGATGTTTTGAACAACGCCAAATAACAGTTCCATTTTTATTGGTTCGTTTTACAATATATGTATATCCTTTATAGAATGCGTATGGCATACCATTGCTATTTGTTGATACTTCCATGTCAATTGTCAAGCATGAACTAATCTCTAGCAAAGTTCACTCGATAATATAAATAATAGTTTAAAGTGAGAGGAAAAGTGGGTGCAAGAGTGGGTGCAAGAGTGGGTGCAAGTGTGGGTGCAAGAGTGGGTGCAAGAGTGGGTGTAAAAGGGAGTGCAAGAGTGGGTGCAAAAGTGGGTGCCGCTTATAGTAGGCCTGAATTTTACTAGAATGTGATTTGAGTAAATGTAATTTCTAAACCCAAGTAGTGAATAGTCAGTTGGTTTTGATCTATGCAAGCGTTAACATGTCACATACACTGGTGATGGATACTCAAGGCTTTAAGGTCAACGAAAACAAGTACAGTATATATTTAAAGAGGTGGCTATCATTGATTGCACAACACGCGGGTTACCATATCTTTTTTTCGGACTAGTGTTTTAACATTTGAAGTATTTTTTTAAAACAGCAACGATGTCTTATCTGTCACACTACATTGATGATCACTCACACTTAAGACCTCACTATTTTTACTTTTTAGTTCACTTTGACACTGTTTTGAACGATGTTTTGAACAACGTCAAATAACAGTTCCATTTTATTGGTTCGTTTTGCAATATACGTATAACCTTTATAGTATGCATATGGCTTACCATAACTATTCGTTGATACTTCCATATCAATTTTCAAGCATGAAATAATCTCCAATAAATTTCGCTCGATAATAGAAATAATAGTTTAAAGTGAGTGCAAATGTGGGTGCAAAAGTGGGTGCAAAAGTGAGTGTAAAAGTGAGTGCAAAAGTGGGTGCAAAAGTGAGTGCAAAAGTGAATGTAAAAGTGAGTCCAAAAGTGGGTGTAGTTTATAGTAGGCATGATTTTTACTAGAATGTGATTTGAGTAAATGTAATTTCTAAACCCAAGTAGTGAGTAGTCAGTTGGTTTTGATTTATGCAAGCGTAAACATGTCTCATACACTGATGATGGATACTCAAGGCTTCATGGTCAACAAAAACAAGTATATAGTTAAAGAGGTAGCTATTATTGATTGCACAACACTGAATCTATTTTTGAAATTTTGACAAAGGGCCTAAGTGCACTTTTGTTAATATCTCGCGAAGCAATAAGACTAGGGCATTGTATGAGGTAATGTTGGACTTTTTGCCGAAGACTGCTGGTAAACACCTATGTTCCCACGACCTATTTAAAGATGACGGCTAACCCACGAGGGGTGATTAAAAAGTAATCCAAGCGGCGCTTGTCGATAAGCAAACCAATAATCAAAGGGGGGTATGACAGAGCTTGAGGCGATAACCCCTTTTGATTGATCCCTGTTGATTTGCCCCTTTGGACTGGCCCCCGTTGACTAGTCCCTCTGGACGGGTCCTTTTTGAAGGGAGTCATTTTTGACGGGCCCCGGCTGACGGGTCACTGTGGACGGGCCCCTGTTGACAGGTCCTTTTGACTAATCCCTTTGGACCGGTCCCTTTGGACTGATCCCTATGGATTGGCCCAATGCATTTAGCCAGATTATGTCAAAGGGACTTGGACCTGTCAACAAGGACTCGTCCACAAGGACTTGTCCACAAGGACTTGTCATCAATGACCTGTCAACAATGACCCGTCCACAGGGAACCGCTCCCCCACCCTCTTCAAAAGCCATGAGTGGGCATGCGTAAAAAACATGCATGTTAATAGTGGCAACCCGCCGAACACATGCACTTTGTGTAGAACAACGTTTCATTCCATATTGACATTCAAACTCTCACATGTTGCAATTGGGAAGAGAGATTCTCCAAAAATAATACAATGTCACCCCCTAGTAGGGGTAGGTTTTATTTTGGGGTGGAAATATGTTATCCATTGGAAAGGGAGTGTCAGCCCGAGTTCAATGACACCACATTCGTCAAAATCCGACCACGGGTTCGGGAGTTATCGGGCTGCCGCCATCTTGTGTGGAGGGTGTGGAGGAGGAGGCATCTGAACTGTCCAAAACACACTACTTTCATGAAGTGCCTCGGCAGATAATGTAAAATAATTTCTTATACCATCTGCCTAAATCGGTCCGTCACTTCACGAAGAAACGCGTCAGATGGTGTAACTATCCCTTTTTACATCATATGCCGGCTTTTCATGAAGTGCCTGAGATCTTCTTGAAATGACGGATTTCACTATCTGACTACGACATATACAATGGCACACAATTCCAGTTCAGGTGTAGGCCTTGTCATATGTATAATATGAGCTTTCTCACTGTATGGACGACGGCTGAAAGGAACTTCTAACAAACTCTCTATTATACACTAATTGGCATTTAAAGGCCCCTCAGGTGTTTGTTCCATAATTTTCTTACAAAATCATAACTGGCACAGTTACAAAATACTACATAATGATTCTTCAGCATACACACACTTAAATAAATCACATATCGAAAATACTACAACTTCTAAAACATATTCACATGTATGCGCGCGATAATGTATATTTATTGTAGGCTATTTTTTTGCTTTAAACGCTTTTAACTTTTGAAAGTCAAGATTGTTTGAATGCTTTGTTGAAACTGTAATAAAGTGTTATTTTCTTTTAATGTAATTTTCTTGGGCAACCGCCGGTAGCCCTAAGAATACGCCCCTGCAAGAACACAAGCTCTTAGTTACGAGATTTGTGTTTCTCCTCTACAAACACCGATGTAGAAAATGTATCAAGGACTCAAAGAAACTCAGCAGTCTAAAGGTCATCAACATCCGCGTTTCTATGTGCATCGGAGAAAATGGACGAGTTTTTATTTGGCGATCGCCTGGACCGTTGGCGACGTGCTGAGGTGTCGCCATCACAGCAAACACTTCTACACTCAGACGAGCAAATAAACTCAAGGGCATAGTTGTAGCTTCATTCGCTATGACTTTTATGACCTCCAGGGTGGTACCGATTAACCTGGCGTGGTCTGGAACTGCTGCCGGTTCAAGTCCAGCTCGAGGCATCAATGTTTGTGATGTCCTTACCACTGCGTCTCATCACAAGGCTGCTTGCCTTCGGCCCAAAGTGTCCAGCGTTCGATGCCGGACCGTGGGTATTTTAATCTGTTATTAATTCCCCTAACTTGCGTGTTTGCGACGTCGTCATTCATTTCATCCTTATCACAACACGCAATTATCAACTCGAAGGACAAATACCCCTCCTTTCCGGTGGCAAATACCACTATTATTAAAACTAGGTTTGTGCCGTGTCTTGTGTGGGGTTTCGCCTAGGAACACCAAGCTGGCTCATCAGCGGTCTCTTGATGTCCACACCCGGAAAGCCAATATACCACTACTATTATTATTATTCGTCCTAACAGAGCAGTAGTCAGGATTCAATTTCGGGAGGTGGTCATTACTAAACCTCCCCACACACGTAGTACAGATTAATAACGGCCAGCCAGGGTTGATGTAAATATTTACCAGACTAGTTGGAACATTATAACCCAGTATATAGACTACTGTACATCTGAGTGAGTTAACTAAATGGAACTGACGAAGTCTGTTTGGATAACGAAACATGTCCTCTGCTGCCCATCTTGGCTAAACAGTGTCCACTGCAAAAAGATAGATGTGCAACTTAACCAGACAATGCGACTGATTACGGGCTGCATACGGAGCACACCCACTACATGGTTACCTGTTCTATGTAACATCCAACCTCCAGCTCTTCGAAGATCAGAGGCTCTCCTGAAGATCTGTAAAACCTTTCAGAAGAACCCGCAGCTACTCATACATACTGGTGTAGCAAAAGCAGGTAATCAACGGTTGAAGTCAAGAAAACCACTTTGGCACTCTGCAGTACTTCTTGAAGACTCTTCATTTAACATTTCAGAAGCATGGAAAACTATGTGGGAAGAATCATCAGTATTCAATGCACATCTGATTGAAAACCCTTCCAACCGGGTAGAAGGTTTCAAACTCCCCAGACGCCAATGGAGAATCATTAACCGGATCCGTACAGGACAAGGCAAATGTGGATTCCTGCTTCACAAATGGGGTTGGGTTACTTCTGCTAACTGCGATTGTGGAGCTACCCTGCAAACCATCGGACATATTGTTGGTGAATGTCCGCAACGAGCGTTCCAAGGATCTGTAGGTGACATTCATCATGCATCTTCTGAGGCACTTCAGTGGATTGATGGCCTGGATTTAGAAGTTTAAAGCAAGAACTTGTGTTCATGACTATGTATATAACTGTATATATAACTTTATATGTAGTGTATGAACTTTTAGTTTATCTCTGTATCATCATACGATACATAATAATAATAATTATATTAAATACTGGTGTTAAATTTGTAGGTGTGTAATTGTGTAGAGTTTATTAACATAACCGCCCAACATATTAGGTTTCTCTAAGCGCGTTGGCCGACTGTACAGCATTGTTACATACAATTCCAGACCAGGTAACTTCACACCCCGCACACTTCTTTGAAATATTCTCCAATTTAAAGTTGGTGAAACCTAAATGTTAGAAGGTATTTTTCTGTGTTGCCTGTATAATTAATCGACAGAATTGCTCTTCAAAGCTTCCGTGGCTTAGGCGGCAGCACGCCGGCCTGTCACCGCTGGGTCTATGGTTCAAATCCCGGTCGCTCCATGTGAGATTTGAGCTGGAAAAAGCGGAGGCAGACAGGTTCTTCTCTTGGTACTCCGGTTTTTCCTGTCAACATTTCATTCCAGCAACACTCTTCACTATCATTTCATCTGTCATTCATTTAATCATTGCCCCAGGGGAGTGCGTCAGGCTTTGGCAGCCGGCACAGTTCATATCCTCGCCGCTAGATGGGGGCTTCATTCATTCCATTCCCTGACCCAGTCAGTCGACTGGAAGCAGGCTGTGGATTTTTTTCAATTGCTCTTCAGTCGGTGAACATAACCTATTTATACATTAACACACTTCTCCAACGAATGGTGGGTTTAATCTAATGACTTGTTTCGCTTGCCAAGCGAGAATCATCAGTTCCATATATACAAGACTCTACAAAACACTGCTAAACACAGTAATCCTCCCTCTTCCAACTCTTCTATCAAACATTTGTATTATTTGTTAAAGTGGTGTGTTAATCTATATCTATACATATATATATAACAAGTAGTTCCGTGAAGAACCATACAGCCTATTTTCATATATCCTACTCATGTTAATTGCCACTATCATCATACAAAATTTCTATTTGATTGTGTGATAGATTCGTAGATATTGAGAACCATCTAAATATTTCAGATGGTCGTCATTTTGAATTGTTATATGTATAGGCCATAGAGTTATGTACCATTCAAGGACAATTATTGCCTAGGTTCATTATTCGAACTATCACTTCGATCGCATGATTACGAAACATGAAATGACAACTTAATTTTAAAATTTCTCACAGCCGCCATCTAGAAGTTATGTAAACAATTGAACTAAATTAGATGCCAGTGCATTACAATATGTAAAATCATTTACTGTACCACATTTCATTGCGCATTGAGAGTTAAATCACGAGAAAAGTCTATTAAAATGTTTGAACTTTTCTTGGCCGCCATGTTAATTTTGTACTTTACAGGTTTATGAAAGTTATATAGATAAACTTCTATCAGTACCCTTTATCACCGTACAAAATTTCAGGGTGATATCTGTAATAGTATCGGAGATATAGAATGTCAGTGAAATATTTCGCACAGCCGCCATATTGAGGTTATGTAAATAATTGAACTAAATTAGACTTCAGTGCAATACAATGTGTATAAACATTTGCTGAACCAAGTTTCATTACGTTTGGATAGTTAAATCGCGAGAAAATGCTATTTAAAGTCTCAACTTCGCTTGGCAGCCATGTTGGTTTTGTAGTTACCAGGTTTTTGAAAGTCTCATAGGTGAACTTCTAGTAGTGCCCTTTATCACCGTACACAATTTCAAGGCGATATCGGTAATAGTTTCGGAGATACTGAATGCGGGTGAAATAATTCGCACAGCCGCCATGTTGGATTGGTGAGACAATAAAATTTGAAGGGCACGGTCGGGGTCGGACAGAATGGTGCTATGATCTTACTGAGTTTCATTGTAATTTCTGAACCAAGTTTCATTACGTTTGGATAGTTAAATCGCGAAAAAATGCTATTTAAAGTCTCAACTTCGCTTGGCAGCCATGTTGGTTTTGTAGTTACCAGGTTTTTGAAAGTCTCATAGGTGAACTTCTAGTAGTGCCCTTTATCACCGTACACAATTTCAAGGCGATATCGGTAATAGTTTCGGAGATACTGAATGCGGGTGAAATAATTCGCACAGCCGCCATGTTGGATTGGTGAGACAATAAAATTTGAAGGGCACGGTCGGGGTCGGACAGAATGGTGCTATGATCTTACTGAGTTTCATTGTAATTTCTGAACCAAGTTTCATTACGTTTGGATAGTTAAATCGCGAAAAAATGCTATTTAAAGTCTCAACTTCGCTTGGCAGCCATGTTGGTTTTGTAGTTACCAGGTTTTTGAAAGTCTCATAGGTGAACTTCTAGTAGTGCCCTTTATCACCGTACACAATTTCAAGGCGATATCGGTAATAGTTTCGGAGATACTGAATGCGGGTGAAATAATTCGCACAGCCGCCATGTTGGATTGGTGAGACAATAAAATTTGAAGGGCACGGTCGGGGTCGGACAGAATGGTGCTATGATCTTACTGAGTTTCATTGTAATAGCTCCAGCCGATTAGAAGTTATTAGGAACACACACACACACCATCACACACGTACACACACACGAAGACAAGGTGATCTCTTACGCCTAAAAATGAGATGGTGTGTGTCTGTGTATTATTCAATCACGCAAGAATTACTGGTTCGATTTACATGAAATTTTACATGGAAGTAGATGATTTACCTGATTAACATATAAGGTACTTTTGATTTCGATACTTTGCACTATTTAAAGATGGCGACCTTTTTAGTGACGTCACTACACCCTATGGTTTCAAAGTTTCATATTTCCATTTCAAATAAAAAGAGAACGCTTAGAAATAGCAAACTTTTGATGGCATATACGAGATTCAATATTTAATTTTATATCCAAAAGGTCCTTATCACTTTTCGTGTAACTCCAACGGTTAGCGAGTAAAACCTACATTTGTGCAATAAAATACGGTCAACGCCGAGCGGTGTAGTTGGACAAAATGTTCCATCCTTACTCTCTCTCCGCGCAGCACCTCGTCTATCCCCTGTTTTAACTGACACCTTCACATATCAAATTATTTATGACCCGTAGCGAAGCAGGGTACTTCAGCTAGTAAGTGTATAGTTGTTGATTCTTTAGGAACTATGCGACATCGTGGTCATGTGTACTTTGTCCGATAACCTGTGGTGACTACCATCTGTTTGGGCCATTGAAGGAGTTCCTGAAAAATAAGCGATTCACCTTAGATGTAGAACGGCTCTCGTATTACGATTTGTATAGTACCACTAGCGGTGGATATTTCCCTGCATCTCGTGTAACGCAACACTTCTGTGCAGAGACCTCCATTTACAACCCACGTGATGGAGTAAATTCGTTTCTTTTTCTTACACATTAACGGGCCACCCAACATAAGTTATCTGAAAGTCTGATTTTGTTTCATACAAGCAGAAACTTAACCGACTCAGCTAGCATTGTATTCTGTGGTCGGCTACTGACATTCTTATAGTCAACCATTTAAAAAAATCACGAGCCTTACAGTAGTCGCATATGATATGTAACATAGAAGAAACTTCACGTGAAATATTGTTGATACACCGGTATTATATACTATTATTGGCACTGTCTGGCTGCGTGGCTCAGGGGTAACGTTCTCGCTTGCTGAGCCCAAGGTTGCAGGTTCGAAACCTGGCGCAGTCAGCTGGCATTTGAGGGTGCGCAAATGCGAGGGAGCCGTGTCAGTACATTTACTGGCACGTTAAAGATCCCCTTCGGGGCAATATTCCGGCAACCCGGCGTCTCTAAAAGCCAGGGTTGTTAAAAGGGACGTAAAATCAATAACATTATTTCTATTATTGGCACAAATATTAATCTATTGTAAAAGGGAGTGTTTTACAGATATTGTAGTTTATAATACTCAACTCATTTTATTAGAGGTTTTGCACCTTCCACAGCACTAGCCTAAATAAAGAATACGATATGAATCAACTAGATTAATAGACGCGACACCGCTTATAACCTTAAATTCCTTATAAACAGGTCCTCTTGATTCACAGACCAACACGTAATTTCATAAGGATTCTGTTAAAATGAGTCATATTGATATGATAAATATCGTTTAAAATGATAATCTGGTAGCAAAAATATCTACCCCGTCCGGGATTCGAACCCCGAGATCTCTAGATTCACAGACATAGGCGCTATCCTCACGGCTATTTCGACTACGGAAATGTTATGCACAAGATGGTGTCTTATTTCCACGTTCCAAGAATACTGGCTTACGGAATTAAGTTTCATTTATATTTTGCTTGTTTCGATAATGTTCCTACGTGAAATTGAGTTTAAAATGCCTTATGAACAGGCCCTCTTGTGAGTAAAGAGAATGTATTCAGTAATAGTTCATGAAGGCTTGCTCAGTTCTCGTATAACCATAACGTATTATATTATATTGATGACTGCATTACCGTTATGTGGGTTAGTATTTGAATAGCCATTGTGCAGAAACATAATACCGGCAATGCCGACTACTTACAATGTTTGATATTAAGGCATTTTACCATTTAAATACTGATACGAAGACTTCGAACATGTACGATGTTATTTGTTTCAATCACTTGACACCAGAGTTCGCATGAGCGTTTACCGTTCAGTATGCCATATACATTCCACATGGCCGAGAGTACGTCATGGTATCAATTTCCGACACTGCGCTCTTATTGTTTCTCTTACCACTGCCAGCTGGATCGATCGATCGAGTTGGCAGTGCGTCTTACACTTCCGTTTGATCCACCACTGCCAGCTAGCACACTTCCGTTCGATCGGAGGGAAGTGTGTCAACTGGTGCCACCTCGATCGTTCCGATCCACTTCCGTCCCATTTTTCAAAATCACTCCCTCAAAAGTATCCAGCAACCGAGTGGAAAGATGTTACTATTTATATGTTGTTATTTCCTTTTTTTTTTTTTTTTCAAATGAGGCACACCACATAATCAATTCTCAACGAGAAAGGTCGTATGCATTTTCCTCGTAACTCTAATACACACATCAAAAAAAGTTTTGCATCACCTCGGTTCCCAGATCTCCGGCATATAGACGTTGACTGTGTATATTGTATCCAAGATACAGTCCCTTTGACTGCTTTGACTGTTCATAGATGTCACTAAAACTGCTCAAAGATGTAAACAACCATGCATGAGCAGGGCCTATTAGACGGAGGGGGTACGACAGCCGATCAGTTCCAGTCATTCCACCAGGACGAAGGTACGCTGCTCATGTTGTCTGTAGTTCTACCATGCCTAGAAGGTCAATACCGCAGTTCGATCGCGTCCGCATTGTTACTTTGTGTCAAGAAGGGCTCTCAACAAGGGAAGTTTCCAGGCGTCTCAGAGTGAACCAAAGCGATGTTGTTCGGACATGGAGGAGGTACAGAGATACAGGAACTGTCGATGACAGGCCTCGCTCAGGCCGCCCAAGGGCTACTACTGTAGTGGATGACCGCTACTTACGGATTGCCGCTCGGAGGAACCCTGACAGCAATGCCACCATGTTGAATAATGCGTTTCGTTCAGCCACAGGACGTCGTGTTTCAACTCAAACTGTGCGCAATAGGCTGCATGATGCGCAACTTCACTCCCGACGTCCATGGCGAGGTCCAGCTTTGCAACCCCGACACCATGCAGCGCGGTACAGATGGGCCCAACAACATGCTGAATGGACCCCACGGAATTGGCATCACGTTCTCTTCACCGATGAGTGTCGCATATGCCTTCAACCAGACAATCGTCGGAGACGTGTTTGGAGGCACCCTGGTCAGGCTGAACGTCTTAGACACACTGTCCAGCGAGTGCAGCAAGGTGGTGGTTCCCTGATGTTTTGGGGTGGCATTATGTGGGGCCGACGTACGCCACTGGTGGTCATGGAAGGCTCCGAAACGGCTTTACGATACCTGAATGACATCCTCCGACCCATAGTGCAACCATATCGGCAGAATATTGGAGAGGCATTTGTCTTCATGGACGACAATTCTCGACCTCATCGTGCACATCTTGTGAATGCGTTCCTTCAAGATAACGACATCGCTCGACTACAGTGGCCAGCATGTTCGCCAGACATGAACCCTATCGAACATGCCTGGGATATGTTGAAAAGGGCTGTTTATGGACGTCTTGACCCACCAACCACTCTGAGAGATTTACGCCGAATTGTCGTTGAGGAGTGGGACAATTTGGACCAACAGTGTCTTGATGAACTTGTGGATAGTATGCCACGGCGAATACAGGCATGCATCAATGCAAGAGGACGTGCTACTGGGTATTAGAGGTAGTGGTGTGTACTGCAATCTGGACCACAAATGCTGAAAGTCTAGCTGTATGATGGTACAACATGCAATGTGTGGGTCTCATGAGCAATAAAACGAGCTGAAATGTTGTTTGTGTTGATCTCTATTCCCTTTGTATTTAACGGTTCCGGAACTCTTGGAACCGAGGTGATGCAAAACTTTTTTTGATGTGTGTAGATTGCAAGGACGATATGTCCTTTTAGAGAACTTACAAATGTCTTATCTGCTATGATACATGAGCAGTAAGTGGTCACTATGGACTGTACATGCTTAGAATTGTATTTTCTAAAGACGAGGACTCCAAACTTCACACTTACTCTTCCACTAGAGCCCCCCTCCCCATCTCATCATACCAACATACTGCTAAGCGCAAAGTTTCGTTTCGGGACTGAGTGAGATATCTGTCACATTATTAAAGAAAAATATTTAAAGTCATCTTGGCCGTAAGTGTGTTCCACTAACATGTTATGTTTGTGGCTTTCTCTTCCAGCGTTTGTAGAAAAACATTCGCCAAAATGAAATATACCAACAAAAAGAACATATGAGCAGTCGCATGTGATGTGTAACATCTGACATGTTATTCGAATAATTCCATATTACTTACTCGCATTTTTAGCCTACTTTTCACATTTTGCAAAAATGAGGAAAAAGTAGACTTATGAGATCGGGCAAATGTGTGTCTGTCTGTCTGTAAAAAGTAGGTTGGCTCAGGCAAGGAAAGCCTTTCTACAAAAAAGGAATCTGTTGACATCGAATATAGATTTAGGTATTAGGAAGTCACTTTTGAAAGCCTTTGTCTGGAGCGTGGCGCTCTATGGAAGTGAAACTTGGACTATTGGTGCAGCAGAAAAGAGGAGAATTGAAGCATTTGAAATGTGGTGTTACAGGAGAATGATGAAGATCAGATGGGTAGATAGGGTTACAAACGAAGAGGTATTAAGGCGAGTGGGAGAGGAGAGATGTTTCTGGTGACTGCTAATGAAGAGAAGAGATAGGTTGGTAGGACACATACTAAGACACCCAGGAATAGCAAGCTTAGTTATGGAAGGAAGGGTCGAGGACAAGAACTGTAGGGGTAGACCAAGGTTAGAATATGTTAAACAGATAGCCTCTGATGTAGGATGTGGTAGCTATGTAGAGATGAAACGATTGGCTCAGGACAGGGAGGCATGGAGAGCTGCATCAATCCAGTCAAAAGACTGAAGACTCAAACAACAACAACAACTGTCTGTCTGTCCTTTTGTCTGTCTGGCTGTGAGTGTGTCCCCCCCTATCAACTCCTAAACGGCTGCAGCAATCGAAACAAAATTTGGTAGGAGTAAAGATCTATACCTGAATATCTCACGGCCATATTTGAAAATGATGTCAGTGCTACCAACTGCTAAAAAATCGCAA
This sequence comes from Meconema thalassinum, assembly GCA_946902985.2. Taxonomy (NCBI): domain Eukaryota; kingdom Metazoa; phylum Arthropoda; class Insecta; order Orthoptera; family Tettigoniidae; genus Meconema; species Meconema thalassinum. Next base: position 16,548,002 of record OY714911.1, on the reverse strand, counting down.
TTGAAATTTGAGCTCCATGTTGGATATCTTGGAAAGTATGAATGGGAGCTATTTCAAAATTGGCACACGTACAGATCATAATATTTCAGTTTAATTTCCAGGAGGCCAAACATGGCAGTTTTGCCAAAATGATTATAAGCCTCCTGATATGTCCAATATTTAAATGCATATAACTTCTACACTATCAATTGGAATTCAACAAAATTTCGTATGTTGTATGTGTACATAACCAGATATGACTGAGCGTATTCTTAAGACCTACCAGGGCTGCCAACTGTTAATAAATGCTCCTAATTTATTTTATCCAAATACCAATATATCAGAAAGTATGCAAGCCGACAGCTTTAAACTATGCACACGTATAGTACCTGACATTCTATATTAATTTGGAGTAACTAATATACGTCAGTGCCACCAACATACTTCTAAGCCTGCTGACAAGTCCAACTTTAAAATGCATGTAACTTCTATACTAACTAATGGATTTCATTCAAAATTGGCACAACAATAGATCATGTAATTTCAGATTATTTCTGACCAATACATGCATGACATTGTTGCCAACATGATTTTACGCGCGCTGTTAGATCCAATGTTTAACTGCATGTAACGTCCATGCTATTCATTGGACTTCAACCAAATTATGTATTTTGTACCTTAAGAGATGGAACTAAGAATATATTCAGTCATCAGGGCTGCCAACTGTAGTGCTCTATTAGGATACATCATGCCAGGTATACAGTATTTCGAACTAATTGGAAATTTCGATATTAGCAACATAATTTCGTCATTATTCTAGATAGGTTCATATTCTGTAGAATAATCATTGGCATGAAAAGTAGGCTGTATAGTTCTTCACGGAACTTCTTGTTTAAAGAATGAATTCATAGTGCTACCTTGTGCCAGCAAACATGAAAGGATTCTCCAATGCATCTGCAGTAGTGACATATGCCTGCAACTGTATGCGGGAGAAATCCACTGCCTACTTGATGCGAGCTGCGCTTTATGCCGGCCAGTTAGTGAACCCATGCCTGCGGTTTTATTGAAAATGGCCTCTTATTGCCGATATAGCGCACTGACAAGTATAGGTGCGATTAAAAATTAGGTGTGCAGTAGGTATATTAAATTCGTTTCTCCCAGTGATACGTTTAGACCAACCAAATAGCTTAATATGATAATAGTGGAAACTCCCACGAGAAACTGGCGACACTGATTATGCGTGCCATCTAGCGGTTCGCGCAGACAACTACGAATTCGATTTCAATCAGCTGGCATGTTTATCTGCACATGTTAGAAGTGTAACTTTTGGGCTATGTATGGGTGTTTTCATTACAAAATACAAAGTGATTAAGTGATTAAGCTATTTGGACCAACGAAGTTTCAATTACTGTTAGTAGTCGGTGTTAATATACTGAATTCCTACGTTGTTTGGAGTGCTGGTTGATGCGATATAGCACTCGACGTATCGAGTGAAAATGAAAAATCCACAGCCTGCTTCCAGTCTCCGACCGGGTGAGGAATGGAATGAATGAAGCCCCATCTAGCGGCGAGGATATGAACTGTGCCAGCTGCCGAGGCCTGACGCACTCCTTTGGGGCAATGATTAAATGAATGACAGATGAAATGAAATGATAGTGGAGAGTGTTGCTGGAATGAAATTTTGACAGGTAAAACCGGCGTACCGGGAGAAAAACCTGTCTGCCTCCGTTTTGTCCAGCACAGATCTCACATGGAGTGACCAGAATTTGAACCACGGACCCAGCGGTGAGAGGCCGGCGTGCTGCTGCCTAAGCCACGGAGGCTTAAGGTATCGAGTGCTAATATTAAATAAGAATACAGCAAAAGTATGAAGATTTAATAAATCGAAATTGTTTTCAGCAAATGAATATTTTCACACCAAAGAACGAAAATTTAACGATGATTTATTGAAGCAATTTCTTTAATGGGGCCTCCAAACCTTGAGGTAAACCGTACGCGATTTACATTCGACATAGCCACGTGGCTTACAGTACGTCGTTGTACCGATCTCCGCCACCGCGCGCGCTCATTGTTTCCGTCCCATCCACTTCCGTCTCTTTTCCAAAATCACTTCCACAAATATGTCCAGCTACCGAGTGCCACAAAAATATCCAGATACCGAGTGGAAAGTTGTTACACATAAAAGAAAACAACATAGATGTCAACTAACTGATGAGCTTTTGAAGTAGCTGCTGATTGCAAACAATATGAAGTTAATTATGTGAATCGCCTCTGTGTCACATTTTAAGTTTTTATTTCATCAATTACAGTTTAAATGCAATGAATGACAGTTATTTTGCTTCTTAATTAATCGTTATGGCCTGTTTGCCATCTCTTAATAATAATATCGTATGGCCTCGGCTGCCGGGTGCAAACTTTGTAATTTGACACCCAGAGGGTAGCTTGCATGTCAAATTTTGTTGTTCCTTGAAGCACTATGAAAGTCACGGAGGTTAGATATCTAAGCTCCTTGAACACTATAGCGCTTTCTAGTAGAGAAATGAGGAAATTTGTGTTGGCGGAAACTCCCGAGATTAATTTTGCCATTATGAACACGGCCTACTGAATTCAAATGGGTTCTTTGACATGCCAACATCGTATGACATGCGTGTCGTATTTTTGCCGCCTTTCAAAAAATCACATGCCACGGCCAGGAGCGAACCTGCCATCTTGGGGGTTTGTAGACCTATACTCTATCCACTCTCCCACCGTGGCAAGCACCATCTCTTGATGAATGCAGTACATTTGCATTTGTCTGTTGGCACAGGCTAGAGTATAACCACTGTCTCAGTCTCACTCATGGCTGTGATTATATGGAAGCTACTGAGGTATGGGTGGTGCTTAGTAATGACATTCAAGGCACAGTCAGTGTCTGTTGGCACAGGCTAGAGTATCACCGCTGTCTCAGTCTCACTCATGGCTGTGATTATATGGAAGCTACTGAGGTATGGGTGGTGCTTAGTAATGACATTCAGGGCACAGTCAGTGTCTGTTGGCACAGGCTAGAGTATCACCGCTGTCTCAGTCTCACTCATGGCTGTGATTATATGGAAGCTACTGAGGTATGGGTGGTGCTTAGTAATGACATTCAGGGTACAGTCAGTGTCTGTTGGCACAGGCTAGAGTATCACCGCTGTCTCAGTCTCACTCATGGCTGTGATTATATGGAAGCTACTGAGGTATGGGTGGTGCTTAGTAAGGACATTCAGGGCACAGTCAGTGTCTGTTGGCACAGGCTAGAGTATCACCGCTGTCTCAGTCTCACTCATGGCTGTGATTATATGGAAGCTACTGAGGTATGGGTGGTGCTTAGTAATGACATTCAGGGCACAGTCAGTGTCTGTTGGCACAGGCTAGAGTATCACCGCTGTCTCAGTCTCACTCATGGCTGTGATTATATGGAAGCTACTGCGGTATGGGTGGTGCTTAGTAATGACATTCAGGGCACAGTCAGTGTCTGTTGGCACAGGCTAGAGTATCACCGCTGTCTCAGTCTCACTCATGGCTGTGATTATATGGAAGCTACTGAGGTATGGGTGGTGCTTAGTAATGACATTCAGGGCACAGTCAGTGTCTGTTGGCACAGGCTAGAGTATCACCGCTGTCTCAGTCTCACTCATGGCTGTGATTATATGGAAGCTACTGAGGTATGGGTGGTGCTTAGTAATGACATTCAGGGCACAGTCAGTGTCTGTTGGCACAGGCTAGAGTATCACCGCTGTCTCAGTCTCACTCATGGCTGTGATTATATGGAAGCTACTGAGGTATGGGTGGTGCTTAGTAATGACATTCAGGGCACAGTCAGTGTCTGTTGGCACAGGCTAGAGTATCACCGCTGTCTCAGTCTCACTCAAGGCTGTGATTATATGGAAGCTACTGATGTATGGGTGGTGCTGAGTAATGGCATTCAGGGCACTGTCAGTGTCTGTTGGCACAGGCTAGAGTATCACCGCTGTCTCAGTCTCACTCATGACTGTGATTATATGGAAGCTACTGAGGTATGGGTGGTGCTTAGTAATGACATTCAGGGCACAGTCAGTGTCTGTTGGCACAGGCTAGAGTATCACCGCTGTCTCAGTCTCACTCATGACTGTGATTATATGGAAGCTACTGAGGTATGGGTGGTGCTTAGTAATGACATTCAGGGCACAGTCAGTGTCTGTTGGCACAGGCTAGAGTATCACCGCTGTCTTAGTCTCACTCATGGCTGTGATTATATGGAAGCTACTGAGGTATGGGTGGTGCTTAGTAATGACATTCAGGGCACAGTCAGTGTCTGTTGGCACAGGCTAGAGTATCACCGCTGTCTCAGTCTCACTCATGGCTGTGATTATATGGAAGCTACTGATGTATGGGTGGTGCTGAGTAATGGCATTCAGGGCACTGTCAGTGTCTGTTGGCACAGGCTAGAGTATCACCGCTGTCTCAGTCTCACTCATGGCTGTGATTTTATGGAAGCTACTGATGTATGGGTGGTGCTGAGTAATGGCATTCAGGGCACTGTCAGTGTCTGTTGGCACAGGCTAGAGTATCACCGCTGTCTCAGTCTCACTCATGACTGTGATTATATGGAAGCTACTGAGGTATGGGTGGTGCTTAGTAATGACATTCAGGGCACAGTCAGTGCCTGTGGATGCTGTGAAAGGTTCTATTCATAGGGTTAGTACTGCTATACTGATTCAGTAAGGAAAGCAATGGCAAACTACCTAACTCCTCATATTGCCTAGTACGGCTCAATATAGCGCTGCCTTAGGTTTTTGTGGGTATCTACCCACATAACATAACGGCGATACTTTTTGAGGACCCAACCAGACTACCTAACAGACTGACTATTAATCATTAAATGAGACATCTGATTATAATTTGTAGGATTTACTAACATTGTAAATATTTTGTAATGTAATCAAAATAATCTATGCCGGGCCGGATTGGTTGTGCTCGCCCGCGGGGCTTAGTCTACAGCCCCATACACCGACATACTCGAGGAGCAGTTGTTGAGCAATAAGTTTGGAAGGGGAACTGTAAAACCGTCCTGGCTGCTGAGCATTTCACTTAGGCTATGCTTCGCTTTTTTGTAGTCGTTCAAAGTAATTTCAAAGTTCTTTTTTAACTGAAAAAATCCACAGCCTGCTTCCAGTCTCCGACCGGATCAGGAATGGAATGAATGAAGCCCCCATCTAGCGGCGAGGATATGAACTGTGCCGGCTGCCGAGGCCTGACGCACTCCACTGGGGCAATGATTAATTGAATGAGAGATGAAATGAAATGATAGTGGAGAGTGTTGCTGGAATGAAATTGTTGACAGGGAAAACCAGAGTACCCGGAGGAAAGCCTGTCTGCCTCCATTTTGTCCAGCACAGATCTCACATGGAGTGACCAGGATTTGAACCACGGACCCAGAGGTGAGAGGCCGGCGTGCTGCCGCGTAAGCCATGGAGGCTTCAGTTCTTTTCAACTGGCATTTCTAATTTGAGTTGTTCCTCTCGAAGCGGGCAATCATACTAATATATAAAAATGAGTTGGTGTGTGTCTGTCTGTCTGTCTGTCTGTCTGTCTGACTGTGTGTTACTCAATAACGCAAGAACCGCTGGTCCGATTTAAGTGGAATTTCGCATGGATGTAGCTGATTTACCAGGTTTACATATAGAATACTTTTGATTTCGATATTTTGCAGTATTAAAATATGGCGAATATTTTAGTGACGTCACTACACCCTTTGGTTTCAAAATTCCATATTTCCATATCAAATAAAAACATAACGCTAAGAAATAGCAAACTTTTGATGAGACATAATGGCTTTAAAGTTTAATTTCCTATCTGAAAGGTCCTCATCACTGTTCGTGTATCTCCAACGGTTAACGAGTAAAACCCACATTTGAGACGTCACTACCCCTTTGGTTTCAAAATTTCATATTTCCATTTCAAATAAAAAGAGAACGCTAAGAAATAGCAAACTTTTGATGGCATACACGAGCTTTAACATTTAATTTTCTATCCGAAAGGTCCTAATCACTTTTCGTGCATCTCCAACGGTTAACGAGTAAAACCTAAATTTGTACAATTAAACACTGTCCTATCTCTCTCTATATAAAAATGAAACTGTGCCTATTTTTTCTGAATTTCTACGGAAATTTGAGTTATTTACGCGTTTCAGACTGTTTTATGATGGATGGGCGCGATTTTTTTCTGTCTCTCTGTTGGTTTGTTAGTCTGTTAGTTTGTTAGTCCCTTAAAACTCGCGAACGGCTGGGTGTATCATCGTAAAATTTGGTACAGATATCCATCAGGGGCACGACACTAATTATTGATGTAACTCTTCTCCGTACCTCTCATAAAAGGGGGCCTACCCGCTTATAACACATGCTGAAATAGGCGTAGAAGGACGAGACAAAGCTCATTTTCAGCCCCTCAATGTGAGAGCAAAACTCGGGGACCCTAAAACCAACCGTTTTTTAGATATTCCCAGAAAACTAATTTCATTTAATAAACTAATGAACGAATGTAAGCCGGTAACCATGGTAACAGATTCTCAGAGGTCCATCTATTGCTGTAAGACGCGATGCAATTCCATTAATTACATTAGTGTGAAAGTTTGCAAACGGCTAGAAGGTTATCACGGAACCAAATTAATCTGTAAAATTCATCAATACGTATAATGCGTTTAAGGTGGTCAAGGGGTACTCTAGAATTGTTTCACGCGATTTACACCTACGGGTGTGGTACGGCAGGTCTATTATATTCCTATCCCTATATTATATTATTATTATTAATAGTAGTAGTAGTAGTAGTATTTTATGGCGTAAAACGACGAGACAAAGTCCCTCGGTGCCAGAAACAAAACTCGGGGGCCCTAAAGGGTCCTCGAAAACTACATTATAAGGCTCTAAAACCAACAGTTTCTGAAATATTCCCAGAAAACTAATTTAATTTAATTTAACAAAGGAATGCAAATCGGTAACCATGACAACATTATCACAAGGGGCTGCATCGAACTTTCCATCTATTTCTGTAAGAAGCAATGTCACTCCATTTATTGCATTTCTGTGAAAGTTTGAAAATGGCTATAAGGTTATCACGGAACCAACGTAGACTGTATAATTCATCAATGCAATTAAGGGGGTCAAGGGGTAACCTAGAAATGTTTACACAATTTCCACGTGCGACATGTAGTACAGAAGGTCTATTATATCTCAAAACAGCAACATTATTTTCAAAAATTCCTGAATTAAATCAGCATTTTTTGCGGCTTTTAGGAATTTGGGCCATTTGAGGCTAAAGAACCTGAATTTTCATGCACCACAAACCTTTATAATTTATGAAAGGGGTCTTCCTGTGTATGGGGACCTAACACAACGTAGAGGGTCAGTTTTTATGTGACGTGTATTGCGTTTCGTCTACAAGGCTTTCAATTCTATTTCACGTCAGGAAGTACACGTTAGGTGAATGTAGTATGAGAGCACATTTTAACTAATCTTTTTTTTTTTTTTTTTTTTGTCGACATACGGATTCATCTTAAGGATGATTTTGTTTGATACTGTGTGGTAGATATACCCATATTTGGATATCTGGGTGATATGTTGCAGAGTTGTAGACAATAGAATTGTCTGTCTGTCTTTCTGTGTATCTTTATGTACGCCTATAACTCGTGTTCGGATGCTTGGTGCATCATAGAATTAGGTATGGCATCCATGAGAGTCAATACACAAATCATTTATAAAACACTTCATCGTACTTTTCATACAGTAGAAGGGTGGATGTAGGGAAAAACTTCTCAAAATAATGCTAAAATAGGCGAAATATATAAATTAGCCTAGAAAGACGACCAAAGCATATGTTGCGCTTCTCAATGTGAGACACAAAATTTGGGAGTCTATAAAGGGTCTCCGAAAACCACGTGTTAAGGCCCTTAAATTAACAGTGTGTGTGATATTCCTAGAAACCTAACTTTGTTCAGATAAACTTATGAAGGAATGACAAACCGCTAACCATTGCAACAGTAGCTCAATAGATAATGTCTGGTGTTAACACCGAACACCGTTTGAAGAACGGGTACTTCTGCTAGTGTTTTATAGATTTATGATAATGTAATTGTTATTTCGTTTGTAAGATCATACATAGTTGCTCGAAGACCAACTTGGTTCTTCTTTGTCACAAATCCCTACCTTTGAGCTACCGTAATAACATTAAGTTATTCATTTGATTGATAAACATGTCATGTGTTGGCCGGTAACTAGCAAACGTCGTTCCGGTAGTTGTCGATATGAGGACAATTCAAGAGACTTAGTCAATACACTTTCTTGTATAATTGAAGTCAATGACTTATTGCTCTTTTGTTAACTGCAAATTAAGAACAATTAAGTCAGCTTGGGATAAAGGAAACTCAGTAAAAAGCGCTAATTGAAGTACTGTACTTCCGATAAGCTCTTGGCGAAATGCCACGCATATCTGCTTTGAGGTGGTGCTATCGCGGCATTTAGCGTGTGGCACGTAATGTACACATGGTGTCGTGGCTAGCATTCTTGTCAGTCACCTCAGTGCACCGGGTTCGATTCCCAGCTGTGCCAAGAAATGTAATCTGGTCTGAGGGCTGGACTCAGCCTCGTGAGGGAAAACTGAGAGGAGATGTGGATTCGACTCCCACATCAGCCATCCTGGAAGTGGTTATCCCCACAAGCAAATGCTGAGATGGTCCCTAACGTAAGGTCACGGCCGACTCCTTCCCAATCTCTCTTGAATTACGAATCCAAGGGCTGTTTTTTTTAGCCTATTTCCATTTATGAAAAAATACGCTTATGAGATCACTTTTGTCCGTGTGTGTGTGATGGTGTGTGGGGTCCCCCTAATAACTTATAAACGGCTGGAGCGATTTCAATGAAACTCGGTAAGTTCACAACACTATTCCCGGCGATCCCGACCGTGCCCTTAAAATTTTGTTAGGTCTCACCAATCCAACATGGCGGCTGTGGAAATTATTTCACCAGCATTCAATATCTTCGAAACTATTACCGTTATCACCCTGGAATTTTGTACGGTGATAAAGGGAACTACTAGAAGTTCACCTATGTGACTTTTGAAATCCTGGTAACTACAAAACCAACATGGCCGCCAAGCAAATTTGCGACTTTTAAATAGTCATTTCTCGCGATTTAACCAACCAAACGCAATGAAACTTGGTACAGTATATGTTTATACACATTGTAATGCACCGACATCTAACTTCGTTCAATTGTTTACATAACCTCATGATGGCGGCAGGGCGAAATATTTCACCGGCATTCTATAACTCTGAAACTATTTCCGGTACCACCATGAAATTTCGCACGGAGATAAAGGGAAATTCATCTATGATACTTTCAAAAACCGGTTAATTACAAAACGAAAATGGCGGCCAAGCGAATTTGAAAGTTTTAAATAGACTTTTCTCGCAATTTAATGATCCAAACGCAATGAAACTTGGTACAGCAAATTATTATACACATTATGATGCACTGGTATATAATTTAGTTCAATTGTTTATATAACCTCAAGATGGCGGCTGTGCAAATTTCGAAAGTTAAGTTCTTATTTCTTGTGTTCTAATCGTGCGATCGAAATCAACATTTGCATAATGAACGTACACAATAATCATCATCATCTAATAGTACATAACTCTAGTGCCTACATGTATTAAAATCCAACATGTCGACAATCCGAAATATTTAGACGGTTCTCAATATCTATAAATCTACTACAGCAATCAAACTGACATTTTGTAAGTGTATTGAGGCTATAAGCATAAGTTCACCTGTGGGACGTTCAATAACCTGGCGAGCACAAATCCAACATGGCGGCGACGCGAAATTTAAATATTCAAATGGACGTTTCTTGCGTTTTAACTATCCGAGCGCAGTGAAACTAGATACGGTATATGCTTATACAAATTTTAATCGACTGGCATCTAATTCATTTAAATTATTTTCTTAACCACAAGATGGCGGCTGAGCGAAATTTTAAAATCCCGCTTCTATTTCCTGTGTCCTAATCAAGCGATTGTAGTTAGAATAAAATAACTACAAAATAATCTTCATGTAGGCTAATAGTACATTAATCTAAGTCCTATAATATAAAAATCCACCATGGTGACCATCCAAAATAATTAGACGGTTCTCAATATCTACGAATCTATTACAGCAATCAAACTGACAATTTGTATGTTGATATAGGCAATTGATATTAGTAGGATATATGAAAATACGAAAATAGGCTATTTAGTTCTTCACGGAAATACTTGTTTCAAGTTCCGATGGACTGTATAAAAATAACAGATTGACATACTGCACCCTTCAATAAAGCATGGTTTTCTCAAGAGTCATCTACGGGGTCGTGTTCAGTCCTGACTGCGTTATACAGCAAAGTTCGCTTTAAAACAACATGCTCTAATGAATAGAAAGGTCCATGACAGAGGCTATACAAGAAATAAAATGAATAACAAGTAGAATAAAAGAAATTTAATGACTGAAAATTATGTGTATAATAATAATAATAGATAAAAGAAATCCTCCCTGACTTTCACCCCCTTAAGAAATAAATATAACACTGAGCGGTAAGACACGCTCCACCAACAAAACAATGTGAATACGGCTTCACACAAAATGATAAATCATAACATAAACTTTGAGCGGTAAGAACTCACTCGTCACAACATATGGATACAAGTCCATTTTTCCTGGTCAAGAAGTTATATAATGTGCGGTGTACTGCTCGTTAATAAGAAACTGAGTACTGATGCGAGTCCGTTTACAACTGAAACAGTCATGTTGCTCACGGAGTTGCATCTTTTAAATCACACTACGGCTATGGGACCCACCCTTAATTAATACACTATAATTACTACTGACACATGCAAGATCTAATAATACAAAAAGGTGAAGAATCTCCCTGAGATTCTATCTGGTGCTAGAGCACACGGAATAAAAAGAGCATGCCAGAAATAGGCCAAAAACGCTCGCATCACGAATAGGGAACATAGCCTCGCACCTCCTAATGCCACACGGGGTCATTGAACGCGTAAAATAAACACACAAGAATTAAAGCAAAAGCAACAAAATACAAGCCTAACGGCTGAAAAACTATGTTTACATTTATATAAAACGCCAGACAAACAGGAGTTTCGGACGCTACCTTACAACTATGGACAGCGCCCATTTAATCAATCAATACTCATTATAACCGATCAGGATTTGTGAAATTTAAACAACGTCTTAAATTGAAGTACAGGATCCTGGCCTGCTACTAATGACAAGTCGCGTTATCTGATTTGAGCGCGCCCCTCTTGTATGAGTCATCGCTGCCTCAATTATCTCTCTCAGTCCCTCAAGCTACTGTAGGTGCAACTTCCATCTGGAAACGCTAACATATCTCACCCATCCATCTGGATGGCAAGAAAACACAAATATATACCACAAGTCCAGCCCCGCGAGGTCATGAACTGGGCTGACGTGGAGCAAGACAGAATAATCACAATGATATATTCTCGCTAGCACATCATAAAAATCACACTACGCACAAAAAGCTTGGACTGACTCTCATAAACATACCACTGGGTCGGCTCAAAACAGATCAACAATATTGCGTCCATTGACATATTAAAAAATTACACAACAAAACTCGGGTGCAAAGTGCCATCCCGTTCAGCTCTGCTGAAAAAGCAACTAACAAAATAATCCTGATCTGTCATAAATTTCTACTCACAAATAATCTTTACCCTCCAAATTCTATTTTTAATCTCTAAATTAATTCAGTTCCATTTTTGTTATAAGGCATACCTCCGAATAATAATGCTTGACCGCGATTTACGCAAGCGAATGCGAGCACGAGCTGCGCGTCGCCCCGTAAAGTTGAACCAAACAAAAATCACAATATTTACAAATTACACAACGCTCGGCTTGTCTCATATTTAATGTGTCAGTAAACAAGAACTAAGAATCTACATTACCAAACAAGCAAACAAGTATCTACAAAAATATGTCCCATAATACCATAGCTGATTTAATAAATAAACAAATAAATTCATTTGGTACTCAATCCTTTAAAACAGCATCAAGGAAACGTCTGCAGCCATCTCCTTTAAGATGTTTATCTCGTCATCGACATCTTCTGGCAAATGTCCTGCTGGTTCCATGATCCGGTCTCGTTCCTAGACGTCATCTCGTGCTGAATTAAATAAAGTTTTGTCTGTTTGCCATCTCTTGATGAATACAGTACATTTGCATTTGTCAGTTGGCACAGGCTAGAGTAAAAGGTGGCTTTTCACCGATGTCTCAGTCTCATTCATGGCTGTGATTATATGGAAGCTACTGAGGTATGGGTGGTGCTTAGTAATGGCATTCATGGCACAGTCTGTGCCTGTGAGTGCTGTGAAAGGTTCTACTCATAGGGTTAGGACTACTGTTCTGACTCAGTGAGGAAAGCAATGGCAAACTACCTCACTCCTCTTCTTGCCTAGAACGCCTCAATATAGTGCTGCCTTGGGTTTTTGTGGGTATCTACTCACATAACGTAACGGCGGTACTTTTTGAGGATCCAACCAGCCTTCGGGCTGACTACCTAACAGACAGACAGATACACACACGATATATTTCCTTTTAAAATCACCTATCAAGTACTAAATTCCTTGACAGTCTATTTGGTGAATTATTTCGATGAACTGGTCCTACTGGTAGTGCTGGGACTACAAATAAATCACTGAAGTTACACTTATAACTTGATGAAAATGTTTCATGTTCAAATACATGAAAAATATTGCAGAGTATGCCTCGTGTCCTCGGACACCTTACGGCCTCAAATGCTCAAATAAAATCAACGTTACGTCCTCAGACACACAAATAAAGAGTCGACGTTACGTCCTCAGACGCACAAAATAAAGTATGTTCTCTCGAAGCTTTCTGGATCCTTATAAATGAAACTGACTAGGGTAGGTGTGGAAGGGGATTTATGAAAAAAATATCCCATAATAATTATCAGACTAGCATGCGATCGGTATCATTGAGTTCGTAGCAGTGTTGAGGTTACGATTATGCTGTAGCTGGCTCGAATCGATGGTGGAATTAATCCGTAGATAACTCCCGCGTTAATTTACCAGGATGCGTTACCAAGCCGAGTTGCCGCTAAAACAAGGCGTCTTGATATTATTGGTTCAGACTCTTGTATGTCTTTGCGCGCTTTTACATGTATGTCTGCCATAGGGAGTGGTTAACATGCTGATTGACCAATTACTTCGTAGCATTCGATTTTCTTCTTGGCGCCAACACTCATAGCAACAGGCCATATTGTGCGTACCCCCGCCGTCTCCGCGCTAAAAGTTGCACCTGTTCTATGTGTCATGAATATTTATGCTTCTTCCTAAAATACCACAGGAGCTTAAACCATTGTGTCCTCTCGGCCACTGATTTCTCAATATTTCCCAACACCGTCTGGCTCTCATATCTGCTGTCTGTAGAAATGTATCAAAAGATGATGAATAATTTATTAGAATCCTTTATACAGCCTGTGGATAAAGGGTTCAATACCAAACTGATTTTACTACTAAAGGTTTGCTTGTTTTATTCTTATGTCTCAACATAATCGCCAAAACCATTGAAACATTTGTCGTATCGTTACACCAGCTTTCCAATGCCCTCTGCCGCCACTGAGGTGTGTACGTCTGGACAGTCTCCTGAAGTGTTTCCTTTTTGGCGAGGCGTTGCCGCCCAACCATACCTTCAATTCTTGAAAAAGGTGAAAATCATTCACGACCACACTGTACAAACGTTACGATAGACATTTTCAAAGAATTCAAGTATGAAGTTTTGGACCATCTGCCGTGTAGTCCAAACTAGCACTGTCCCCGGTAAATGAAGGTTTTAGGATACCCTAAGCCGTAAGAGACCATTCGGATAATGATGTGTTTGAGGGTCGGAACAGGCAGGTCATCTGCCCTTAACATGCTGGTGGAAATCCCTCGGAACCCTCGGATTTTCCGATCATGTTCCCTACTTTTAACAGCACAATTCTTTAGCACGTCGATCAGTCAGAAAAACGAATAGAACATTGTATTTCCAACGGGTTTTGTGATAAAGAATTTCTTTAGTTTGTGAGATAAAGTCGTAAAAAGAAAAAGAGAGTTCGCTACAAAAATTATATTTAGCCTAGATTGTTTAGCCCTAATGAACTTGTACGTAACTTTAAGCAATTAGATGCCAGCGGTCACACAAACTAGAGTTAACTAATGCAACCGTCTAGCCTACATTCTGTTGATATCGACTGAAGAACTCGGCCGAAATCGTTGGATTTTTAAGAGCGTTAATAATACATTATGCAACAATCCTATAATGACAATAATTAAGACACGAGTATGTTTATAAAACGAGCGAAGCGAGTTTAATAGTTTCCATACGAGGGTGTTAATTACCATTATAGCCGAGTTGCATACGACTGTTTATGTTCTACGATAATTATAAATATTTTATGTTGGAACATAAATATTCATAAATATCTGTCGAGATTTCGCCAGTTTTATATACTGAACAGAGCGCATGGGACGCAGAGAATACCTTGTATTTGACCATGGCCTCCTCAAATACCCCACTATGACACCAACCACGCAGTGAAATTTAAATTAAGAGGCCGTGGAAGTCAGCCCAAGTGCGATGCTATCCTTACCTAATTGATCAGGCAACTGTTTCTTGAGCTCTGATTGGTGGGAGAAATTGTATCATAATGAAAACGTGCACTATAATGAGCCTCATTATACTGTAGGGTTGTACAGTTTTCTGACATATAATATTTACATTCCGCCAGGGTCGAACATAAAATCCTTCAGTAAGCCTTCCTTCGGAGGGAAGTAAAGCCGCCGGGCCCATGTCATCGATATATGGCATGTAAAAGAACCTACCACTACAACTGGTAGTGTGTAGCCAAATGTTTAGGTCATACTTGGTCAAAAATGCTCTGTCATGTTCCAACGTTCGCCGCCAGGTGTCAGTGACCGTGGCATCTTGAAATTGAACTTGCTGGGAGCCCTGCTACTTGTTATAATAATACTGTTGGTATCAAACAAATAGATCCTATACAATATACAGTAGAGACAAGGCCCCTAATAAGCCCCGCGGCTAGACCAGAGTTGGGAAGACCCACGCAGCCACCGTAGCGCCACGTTCCGCTCGCTAAAGCTGAGATGCAATGGGATTCCCGCTTCCTGTTCCTACATTATCCCTTCGTGCGGAGACAAGAACCGTGGCTTCCAGCGCCCACACACGCAACAGTAGGCTTTCACTTTGCAGCCTCTTCCAGACTCGACTCAAATACAGCCTAAGTTACGCCAGATTATGTCGCATTATTCTATATTGCTATATATCTATTTATATAATTCGCTGGAGCCATCAATGACCACGTTAAGTCTTGTTGCATTTGACACTGAACTTGGCCTTCTTCAGAGCCCAGATTCCCCTCATTCTTTGTGAGTGGGCCTGCCTACGCAGCTCTGTCCAAGGTCTTCTCTCGTCTTGGTTTAGCCCGTTCGTCAATATTTCCTTGCGGAAGAGATCACTGTTAAGGGCGTCTTCAGCTGAGATATGTAGCATTTGCAGGTTTTCTTTGGTATTTCTAAACCAGGGAATAGTGCTTTTGGGGTTTGAATCAATAAAAGTGAAAGATCTCTTTAGTTGACTTTCTTCCGTCCATTCTTTTCAGGTGACCGTAAAATCGTGCCGTCTCTTTCGGATTTTCTCTATTTTGCTGTAGATTCCTCGTTGGATCTCTTTTGATGGATTCCATTTTTGTACTTTGATCCCAAGATTCCTCTCACAATTTTGCGCTATTTTTCTCCAGTTCTTCAAGCAGTCTTTTGTTGGCATTTAGAACTGCTGGCTTCAGAACTGTTTCATAGTGACGTATCTTGTTGTTTGGGGAAGGCATTTGTTGTTGATTGTACGGGATGTTTGGTAGGCTATTTCCAGCTTGCGTACACTTATTGCCTTACCTTACCTTACCTTACCTAGATGGCCACTCAAACCTAAGCAGGTTTTTGGCCTCGCCAACAGCACGGCGCCATCTTTCTCGATCATCCATTATGTCCTCCGTGACTCCGATTTTTCTCATATCTTTTTGAACTTGGTCCCACCAGCGAAGTCTCGGTCGTCCCAATGGTCGCCTTCCTCTGGGTACACCTTCCAAAACTGCCCTTAAATTCAATTCTCTACTTCTTCTATGTACATGACCAGCCCAGCGCAGTCTTTGGCTTTTGGCACGGGCGACGATATCCGGTTCTTTGTAGAGATCCCGCAATTCCTTATTTGTTCTAATTCTCCACTGGCCATTTTCTACTATAGGTCCAAAAATGCGTCGTAGTATTCTATTTTCAAAAGTTACTAATTTCCTTTCAGTTTGCTTGGACAATACCCAGGTTTCTGAGCCATACGTGACAACAGGAAGTATAATGCTTTTGTAAATTCTCACTTTAGTTTTTCTAGATATAATTTTACTCTTTAAGAGATTTTGCAGAGACCAGTAGCTTTTGTTGCCACTGAGAATTCTTGATTTTATTTCTGTTTCTTCCATATTATCCTGGTCTATGATAATCCCCAGATATCTGAACTCAGTACTGTGGTGTTTGTACACCACACCCAAAACAATTGAACTAAGAGTACTATATTGATGTGCAATTGCAACGATAGTGCATGTATATATTTATTGTGTTTAAGGGTAATATAAAATCATATGTTCATTTTCATCCATTCTTGTAATTAGACGTCGACCCGAGATTTCAAACCGTATATTTACAACCCCTCCCCCAATAAATATATTTCTTGAGCTCACTTGTGGAACTAACAACTGACAATAGATACCGCTCGACCCGTCATAAACAGCTTATGAAGAGGCCGGAAGAGTGGAAAGGGAGTCCCAACCAAGACCCTCGGTAGCCAGCAAGCTAATTCTAAAAGATGTCAGAACAATGGACCCTACAGCTTTTTAGAATAAATTGTTTTACGACGAGAAAACTGCAACCTTGTGATTTTTTAAGGAAGATACCGCTACATGACACCAAAATGGAAGTGTGTCATTGGGGGAGAGTCCTTCACCCCAATATAGCCACTTGGTGCATTATAAAGGACTTACATCAGCCAATAAGGAAGGAGCGTCACTTTCTGTAGACAATACTTTGATATTGCTATTGGCAGATCCCCTACTGCTGGTGGGAGATATAATTGCCATATATAAGCCGGAACAGAGCTGTATGGACAGGAAGAATATTATTATATTTTCACCTGAAAGCACTCCAAATTCTAAACTTGGACCTCACTTGTTGAGATTCAACTACCAAAGTTCATAAAGTTCAACTAGTAAACTCAGTGGTGATCAAGCTAGGATATTTCCAGCATTGCGCTGAATATCGAAGACGAGTGAAACCATTCCATTCACTCAGCTAGGCGACAGCATCTGTGCAATTAGTGTGCAGATAGCTTTATCAGGGAGGATTGGTACTTCGAACCATGGAACACCACGCAAGATGTCTACTTCAGGAACGAGATACCTCCGCCAACATCGCCCATGAAGATCTTCAACCCGGTGAGCTCATGCATATTTGTCAATTGCAAGTCGGACGTAAATACTATTAACTTCAATAATTTAAAGAAATAACTTCCCCTTTTTATTTTATCCGTTTGGAAGGTCGCAAGACGTCATTCATCTCATCCTGTTTGTTAATAAATTATCTTTACAATCTATGACTTTCTGTCAAGATTTACCCCATGCTAGACTTCCCAGAGGTCAAGATAATAGAATAAGGTGTTTTGCAGCTAGCCTCTGTTGCCCCTCCCCCCGAAAGTAAAGAATCTCAATTTAATAAATATAAATTTATCTCACAACCGTCTGTTGGAGATTGGCGCCCTATTAACCGAGCTATTTACTGCACTCATTTTATATCACGAGCTATGAAACGTTACAACATGTCACCCAAGCATGGGGCAAGCTGTGCACTAGCCACGAAACGTTACAACATGGCACTTCAACGTGGAGCTCGAAAGCTATAAAACACCTTAAAGAAATAAATAAAATTAGTAAATTGCATTTGGAAATAAAATTAATTGTTTTTCATAATAAAGTATATGTTAAGTGAATCATGGGAGATGAGAACGAGATGATGACGTTACGTAGTGGTAACACAGTTAAAGGTACCGATGCAGAGGTAGTGGAAAAAGACTTAGCTAGCGGGAGTAACAATGCTCAGAGTTGCGGCGAGGTAGACAAGTCGGTTGAATCACAGAATTGTACGATGGGGGGCGCGGAAGACCTAGAAAAGAGCAATAACATAAATATAGAATCAGATACATTAGAAGAAAGGTTAATCAAGATGATGGGAGATATGTTCGCAAAAGTTGGTCAAGGTATTACAGAAATAAACCAGAAAATAGATCAAAAATTAAGTCAGAAAATAGACCAAAACAGCCAGAAACTAGATCAAAGTAGTCGAAAACTAGATCAAAGTAGTCAAAAACTAGATCAAAGTTTTAAAGAATTAAAACATGAAATAGATCAATGGAATCAGGAACTAGCCCAGAGCTCCAGAGAAGCAAAATATGAACTAGAGCAAAAGAAAATAGTATCACAGCCTATAATAAAACAGAATGTGGAATTTAACCAAAGATGGCAAGTGCTGGACAAGGAAACTGAAGAAGATAAGAAGCTAGAAATAGTCAATAGTAGTTTTTGTGAGAAAGAGCAAGATGTAGAACAGAAAATGGAGGAAGTGAATGAAGATGAGAGTAGATTAGAAATACAGAAGCAGGAGGAGGAAAGATTAGCTGAAATGACATCAGAAGTAGTGCAGAAAGTAGATATAGGTCATGACAAATTATGTAACCCTAATAAACAGTTAGAGGAGAGAGTTGAGGAACTGGAGGAAGAGATGATAGATCAGAGAATGAGAGAGGAGAATATGTTTGAAGAACAGTTAGGAGTAGAAATATGGGAGGTAGAGAAATCAATAGGTACTCAGGATAGTAGAATCCAGGCAGTTGTTAAAGAGGAGAACAATCAGGTTAGAGAAAATGTTGAAAGTAGGATAGTGGAAATAGAGCAGGACATTAGGAAAAGTCTTCCTAAAGTAGGGGCAGTTTCCAGTTACGTAAACTTAGCTGAGATGGAGATGCGTGTGTTAGCACAAAGCCAGCAGGTAGATTACAGTGAACGAGGAAAGCAGATGACGGAAGTTAAAATTGGTAGGAGTAGGACAAAGCGGAAAAGCCAGGTCACATTGTTCGATGAGATTAGAAAGAGATATAAAGATAAGGATGAAGATTACTATTTGGAATGGAGGTTAGAAGTAGAGATGTTAGGTGAAACGTTAGGAGGAGAGACTAAGAGTAGCTTTACTATAGATAAATATAGGCCTAGTAATGAGGAAGTAGAGACTATTATTATGAGAAGAGAAGAAAGAGTAACAATCAAACCAGGGAGAAAGAAAGAAGTGAGAGCAATTGAACAAGGAATCTTAAATGAATAGAGGAGTGTAAAGATAGGTCGGAGACTTAGTCGTGTAGTTAAAGTGTATTTATTTAATGTAATTAAATTAGGGAGTTATGACGTAGATATTAAAGTATATACTACAATAAGAAGGTAAAGAGTATTAATATAGATTAAGGTCGTGGAGCATGTCAGCTCATTGTTTAAATAGAAGTGTGGGGGGGGGGGGGGCGTAGATTAAAATTTTGGTGGATTTTTGAAGCCTGAAATTGTGTATCAGTTCAGAGTTGTATGAAACAGTGAGGGAGAAGCAAATAAAAGCTTATGCTTATAAACTAGGTAAAGACGGTGAACCGCTTATCGATATATAATTATATACTGTGTTAAAATGTGCGTATTCTGCAGAAGTAAGTATCCTAAGGATATCTGAGAAAGTAATAAGAGAAATGGTAAGTAACCTAATGAAAATAAGAACTGTTATGACAACCATAATGATGATAATAATAATAATAATAATGTAGAGATTCGTGTATGATTTAAGATGATGTGATACAGTGAGAATAAAATTAATGAATTGAAGTAAGTATCGATATGCAGTAAAGAAATTTCATTTGAGGGCAGCGAAGTCATCAGTGACTACAGTTGGAGAAATTTAAAAGTGGTTCAGGAGTGATGGGTGGTAAGTCATGGTGTGAAATAACCAACATCTGATGGAGATAAGGAAGTATTAAACTATAGGACATCTGGTACTTGGAGATGGATGTGTGTGTATGTAGGTACGTGTGTGTGTGTGTGTGTAAATTTCACGTAAATGACGTGACTGAGGTAGTAAGTAAGGATGCCAGCGAGTTTTAATGCCGTTGAGCAATGAGGTTTCAGGTTGGTAAGTGGCCAAATGAAGTTATGGTGGAGGAAGGTTTTGGAGAAGTAAGTATGCCAGAGGAGATTAATAACTCTGAGCAGGAGGTTTTTGTGGTGTCTACGTGAATACGTGAAGTACTCGTAGATGTTGGGAGTTTTGAGGAGGTTTTTGGTGGTGTCTACGTGAATACGTGAAGTACTCGTAGATGTTGGGAGTTTCGAGGAGGTTTTTGTGGTGTCTACGTGAATACGGGAAGTACTCGTAGATGTTGGGAGTTTTGAAGTAAAAATAGCGAATGTATGCACACAAGGAAACAGAGTAATGAGGAAGTACACCCAAGAGATGATCCAAGTTATAGTTTCAAGATCTTAATACGCAAGTTTTGAAACTTAGCCAAATATATTGCAAGGCCAAATACCTAGTCAAACCACTTGTAAATGTTACTGATGATGAGCGATAGCGAGTTGATGGTGTGTTGTGTTGTTGTACGGCACACATAAAAGTAATATTAATAATAATAATAATAATAATAGATGGTTGGGATAATATTTAGAAGTTATTGAAATGAATTTGTTAAAATTCGAAGTTAATTGAGTTAAATGTAGTAGGATTCAAGGAAGAGAAAGAGGTAAATAAAATACGATTTATTCGTGTGAAATTTAAATTGAGTAGCGGTTTACCAGTAGTTTGTGAGAGAAAGCATTGATAGCTACTGAACTCTGAAGCAATGTCAGAAGCGATGACAGTAATTAGACGAGGTGGAGAAGAATTGAGGGTGTTTTTCAAATAATTATGATTAAGATACAGTGTGTGAATATGATTTAGATTTGTGAGTAAGATAGTGTAGGATGGTTATAATAATAGTGTTAGATTAACAGTAATGGTAACGCATTGAGATAATGTAAGGATATATAGGCTGGTAGGCGTGCAGGTAGTTGGTTAGATAGAGTGTACCACTATGTCGCTAAGTTGTCTATTTTTGATACCATGAAGTTTTGTTAAGAATACATTTTCTGTAAGTAGTGACTACTGGGAAGAGTAATGTTTTGTAGAAAGATGGTGTTACACAAGGCAGAAGACATATCTTATCCTCCGACTTGTAATTGCATTTTGTAAGAGCAAACACTTTGCGTGTGTATGCGTGTGCAATTATCCGTGTAAAATTCAACCTTCTACAGTTGAAATGTTGTATGTCATAAAGAACGCCCTAAGAGCGAAATAAGTTCAGACAAACTGGATAACAGGAAACATTGAAAGAAATGACATTTTAAATGTGTTGTTGATTTGAAGATTTAAGTGTATTGTGTATATGAATTTCAGTGTTGTGTAATTGTTTTCAGGGGATGAGTCATTCTCAAAATTGGGAATTTATTCGTCGACTCATGGGGGCGATTGTGGTGTTTCACTTGAAAGCACTCCAAATTCTAAACTTGGACCTCACTTGTTGAGATTCAACTACCAAAGTTCATAAAGTTCAACTAGTAAACTCAGTGGTGATCTAGCTAGGATATTTCCAGCATTGCCCAGAATATCGAAGACGAGTGAAGACCATTCCATTCACTCAGCTAGGCGACAGCATCTGTGCAATTAGTGTGCAGATAGCTTTATCAGGGAGGATTGGTACTTCGAACCTTGGAACACCATGCAAGATGTCTAATTCAGGAACGAGATTCCTCCGCCAACATTGCCCATGAAGATCTTCAACCCGGTGAGCTCATGCATATTTGTCAATTGCAAGTCGGACGTAAATACTATTAACTTCAATAATTTAAAGAAATAACTTCCCCTTTTTATTTTATCCGTTTGAAAGGTCGCAAGACGTCATTCATCTCATCCTGTTTGTTAATAAATTATCTTTACAATCTATGACTTTCTGTCAAGATTTACCCCATGCTAGACTTCCCAGAGGTCAAGATAATAGAATAAGGTGTTTTGCAGCTAGCCTCTGTTGCCCCTCCCCCGAAAGTAAAGAATCTCAATTTAATAAATATAAATTTATCTCACAACCGTCTGTTGGAGATTGGCGCCCTATTAACCGAGCTATTTACTGCACTCATTTTATATCACGAGCTATGAAACGTTACAACATGTCACCCAAGCATGGGGCAAGCTGTGCACTAGCCACGAAACGTTACAGTACATCTGTGAAAAGCGTATGAAGCAACTGTTAAGGGGTTTTGTACTTGTGCTGCATTCCTTCCTACAACTAGATATTTTGTTTTTTGTTCATTTATCATTAGACCTACCTCCTTGGCTTCTTCAATAAGGGTTTCTGTGAGTATTTTTAGATCGTATTCGTACACTTATTACTATTATTTATTCATTGCGCCCTACTAGGAGCGCGTTAGAGCAGAATGTTCCTTCTTTCCTTCCCCTGTAGGGATTTGTGTTGGTTCTAAATTGTCTTCCATTGTGAATTATGTATTATTATTATTATTATGCTCAGAACAATATCTGCCCACTACACAGATTATAATCACGGCCGAGGGGACCCGACGCGCTCATCACGCTTCACCCCCATATCTGTAGGCCGAATGGCTGAGCAGCGGTCGTTTGGTCGGCCTTAGCCCGTCATGGGCTGTATGGTGCCAGGGGTTGACTTTTCTTTTTGACCTATTTTCACTAGTCCATGAATTTTCTAACCAATCTGGTTGTCGTAATGATCACTGCCTTTTGCATTCACTTGTATAAATTGGTGTTTACATTAAGTTCCTTTAACCCCTTGTTACAAGGCCAGTGCTTGATATGACTATTGGTATGATCTTCATCTACCATTGCTTCCTGATTGGCTCCACTAGGAGTGTTGTTGCTATTGGGAACTGCAGGGATAGCTTCCTTAACCTTCTTATTGATTGCTACAATATCAGTCCGCTCGGTTAATAGGCTTACAGTAGTAGTACGTTCGCAATAGAGACGATAGGTTTCATTTTCCGTTAATACTATTGACATCATCATCAATGACACAGGCTATCAGTAGAGCCCTTATCCGCATCCTCCCGTTTGTTAGGCTATCCGAATCTACTGACATTACAATGATATTTTCTATTAGACAAAATAATAAAGCAGCACATTTAAACATTTGAGGACAACGTCGTTCCCCTAGGCTTATCATGGCATGCTCTATGTTTAAAGTGAATGTTATACAGCCAGAATTGCTTTAGCTATCAGGCACACCACACACACCCAAGTACACGGGGATACAAGACCACCATGTCTCCAGCCCTCATGTATCAACAACAACAACAAAATAAGGAAATAGCCTCATATAGTCCATTAAACTGTTGCATTGTGGGTGTGAGTGATACCGTTCAACAGCTGGATATGGAGTCCCGGCTACCGACATCGTCATCATTTAGCTCCGTGTATTTTGGGTGAGATTGTGGATTGCTTGTCTCATAGCCTGTGGTATTGTGATGGCTGTATTTGTAATTCAGGTGATGATTGGAAAGGAGGCGGTCGTGGCACTGTTAGGAACCATCCCGGCATTTGCCTGGTGTAAAAGTGGGGAAACCACTGAAAACCTCTTCCAGCATGACTCAGATAGGAATCGAATCGGATCTCCACCACATCACGAGGTGAAATACAGCAGTTTATGATGATGATAATTGTTGTTTTACGGGGCCTAACATCTAGGTTATCGGCCCCTAATGGTTTGGGTGATGGTGAAAGATGAGATGAGAATGAAAACTATAACTAATACTAACTACAGACTTACAAACTAGAAGAAGAAATGGTAAACAAATAAAGGATAAGGCAAATAAAGGACAGGGAGAAAAGAAATGCCCTCAACCCTCGGAGAATGAGAATTGAGGGACTTGAAAGGAAGGAGAGCCATGAAAGGCAGATAGGAAAGGAAAATAGGAGAAGACCCGCCCCAAAGTCAGTGGAAAAAGGGGACAAAACGGGCCCAGCTCAGGAATCCCTCGGGGTCACCAACTCCCAAACTCACCAGCCCCTGAGGGTGTAGCAATATCCAGGGTGCATCAGAAGTGGTGGGGCTACACACACCCTGCCTCCTGGAGGGTATAGCAATATCCAGGGTGCACCAGAAGTGGTGGGGCTACATACACCCTGCCTCCTTGAGGGTATAGCAATATCCAGGGTGCACCAGAAGTGGTGGGGCTACATACACCCTGCCTCCTTGAGGGTATAGCAATATCCAGGGTGCACCAGAAGTGGTGGGGCTACATACACCCTGCATCCTTGAGGGTATAGCAATATCCAGGGTGCACCAGAAGTGGTGGGGCTACACACACCCTGCCTCCTTGAGGGTGTAGCACTATCCAGGGTGCACCAGAAGTGGTGGGGCTACACACACCCTGCCTCCTTGAGGGTGTAGCACTATCCAGGGTGCACCAGAAGTGGTGGGGCTACATACACCCTGCCTCCTTGAGGGTATAGCAATATCCAGGGTGCACCAGAAGTGGTGGGGCTACATACACCCTGCCTCCTTGAGGGTGTAGCACTATCCAGGGTGCACCAGAAGTGGTGGGGCTACATACACCCTGTCTCCTTGAGGGTGTAGCACTATCCAGGGTGCACCAGAAGTGGTGGGGCTACATACACCCTGCCTCCTTGAGGGTATAGCAATATCCAGGGTGCACCAGAAGTGGTGGGGCTACATACACCCTGCATCCTTGAGGGTATAGCAATATCCAGGGTGCACCAGAAGTGGTGGGGCTACACACACCCTGCCTCCTTGAGGGTGTAGCACTATCCAGGGTGCACCAGAAGTGGTGGGGCTACACACACCCTGCCTCCTTGAGGGTGTAGCACTATCCAGGGTGCACCAGAAGTGGTGGGGCTACATACACCCTGCCTCCTTGAGGGTATAGCAATATCCAGGGTGCACCAGAAGTGGTGGGGCTACATACACCCTGCCTCCTTGAGGGTGTAGCACTATCCAGGGTGCACCAGAAGTGGTGGGGCTACATACACCCTGCCTCCTTGAGGGTGTAGCACTATCCAGGGTGCACCAGAAGTGGTGGGGCTACATACACCCTGTCTCCTTGAGGGTGTAGCACTATCCAGGGTGCACCAGAAGTGGTGGGGCTACATACACCCTGCCTCCTTGAGGGTATAGCAATATCCAGGGTGCACCAGAAGTGGTGGGGCTACACACACCCTGCCTCCTTGAGGGTGTAGCACTATCCAGGGTGCAACAGAAGTGGTGGGGCTACACACACCCTGCCTCCTTGAGGGTGTAGCACTATCCAGGGTGCACCAGAAGTGGTGGGGCTACATACACCCTGCCTCCCTGAGGGCCTTGAGCAGAAGGCAGGAGATAACATGAAAAGACAAGGAAGGCCAACCCCTCGCAGGAGGAGGGTATCAGGAAAGATGAGTCAAGGGCTAATTAAGGCGGGAAAGTGAAAGACTCCCTAGGCCTCGGATACCCTAATACCGTCGGGGTCGGAAGAGAACAAGAGTTGATCAAGTGTGGTCGACGGGAAAGAAGATGGAAAGTAGCCCGGCACAAGTAAGCGGAATCAATGCCGGACTCAGCTCGAGTCCCGTGGTCGCCAACCCACGTTCTACTAGATGTGAGCCGCTGGGGGTGGGGGGGGGGGGCACATCAGTTTAGATCACCTTCTCTCAACAAACAGGTCACAGCAAACAGGTCCTGACTTCGAATCTCACGAGATATTAGGCATCATATTCTTATTTTGGCCGTGCAGCCGTTATTGGCCTAGACAGGCTGGGTTCGACTCCCCACCCAGCACATACAATACTGACCGTTATATTCTATAGACCTGGGTTTGTATCCCGAGCAGCTCTCATCCAGTCCAACAAAGCCCAGCATGGGTGCGGTCCTGGCTTTTTTTTATCCACCCGGAACTGAGTAGTACAGTGCGATCCACAAGCTCTGCCCCACCCGCTAAATGCGAGCCTTTTGTTTCTTTATGCCCCATTCTTTTGGAGGCCATTCCTCCGTCCGAAGGTCATTGCTACCGCTGGACCATTGATACCATCTGGAGTGACAAGGAGTGGTTCTGCTACTGGCCTTGCTGTTATGAATAGATACATTTTATACCTCCACTTAATATTAAAAGCGAATCACGACCGATTCCGCATCGTATTGGGAAATGATTGATTTATCACTAGCTAAATATGACCTACAAACTATAAATATGACATGAATTTTTGGGATACAGTAACCGTCTTAAGTGCCAAAACGTGATCAGCGATAATACACCAGACATAATACATCATACAAACTGACAGAGAGCTACAGTACATTAAAATGTTCATTCAGTATCATAGCCTTGAGATGCAGTCTTGCTCGGTTTTCCTAAAAGAAAACAAAACAAAAAAAACGAAGTATTAGTATGATTCACGATATATGTCGGCTTAAGTTAGAAGACACTGCCTAACAGGAAGTTTATTGCGCCTTTTTGGAATCAGGTCTTCTAAGCCTGCTATCTGCCTGTTCCGGGAAAAGAAAGAAAAATACATCTACTACACTATTCGGAAATCCTGTGTTTGAAACTCGACGCAGATAACACGTACCTTGTTAACGACGCCTCAATTTAAACAACAATGCTGACATTTTAACCAATTATGACCTTATATCACTAAAATATGACCAAATATGACCAAAACAATAAAAATGGCCGAAATATGCATTTATAGGCAACATCAAATTGCTTTAAACACGGTCAGAGACCAGTCATTCAAACTTATTTTTCAGATTTCGGCCAAAATGAGCTCAGGAATAAAATATGACTTTTCCTTACCATCCGAACCTTATTTATCACTGACTTACAGTTGACCAATGTACCCAGGATTGGAACCTGGTAGTAATATTCTTCTTCTCTGTACGGAATATTTTAGTGTACATCGCCACGAAAGTATTGCAAATAAATCAATTAATTAATTAAATTTCTCAAACACTGTGCATACAAATTTTTCGATACAAAAATGATAATGTGAAAACTACTCAAGAGATTACCGCTTTTAAAAAAGCTACTTAAAATCAAATAATTCAGGGTTATAGCTAACATCAAAAGGTGATTGTCTAAGCAGCCTGTTGGCACTCTACATTCTACATTATGCCACTCAAAACATATCCTTCATCACATTAACAGTAGACAAGCGCTATTTCGTACGTTA
The DNA here is from genome assembly GCA_946902985.2 of Meconema thalassinum. Lineage (NCBI taxonomy): Eukaryota > Metazoa > Arthropoda > Insecta > Orthoptera > Tettigoniidae > Meconema > Meconema thalassinum. The sequence continues at coordinate 16,520,530 of OY714911.1, read as the reverse complement.
AATGTTGTCGTTATAGCTTTTTACTATCATCACAGTAGAGTACTTGTAGGTCATTTCCGCATGAATGCGCTTTTATACTAATGACACATAAGTAAAAGTTACGACAGTCGAGCTACCGCAATTTCTTTGACGTAAGGAGAGTTTGCAAATCTTACCAAAAAAGGAAGTTCCGTGACGAACTAAAGAGCCTACTTTTCTTAAAATTAAGATCATGCCAATTATTAATCTACAGTATACGAACCTATCTAGAATATTAGGGTAAAATATATAGACAAAATTTATTAACTGTTGTCAGCCCTGATTGCTCTTAAGAATACTTATAGTTAATTCTGTTATGTCACACATAGTACATACGAAATTTGGATGAAATCCAACTGATAGTATAGAAGTTACATGTATTTAACAAGTAGTTCCGTGAAGAACTATACAGCCTATTTTCTTATATCCTACTTATGTTAATTGCCACTATCAACAATCAAAATTTCAGTTTGATTGTTGTAATAGATTCGTAGATATTGAGAACCAACTAAATATTTCAGATAGTCGCCATGTTGGATTTTATATATGTAGGTCCAAGAGTTATGTACTGTTACATGAAGATTATTGTGTACGTGTAGCATTCAAACTTCAATCGCATGTTTAGGACACAAGAAGTAACAAGGAGATTTTAAAAATTTCGAACAGCTGCCATCTTATGGAAACAATTGAAATAAATTAGATGCCAGTGGATTAACATTCTTATAAGGATTTTCTGTACCAAGTTTCACTGCACTCAGGTGGTTAAATTGCGAGAAACGTCCATGTGAATATTTATACTTCGCGTCGCCGCCATGTTGGATTTGTGATCACCAGGTTATTTAAAGTCCTATAGGTGACCTTAAGTTCATAGCTCCTATGAACTTTAAAAAAATCAGTTTGATTGCTATAATAGATTCTTATATATTCAGAGCCGTCTAAATATTTCGGATGGTCGCCATGTTGGATTGTTAAACGTATAGGCCATAGAGTCATGTACGATTAAAGGAACATTATTGCGTAGGTTCATTATTCAAACTTTCACTTCGGTCGCATGATTACGACACAAGAAATAAAAACGTAATTTTAAAATTCGCACAGCAGCCATCTTGAGGTTATGTAAACAATTGAACTAAATTAGATACCAGTGCATTACAATGTGTATAAACTTTTCCTGTACCATGTTTCATTGCGTTTGGATCATTAAATCGCGAGAAATGTCTATTTAAAATTTTCAACTTCGCTTGGCCGCCATATTCGTTTTGTAGTTAACCGGTTTTTGAAAGTCTTACAGTTGAACTTCCAGTAGTGCCCTTTATCTCCGTAAGAAAATTTCAGGGTCATACCGCTAATAGTTTCAGGGATATAGAAAGCAGGTGAAATATTTCGCACAGCCGCCATCTTGAGGTTATATAAACAATTGAACGAAGTTAGTTGTCGGTGCATTACAATGTGTATAAACATATAGCCTACTGTACCAAGTTTTATTGCGTTTGGTTGGTGAAATCGCCAGAAACGTCTATTTAAATGTCGCAACTTCGCTTGACCGCCATGTTGGTTTTATGGTTACCAGGTTTTCATGTGTCACATAGGTGAACTTCTAGTAAGTTTAGTATCCTTTATCACCGTAAAATGTTCCAGGGAGATATCGGTAATAGTTTCGGAGATATTGAATGCTGGTGAAATATTTCGTACAGCCGCCATGTTGGATTGGTGAGACGTAATAAAATTTGAAGGGCACGTTCGGGGTCGTTCGGAATAGTGCTATGAACTTTCCGAGTTTTATTGAAATAGCTCCAGCCGTTTAGAAGTTATTAGGGGGGACACACACCATCACACACGCACACACAGACAGACACACGGACAAAAGGTGATCTCATAAGCCTATTTTTTCATAAATGAAAATAGGCTAAAAACCAGATAATTAGAAGAATTTTGTTAATAAAGGATAAAAAGTATTGATAAAACAGCGTAGAATTGAAGAGATGTGTGTGTGAAAATATATATGTTGAGTAAGTTAGGTTATAAATGATGTCTGACGTGTATTTGCCAGGTAGGGAGAACTTTGGAAAATGCTGTGACAAAATTATTATTCAATGGTAAGAAATACATACATTCCAACATATTGGTCAATGAACTTTTTTAATAATGCAGGAGCCATCTAGCGTTGCCATATCGAAATAATTTTTGAAGGGTAGAAGGTCACAAGTCGGTTTCAATGTACTAAATATTAACTTAAGGTAATAAATAGTCTATTATAATTATTATAAATGAAAAACTCGACCAAAACTGTTGCCAGAGTGAACACGAAACTGCTCGAAGTTCCAGTTAGGAAGACAAACCGGATAAGTATCAGCCTGCATTATTACAGTATAACCATAGTTGATTTATTATAACCATATAATCACCCCAAACAGACAAACTCCAGATTTTTATCACCATTTTAGCATTTCACCTAACTTTAGATATACTACATTTAGCATACACCGACAGTTGCATTACCAACACTGCAACTAAATAATTGTACATATTGTAAATATGTTTCACCTGTATTCTCAAACATAGATGTTATAGCCTAAGTGTAATGAATCTGATGATGTTCATCCTAGTGCATTTATAAATCTCATGTAATTTATTTCAGGATTATGGCACAACCCAACTCTATTTGGGTACATTCGTGTTGACCGACTGAAAAGCACCAAACTAGTGTTTCGAAACTTTGGAAGTGAATTTCTCAAAACAGTGTTTTCACACTTAAGTGGCTATTGCACCAATCGCCTCAATTATTTGTTTGAACTGAGGAACCTGATGATGTCCCCTTTACGAACGAAACTAGTCATCTAATACAACCCCCCATTTGTGTGAGAAGTGTTTTATTAAGTGTATATATAATTGATGTATTTTATTTCAGTCACTAGAATATTAATAATTGTAACTCCCCGTCCACACTAACTGGCTACACTCACGTTGACCGACTTAAAGCAGTGTACTCCAGTTCTATTGCTGGTGATGGTTCTGGTCTAGTTGACAGTATTTATAGACACCACAATAATCCAGTCCTGTTAACCAGACAGAGTGAAGGCAGTCGGCCTGTAGTGAAATATCTCCCCTCACCAGGTGTGTCCGATACAAGACAGCTACATCTTACGATGACAGCGAGACACAACTCTCTGGGGTTGCGAGCCACATTAGGTTTCATCTCATCCGGGCAGCATTTTTAGAAAACCTCCCCGCTTTCGGCCCACTAGCACAGCCGCTAAGCGACCACCAATCAAAGAAAGAGGACAGGCTGATTGAGTTTACATTCGGGAGAATTTCTAAATGAGCCTAAAAACATTGTGTTTTAATTTGGTTTAGATAAGTTGATATCTTCCGGTCGCCCATAAGCCCCAAAATCTGCCGAAATAATGAAAAAGTTATATTTTTACGCAGTTTTGGTATTTGATAAATAATTTGTATTTAAATGTAATAGCCGTAGTATTATTTCTCACGAACTAATAATGAGGTAAAGAAAACTGTCAATTTCAGTCAATGTTTTCTGGATCGTGTAACGGCACGTTGGTGATAGAGGAAGCTTATTCAAAAAGGTTTCGTAGTATTATTAAGGAAGAGCATTACTCGCTGATTCATGAACCCGTCTCACTCTTCTTTGGTCACGTTACTCCAAATTAAGGAATCTCTGAAGATATTGTCAAGTCTGTAAAATTTCTTAACTGTCAGAGCGTGGTATTTATTTTGAAAATCTAATTGTCATCGGATGTGATGGTACTGCTGTCAATACAGGTTGGAAAACTGGTCTTCGCCGAGTTGAACTTTATTTAAGGAAACCTGTACAATGGGCAATTTGCCTCCTCCATTTCAATGAGTTGCCATTCCGCCACATGTTTGAGCACCTGGATGGCAATAAAATAGGGCGTGATTCTTCTTAACGACCAATCGGTGATAAGTTAGTTGGCTGCCAAAAACTGCCGGTGGTTAACTTCCAGAGTATTGATTGTCAGATCCCAGAGATAGACAGAAACGTGCTTATCAAAGATCAGCAATACCTACTTGATATTTCAATGGCAATAAAATCAGGAACCTGTAAAGACGATTTAGCTGTACGAGATCCTGGGCACTTACCACATTCGAGGTGGTTGGCGAAAGCAAATAGAACTCTCAGATTGTACATACGTGAAGTAAGCCCCTCACCTCAACTTCAAGAACTAGTTTTGTTTATATTGAAATCATACATCCCAATGGGGTTGACTATCAAAACAAGTAAACACTTTACAGACGGCACGAAACTTGTTTACCAAGCAATACAACCTACCAGGTATTTATCAAAACCTTTGCATGATGTTGTCGACCCTGTGATCGAACGGAATGGTTTCTTCGCCCACCCAGAACACTTATTGTTAGCCATGACTCAAGATGACAAACACATAAGAGAGATTGAACTTAGAAGAATTCTGAAGGCAAGGCAGATCGATGCAAGAAGGATAACAGTAAGAACATTCAGGTCACCGAAAATCAACTTCAATGCGCAAGATTACTCAGAAATAATCAGCTGGATGGACTGTGAATGATCATCTCCCCCATTGTTGGCAGAAATCAGTGACGACGAGATAAAAATCGCACATCAACACTATCAACAGTGACTCAATTCCTGACTGGAACATTACTTTCAAGCAATTCCCAGTTCACTCGCAGTCTGTTGAACGCTGTGTTAAACTCGTCACGGAAGCCTCAGGAAAAGTTTGTGGAGCTGAATCTCGAGATGGATTTATAAAAACTTCACCAGCAAATCTGTCATCAAAGTACATTCGGCTATAAAATAGAAAACAATACAAAGGAACTAATATGGACTATTTATTCATAACTTTTTAAATATAGAGCAAGTTGAAAAGTGTCATGCCCGTTGTTACTGTTATCACCCATCATGTCATAGGAGTAACTATCTTCTTTAGGTAGTGTTTTCTATAGCATTGTGCTTTTGCTCAAAAATAAAAATAATGGAACTATTACGTTAAAACAAGTATATTAACAAGATGTTCAGTAAAGAACATACAGCCTACTTTCTCCTAAATGCATGGGTATTGTTATAACTCTTTGTCCTTTGCAAGAAGTATAATTGAATGTTGGTTGTAGTAGCTTGTTGAAATACAACGTGCTATAGGGATATTAAACATGAATATGAGGTGCCCTTTGCAAGTGCTACCTCTGTACCAAATTTCGTTTAATTCGGTTTCACCGTGTTTGAATTGATAGGGGGAATCGAATTGCACACATACTTGGCCACCATCTGCAAACTATTGGGCTGGTGTTCTTGCAGTTTGGTCAGAATATGTTTCCCACATAAAGATATGGTGTTGCAAAATTTGGTAGAGACTAGATTATTAGGTTGGTCGTAATTACATTTTAGCTTTTAACATTTGGGTGGCCGCGATTACGTTTCCGTCAAGATAGCGGTGGTATAAAACATGACACTGAGGTGCCATTTGCTAGTGCTACCTCTGTACCAAATTTCGTTCCATTCGGTTTCACCGTGTTCGAATTGATAGGGGGAATCGATTTTCACACAAAGATGGCCGCCATCCGCAAAATACTAGGCTAATGACCTATTAGTTTGGTCAAAGGATGCTCCCTCCATAAAGGTATGTTGTTGCAAAATTTGCTAGAGATCGGATGATTAGGTTAATCGTAATTTGATTTAAGCTTTGAACATTTGTGTGGCCGCCATTGCGTTTCCGTCAAGATGGCGGCGATATAAAACATGACACTGATGTGCCCTTTGCTAGTGCTACCTCTGTACCAAATTTCGTTCCATTCGGTTTCACCGTGTTTGAATTAATAGGGGGAATCGATTTTCACACAAAGATGGCCGCCATCCGCAAACTATTAGGCTAATGACCTATTATATTGGTCAAAGGATGCTCCCTCCATAAAGGTATGTTGTTGCAATGTTTGGTAGAGATCGGATGGTTATGTTAGTCGTAATTTGACTTAAGCTTTGAACATTTGTGTGGCCGCCATTACGTTTCTGTCAAGATGGCGGCGATATAAAACATGACACCGAGGTGCCATTTATTAGTACTACCTCTGTACCAAATTTCGTTTCATTCGGTTGCACCGTGTTCGAATTAATAGGGGGAATCGATTTTCACACAAAGATGGCCGCCATACGCAAACTATTACGCTGATGACCTATTAGTTTGGTCAAAAGATGCTCCTCCCATAAAGGTATGTTGTTGCAAAATTTGGTAGAGATCGAATGATTAGGTTAGTCGTAATTGGATTTAAGCTTTGAACATTTGTGCGGCCGCCATTACGTTTCTGTCAAGATGGCGGCGATATAAAACATGACACTGAGGTGTCCTTTGCTAGTGCTACCTTTGTACCAAATTTCGTTCAATTCGCATTCACCGTGTTCGAATTGATAGGGGGGGGGACAGACATTCAGAATACACACACTCACACACACACACACACACAGATTCACACACACACATACACACAGACAGACACACTTTTTTCGCCCTGTGTTGATCTCATAAGTCTACTTTCATTTTTGCAAAAATCGAAAGTATGCAAAAAATACAAAAAGAATCTCGTGAAAAAGTGAAATTTTCAATATTTTGTTACATTTTGGGGCATATGCGCGACCGGAAGATATCAACTGATTTAAACAAAAATAAAACACAATGTTTAGGTTCTATTTTTAAGACGCTAGAAGCTATTACATTATGAAAACATCTAATTCAAATATTAAAAATATAATCGCAAAAATGAAAGTTTTTCATATTTTTTCAAACTTTAGGGCCTATGCGCGACCGGAAGATGTCAACCGATTTCGATAATTTCTTTTTCTTTTCTTTTATCTATATAATTCGCAACTTTTCCGCGCTATTACAACTTCAAAATAAAAAAAGAGTTTTTTTCGGCCCACCCTACTGTAGAGCCGATAGACAAACGGTGAAGCACATCATTCAGCACTGTCCTCTACGAGCCTGTGGTGGTAACATCTCAGTGAATCTTGCATCAGTGGATTATATTCTGAATTTAGATCTTAAATTATGAGACTATCTGTTCTCTTTTTCTTTAGAATATTTCATTAAGCTGTAATATGATGTAAGTCTGTACCATACGATTAATAATAATAACATCCTAGATTTTTTTTTAACTTCTAGATGTTGTACCTGTGGAGCCGTTTTCACCGTGGCCCACATTTTAACCGAGTGTGTGGATCTTGCTGACTTACGAAGAAACCTTGGTTTGTAGACGACACTCAAACTTATATTAGCCGATGACGCGGTGGCTGCTGATCTCATCTTCCGCTTTATAAGTGAGAGTGGGTTAGGGCCAGCAATCTAAACTTTCCGGTGTACATTGACTCAACGACTTGTTCTTTTTTGAATGACAAATTTTTGTTTTTCCGTAATTTTGTTTATTTTATAATTATTAGTTTTATTTAATTTTTTGTTTTATTAATTTTCGGTCTTTTCAAATTTTGGTGTTCACCTCTAAATTTTGAATTCCATTCCAAATTTGTACATTTTAATCTGTGTTAGTAGAAAAGCCTCCGTTGCTTAGGCGGTAGCACGCCGGCCTCTCACCGCTGGGTCCGTGGTTCAAATCACGGTCACTTCATGTGAGATCTGTGCTGGACAAAACGGAGGCAGGCAGGTTTTTCTCCGGGTACTCCGGTTTTCCCTGTCAACATTTCATTCCAGCAACACTCTCCACTATCATTTCATTGCATCTGTCATGCATTTAATCATTGCCCCAGAGGAGTGCGTCAGGCCTCGGCAGCCGGCACAGTTCATATCCTCGCCGCTAGATGGGGGCTTCATTCATTCCATTCCTGACCCGGTCGGAGACTGGAAGCAGGCTGTGGATTTTCATTCAATCTGTGTTAAGAGGGGCAGATGACTTCGTAGTTCCGCCCCTTATAACAACGATAACTAACTAATAACTAACTCTCTTCTAGATCAGGCAAATAGAGCCCCGATACTCTGAAGATGAAACTCACCGGCCAAAATTCAGATGTTCCCAATGAAACGAAAGCACATCAGAAGCAGTCTCCAGACCGGATGAAACATAACAAGTCGCTATTATCACCGAGTTCCCGCGACTTTTTTCTTAACTCGCTTCATTGCACATTCGAAAGGAAAACTGGTTTGAGGTAGCCATAAAAATAGCTGTGTAATCGGGTTTAATAAGCACTTGGTTTAACGGATCGGTTAAGTGTACATCGTGCTCAAATTACGGGCTTCATAAACTGCACGCAGGACATCCTGAAGCAGCCTTACGTCTCTATACTTACAAGGATTATGAGGCTAATCTCTATGTTCCGGAACCCGTAGTTGTTTTTTGTGCGAACCAAAACATCGAGATGATCTAAGAGTGGTAATTGTACGATGGGATCCCCGCCAGCTGACGTCTCGAGCCCACCAAGGGTGCCGAACAATAGCAACACATACAGCTCGTGGTGGGCCGTTCAGTCCACTTATTCCCGGCTGTCAGCCCAGAGCTCTGGGTTCGATTCGGCTCTGCCAAGGCTGGAACAGGCAACACTCAGCCTCGTGTGGCACAAATGAAGACAATATTTACCACAATACTGCAGACAAAAGACCTATTATAATGATAATAATAGTTTGTGCTCTCCACTTGCGAAATAAAGAAGCAAAGAGGACATTGAACATTAAGTGGCAAGGTGAAACAATCCTTCATAGTTTTACACCAAAATATCTTGGTGTCACCCTCGATCGAACTCTGTCTTTCAAGCAACATTGCTTGAACACCAAACGTAAAGTATCTGCACGAAATAACATACTAAGATGCCTAACAGGAAGGACATGGGGTGCTCACCCCACCACTCTCAGAACTTCAACCCTTGGACTGAGCTTCTTAGCTGCTGAATATGCAGCACCAGTTTGGCTTTCTTCTCCACATTCCAAAGAGGTGGATATAGCTCTGAATGAGACTTCCAGGATTGTATCTGGGTGTCTTAGACCAACACCACTTCAGAAGATCTACCCTCTTATTGGAATTTCTCCACCTCATGTCCAGCAACATCTGAGAAGAAACGGCAAGAAACCGATTCAAGGCATCCACTTTTCGGCCATCAACCAGACCGACAGAGACTTAAGTCCAGAAACAGCTTTTTGAGGGGAGTAACAGCCCTCCAAGGCTCACAAGAAGCTGCCCGTGTGAAGATATGGAAGACAGAGATCACAGACCCAACTATTCCTCTATCAGAAAAAATGGCACCTGGTCACAACTTGCCATATGGAATTTGGAAATCATTGAACAGGCTGAGGACGGGGGTTTCACGCTGCAAGAGCAATCTCAAGAAATGGAACATGCTCGTCAACAATGATGAGTTCTGTGACTGCAGCATGTTACAAGATCCGGAACACCTGCTGATCTGCGCCTTGATGGAGGACATATGTTCAAAAGACGATCGTTTGGCTGCAAATGCTAATGCTATAACTGTTGCTACTTACTGGCAAAATCTAATTTGATTCGGACACGGAAAATAAAATAAATGATAATAATAATATTGCATACAATCGTTGCAGAAAAGTTGACCAGAAGAAATCCAAATCCATCAATGCGAAATTAAGGCACTATAACGCTGTATTCAGGCCCGGAGTCCTCGATGCTGCTGAGACCCTAACCATCAAAGGGGCAAAGATGATACAGAAACTAGAGGTAAAGGAAATAATTATCTTGAGAAAGATCTTAGGCCCAAGGATCATACATGGAGAAAGGGCCAACGATGAGCTATGCCTAAAGCGAGAACATCTAATGCACACGATCACCAAGAGACGCCTCCAATTCTACGGACACCTTGAGAGAATGAACAAGTCAGTGACCAGTGTAATCCACAGAGCCAGCTCCAGCAAAGAAACAACATCACTGTGGTACCAGCAAGTTAAACAATATCTGCCAACCTTTAACATCTCTGAATCCGTTATACAAGACAGACAAGCTTTCCGGACAATGTTAAAAGAAGACCCACAGATTAAATTTAAGAAAGGGCAGAGACCAAAGAGGTCAGAAGCTGCTAAACAACTACAAAGTCGGAGAATGAAGGAGATATGGGCTAGGAAGAAGACTCTTAAGGACGTGAAACCAACCCCAACGCATTAAGCTGAAAACCATTTTGGTTAACCTACGTGGTCCAGAGTTCGCTCATTCGAAGATGATAATTGTTGTTTTAAGGGGCCTAACATCTAGGTTATCGGCCCCAGATGGTTTGGGTGACCGTGAGGATGAAAATGAAATGCAAACTTATAACTAAAACTAACTACTAACTTATATACTAGAAGAAGAAATGGAAAACAAAAGGAGAATAAGGCAAATAAAAGACAGGAGGAAAAGAAATGCCCTCAACCCTAGAAGAAGGCGGATTGAGGGACTTGGAAGGAAAGAGAGCCATGAAAGGCAGATAGGAAAGTGAAAGAGGAGAGGGTCCACCCCACAGGTAAGGGACAAAAGGGTAAAACCGGACGCCAACTCCCGAACTCACCAGCCGTGAGCCCCTGAGGGTGTAGCATGATCTAGGGTGCACCAGAAGTGGTGGGGCTACATACAGTCTGCCTCCTTGAGGGCCTTGAGCAGAAGGCAGGAGATAACATGAAAAGAAAAAAAAGGCTGACCCCTCGCAGAAGGAGGGTATTAGAAAAGATGAAACAAGGGCCAATTAAGGCGGGAAATGAAGAGACTCCCTAGGCCTCGGATACCCTAATACCATCGGGGTCAGAAGAGAACAAGAGTTGACCAAGTGAGGTCGGCAGGAAAGAAGACGGAGAGGAGCCGACACAAGTAAGTGGAGGCAATACCGGACTCAGCTGGGGCCCCGTGGTCGCCAACCCACGTCCCACTAGATGTGAGCCCCTGGGGGGGGGGGGCTCATTCGAAGAAATAAAAGAAGTATATTAACTATCGAAACTAGCATCTCCTTCTTAGAATACGAGTTTAGATTCCAGCTGTGTCCGCCATTATCTGCTTGAATTATGGGACACGTAAGAGTATTGCAAACCCCGCGCAAACGGTACTAAAGCCCGCAAAGTGGAATCAGCGCCAAGCTCAACTTATTGTAGGTATTTGGTATCCACAGGACCTAACCACGGTAGACCAATGCCTTTAGCATGATTTGTGTGGTGTATCTAGCATTTCACATGTTGGCAAAACTGACGTGTGCATCTTGGTAACAGTTGAACTAGGACAAACATGGCTGCCGTCGTTGAATGAGCAAGACTTAAAAGCACATAATTATTTACATAATTTAGTACTTATTGCTAGTGCACTGGTGATAAAGGACAGTAATTTCACTTGGTAATGTCCCCCAGAATGTGAAACAAGGTATGACAATTAGGCTATCTATTATCCAAGAGTTGATGATGATGAATTGTTGTTTTATGGGGCCTAACACCTACGTTATCGCCCCAATGGTTTGAGTGATAGTGAAAGATGAGATGAGAATGAAAACTATTGATACGTGTTGAAATCAAAAACAGCTCTCCCTGTCTATCTAAGCTACTATTTATATCCTCTTTGCTTCATCCATCACTGCTAATTTTGCTTCCTGAGTAGCAGAATGCTCCTGCTTCCTTTATCTTTTCAGGTGCCAATTCGACTTCCATAGTGATTCCTGATTTCTTTCGGCTGCATTCCAATTTTTTTTTTTTTTTTTTTTTTTTTACATGTATTGATTTTCATCATGAATTCTTTCCTCTAGACAGAGTTCGTACCATTTAGTTAGTTAGTTCGTTAGGTATTGTTGTTTAAAGGTCTGAACTACGAGGTCATCTGCCCCTAACATACCATTTAGAAACCCATACAAATCATCTGGTGAATCGGCCAAATCAGCAAATCTCAAATTTGATATAATTTTGCTTTGAATCTTTACTCCTACTATAAATTCTTCTTTAATTTTCTTTTACTAAAGTTCTCAGACTTGGAAAAAACAGGATAACTAGATGGGCGTCTACTTCCACTTTGTTAGCCTACTTTTCACATTTTGCAAAAATGAGGAAAAAGTAGACTTATGAGATCGATCCGGGAAAATGTGTGTCTGTCTGTCTGTCTGTCTGTCTGTCTGGCTGTGTGTGTGTGTCCCCCTATCAACTCCTAAACAGCTGCAGCAATCAAAAACCAATTTAGTATGAGTAAAGATGTGCACCGGAATAGCACACGTCCATATTTGAAAATGATGTCAGTGCTACCAACTGCTTAAAAACGCACTAGAAATTTGAGCTCCATGTTGGATATCTTACAAGGTATGCATGGGAGCTTTCCAAAATTGGCACACATGTAGATAATACTATTTCAGTTTAATTTCCAGGAGGCCAACCATGACAGTGTTGCCAAAATAATTTTAAGCCTTCTGATAGGTCCAATGTTTAAATGCATATAACTTCTACACTATCAATTGGATTTCAACCAAATTTTGTATGTAATATATGTACATAAACAGATATGCCTGAGCGTATTCTTAAGAGCCACCAGGGCTGCCAACTGTTAATAATTGCTCTCTCTATTTTTTTTTATCCAAATACCAATATATCAGAAAGTATGCAAGCCAACAGCTTTAAACTATACACTCGTATATTCTGACATTTTAGATTAATTTGGAGTAAATTATATACGTCAGTTCTACCAACATGATTATAAGCCTGCTGATAGTACCAATTTTTAAATACATGTATCTTCTACACTATCAGTTGGATTTCAACCAAATTTCGTATGTGCTATGTGTACCATAACAGATATGACTGTAAGTATTCTTAAGAGCAATCAGGGCTGCCAACTGTTAATAAATGCTGTCTATATTCTTTTTACCCTAATATCAATATATCAGAAAGTATGCCAGCCAACAGCTCTATACTTTGCACACGTATAGCACCTGACATTCTAGATTAATTTGTAGTAATTAATACAAGGCAGTGCTGCCAACATGATTCTATGCCTGCTGATATGTCCAATTTTAAAATACATGTAACTTCTATACTAACAAATGGATTTCATCCAAAATTGGCACAACAAGATATCATAATAATTCATAATAGTTCATCTTGATAACAAATTTTACATAATTGTTGGTCACACTTTTGTATCTGTTCGTGAGACAAGTCTTTTTTTTCAGCCTCATGTATTTGCTCCACGTGTTCTAACTCTAAAGGCACTTTCATGTCTTGTGCTGTAATCACGTCTTCTTTACGAACAGTGTTCACAAATTCCTGACCTTTAAGCAACACCATGTATCTACAGTTAGGTAATCAACGAGCGTGTTCCACAATAGGGTCATCAGTTATTTGCCAATCCTTTAAAGCAAATCCACAATAAAAACATATTGTTTTATCCCCTTCACCAGTATAAAAAATCCAGCGTCACTTTGCTGTTTGGTAATGTGTTTTAATATTAATGGCCAAACATTTTTATAAGTGTAACAACTTTTAAAATCGTTACATGAAGAAAATGAAACATCCAAGATTTGGTCACACAACTGCAATTATTTCGCAACAGTCTGGTGCTGGTATATTTCGCAGGCACTCCTGCTACCAGCTAATTGGTTTCCAAAACTCTTCAACCTACATTTGTTGCCTGAGAAGGAGGTGACGTTAATACCCTGGAAGAAGATTGAAATTTCTACGCTGTTGTGCACTACTGCGCACTTGCCTAAAATAATAGGTTCCTAGAAACCCCTTTAAGCCCCATTAGTGGATTGAGTTTCTTCCCTTGGATCATTTCGTCGTAGCATTTCTGAGTAAACTCTTAACGATTTAGGTCAAGGGACCACTTGTGGTACCAACATTTCTCAAGGACTCTGTCGTTGTCATGGTGATCTGCACCCCCATGATATGTTGGCACGACCTGTATCTGAGGTCAGGAGAGGGGATTGCTTCCCTCTGACTGAACGCGTTACCAAGAGTGTAAGAGAGACTTCTAAACTGAGACTGGTGCAAGCTTGACGTCTAGAGAAACGACTCCCCCGGGGACTTGTCCCTCGGGGCGGGTTCGGAACGCAGGAAGTATCAAAGTACATTTGTTTTGAGGGTAACTGACATTTTGATTAACTCATTCCGGACTGTTTTTCAATATTGCGAATTTTACATGCCATGTGTCGAATGGCGTTTCTGAACTGTTATTTCTAGATGTATGATTGTTAGTTAATAAGTATATTTTGCTACGTTTTTGGATATGCAGATGCGTTTGCTTTGTATTAGATTCAGGGAGGGAAAAGGGTTTTAATTTTGGTCAGAAAGGCTGCTGAAGACGGTAAGTCAAAGCAGGCTTTCGGACCGCCTTAGTCGTGTTAAACGGTTCTTAAGTTGCTTATGTAACATTGTTTTTTTGAAGTGGCATCGAGTCTAACTTCATGTTGTTATTCCTTTAGTTTTGTCGTCAGGGGAATCATTCTTGTTAAATTCATTTCTAATCATAAATGTTGGTGCGTGTAATCATGCCAAGGGGGCAAGTGTCTGGTTTTGTTTGCACCCTTTATTTTGAGGAATTGTCTGTATTTGGTCTTACATGTCAGGTTAAGTCATTCATTTGTGTTTAATTAGATCATATTTGTCAGTTAGTTAATTAAGTGGTGGAAGGGTCTCTCTCGTAATTGTATTATCTTAATGTTCAATACATGTTAGCTTATTTCGATTTGTCACGTAATTTTTGCATGAAGTTACTAGGAGGATTATTCCTTCTTCCTTCTCCATCTTTTGGCAGGGTCAACTTTATACGGCCTACTGGGTACGTATCAGGCCTTCCTCTCAACAAGCTGGTCTTAACTTTGGCTACATCCCACCTTTTCCCTTATTCTAAATTAGATCAGAGTATTCAAAAATGCTATGAAACTAGGAATATTCTCTCCCTAGGTTTTAGCTGTGAATTCAGCTGACCTAGCGAGTAATTTAATTAGGCCTTTTTCTGTGTGTTATAAATTATTAATTTTTGATATGGTAATTTCATGTTGATTGTAGGGGTGAGGTGGGGTGGTGCTTGTGCAGTGGTAGCAGAGATCGTGGTTGATTTTGTGATCTCGCCGTAGATAATACTCTTCCTATTGACTGATTGCAGTAATTAATTAAAATGAAATTCAGTAACTTAATTAACGTAAATTGGGCCCTCCCACTTACTAATCTTTTTTCTCCACATAGGTAGGCTAGTAATTAGAGCTGAACCTAATATCTGTTGTGATTTGATTTCATGTAAATTAATTTGCTGTGGGTACACCGGAGACCAAATGAGCAATTCTATCGTCAGCTGTCAGACGAGAAGATCACGAGTACTGTAATTGACAGTCAGAGTGCGCTGAACGAAATTCAGGACTGCTGAGGGAGTAATGGCGGAGCTGCGTTGCCAGATTGATGGAACGACCGGCAGAAAGAATTTCGCACATGGTGAGTTTTGATATGCTGTTGTATGTTTAGGGGTGGTTGTAAATTCATTTTGTTTCTTGTGAGTAATAGTCAAGCTCAATTTTACTGCGCCTGTGCTAAAAGTACACCTCGGGAGGTGTTGTTATGACTTAATTGTGTCACGGGTTTGGAAAGAATACAATGGTTGTCTGGTTGGAAGTAGTTTTGGTAAAATTTAAATTATTGACGTTTTAAATTCTCTTGGCAATAGTCTGAAATTGATGAGCTTGTATTTCCAGTAAGAATAACTTAGTGTCTGTTTTGATGTGCGTTGAGTGTACGCTTGTTGAATCACGTAGTGATTTTGAACAATCATGGCCGACGAGGGTGGATATGTTATTATTTCATATAACTGATGTAAGTGAAAATGTGAATTGCGTGGGTGGATTTATCATCAGCATGGTCCTTGGGGGGTAAATCTGTAATTGTTCTTCATAATTGTTAGTAACGTAAGGCTGGAGATGTGAAGTTCTGTGATTCGCTGTGCTTAATACGTGTGACGTAGAATTGGTAGTTGTCAGCTGTTCGTTAGGCCAAACATTTCAAGTTTTGTTGTCATTACTTTAGCTGGGGGTTAAATATTTCGCTGTTGGTAGTTCCGTTAAATTAAATTGGACCGTGTGAGTGTTAAAATTTGGTGTTGTCAACTTATTCTGCATTAAATTAATTCTGGGGAATGGTCGCATTGCTGTCTATATGTGCGCGTTGTAGCTGTGTTTTGAATGATGTTAAGTGTCGAATTGCGTGTGTGCTAATTAAGTATAAATGAATCAGGTGAGTGTTTATGTATGTTTGATTGATATTTAAGTTTGCTTAGTAATTGGGGGGAGAGTAAATTGTCTTGATGTGACATGGGATTTTAAGGTTAGGTTGTCATCTAAATTGGTCAAGTATTTGTGATTGCTTTGATATTCAGTATCTTAGTGTGTGTTTCGTCGAGTGACTTACTAAGTGTGATCGTTCTGGGAGGCATTCACCTTCAGGTCCTCGTCTCATTTAGGGTGTATATAGGTATTCCCCCGATTCATGTCTTGCGTTTTAGGACGTATTTCTACGATGTAAGGCGAACTGTGATTTCAGGGCTACAACTACGGGTTGTTTTATCAGGTCCTCACGTGAGTTGATACTCCGTTGGCGTTATAGTGTCTTGACGATCCGAAAACCAACATACTGGTGTAAATGGGGAATTTAGAATTGTTCAGGGAAGAGAGCCTGTGTGTCTGGTGGAGGTATGAATGTATTTCTGTGGTTGATTGGGTACAAGATGTAAGAGTGTATGTGTGATGCGAATTTTATTGCTGTCCTGACTAGGGATCGAACTGGTTTTCCTTTGATGTCAATTTTTTTTCTTCTGTAGTCCTTCAAATTTTTTTTGATCCTGTTGATTGAATGAATTAGTCATGTGTGAATGAATTGATGTAGGATTGCAATTTGAATTAGGGTGGGAGTAAATTGAGGCCTAATTGCCATTAACGTAAGGTGGATTGTTATTTATATTAGTTGTATTAGTCACTATTTTGAATTGAACCTATTATGTAGGTGTGCTTCGTACCGGGATCTACTGTCAGGTGTCCAGTTAATTTGGGGTGTGAGTACCATTTTGCTTGGCTCCGGCAGGGTGTATATAGTATTTGCCCGAGTCGAGTGACTGAAGGTATGGGACTTCGTTATCTCGGTGACAGGCAATTTTTTTTTGGGTAGTTGAGGCCGCTCAATCAGTGGGGAGTCGGAGTTAATAGACCTCTACGGAGGCCCCCTTGGTAAGAGTCCGCAATACCATTAGTTTATGTTCATGATATCTGTACGACTGCTAATTTGCATAATTGAATGTAACGGGTTATTGTCGTGGGTGGTTAAATTTTATAGTGAGATGTTTGAGAAGGATGTGCGATGGATGATGGATGGATGTTAGGAACTGGAGTCTTGTGTTCGAGTTCCAGTGATGAAGTTGCTAGCTCCGGGAATACTTGTCGATTTTTGGAAGAAAAAAAAATATTTGGTAGTTCGGTTGGTGAAAGTTTATTTTACGGAGATACCCTGCGGTGGCATGCTGAGCTGTCGTATGTCAGCTGCTGTGTTCACTAGTCTGATTTTGAGATTTTTTGAGGTTGCAGTGTTTCGTTTGGGATTACATTGGGTAGGCTGGTTCGTTAGTTATTCATAACTTGCAGTTCTTGCTGTTAGGCGGCTAGGTTATACTATTGTGGTCACATTCTGAATGGTTGTAGGTTCATGAGATTTCATGTAGACTCAGTTAGTTTGGGTGTGTGTTCACTTCACAATCAGCTGTTGTAGGGTTCGTTAAAATTTTGTGTAGCCCCGTCATCTTGGGTGTGTGTGAGTTCGGCTGTCGCCACCAGATGTTCTGATCGATTGTTAGCCTTGGTGCTCGTAACTGTCCTGGGGAGGTTACTGGAGTAGTGTCATCTTTTGTGGTAAATAAATTTAAATTCTCTGAGTAATTGTGTGTTGATAGCTCGGCAGTTTTTTTGGGTATGCGAGGTTCCAATGTGGTTGGTGCGAGCTGGATTTATGGATTTATTTTGAAGACTTTAATTGCTTCGTGCCTTTTGAAATGTAACATCTGTCACTTCTGTGACTTTTAATTCTGAATAAATTAGTTTTGATATTCTGGGAGAGATTTTATTGGCGTGAGTATTTTGTGAGATACAGACACGTGTTGTTAGTCGAGGAAGTTGTACTTCGATGGTAAACATTAATAGTAGGTGACACACGTTGTTAATTAGAGATGTCTGTGGTCTGTGGAAACGCTATTTAGGGAAATTTTTGGGGTTTTGGTTGACTGTGTTGTGTGATTGGAAGGTGAGCCGCGGGCACTAGGGTGTGTGTGACACTTGGTGGCTGTATGGATGACGTTGGTGGGTGCCCTACCTTGTGTCGAATGTGTATTTATGTTTTGGTAACGTGTTGTACTGTCATCTTCTGAGGCGGCGTGCCTTTGTGGGGGAAGATATTAAGTACCCTCTGTGGGGTCGTGTTTGGACCAGAGGGATAGTTCAGGTGTGTCGTGTGTATATCTCTGTGTATTTGTAAAGTGTTGTACTGTCATCTTCTGAGGCGGCGTGCCTTTGGTGGGAAGATGTTAAGTACCCTCCGTTGAGTCATGTGTTGATCTGGAGGGAGAGCTCAGGTACCGAGCTGATTTACGTCTTGATGGCCAGGGTTTGGTGGCACATGAGTAAATGTTCCTCCCGCGTCCGTAAGGGAGAGGACCTGTCATGTGAAGGACAGGGCGATATTTATTTGTGTAGTGCGTGAATGACAGTGCATACTGTTTAAATAATTCGCGTCAGGGTTGTGAACTGCAGTCCTCGTGCTGTTTTCCTGGTTCGCAAGTTGTCCTATGGAATTTAGGGTTATTTATGTTTTGTGTTGTCGCCGGGAACAGTGCCCGTAGGCAGTTATGGCGTGGGAGACGTTTTGTGTTGTCGCTGGGAACAGTGCCCGTAGGCAGTTATGGAGTGGGAGAAATGTCGGGGTGACAGTCCGATGGAATTAAGGGTCTTTTCATTATTTTAGTGTGAATCGTTGTGCGGAGCCAGTCCTCCACCTTGCACGAGTCCTTGGCCTTGGGTTCAGTTCTCAACCCAGGTGCCGGGAGTGTGAATGTGTGTGAATTATGTGGGTGACGTGGCTTTTCCTTATTTTGTTTGTCTTGCTGCTAGTATGCTTGTGTGATGGGATGTTGTGGTCTCTGTTCCTCCTGTCCTTGGAGGCCACTGAGGGCAGTGCGGTTCAGAGGCATGTGAAATTGAGCAAGGCATGTAATTTGTGTTTGTGTGCATATCAAAACGAGCTCTGTGTGATGCTTTCGGTGCGGTAGGTAATTGGTAATGTGTTAACTTGAGCAATACCACGTGCGGTATTATAAGTGTAGTTGTTTTAGTGGAATGCCCCGTGCGGCATATTAATGTAATTGTCATTGCGAGTTTTGAAATAGTTACGTGCAGTCCTGATTTCATGAAGTCGCAGAGAAATGGTCCTTCGATTTGGTTAAAGTAAATTCATTTTGGAAAATTGTTTAAAATTTTTGGTGGGCAAATTTGTAGGTTCCCTTGAGTTGCGTTTTGGGTAAATTTTGGTTTGCTGTATCTTGGGTCAAATTTTGTGGGTACTTGTAAGTTGTTTTGATTGTTCTTGTGGTTAACGTACTGTAGTTCCTTTAAAAGCGTAATGTCAGTCCTTCGTGTGGTCAGTTACCCTGTCGTGTGGTTTTCATGCTTCAGTGAATTTTTAATTATGTCCTGGAACCCCTAACTTTCACAGAACCTTGTTCATGACCTCAAGCACCCGGTGTGTGACTTGAAGAACTCTTTAAGTGAATTTCGATGGCACACCTATGCTTCGTGTGATATTTCTCATCTATCCTCAGATGGCATGACCTTGCTTAAGGCTAGCGTGCTAGTCTGGAGCCACCCGTTCCCGCTAAGGGAACCCAATTTAATTTATACTGCTGTAGTAATGGTGTGTTTCAGCCTGGGAAATTTTTCACGTGGGACGTGTACTCCCAACCTGGGGTCCAGGTTGGCAGTACCATACCAAGTTCGATGGCATCCTTCTACCTGAGGAGTTGTACTTCAAGATCTGCTGGCGGAGTTCGGAGGTGACTGTTCAACTGCCAGATCCTCAGCGACTCCACCACCATCCCTGCTGTTTTCTCCCCATCGTCTTCTTTGGGAGGGTGAGGAAGTAACGACTTTTAAAATCGTTACATGAAGAAAATGAAACATCCAAGAATTGGTCACACAACTGCAATTATTTCGTAACAGTCTGGAGCTGGTATATTTCGCAGGCACTCCTGCTACCAGCTAATTGGTTTCCAAAACTCTTTAACCTACATTTGTTGCCTGAGAAGGAGGTGACGTTAATACCCTGGAAGAAGATTGACATCTCTACGCTGTTGTGCACTACTGCGCACTTGCCTAAAATAATAGGTTCCTAGAAACCCCTTTAAGCCCCATTAGTGGATTGAGTTTCTTCCCTTGGAACATTTCGTCGTAGCATTTCTGAGTAAACTATTAACGATTTAGGTCATGGGACCACTTGTGGTACCAACATTTCTCAGGGACTCTGTTGTTGTCATGGTGATCTGCATCCCCATGATATGTTGGCACGACCTGTATCTGAGTCAGGAGAGGGGGTTGCTTCCCTCTGACTGAACGCGTTACCAAGAGTGTAAGAGAGACTTCTAAACTGAGACTGGTGCAAGCTTGACGTCTAGAGAAACGACTCCCCCTGGGACTTGTCCCTCGGGGCGGGTTCGGAACGCAGGAAGTATCAAAGTACATTTGTTTTGAGGGTAACTGACATTTTGATTAACTCATTCCGGACTGTTTTTCAATATTGCGAATTTTACATGCCATGTGTCGAATGGCGTTTCTGAACTGTTATTTCTAGATTTATGATTGTTAGTTAATAAGTATAGTTTGCTAAGTTTTTAGGTAGGTTTCATTAGAAAGCTAACTAATGCAAAGGGTCCCATGTTTCGACTTCAGGAAAATTTCGACATATCTTCGCGTTTCACATCCCCCAGACCCCAAAACCACCGTCAGTTCAAAAGTTATATATATATATATATATATATGTATAACAGTTCCTTGTGGACACGATAACTGCCGTAATTTTGCACCAATCACTTTGAATTTTTTACATAATATGTATCCCCTTAAAATCTTGGCCGAGTTCGTTAATGGGCAAAATCGGTCGAAGGGGGTGAAAATGGGAGGCTTTTTTTTTTCGAAAAAGTGAAATATCGCTATAACTCTCTTAATATCTGAAATATTGAATCCATTCAAAGTTCATACTATGTGTCGGACAAGGCCCTAAAATTTATGTTTGAAAAGTTTTTTGATAGCACCAACCATTGACCAAAGGGGTGGGAAAAAGTGGGGTTTTCGGGAAACATTAATCATATCTCTGTTAATAGGCACAATATCAAAACCGCACAAAATGGACAATATTCCTCCAATAATTACCTAAAACTTTTGTCTGAAAGAATTTTTGATATGACCCACCATTACGCCACGGGGTGAACAAAATAATTTAAATTATAAGAAAATGCCAAGTGCCAAGAAAGGTTGCCATGACAACATTACTTTTAATTGATAAGGGATGAGCCATCAGCAGTTGCTATGACAACGCCACTGCACGAGATAACATTCAGTTTTCCATCTGTCTGTGGGAAGCGACTTCGGTATCGGAACTGGTAGCATGCTGAACTTCTATGCCCAAGGTCGCGGGTTCAAACCCAGCTGAAGTCGTCGGATTTACTAAGAGCGCTAAAAAACCTGAGTTTACTTTCCTTCGGAGGGGAAGTTCCAACGTTCGTTGCGAGTTGCTGATTGAGGTGGCATCTATTAGCCAAGTTCACAGCTAGGTGTCGTTGACGGTAGTATTTTAGGTAGATTTCATTAGAAAGCTAACTATTGCAATGGGTACCATGTTTCAATATCCGGAAAATTTCGACATAGCTTCGCGTTTCACATCCCCCAGACCCCAAAACCACCGTCAGTTCAAAAGTTTATATATAATTTATATAATATATATATATATATATATATATATATATATGTATATCAGTTTCTTGTGGACACGATAACTGCCGTAATTTTTCACCAATCACTTTGAATTTTTTACCGAATATGTATACCCATAAAATCTCGGACGAGTTCGTTACTGGGCTAAATCGGTCGAAGGGGATGAAAATGGGGGACTTTTTTTTTCGAAAAAATGAAATATTGCTATAACTCTCTTAATATGTGAAATATCGAATCCGTTCCAAGTTCATACTTTGTGTCGGATAAAGCTCAAAAATTTATGTTTGAAACGTTTTTTGATAGCACCAACCATTGACCAAAGTGGTGGGAAAAAGTTTTTTTTTTCGGGAAACATTAATCATATCTCTGTTAATAGGCACAATATCAAAACCGTACAAAATGGACAATATTCCCCTAATAATTACCTAAAACGTTTGTTTGAAAGAATTTTTGATATGAGCCACCATTACGCCAAGGGATGAGAAAAATGATTTCGGAATTATAAGAAAATGCCAAGAGCTATCAGTGCTTGCCATGGCAACTCTACTAAATTGATGAGGGATGAGCCATCAGACGTTGCCATGACAACGCACTTGCGCGAGATCAGATTCAGATTTCCATCTGACTAAGTGTGAAGCGGCTTCGGTGACGTAACTGGTAGCATGCTGAACTTCTATGCCCAAGGTCGCGGGTTCAAAGACGGCCAAAGTCGTCGGATTTTCTAAGAGCGCTAAAATCCCTCAGTAAGCTTTCCTTTGGAGGGGAAGTTCCAACGTTCTTTGCGAGTTGCTGATTGAGGTGGCATCTAGTAGCCAAGTTCACAGCTAGGTGGCGTTGACGGTAGTATCTGGTAGCAACATTAGGAACTACTGCTTGAAATTGAGCGTCTGCATTCCTTACCTGAATTACAGACTAATACAGCCATCACAATTCACACCGTTTATCAGACAGATTCTACACTCACCCAAAGTACACGGGGTTACATGACCGCGTTGTCGCAGCCCCTAAACTGAGGAACCAACTAACATCTCTGCGGGAGATATAATTTTGCGTGAAGAAATAACAGTCCGTTACATAGTTACACACCAGTGTCGAAACCTTGCATAAGGACAGTGTGACCACAAGTATAAAAATGGACTCCAAATGACAAGAAGGTTACCGTCATCATAAGACAATAGAATGTTAAAAATATGCATAAAATGACGAAAAACAAAGTTAATTAATCTCCAATTATAAAATACCTTCACGCGATAAATGAGGTCTGATCCTTCTACGAAAACCTGCATATTCTGCCTATTTGTCTGGTGAAATCTACCTCCGCCTTCCGGCCTGCCGAGAGGACTTTTTGGATATGCAGATGCGTTTGCTTTGTATTATATTCAGGGAGGGAAAAGGGTTTTAATTTTGGTCAGAAAGGCTGCTGAAGACGGTAAGTCAAAGCAGGCTTTCGGACCGCCTTAGTCGTGTTAAATGGCTCTTAAGTTGCTTATGTAACATTGTTTTTTTGAAGTGGCATCGAGTCTAACTTCATGTTGTTATTCCTTTAGTTTTGTCGTCAGGGGAATCATTCTTGTTAAATTCATTTCTAATCATAAATATAGGTGTGTGTAATCTTGCCAAGGGGGCAAGTGTCTGGTTTTGTTTGCACCCTTTATTTTGAGGAATAGTCTGTATTTGGTCTTACATGTCAGGTTAAGTCATACATTTGTGTATAATTAGATCATAATTGTCAGTTAGTTAATTAAGTGGTGGAAGGGTCTCTCTCGTAATTTTATTATCTTAATGTTCAATACATGTTAGCTTATTTCGATTTGTCACGTTATTTATTGCATGAAGTTACTAGGAGGATTATTCCTTCTTCCTTCTCCATCTTTTGGCAGGGTCAACTTTATACGGCCTACTGGGTACGTATCAGGCCTTCCTCTCAACAAGCTGGTCTTGACTTTGGCTACATCCCACCTTTTCCCTTATTCTAAATTAGATCAGAGTATTCCAAAATGCTATGAAACTAGTAATATTCTCTCCCTAGGTTTTAGCTGTGAATTCAGCTGACCTAGCGAGTAATTTAATTAGGCCTTTTTCTGTGTGTTACAGATTATTAATTTTTGATATGGTAATTTCATGTTGATTGTAGGGGTGAGGTGGGGTGGTGCTTGTGCAATAAGATTCTGAACGTTTTTCAACAGAGCTGTACTCTGGGTGTGCTAGTGCTTTAGTCTTGCAAACTCCCAATTTTTCAAAAGCACACGCCAATTCAACACTGTCTATGGCATATGGACCACATATATCGACACTACCGTTGTTGAGTGGTAATACATCATTATTATTATTAATTTGTGATTCAGCAACATACGTAGTGGCCAATGACCTTGTGGTTCGGTAAAATGGATACACTGGTAGGTTACCCACTTGTTTTCCAAGCATGTAAGGACAACAAGGAGACCATCGCAAATGGTCTCTAAAGGGACCATCCCCTTCTTCCCAGTGTGAAAGTTCAATACGACAAAACACACAGCGCACCACATCTTCTCGGTTCAAGTAAAAAAAAAAACGGCGTTTGCAAGTTTATGTGTCGACAAAAAGCCTACAGGCCAGGATTCAAATGTTAACCAACGATCATATTCTGAATTTAAATTTAACCCACGTGGTAAACCAACTTGCTCACTTGTTGTATTTGGTACTAACGCCATTTGTTATAATAAAACTTTTTTATTGCAAGTTATTAACGTTGCACAAGAGCACGGAGTACTTTAAAGCTTAATGTATGCTTGTTCATGTCTGTTCACTACGTTAATGGCGCATGACCACACCTTAAAAAAAAAATAACCCATCACTCAATCAATCAATCAATCAATACTTGTAATTAAACTTTAACGTTAATTGACATTAATATATCAAAACACCATTAAAAATAAACTGTATGTTGGCACTAACAGTAACCCATGCTCTTATTTTCTTTTTATAAAGCTTTAGTCATTTACATCCCCCTTTAACCAATATATAAACAAAAATGAATGTCATGTGAGTTTGTTCAGATTATCTTGTTCAAACCTGTGGATATTTGTTGAGTGAATAGGGAACTAACCATACATAATTTTTGTTTATTTTTTTGTTTTATAGAAAATCCAATATGGCCTTATATTTTTCCCAGTCAACAGCCAATATAGTCTTGTACCGTTTGTCAATACATGGCCATTATTCACGAAAGCAATCATTGTACCAGTCATGTACAGGTAATGAATTTTTTTTGTCTATGATTTTTCATTAGTGGTAAAATGGAATAGCATTTTTAAGTTAGACTTACCTGAGTTTTCAATAGTTCACTGCCTGGAAACAATGGTTGCACTCTACTGCGTCTTGGGTTTTTAGCAACTGCTACAGTGGTAAGGCTTTTCTTTCCAAGTTTCTAAAAAGAAATAAAATAAACCGCTATAAATACCTAAATTCTGGTTAATACATTCATTTCATAAAATGAAATAATATCAAACAAAAAATGAAACAAGTTAGTTTTAAAAAATAATCTCACCTTCACTTGCAGTGGCTTGTTACTGTTTCCTTCTAGTGGGCCCAAAAGTAAACTGGTTTCTTGTATCGCAGACACGTAAGGTATACCGGTTATCTGCAAACAAATAAATTAAAAAATCAATAATTACCTAATCAATAACTACAAATTTAAGGTTCATTAGAATGACATTATTAAAATAATCATTCATAGGTACTTACCAAAAAAATAAAAGGATTTTTCTTCCAAAGTTCAGTTCAGAGCTCTACTGTATACGTCCGTGTGCTAAAATGGCAAGTGCATGACTAACGCAATCGTTATCAGTTAGCCTAGCAACAGAGAGAGTTGCATTTTCTCAGCGTTTTGGCCTTGAAATGTTGTTTCTTTCGCACGTGTTCCCACGCCTCTTCACATTCCTCAATCTGAATAAGATTCGTGTACCTTATACTAGTTTCATGTTTTTTAATAAGGAACCAAAATGGCTGCTTCTTATACATCGGTAGTCCTACTGCCTCAGAACCAAAATGGCGTCTCTGCTTAAACAGCACACTTGCTAGCCACCTCGAGGCAAGTAAGCTGATATCACACTTCCTGCTGACGTAGACATTTTTTGTCTTATCAGCAGTCTCTCTCTCTCTCTCTCTCACGAGTCCTCTGGCTAGGTACAATATTCAGTCCCCAGTGAGCAGGACTGTGTGTGTTAGCATTGAAAACACGTGTGTCTTATTATTATTATTATTATTATTATTATTAAACATTTTACTGTAATAATAATAATTACTAGCAAGCGGCCATGCTCAATACATGATCATGTTAACCACATACTTTCACCCTAAAACACACATGACTTGACCCAGTTCAATATTTAGTTCATAACATTTCAGGCCAATGACCTTACCGTTTTGGCTCTTTGCACACATGCACATGACTTGGTCGAGCAAATGTTATAGGTTTCCATATTCTAAAACCATTTACTGTGCCAGACAGCAGTCTCGCTTATTACCGTTTACTAGCATGTTAAAGATCCTCTTCAGGGGTAAAAAAATTCCTAGCACACTTAACACATTTCAAATATTCACCTCTATCCGTCATAGGAAATATCACAAAACCAACCGTCATAAGCTGCCCCGCCATCCCACCAAAATAGCAATTCATTCTTCCGGGCACGGTCACCGAGATCGCCAACGTCTAAGAATCACTTGGTCATATCCTACAACCGTCTATTGCATTAGGGATCGATCTCGCTCATCACCGTTAACTAAAACGTTAAAGATCCCCTTTAGAGGTAAAAACCTTAGAATGCTTGTCATATTTCAAAATAGTCGCCTTCATTCATTCGTCATAGGAAAAAATATCGAAAAGCAACCCCTTGTTTTGCCATACATCGCCCCCGTCGAAATAGTCATTTCCAGTATTCACCATGCTCAGTCATAGCCTCGTAGTATCACACGTCAAGCGCTACCGGCTCTCTGTCTACAAGCATGCTTTTGTTAAAAAAATAAAAAAAATAAAAATATGCCTAGTTTTTTGTCCTTGAGACTTGACATTTATTTTCTTGATAGAGGGGATAGGGATCTTTCATTTATGTCAAACAAAATATTTTGTCAACGTGTTAGTTCCCAAAATATAAATGTTACGTGCAAAGCCCGTCCCAACGGTATTAATATGCATCTCCTCTACATATATGTATTCCCTACCATTTGAAGCGCCCGCCTGGATGGCTTGGTTTGGCTAATGAACTCGAGATGGCAGCGTCTATCGGCTCCACTAGCCGGGGATTATGTCTTTTGCCGCTAGAGTGAGTCATTGGTGTCTTCTGACCTCGTCTCATCAAGACATATTTTAAAAAATATAGTATTCTACGTCATTAAACAAAAGACTATATATATGCATCATCCCGCCAAAATAACTATATAATACGCACATTGTTAAATTGTGTGTCACTCTGTGATTGGACAATTTCGATTAACATTAATGCACTGCGGCCTATAACTTATGGTCTCCGCCGTGTTGGTAGTGGACTTCTGAAGATAGCAAGAACCTAGCTGGTCGTGAAAAGGTGTCTCCGTTTGTGCCGGGGGCTTGCCCCCTGGCCTCCGTGAAATGTGGATCTATTCGATCTAAAGGAAATAATCTGTGCACTGAAGGATATAAATTCGAGATTTCATCCTGAAGAGGAGATGTGGGATAATTATCGTAACTTGCTGCAAGGAAAAGTTGCTTTTATACAAAACGGCGCGTGTGCTGGGGTAGCCATGTTGAGGCAAATCTGGTGCCTTTTAAAATTATTTAATGTGTGTTAATGATTTTGTTATTATTGTGTCTCCTCAAAAGAAGGATTTAAGGTACGATTTATAAAATACTAGCAGTAGTACCCGGCTTCGCCCGGTGGAATGATGATAATGTTTTAAGGTCTCCTTAGAAATATAATGGACTTAAAATCTAAGTCATTTGCCCCCAAAGACAATGAGGGAGTAATATCTAGGTCATTTGCCCTTTTGATAAGGATGATAATAAAAACTACTGTTGAATTGACACGTCAAACTTACAAACTACCGTAATAGAAATACATATTTCAAAATTCACAGGCGAGGAAGACCTATTGTGTGTGGTGATTAATGGTGTATTGGGCGTAACATCTACTGTAGGTCATTTGCTCTTATGATGAGGATGATAAGGGAAACTACTACCGGTATTGAATTGACACTTCAACGTATAATGTACACAATGTACTGTAATAAAAATAACTATATGGCGGCTTCGGTGGCGTATTTGGTAGCATGCTGAGCTTCTATGCCCAAGATAGTGGGTTCAAACCCGGCCGAAGCCGTCGGATATTTTAAGAGCGTTAAAAATCCGTCAGTATGCCTTTCTTCGGAGGGGAAGTAAAGCCGGCGGTCCCATGTCAGAATTATGGCATGTTAAAGAACCTTCCACTAATTACACCTGTGTGAAGCTAAATTGGATAGGTAAACAACGCGCATAGATGTCTACGTCCGTTGCCAAGAGCCGACTGCAGTGGCGTCTAGTAGCTAAGTTCCGAACTTGGCCTAGTAGTCGTTGACGGTGGCGCTTGGCGGCAAAAGTACGAACTATTTGAAGAATTCTAAGTTGCAGTTTGTACTTAAATTAAAAAACAGATAACACACACTAATACAGTCATCACAATTAACACCGGTTATCAGACAGATTCTACACACACCCAAAGTACACGGGGCTACATGACCGCGTTGTCGCAGCCCCTAAACTTAAGAACCAACCAACCAAAAATAAATATTTTAAAAATCACAGTCGAGAAAGACTTTATGCGGCGGAGATTATTGGTATGATGCGCGTAACATCTAGGTCATTTGCACTTATGATGATAATAATAAGGTAATGAAAAAATGACTACTAAACGAACATGGTGTTATTTTAAAACTGATATAGGTAATTCAGGTGTCTAGCTTCAATGTCTCCCAAAGTCTCAACCTTATTTTCTGGCTTAGGCCTGTACTGGATGCGTCGAGTGAAAGAGCGTACTGCTCAGCAAAGACAAAGAATATAGGTCCAAGCTGCACGAACCTGAGATGATCGCAGATGATGACGAAATATGATGACACACGTTCGGGGTTCCCCGTCCTATACAGATTGACCGGGAATCACTCACTGTTTCGCAACGGCCCTGTGCTGGCATCAGCATAGACAGCAGGAGATAACACGGCGGGCTAGTACACTCAAGTCACCTCGCGATGAATCAGCAAGCTATTCTCACAACTGACCCCCCCCCCAGGGTCTCACAACTTGTGGGACGTGGGTTGGCGACCACGGAACCCCAGCTGAGTCTGGCATCGCTTCTACTTCCTGGTGCCGGGCTCATTTCAGTTCTCTTTCCTCTCAACTCTTGTTCTCTTCCGACCCAGACTGTATTAGGGTATCCGAGGGCTAAGGAGTCTTTCAATATCCCGCCTTAATTGGCTTTGTCTCATCTTTCCTGATACCCTCATTCTTCGAGGGGTCTGCCTTCTTTTCCTTTTCATAATATCTCCTGTCTTCTGCTCAAGGCCCTCAAAGAGGCAGGGTGTGTGTAGACCCACCACTTCTGGTACACCCTCAAGGGCTCATGACTGGTGAGTTAGGAAGCTGGCAACCCCGAGGAATTCCTGAGCTACATGCAGGGAATGGAGTGGTAGGCCTATGTCAGAAATTTCAAGTGGACAGTGTTACGCATCGGGTTCCAAAGGGTAAGTAAGTATACACACTTTGTTTTCGATCGGTGAACGATGTAGATTTGTACCAAAGGGCCTTAATGCGGGAAATGGAGTTGTCTATCCGAAATTTCGAGTGAACAGTGTTACTCGTCGAGTTCCAAACGGTAATTATGTAAAATCTGGTTGAGATCGGTGAA
Source organism: Meconema thalassinum (assembly GCA_946902985.2). Lineage (NCBI taxonomy): Eukaryota > Metazoa > Arthropoda > Insecta > Orthoptera > Tettigoniidae > Meconema > Meconema thalassinum. The sequence continues at coordinate 16,490,659 of OY714911.1, read as the reverse complement.
ACTGTGTAGTTTTGTGCCAAGGGCCAAAATGCAGGGAATGGAGTGGCCTGTCCAAATTTAAAAGTGGACAGTGTTACTCATCATCATCATCATCTTGTACAGTTTCCAGCCCCAGGCTGGGTCTGTTTGGAACATCGGGTTACTCATCGGGTTCCAAAGGGTAAGTATACACATTTTGTTTTCGATCGGTGAACGATGTAGATTTGTGCCAAAGGGCCTAAATGCGTGAAATGGAGTGGTCTGTCCGAAATTTCGAGTGGACAGTGTTACTCGTCGAGTTCCAAAGGGTAATTATGTAAAATCTGGTTGAGATCGGTGAAACGGTGTAGTTTTCTGCCAAAGGGCCAAAAAGCAGGGAATAGTGTGGTCTGTCCGAAATTTAAAGTGAACAGTGTTACTTGTCGGGTTCTACGGGTAAGTATATAAAATTGGGGTCAGATCGGTGAAACGGTGTAGATTTGTGCCAAACAGCCTAAATGCAAGGGATGGAGTGGCCTCGCCGCAATTTCAAGCAGACAGTGTTAGTCGCAGTGTTCCAAAGGGTAAATATACAAATTTTGGTTGAGATCGGTGAAACGGTGTAGATTTGGGACAAAGGGTCTAAATGCAGGGAATGGAGTGGTCTGTCCGCAATTTCAAGCAGACAGTGTTACTCGCTGGGTACCAAAGGGTAAGTTTCCGAATATTGGTTCTTATCGGTGAAACGGTGTAGATTTGTGCCAAAGTGCCTAAATGCAGGGAATGGGGTGGTCTGTCCGAAATTTTAAGTGGACAGTGTTACTCGCAGGGTTCCAAAGGGTAAGTATACAAAGTTTGGTTCACATCGGTGAAACGGTGTAGATTTGTGCCAAAGGGCCTAAATGCAGGGGATGGAGTAGCCTCTCCGCAATTTCAAGTAGACTGTGTTAGTCGCAGTGTTCCAAAGGGTAAATATACAAATTTTGGTTAAGATCGGTGGAACGGTGTAGATTTGGGCCAAAGGGCCTAAATGCAGGGAATGGAGTGGTCTGTCCGCAATTTCAAGCAGACAGTGTTACTCGCAGGGTTCCAAAGGGTAAGTAAACACATTTTGGTTCAGATCGGTGAAACGGTGTAGATTTGTGAAAAAAGGGCCTAAATGCAGGGAATGGCGTGGTCTGTCCGAAATTTCAAGCAGACAGTGTTACTCGCAGGGCACCAAAGGGTAAGAATACGAATTTTGGTTCTGATCGGTGAAACGGTGTAGATTTGGACCAAAGGGCCTAAATGCAGGGAATCGGGTGGTCTGTCCGAAATTTCAAGTGGACAGTGTTACTCGCAGGGTTCCAAAGGTTAAATATACAACTTTTGGTTCAGATCGGTGAAACGGTGTAGATTTGTGCAAAAGGGCCTAAATGCAGGGCATGGGGTGGTCTGTCCGAAATTTAATGTTGACAGGGTTACCCGCAGGGTTCCAAAGGGTAAGTATACAAATTTTGGTTCAGATCGGTGAAACGGTGTAGATTTGTATACATAACAGACAGACAGACAGACAGACAGACAAACATTGTGCTTTATATATATAGATTTATATTTATATATATATTGTTATGGGAGCTCCGATATTGGCCTGATATTGATGTTTTAATACTGTATTTAATTTCATGTTCTAGGCCTAATTTTCTTTTTTTAAATATTACCTGATATGAAAATTTTTGTTTTTTTCAGCGCCTTCTGGTGACACGTTTCTAGTTTATCGTACACTGTAATTTATTATTTATTTTGTTTATTTTCCTTATGGGTAGTCTCTTTGTGTTTAGTTGGTTCTTTTCTTTTCGTAATCTTAGGGATTGGCCTATTGTTTATTTGCTTTACGATCCGTAGCATCCTAAATTGCCTCATTTTAATCGTGTTAAGGTGTAATTATTTCCTCCGTTTCTTTCCTCTCTGGTGACGTTTAATTATAAAAAGTAATTGTTTGCCGTAATTCGGCTAGATATGCAGTAATCTGTTTCGTGGCCATGTTTGTTTTTTTTTGTTTTGCCAGACTGCATTGTGGTCAGGTGAGTGTAATTCTCTTGGCGACGAGCGGGACACTCAAACGTGTTGCGGTGGGAGATTAGAATGTTTTTTGTTAATCTTGTTGATTTTCCTTTGTGGTTTTTTGTGAGTGTTCCTGAGTTTACCGCCGTCATGAAAGTTTAGGATTTGTAAATTGGTCCTATTTTTTTTTAACTTTTGGTTTCCTCGTGGCTTTGCTGCCTGCATGTCGAGTCAGTTTTGCGTACCTTAGTGGTTTATCAAGCCCTTTCTTATTTGGTGATCCCTGTCTGCTGGCTTTCTTTCTTTTGGGCTTTATTATATATATTTTTAAAATTAAATGTTTTCGTTTTTGGTCAGCAAGCTAGCATGTAAATCCTTCTCTTGTTTCCATAGGTAATTGACTTGTTTTGGCCTTAAGCCAATGTGCATCACCAGAGAGGTTTTTTTTTTGTGGCAATAAGACTTTTTTTCTTATGTTGTGTTTGCTGGAGGATCTTATTAAATTATATTTCTTGCCCCTTTCTCGTGATTATTTTTTTTTAAATATTAAGCAACTGTTGTGGCATTATTTCGTCGGTGGCAGTTCTGTGGGTTATCGGAGTGTGTCTGTAGACGAGCCTGTGCGCTTTCCTCTTCTCCTCCTTCCTTCGCCTTTAGGTGTTCTTCTGTTGGGACATGTCAACTGGCGGTGATTTTGCAGTTAGATATGCGGACCTCTGAGATAAGGTAAGTAGGCCCATTCACCCCCAGCCAAACCGGTGTCATTTTGGTAGCAGACCGAGCTCGTGTATCGCTTCTGCAGCGATCCCCTCCCCCGTACCCGCATGCTCGTTTATGGACCCTTCTAGTGCTGATAGGACGGTTGCTGATGAGATGTGTCATGTCAGTGCATTTAATGTTATTTTATGTTAATCCTTGTCGTTTGTTTGGTTTCATGTTTGCCTCTAAAAATCCATGTGGTGATATGTGAAGTGACCTGTTCCAAGCGAGGTTTCTGTGCTGAATTACATCCAATTTATGATGCAACTTTCCCAATGAAGAAGAAGCCTGGTAAGTGACTGGCATGTATTCTTGGCATGGGAAATGTGTTTTTTTTTTTTGATATTCTGATAGCCTACATGCTGCGAGTGAAGGCATCGAGGAGCCCTGTCTGAAGCTGTTCGCCCTGTGATTTGTAGCAGTTTGTTGTAATTTAGCTTCCTGTTCTGGAGCCAAGCAAGCGATGACGTCTGCAGTTCTGGGCAGCATTGAGCATGATTTATTATAGTATTGTGGCAGTGTTCGAGTGTCAACCTAATCTATGGTGTTGTTAATTGGTAGTTTATGGTATTGTTGTGAAATTGTAAACTGTCCTCGTAATTCCTAAAATTTGTTTCTTTCTGTATTGTCTGCCTGCATTCTGTGGTTTTCAAAATGGCCGACAATAATAATGCCTTTGATCTGACTGACTTAAGAGATAACCTTGAGAATTTGGAGCATTCTTCTGGGGTTGAACGTGAGTCTGATCTGTTTACTAGGTCTGAGGTTTTGCGATCGGTTACTGGTAGTGGTTTGCCTGCCCCTCTATTGCCTGGTTCTGGCTCGTCCAGACCAGTTACCCCTGGATACGGTCATTCTTCTCATGTTAGGTCACCTAATGACTTCCTGGGTCCGGCCGACCCATTGCATCCCAGTTTTTTCTCTGGCAATGTAAATGTTTTGTCTCCTGTAGAGGGTGTGCGAGGAAGCTACCCTGGTAATTATGTCTCTTTACCGAATGCTACGTACACGCCTACCGTTAATTATGGGTCGATTCCTCAACCTATTTCTAGTTTTATAACTAAGTTGAAGAATTTCAACCTAGATGACTTTACCCAGGTGGTCTTATTTTTAAAGTAAGTGGTCGAATTGGGTAACCATGCCTCGATTTTTGGAATGTCGGAAAATCAGATTTTCCAACTGTTGTATCCTGTTGCATCCGGTGTGCTGCGCGACAAGCTGATTGAAGCTATCCACCTCCGCATGTCCTCAGCCATGTTCATTAGGGAAGTGTTGTGGGTTTTTGTCCCTGCGAGTGTCCTTAGTACTCTCGAGCAAAAGTTCTTATATCGTGTCCAAAGGTTGGACGAGTCACTTAGCGACTATGTCAGTGACATTAAGGTATATGACCAGGTGTTTGCATCCCCTTTAACTGAACGACAATTGGTGTCGTCTATTGTAAATGGGTTTTCGCCTCAATATAGGTCATACATGACTATGTATACCAGGCCTTCGTCATTTGTCGAACTAAAACAAGTGGTTATAGAGGCTATGGCTGTGAAACATGCAGATTCCCTTCGTGTAGCTAATGTTCCCCCTCCTTCCTTGATGTCTCGTCCCCCTCCTAAGGTTGTTTCATCCTAGACCCAATGTTAAGTGCCACACGTGCGGTGGCGTGGGACATGTTAAGAAGGTGTGTCCGAATAACCAAGTTGTGTATCGTCAATGACGGGTTATTTTGGAGACCAATTCGGGTGTTACTTCTATGGATATTTCTGTGCATGAGAATTTGGGAAAACCGTGTGAAGTTTCTGGTCGCCCTACTAATGAAAATCTTGATAACCCTTTGAAAACTAAATCATCACGTGCTAATTCTGCTTATGTCTCTGACCTACCTAACCTGTCGGTGAGCAATGTCGTGGCAAGTCAGCCTAATTCTAAACATAATGTGAAACCTGTGGTGCGGGTGACCTCGTCATCTAATTGTAATCGTTTTAGAGTGAATAATGATTTTGGAATTTCTCCTGTGGCTAAGGGAATATCCCCGTTTATTAAAATTTGTGTTAATGACGAGCCCGTTTCTGCATTGCTTGATTCTGGTAGTGTTGCCTCCTTTATAAGCGAGGTCTGGTTTTTATCTATGGAGAGTGTTTGCAATCTACCTGAGTTAGAGCCTAACAATGAATCTTTTATTTCGGCAAATTGTTCAAACTTAAATTTTTTGGGTAGTATGACAGTCAAAATCCATATTCTAATTTTTTCTTGGAAGTTTAAATTTTTTGTTGCCAGAAATCTTTCTTGTTCTGTGGTCATTGGAGCTAATTTCATGTCCCACGTTGGTATGCTTCTTGATTTTGGTGCTCGCAACTTATGGTTTAAGTTTAATCCGCAAATTAAATTATCGTTTAACCCGGTTTTATCTTCTCCTGCTGTCAATTCAGTTAGTGAACCTGTGGCTATTGAGGATCATGATCTGGAAAACTTAACGAGTCCTCAAAAGGATGCCATAATGGGGTTATGTCAGGAGTATAGTGATGTATTTACTGACAAGTTGGGTGTAACCCATTTTATGGAATACAAGATTGAGCTAACCGATTCTGTGCCGGTGCGTTCCAGCCCGTATCGCCTTGCCCCGCCCAAGATGGCCGAACTTCAGAAGATTATCGACAAGATGTTGGAAGAAGGTGTAATCCAACCTTCTATCTCTGCCTACACATCCCCTGTTTTCCTTGTGCCAAAACCTATCGGTGGTTTTCGGCCGGTGGTCGACTATAGGGCTCTTAATCAAAATGTTGTTTTACAATCCATCCCTTTGCCGGATCTTCACACATGCTTTAGTTGGTTTCGCAACGCGAAGATGTTCACGATCCTCGATTTAAATTCTTCTTACTTCCAAATTCCCTTCTCTCCGGAATCCAGGCATGTTACTGCTTTTTCCACTGACTGGAACTTGTTTGAGTATGCCCGTGTCCCGTTTGGCCTATCCACCGGAGCCGCTGTGTTGAGCAGATTTCTGGACAAGGTGTTTTCGGAAATTAAATTCAAATTTGTGTACCACTATCTTGATGATGTGGTGATCTATTCTGAGTCCTTCGAGGAACACGTTGATCATCTGAAGGTTGTACTTGATCGGTTGCGTGACGCTGGCCTTACCGTCAAATTGTGCAAGGTTTCCTTTGCCTAGCCCAAAATTTCCTTCTTGGGACATATTGTTTCCGAATCTGGTATCTCCGTGGATCAGTCTCGTACTCAGGCCATCAGAGATGTTAAACCACCCAAGAACGCCAAGGGTATTGCTCGTTATAATGGAATGGTGACCTTCTTTCGTAAGTTCATCAGTAACTTTGCCGACCGTGCTGCTCCTCTAAATCACTTACGCAAAAAGGCTGTGAAGTTTGAGTGGGGTCCCTCTCAGCAGGCATCCTTCGAAGATCTAAAGCTTGTGCTCTCTAACGCCCCTGTATTAGCCATTCCGGATTTTGGGAAGCAGGTCATTGTGCAGACTGATGCGTCTGGTCGTGGTGTTGGTTGTGTCCTACTGCAAGAGTCTGATCTGGGTAGGCAACCCATTGCATACGCTTCTCGTACCTTAACGGACGCAGAGAGGAAGTATTCCATATACGAACTTGAGGGTTTAGCTGTGTTGTTCGCCCTGGAAAAAATCCGAATATATCTTGAGCACACTAAGTTTCTCCTCGAGACCGATAACCAGGCCTTGAGCTGGGTGTTAGGGAAACCCCGTAAAACTGGTAGGATTGCCAGATGGGCAACTAGGATCCTATCATTCCAGTTCACGGTCCACCATATTCGTGGGTCTGAAAATGCGGTAGCTGATTCATTAAGCCGCATGTATGAGGAAACATCCGAAGAGGGAATTCAAAAATGTGAACCCGTAAACATTGTATCACCTGTAAATTATGGCAATGTCGTTCTCAGCAATTCCCCTATGCTTTTTGAAGATGTGAGGAGATTCCGGAAAGAAGATCCCTCCTTATCTAGCCTAATTGACCGAATCAATTCTGGGGAAGTGATCAAGCCCTACTCTCTAAAGGATGGTGTATTGTGCTGTTCGTCTTGTCATGACCGTCTACCTAAAATTGTGCTCCCGTCAGTCCTCATTCCGGAAATCATTCGTTACTATCACGAATCTCCTACTGGTGGCCACCTAGGAGTATTCAAGACCCGAGCTAAGATCAGACAGTTTTTCATTTGGCGAAGTATGGATGGCGACATCAGGAGGCTCATTAGAAATTGTGCTTCATGTAATATTAGCAAACCTCCGGTTTCTACTAAGGTTGGCCTGTTGTCATCTGAACCGGCATCTAGACCCATGGACAGGCTTTATATCGACCATGTTGGCCCGTTCCCTCGTTCTGGTCGGGGAAAACCATTTGCGCTTGTTTGCACTGACGGTTTCACCCGGTTTAGTTGGATATTCCCCACCAGTCAGGCTACGACCAGTTCCGTCATAAAGTGTCTTAATTCCATCTTTTCATCTTTTGGGCCATGTCAGTTCCTGGTGTCAGATAATGCCAAGTGCTTTGTATCACATCAGTTCCGTCAATTCTTATTTGATTATGCTATTTCGCATGTAACCACCACTCCCTATTTTCTTAACCCGTCTCTCGCTGAGCGAGTCAATCGTAATCTCCGTTCTGCTCTGATTGCTTTCCACCACGACGACCATTCCAAGTGGGATTCTAATTTGCATTGGCTCAATTTTGCTTTCAACACCGCCGTGCATGAGAGCACGCAAGCCACCCCTTTTTCGTTAATGTTTTCGTTTATGGCTAATTCTCCTTTGTCTAATCTGTGGAACCTGTACGATCTCCTTCCAGACAGTTTCATGCCCGAGGATATGAGGGCGAAATTCGACAAGGCTAGAGAGTGTATTAAGATATCACATGACCAACTTGCCAAGCGATACAGTGCCTGTCGCAAGCAAACTGATTTGGAAATTGGGGACGTTGTGTACGTCCGCAATTTCGAGCCAAAGGGCGTCAGTAATCTAGTATCTAGCAAGTTGACCCCTCGCTTCAAACGCCCCTGTTATGTAGAGGCATTCTTGACTCCCGTTACACTTCTTATTCGAAACCCTAAGTCCAACAAAATATCCAGAGTGCATCTGTCGCACATAAAACGAGGTGGAGAGATTTGTAATGAAGAAATGCTACCATAAATTTGTAAACTGATATTTTGTATAATGTAGAGTATCCCTAACCTTCATTGAAACCTTCAGGCATCTGTTCCTTCTGGAATTTTGAATTGGATTTGCAAACTCTACTGGGATACAGCTTGTAACTGTTGGGTAATTCCCATTTAATGGTAAAATGTTAACATCGTGTAATAGCCTACCTTTGTGAAATTGGAACTAATTTTGATGTTCTCGTAGAAGATGCTTGCATGTAAGTAGGACTCGGTGGGGGACCTAACTCATGGTGATCTTGTATACCTGTTTCCTTGGGAATTTGAGTGGTCATTCCTCTACCATAGTTCCTTCTGAATATATCGTCGTTCAACTCGTGTATTCTAGAAAAGTCTATCTAGTCTGTAAAAACGTAACCTTGGTAATGAACTTTATTTCGGTAAATCTTGTTATTTAATTAACTATTGGGAGCACGGATCTAGGGCATGGTCAGGATTTTCTTCATATAAATTCAACCTTGTTTCTCATTTGTAAAATGTATTAAGAATTAGTAATTTCTGTAAACTTTTATTTTTGAAATAAGATTAACTACTGTTTTGTACATGGCTGCCCACTCGTCGTATGGTATCTTGCACATTGCATCTACCTTCTTCGTCTAAAGCTAACAACATTGGACTTATTGAAAATTTACCTAACGCGTCACGGACTCTGAAAGCACTGCAGGTGCTGGTGTAATGCGTTTCTGAGGACTTATGGACACAGTGAAGCTGTTAACTAAGTGGTTTGCGAGGTGATCAATTATACTTTCACTGATAATCTGACCCTGCACTCTTCCTAACCAAAACGATGCGGTTTTATCCATCAATTGGAGTTAACTGGTGAACTTTATCTTCTGGAAACATGCTTGGTGAATCGACTAGTTATGGAGTACTGCCTATGCCTAGGCATATTCGTGAACGGTGTTCAAGCTTAAGGGAGGGAGACTGTTACGTGCAAAGCCCGCCCCAACTTTATTAATATGCATCTCCTCTACATATATTTTTTAAATTAAATGTTTTCGTTTTTGCTCAGCAAGCTTGCATGTAAATCCTTCTCTTGTTTCCATAGGTAATTGACTTGTTTTGGCCTTAAGCCAATGTGCATCACCAGAGAGGTTTTTTTTGTGGCAATAAGACTTTTTTTTCTTATGTTGTGTTTGCTGGAGGATCTTATTAAATTATATTTCTTGCCCCTTTCTCGTGATAATTTTTTTTAAAATATTAAGCAACTGTTGTGGCATTATTTCGTCGGTGGCAGTTCTGTGGGTTATCGGAGTGTGTCTGTAGACGAGCCTGTGCGCTTTCCTCTTCTCCTCCTTCCTTCGCCTTTAGGTGTTCTTCTGTTAGGACATGTCAACTGGCGGCCAAACCGGTGTCAATAAATATTTCAAAATGTGAGTGTTTTCAAAAAATCTCAAAATATAAAGAAGTTTTATTATAAAAAATAAAGGTCATAGAGACCATTCGTTTCAACTATGGCACAACGTTCTATCATGTTTGGTTTTCAAACTATCGCCTACTTTTAAAAACAAAATTTTTCAAACTTTTTTGAAAAATATAACGAGTGGTTTATAGGAAAGAGGACGTCAGCTCGAGTCCAACAACACCTCATTTGTTAAAATCCTACCATCCTTTCGCCAATGATCACCAATGTTCGCGAGAAAGTAGGCTATCATTTTGTTTTTCCTCCTACACCCTTGAAACTTGCTGCTCGCCTAGAGGGCATACCCACCTTTCATTAACGTCAAACAAACGTTTTCCCAAAATTCACCGTTTCCAAAATAGTGCCAATCCAAGAAACAAAATTTTTCATTTTTTTTAAATATCAACACACATGCTTAGCCAAGAGAACGTCATCCCAACGCCAACAATACTCGTTCGTTAAAATCCGACCACGCGTTCGGGAGATATCGGCAAAGTTTTATATGAAAGTAGGGGGCGACTCAGAACCGGCCAGTCAGCACTACTGCACAGTTTTAGTCCTAGAGACTTGAAATTTATTTTGGGGGTAGAGGGGGTCAGGGCCATTCATTTACGTCAAACAATTTTTTTTGTTAACTCTTTAGTTTCCAAAATATACAAATTTCAAAATTTAAGTTTTTTCAAAAATTCTCAAAAAATAAAAAAAGTTTTATTTTAAAAAATAAAGGTCATAGAGACCATTTGTTTCAACTATGGCACAATGTTCTATCATGTTTGGTTTTCAAACTATCGCCTACTTTCAAAAACAAAATTTTCTTTTGAAAAATATAATACGTGGTCCATAGGAAAGAGGATGTCAGCCAGAGTCTAACGACACCTCATCTGTCAACATTCGACCTTGGGTTCACGAGATATTGGCTTGGACTCATGCGGCGGCCATGACACTCGGTAGAATTCTCCTTACCCCTCTACTAATCAGACTTTATCAATACAGCTACTGGTGCAGTGGTTAGAGGTTTGTCATTCCTTCATAGCTATATCAGAGCGAAGTTAGTTTTCTGGGAATATCACCGACACTGATAATTTAAGGGCCTTTAAATGTGGTTTTCGGAGACCCTTCATAGTCGGGTGAAAAAGACCTTTCGTCCCACACCCATTTGTCATTCCTTCATAGGTATATCAGAGCAAAAAATGCTGAAGATAATTGGAGGAAGAGGGATGAGTTTGGCGTCCCGAGGGGGCTGGAGGCCGCTCTGGCTATGCTGGACCAAGTCATATCGATAGAGGAAATTAAGGAAGTAATAGCAAAAAGTAAAGGAGGGAAGTCAGGTGCTATTTCGGGGATAACAAATGAATTTTGGCAAGAGTTGAGTAACAATAGGTTCATGATGGACAGCTTGGTAAAAATCTTTAACAAAATCTTTGAAGGAGGTCGATTTCTGAGGGCGTGGCAGGAGGGGATAATTTGTCCAATATATAAGAAGCGTGGGGACAAACTAGACCCAGGCAACTATAGAGGCATAACTTTGCTTGATAATTTGAGCAAAATGTACACCGGGGTCTTATCCAAGCGTTTAGTAGCATGGGCAGAGGGCTGTTCGGTGTTCTCGAGACTCCAGACAGGCTTCAGAAAAGGGATGAGGACCACTGACAATATAATGGTGGTCAAAACGGTGATGGACAAGTACTTAAGAAGGAAAAGAGGTAAGCTGTATATCACGGCTATTGATTTGGAGATGGCGTTTGATTCAGTGAGCAGGGGAGCTGTCATGGCTAACTTGGGAAAAATCGGGGTGTCACATAAAATGATAAGAGCAATTGAGAATGTGTATTCCGAAGTGAAATGTGCAATTAAAACTAAAGATGATGTAATTGTAGGAGAGATAACGTCTAATATAGGATTAAAACAGGGATGCAAATTATCCCCGGTGCTTTTCTTGCTATTTATGAACGATATTTTCGATTCAAAGGGCTTTGAGCAACGGTCCAACCCTTGCTTGGACAATTATGATATCCCGGGCCTAGCTTTTGCTGATGACATCCTTCTGCTTGCTCTAACACCCTATAATGTGCAATATAGTATTGACGAGATTGTGAGATACTGTGAGGACTGGAACTTAAAAATTAACCCGAGTAAGACCGAGGTTATGGTTTGCAAAAAGGGAGTTAAACTGGCTAAGAATGAAAATTGGGTCATGTATGGGTCACAGTTAGAGACGGTGAAAAAACTTGAGTATCTAGGGACGATAATTGCGAGTAATGGTAAATGGACCGAACAAATTTAAAGGGCAAAATCGAAAGGGCTAGCGGCATTGGCGAATGTTAAAGTGTTAGAGCGTAGGTTACCGAATCTTGACTACAAAGTGTATAAGAATGTGTTTAACGCACTCATCGTTTCAAGAGCACTTTATGGAGTGGAAGTATGGGGTTTAGAGGAAGGAACGAAAACCCTGGACAGTATCGTAAGTAGGTTCGCCAAGATAATTTTGTGGCTACCTAGTTGCACGGCGAATTGTGGAGCGAGAATATTGTGTGAGGATGTAAGCATTAGACAACATATCATAAAAAGGGTCATAAAGTCATGGATTCGTTTAAAAGCAGGTGGAGGGGGGGAAATGCTTAAGGTAGCCTACCTGCACCAAATGAAGCATCAGCAAGAGGGCTACTGGGTGGACGGGGTAAGAAGTGTACTGGAAAGATTAGGAATGGGTTATCTATGGGATAGGGACTTACAAAGAGAGGAAGATAGGGTGTGTAAAAAAGTTTGTAGAAGGGTTAATGACGTAGAGTTGCAGGTGCTAAGAGAAGAGTGCACCAGTAGGGGAACCCTAACGGAGTTCTGCGAAATAAGGAACTTGATGAGCATAAAGCCTCAATGCCTAATGAAAAGAGAAATGTGAGGGATAATTTGGTGGTTAATGGGGGTGTATGAGAACAAAGCGTTGAGAGAAGTAGGAAAAGAGGGCATTTGCCTGTTTTGTGGGAAGGTTATGGGTGCAGCGCACCTGATCAGGGAATGCAAGGAAATTAAAATGATAAGAGCAAAGTTTGTAGGCAAAGCAGATCTAAACAGAATAGAAAATGAAAATAAGTATCACACTTTTATTAAATTACTAAAAAGGGAATGGGGAAAAACAGGTCAATTAGCAAAATATTTTAATACCATCAGGGCAATGTGGAATAAGAAAGCGTCGGATGAGATTCAGAACAAAGATGCATGTAAATTAAGCATTCAAGTACAGGAGATGGCTTCCTAAGCTATAAATCTTGTTAAAGCCTAGGAGAGCCTATCTCTATTAACTAGGTACATGATTACTACAGTACAGCCACATATTGCTGTCTGTAGATTTTTCCTGTGAGTTTGGTGGGTTTTTTTCCTTACTACTGTACCCAACTGTCATCATGTGGACCATGTGTTCGTATCCCAACTAACTCACGGTCTTTCGAGGTATGGGACGTTCCTGCCCACCATACGACCACATGCTCAGGATTTGAGTCTACCAGGTAACTACTCTACATGAAATACACAACATGTTCCTAAAAATCAAGTATTTACTGGTCTAAAATCATGGCTATACAACAAATACAAATAAAGGACAAATTATATTTAATTCCCACAAATAAATATAGGGTTATTTTGTGAGTTTTCTTCATAAAATAGTGCTACACTGCACTCAAATCTAATTCTAGCATCCTATCATTGATACTTTTCAGACTTCAATGGGTTTCCATAGTGTTCATCATGTGACATAATTACTTAACTGGAGTATCATAACACAAAAGTCACATATCACATCAAAATGACGTTAATAAAACATTACTCCGTTTCTTACGGCATTTACTTTAATTAGCATAAATTCATTACTTTATGCATTAATTAACAAATATTTGTTGTGTCGTGTGGATCATCTTCCTTCTTTCCGTCAATATGAACGCTTTAAGAAAAGTGGTCCTTATCCCTTCCAAAATAAACATGGATAGAATATTTTATAGTTTCACCATACAACGATTTTTCTGGGTCTTGTCGGGCTTATATCGTTACAAACGTGTCATGTTCTTAGAAATCACATACCCGTCTGCATAACTTAGTGTGAACTGGCAAAAATGCATTCTAAAAAGATGCCTAACAATTTATTTGGTTCAGTGTTCCTCTTCAGAGAATAACTGGGCCAAATATTATCCGATTTCTTTGATCCAATAACGTATGTGTGTTGCAACACATCATTCAATTCAATTGGCATCATCAAAACACTCCTATCATAATTGCATATTTGAAATATCGAGATTTTTCAGTGTCCTACTGTGACCCTCAATTAAAGGACTGGTCGACCGACCTTCCCCTTCCCCCAGCAGGCAATAAAATTCGTTCCAGCAGGCTAGTCAAGATGGCTGCCGCAGCAGTGGTCTATTCCCCCACTTCCCTCATCTGCTGTCAAGGTCAGATTTGTTTACAACTGCAGTACGATAAAGTTACGCTAGGTGTGGCTCCTAAGTAATTGAGTCATTTAATTATTTAACACCTATAATTAGTGCATTGGGCTCAACTTGGCTCCTTATTAACATTCATGGCTGGGGATGACTGGTGATAGCCTTGCCGTTCTATGGTGAATACTGTGGCTTTAGACGCGCATCATAACGAAAATCCAAGATTTTCGCCAGCAGCTGTCACAATAATATATAAGGAAATCTGCGTTTCCTAAACGAAGAATATGATCCTTACCTCTCAGGGTAGATCATTCATATACATGCTCACGGAGTCTCAACGGATCTCAATCGTGGCCATAATTCATGCAAGCGATGGCAACAGACAGGCTCTGCCCAATTCGCTGCGAATAATACAGTATGCTCAAGGGCGATACTACTCGTAGATTTAGCCAACTTCTCACCTAACGTGCAAGCTATACTAGTTGGTCCCCGCAATTATTTATTACGTAAATCACTGGATTCTACGTTAATTCTGCACGCGATATGCGGCTTCAAACAATACTTCACATAGATGACTCAATTATTAAGGCACCCGCGCTCTTTCTGTAATAATACTTAAGCCAAAGCTCTAAATAGCTCCTAACAACAAAGTATAAATTTACTGGCTTACTTTACTTTAATGGTCCCCAAATATAATCCTAAGGATTGACCATATCAAATATTCATTCAACATTTCACTGACACTGAAATATTCTCGTATCTCGCTATATTCCACATTACCCTTACTGTTTACCAAATACAGTATCTTTATATTAGACATGACACACCTTGAACATTATTTAGACCAAAATGCCTATTACTTTACTGTTGCCGACCCCATATTATTATTATTATTATTATCATTCATTTAACGTTACCGTTACATACATCACTATTTTGGCCTAAATGGCCTTAAACAAATCACCTTCCAAGCCATATTTTATTCAAGACGAGTGGTGAAAACTCGTTCAATAAGTGACTGTGACATTTTAGTCTCAAAGTGATAAAATCGTTATATGGTGAACTATTTAGTTATAATAACATAATGAATTGGTACTCACTTTTTCTTTTCGCTGGATAGTGCCAGCAGCTCACCCTGCGACCCACCATGATGCTTGATTTAAGCCATCATGTTATACTTTTCACAACACTTAATTTCACATATTTTCCACCTGATAAACATACTCTTATCAGTGGCCTCATTCACTTTCACACAATGCATATTAATCACTATACACATGAACACTTTTAAATCACTATTACACAATTTATGTACACTTATTCACTATTTCACAGGTTGATCCTTAAATCGGACTTCTCCTACGCCTGATCTCAGAGATGCGATGCAATTACGCCAACCGCTGGTCTTCGTGAAATCTAACAGCGTTTACGGACGTTCGGTCCTCGTCACCTGCAACATCGTTCAGTTCACTGTCAAGATGAAGTGGCGATGCTTCCCCAAGCTCCCATCATTGTAGTGATCCTGCTGATAATGTCATATTCAACACTGACAGTACCTCCTGGTATGTGAAATGTTCACAAACATTATAAGTTATACTTTCGCTGTGGCGAATTTATATTTGCGTCAGATAATAGATAAATATCTATATTAAATTAACTTCGACGCACTTCATGATTATACTTATGAAGCTGTATGACTTGCTTCCATTGTTCTTTAACAGCTGAGCGTTGATACTCTAACATTTGGCGCGCTCACTGGCGGCGTATTAGTTACGTGTATACTGCTGAAGACTGGAGATGAACTGGTGAAGACTGGAGAACAACTGGCTTGGCTTGCCTTACTCCTCCTATATAAAGGTTTCTCGTACAAAATAGTCCACTGGACATGTCAGAGCGACTCCTCTCTTGAAATAATACCTCTTCAGCCGAAATGACATATACACCTTGTTTAATTAGGAGTGGAGGTTTCATAACCGTTCGCGTGCCGGCGATCGCTTCGGCCAATTAATTACAATTAATTGCCTTAGTTCAGCGCGTGGGGACGCCATCGCGGTAATTCCCCCTTGCCTGGTCAGCAAATCACTCCTCTCGAACGAAGGCTAGGTTGTAATTCGTTCATTTGGAGATATCGGCTTAAATTTAGGTGTAAAATCACTCCTAAATTACCTCTCCATGAATATATTCACCTGGGTGTACATTTCACACCATCTCATTGCTCCACTTAGCGGTAATTAATTAATTTCCGTGTGCAGTCGTTCCCACCATAGCTTCCATCGTTGTCAAGTGGTGAATACCCGAGTCATTAATTTTGGGCTGTCTTCTCGGTTCAGACGGAAACAGTCCGCTCGGCGCCTAAGGTTACCACCCACTTGCCAAGTGTAATTTGTAAAATGCCAAACTGGCCTCCTTCGTTCTTATATGCTTTGAAAACGTATATTTTCTTGCATTTGGTTGCAATTCTTTACCTTAAATTGCTATGATATTCACATATAGGTCGTGAAATCATGCTGAATTATTATATCTCATTATTTAACACATTGCTCTTCAGGTTCCCTAAAACTGTTCCCCCTCAGAGACCAATGGTTCGACTCTAGGCATAATCATGTGCCTGGTCTTCTCTGATGAGACCCGAGTTCGATGCCAGACTGCCGTGACTGATTGGGCACACTACAAAACTTATCAGACTCTTACAGCCAGTAAGGGCTCGATAGGGAAATGAAAGTAATTCTTTCTGTGATGTGTCTCCCATGGAGAACGGTCAAAAAATGAAGGACACTGTGTCCACATTTATGATTAAGAAAGAACTTTGTGCAGTCTCCATCAAAAAAGTTGCCCAGAGATATTGTGAATGAAGATAACTACTGCAAAGCATTATTAGCCTACTTTTCACATTTTGCAAAAATGAGGAAAAAGTAGACTTATGAGATCGGGCAAATGTGTGTCTGTCTGTCTGTCTGTCCTTCTGTCTGTCTGCCTGGCTGAGTGTGTGTCCCCCCTATCAACTCCTAAACGGCTGCAGCAATCGAAACAAAATTTGGTAGGAGTAAAGATCTATACCTGAATATCTCACGCCCATATTTGAAAATGATGTCAGTGCTACCAACTGCTGAAAAATCGCTATTGAAATTTGAGCTCCATGTTGGATATCTTGGAAGGTATGAATAGGAGCTATTTCAAAATTGGCACACGTATAGATAGTAATATTGCAGTTTAATGTCCAGGAGGCCATACATCGCAGTGTTGCCAAAATGAATATACGCCTGCTGATAGGTCCAAATTTTTAATGCATATAACTTCTACAATATCAATTGGATTTCAACCAAATTTCGTATGTGCTATGTGTACATAAACAGACATGACTGAACGTATTCTTAGGAACCACCAGGGCTGCCAACTGTTAAGAAATGCTCTCAATTTATTTTATCAAAATACCAATATATCAGAAAGTATGCAAGCCAACAGCTTTAAACTATGCACACGTATTCTATATTAATTTGGAGTAACTTATATACGTCAGTGCTACCAACATGATTCTAAGCCTGCTGAGAGGTCCAACTTTAAATACATGTAACTTCTATGCTATCATTTGGATTTCAACCAAATTTCGTGTGCGCTATGTGTACCATAACAGATATGACTATGTCGATTCTTAATACTAACCAGGGCTGCCAACTGTTAATAAATACTGTCTCCATTTTTGTTACCGTAATATCAATATATCATAAAGTATGCAAGCCAATTGCTCTAAACTTTGCACACGTATAGTACCTGGCATTCTAGATGAATTTGGAGTAACTAATATACGTCAGTGCTGCCAACATGATTCTAAGCCTGCTGATAAGTCCAATTTTAAAATGCATGTAACTTCTATACTAACTAATGGATTTCATTCAAACTTGACACAGCAATAGATCATATTATTTCAGATTATTTCTGACCAATACATGTATGTCATTGTTTCCAACATGATTTTACGCGCGCTGTTAGATCCAATGTTTAACTGCATGTAACGTCCATGCTATCCATTGGACTTCAACCAAATTTTGTATTCTGTACCTTAAGAGATTGAACTAAGAATATATTCAGTCATCAGGGCTGCCAACTGTAGTTCTCTATTAGGCTACATTATGCCAGGTATACAGTATTTCAAACTAATTAGAAATTTCGATATTACCAACTTAATTTCGGCATTATTCTAGATAGATCCATATAGATTAATCATTGGCATAGATCTTAAATTTTAAGAAAAGTAGGCTCTTTAGTTCGTCACGGAACTTCTTGCTAAGTTTTGAAATAACTAGGAAGCTATGAAATGCCGAATGAACATTTGTTTTAATTATCTAATGCCATACTGTAAATTTATGTTATCTATGTGTTTATTGTCTGTATGTCACGATATGACTCTCCGAGTTTAAGTGACAATTAACAAGTAGATTTGGTTTAAATAAATGTCAGACGGAATATCAGAGCAAAGTTACTTTTCTGGGAAAATCACAGACACTGTTAATTTAAGGGGCCTTTAACCGGGTGAGTTAGCCGAGGTCGTTGCGGCATGACTGTTGGCAGTTGCTCACATCCGGGAGGCGAGGAGGTTCGAATCCCCCCCGCCGGCAACCTTGAAGATGGTCTTCTGTGGTTTCCCATCTTCCTTCCAGGCAAATGCCGGGGTTGGTCCCTAACTATAGGCCACAGCCGCTACCTTCCAACTCCTCGACCTTCCCATCCAACATTCCTCCCCAACGGTACTTGTAGCTCACCCATTGGGTGTCCGTCTCGAAGCAGCTACAAAACTGGCGAGCCGAACATGTCCTCGGACACTCCCGGCACTAAAAGCCATACGCAAAAAAAAAAAAAAGGGCCTTTAAATGTGGTTTTCGGAGACCCTTTATAGTCGGGTGAAAAAGACCTTTCGTACCACACTCACACGTGAAAATTGCGTGAAAAAAATCTAGGGTGCCCCTTTACCCCCTTAAGCGCATTATACTGTATGTATTGATGAATTTTACAGCTTAATTTTGTTCAGTGATAACCTTATAACCGTCTGGAAACTTTCACAATAATGTAATAATTGGAATTGCATTGCGTCTTACAGAAATAGATGGACCTGTGAGATTCTGTTACCATGGTTACCGTGTTGCATTCTTTCATTATTTCATTGTAAATATACATGTTTTAAGGTATTTGTTTAGTTGTGAGGCATTTAAAGAGTAAGTGAGTGCGTTTCGCCATCGCATTGGGATATGCTGAACCTGTAGGTACCCCATATGTGTAGGTTGGTGTTAATGGGACCTTATTTTCGGTACAAAACTGGAATGGGATCTTAGCAGAATAATATATATATATCCACAGACAAGAAACATGTTTCCCGGTAGCAAGATTAATTATATTGCAATGTCCAGTTTTGTGATCCACTGTGCCAGGTAGGGAATGAATTGAACACTATTACTTGGCCCCTCTCTGGAAAACATCCTGCGGGTGCCCATGCTTCACCCGTGTCTGTGTCTGTGTTCCGCTGATTCCTGTGAGCAGGGTATTAAGGAATATTTCTCACAGCCCCAGCTATATTCCGCTATGATGTACAAAGGCACACAACGAACGCTACATTCACTTTTTCTTGTCTCTCATTTGTAGTACGAGTTTGTTGGTCTATAAATAGCAAGAAACAAAGTGAGATAATGGACTCTTGAGAAGAGAAGAGAGCAGATTTCAATTAGGACACGGAAGTGAGGTGGGCCCCGCCCTAGTTCCTAGCGGTGCGTTTCATCAAGAATGACGTCTTTTATCACGGCAGCCTTGCGAGGACTCGGCCGAATTGATGAGTCCATTGCGTGAGACCACCAGCTTTATCATCGCAAGATGAAGCTAACGACTTTCTGGAAACCTTCCTAATTACACCAGATTACCTCAAAAACAGAACATAGTGTTTACAACTACTTTATGTAGCTTTTGTTAGAGTAAATCAGAGTTTCACGGAACGCGTTACTTGAGTTAAGTTTCTAGCTTAGCTCCTTATAGGTTGGGGATCCGTATAATAAGCACCTACTGCATGAACAATTTCTACTGTCAGAGATGCAGATGGTAGAATCTTTCACCCATATATCAACGAATTGTTGTGGAAGTATTGATACGAGGGCAGATCAAATATAAGTTGCACTTCCCAGTTATGGCCATTTATTACACCACCTATACAACAGCAACACGCCTATAACGACAAACAATGTAACGTCACTTTTCCACATAGTTTCCAACAGACTCCAAACATTTCTGCCAACGCACAACCAACTTGTCGATGCTGGATGCATAGAAAGTTCCTCCAGCGTTCTGCAACCACACGGAGACAGCGGCCTTCACCTCCTCATCGGTCTGGAAACGTCGACCACCGAGCTCCGTTTTGAGCTTACCGAACAGATGAAAGTCACATGACGCTGGGTCGGGCCTGTGGGGTGGATGTTGCCACACCTCCCACTTGAAACGCTGCAGCAGTTCGCTCGTTTGGCGGGCCTTGTGAGGTGTTGCGCTATCCCTTGCCGGGAAATGGCCCGCTCCCCATACACAGCACTAATTTCACGACGAATGTCCATGCAATTCTTCCTTTTGGCCCATAGGAATCGGATTGTCGCAACGCACCTCATATTTGGAGCGAACGTCCAGTCGACGCGCCATTGCTTTTGGCAGCTATTCACACCATACAAGACGAGACACCACAGCGACCTGCCTAACAGAAGTGTGGACATGTGTCTGTCCCTTTCTCCGCTGTGCCCACGTTTGCGACACACAGTGCGCTGCTGCAGCGCGTTAGTGCAACTAACTTTTTGATCTACCTTCGTACTTAAATAAACCAGATACTTATTTCCTTAACCTTGTAAAAAATAAAGAAATAACCATATAAAAATTAAATTTCTAATAATTTCACAATCGCAATTTTTATGATTATGAAAATAATTATGAACATTAAAATATCTATATATATAAAAATCAATGTTACGTGATAGTTTGTCTGTGGGTATGTCTCCTATGCGTTCATATACCATTCGTCCGATTGCGATGAAACTTGGGTGAGATGTTGAGTACACTCCAAGGAAGGTTTCTGACTTAGTAAATCCATTTTACAATAGGTAGCGCACGCGTAGATTCAACAAATGAGCGACGATGCGCGAAGCATTTCAACAAAGTCCCGTATGTGCTCATATACCATTCGTCCGATAGCGATGAAACTTGGGTGAGATGTTGTGTACACTTACGTGTAGGTTTCAAAATTTGTGAATACATTTCACAGTAGATAGCGCACAAGTAGATTCAACAAATGAGCGACGACACGCAATGCGTTTCAACAAAGTCCCGTATGCATTCATATACCATTCGTCCGATAGCTATGAAACTTGCGTAAAATGTTGTGTACACTGCAGGGAAATTTTCTGGCTTAGTACATCCAGTTTACAATAGGCAGCGCACGAGTAGATTCAACAAATGAGCTACGACGCGCGAAGCATTTCAACAAAGTCACGTTTGCGTTCATATACCATTCGTCCGATAGCGATGAAACTAGGCTGAGATTTTGTGTGCACTCCAGGGAAGGTTTCTAGCTTAGTAAACTCCTTTAAAAATAGGTAGAGCGCGAGTAGAATCAACAAATGAGCAACGGCGCGCGAAGCGTTTCAACAAAGTCCCATATAATTTCATATACCATTCATCCGATAGCGATGAAACTTGGGTGAGATGTTGTGTACACTCCAGGGAAGGTTTCTGGCTTAGTACATACATTTTACAACAGGTATCGCACCAGTGGATTCAACAAATGAGCGATGACACGCAAAGCGTTTCAACAAAGTCCCGTATAAAGTCATATACCAGTCGTCTGATAGTGATAAATGTTTGGTGAATTGTTGTGTACACTCCAGGAAAGGTTTCTGGCTAAGTCAATCCATTTTACAATACGAAGCGCACGTTTATATTCAACAAATGAGTGACTACGCGCGAAGCGTTTCGACAACGTCCCGTATACGTTCACATACCATTCAACCGATTGCGATGAAACTTGGGTGAGATGTTGTGTACACTCCAGGGAAGGTTTTTGGCTGCGTACATCCATATTACAATTTGTAGCGCAAGAGTAGAATCAACAAATGAGCGACGACACGCGAAGCGTTTCAACCAAGTCCCGTATGCATTCATGTACCATTCGTCCGTAGCTATGAAACTTGGGTGAGATGTTGTGTACACGTCATGGAAAATTTCTGGATTAGTAAATCCACTATACAATATGCAGCGCACAAGTTGATTCAACAAATGAGGAACGACGCGCAAAGCGTTTCAACAAAGTCCCGTATAAGGTCATATACCATTCTGCCGTTAGCGGTGAAACTTGGGTGAAATATGGTGGACACTCCAAGAAGGTTTCTGGCTTAGTAAATACATTTCACAGTAGGTAGCACACAAGTAGATTCGGCAAATGAACGACGACATGCGGAGCGTTTCAATACAGTCCTCTATGTCTTCATATCCCATTTGTCCGATAGCGATGAAATTTGGGTGAAATGTTGTGGACACTTACGTGACGGTTTCTAACTTAGTAAATACATTTTACAGTAGGTAGCGCACGAGTAGATTCAACAAATGAGTGACGGAGCGCGAATCGTTTAAACAAAATCAGGTATGCGTTCATATACTATTCATCCGATAGCGATGAAACATTGATCAGTTATTGTGTACCCGCCAGGGAAGGGGACTTAGTAAATCCATTTCACAATAAGTAGCGCAAGAGTAGATGCAACAAATGGGTGACGACGCGCGAAGCGTTTCAACTAAATCCCCTATTGCCTTCATATAACATTCTTCGATTGCGATGAAACCTTGATGAGTTATTGTGTACACGCCAGGGAAGGGCTTCGACTTAGTAATACATTTCTCAATAGGTAGCGCACGAGTAGATTCAACAAATGAGTGGCAGCGCACGAATCGTTTAAACAAAACCCCGTATACGTGCATATACAATTCATCCGATTGCGATGAATCATTGATGAGTTATTGTGTACACGCCAGGGAGGGGTTTCGACTTAGTAAATCCATTTCACAATAGGTAGCGTACGAGTAGATTCAACAAATGAGTGGCAGCGATGAAACTTTTGAAAGCTGTTGTGCACGCTTCCACGAATGGTTCTAAATTAGGAAATCCATTTTACGATAGCTTAGAGGCAGTTAACATGTTGTGTATCCAAAAGCACTTCAAGAAACAGAATTTCAACGCCAACACTTTCTTTGATTGGCATTGCAACACATGCCGGGTACAGCTTGTCTTCTTCTATCTTCTATCTTCTATATATATAAAAATCAATGTAACGTGATAGTTTGTCTGTGGGTGGGTATGTATGTCTCCTATGCGTTCATATACCATTCGTCCGATTGCGATGAAACTTGGGTGAGGTGTTGAGTACACTCCAAGGAAGGTTTCTTACTTAGTAATTCCATTTCACAATAGGTAGCGCACGCGTAGATTCAACAAATGATCGACGATGCGCGAAGCATTTCAACAAAGTCCCATATGTGTTCATATACCATTCGTCCGATAGCGATGAAAATTGGGCGAGATGTTGTGTACACTTACGTGAAGGTTTCGAAATTAGTGAATACATTTCACAGTAGATAGCGCACGAGTAGATTCAACAAATGAGCGACGACACGCAAAGCGTTTCAACAAAGTCCCGTATGCATTCATATACCATTCGTCCGATAGCTATGAAACTTGCGTAAAATGTTGTGTACACTGGAGGGAAAATTTCTGGCTTAGTACATCCACTTTACAATAGACAGCGCACGAGTAGATTAAACAAATGAGCTACGACGCGCGAAGCATTTCAACAAAGTCACGTTTGCGTTCATATACCATTCGTCCGATAGCGATGAAACTAGGCTGAGATTTTGTACGCACTCCAGGGAAGGTTTCTAGCTTAGTAAATCCCTTTAAAAATAGGTAGAGCACGATTACAATCAACAAATGAGCGACGACACGCGAAGCGTTTCAACAAAGTCCCGTATAAAGACCATTCGTCTGATAGTGAAAAATGTTTGGTGAATTGTTGTGTACACTCCAGGAAAGGTTTCTGGCTAAGTAAATCCATTTTACAATACGAAGCGCACGTTTATATTCAACAAATGAGTGACTATGCGCGAAGCGTTTCGACAACGTCCCGTATACGTTCACATACCATTCTTTCGATTGCGATGAAACTTGGGTGAGATGTTGTGTACACTCCAGGGAAGGTTTCTGGCTGAGTACATCCATATTACAATATGTAGCGCAAGAGTAGAATCAACAAATGAGCGACGACACGCAAAGCGTTTCAACAAAGTCCCGTATGCATTCATATACCATTCGTCCGTTGCTATGAAACTTGTGTCAGATGTTGTGTACACGTCATGGAAAATTTCTGGCTTAGTAAATCCACTATACAATATGCAGCGCACACGTTGATTCAACAAATGAGGGACGACGCGCGAAGCGTTTCAACAAAGTCCCGTATAAGGTCATATACCATTTCTGCCGTTAGCGGTGAAACTTGGGTGAAATATGGTGGACACTCCAAGGAAGGTTACTGGCTTAGTAAATACATTTCACAGTAGGTAGCACACGAGTAGATTCGACAAATGGACGACGACACGCGGAGCGTTTCAATACAGTCCCCTATGTTTTCATATCCCATTAGTCCGATAGCGATGAAACTTGGGTGAGATGTTGTGGACACTTACGTGACGGCTTCTAACTTAGTAAATACATTTTACAGTAGGTAGCGCACGAGTAGATTCAACAAATGAGTGACGGAGCGCGAATCGTTTAAACAAAATCAGGTTTGCGTTCATATACTATTCATCCGATTGCGATGAAACATTGATCAGTTATTGTGTACCCGCCAGGGAAGGGGACTTAGTAAATCCATTTCACAATAAGTAGCGAAAGAGTAGATGCAACAAATGGGTGACGACGCGCGAAGAGTTTCAACAATATCCCCTATTGCGTTCATATAACATTCTTCGATTGCGATGAAACCTAGATGAGTTATTGTGTACACGCCAGGGAACGTAATACTTAGTAATACATTTCTCAATAGGTAGCGCACAAGTAGATTCAACAAATGAGTGACAGCGCACGAATCGTTTAAACAAAACCCCGTATACGTGCATATACCATTCATACGATTGCGATCATTCATTGATGAGTTATTGTGTACACGCCAGGGAAGGGTTTCGACTTAGTAAATCCATTTCACAATAGGTAGCGCACGAGTATATGCAACAAATGGGTGACGACGCGCGAAGCGTTTTAACAAAATCCCCTATGCGTTCAAATAACCTTCTTCGATTGTGATGAAACCTTGACGAGTTATTGTGTACACGCCAGGGTAGGGTTTCGACATAGTAAATCCATTTCTCAATAGGTAGCGTACGAGTAGATTCAACAAATGAGTGACAGCGCACGAATCGTTCAAACAAAATCCCGTATACGTTCATATGCCATTCATCCGATTGCGATGAAACGTTTGTAAGTTGTTGTGCACGCTCCCACGAATGGTTCTAAATTAGAAAATCCATTTTACGATAGCTTAGAGGCAGTTAACGGATTTGATTGGCATTGCAACGCATGCCGGGTACAGCTTGTCTATCTATATATATAAAAATCAATCTTACGTGATAGTTTGTCTGTGGGTGTGTGTGTATATCTCCTATGCATTCATATACCACTCAACCGATTGCGGTGAAACTTGGGTGAGATGTTGAGTACACTCTAAGGAAGGTTTCTGACTTAGTAAATCCATTTTACAATAGGTAGCGCACGCGTAGATTCAACAAATGGGTGACGATGCGCGAAGCGTTTCAAACAAGTCCCGTATGTGTTCAAATACCATTCGTCCGATAGCGATGAAACTTGGGTGAGATGTTGAGTACACTCCAAGGAAGGTTTCTGACTTAGTAAATCCATTTTACAATAGGTAGCGCACGCGTAGATTCAACAAATGAGCGACGTTGCGCGAAGCATTTCAACAAAGTCCCGTATGTGTTCATATACCATTCGTCCGATTGCGATGAAACTTGGGTGAGATGTTGAGTACACTCCAAGGAAGGTTTCTGACTTAGTAAATCCACTTTACAATAGGTAGCACACGCGTAGATTCAACAAATGGGCGACGATGCGCGAAGCATTTCAACAAAGTCCCGTATGCATTCATAAACCATTCGTCCGATAGCTATGAAACTTGCATAAAATGTTGTGTACACTGCAGAGAAATTTTCTGGCTTAGTACATCCACTTTACAATAGGCAGCGCACGATTAGATTCAACAAATGAGCTACGACGCGCGAAGCATTTCAACAAAGTCACGTTTGCGTTCATATACCATTCGTCCGATAGCGATGAAACTAGGCTGAGATTTTGTGTGCACTCCAGGGAAGGTTTCTAGCTTAGTAAATCCCTTTAAAAATAGGTAGAGCACGAGTAGAATCAACAAATGAGCAACGGCGCGTGAAGCGTTTCAACAAAGTCCCATTTAATTTCATATACCATTCATCCGATAGCGATGAAACTTGGGTGAGATGCTGTGTACACTCCAGGGAAGGTTTCTGGCTTAGTACATACATTTTACAATAGGTAGCGCACCAGTAGATTCAACAAATGAGCGATGAAACGCGAAGCGATTCAACAAAGTCCCGTATAAAGTCATATACCATTCGTCTGATAGTGATAAATGTTTGGTGAATTGTTGTGTACACTCCAGGAAAGGTTTCTGGCTAAGTAAATCCATTTTACAATACGAAGCGCACGTTTATGTTCAACAAATGAGTGACTACGCGCGAAGCGTTTCGACAACGTCCCGTATACGTTCACATACCATTCATCCGATTGCGATGAAACTTGGGTGAGATGTTGTGTACACTCCAGGGAAGGTTTCTGGCTGAGTACATCCATATTACAATATGTAGCGCAAGAGTAGAATCAACAAATGAGCGACGACACGCCAAGCGTTTCAACCAAGTCCCGTATGCATACATGTACCATTCGTCCGTACCTATGAAACTTGGGTGAGATGTTGTGTACACGTCATGGAAAATTTCTGGCTTAGTAAATCCCCTATACAATATGCAGCGCACAAGTTGATTCAACAAATGAGGGACGACGCGCGAAGCGTTTCAACAAAGTCCCGTATAAGGTCATATACCATTCTGCCGTTAGCGGTGAAACTTGGGTGAAATATGGTTGACACTCCAAGGAAGGTTTCTGGCTTAGTAAATACATTTCACAGTAGGTAGCACACGAGTAGATTCGACAAATGAACGACGATAGCGATGAAACTTGGGTGAGATGTTGTGGACACTTACGTGACGGTTTCT
Source organism: Meconema thalassinum (assembly GCA_946902985.2). NCBI lineage: Eukaryota > Metazoa > Arthropoda > Insecta > Orthoptera > Tettigoniidae > Meconema > Meconema thalassinum. The sequence goes on along the minus strand of OY714911.1, from coordinate 16,463,512 downwards.
AACTTAGTAAATACATTTTACAGTAGGTAGCGCACGAGTAGATTTAACAAATGAGTGACGGAGTGCGAATCGTTTAAACAAAATCAGGTATGCGTTCATATACTATTCATCCGATTGCGATGAAACATTGATCAGTTATTTTGTAACCGCCAGGGAAGGGGACTTAGTAAATCCATTTCACAATAAGTAGCGCAAGAGTAGATGCAACAAATGGGTGACGACGCGCGAAGCGTTTCAACAAAATTCCCTATTGCGTTCATATAACATTCTTCGATTGCGATGATACCTTGATGAGTTATTGTGTACACGCCAGGGAAGGGCTTCGACTTAGTAATACATTTCTCAATAGGTAGCGCACGAGTAGATTCAACAAATGAGTGACAGCGCACGAATCGTTTAAACAAAAACCCCTATACGTGCATATACCATTCATCCGATTGCGATGAATCATTGATGAGTCATTGTGTACAAGCCAGGGAAGGGTTTCGACTTAGTAAATCCATTTCACAATAGGTAGCGTACGATTAGATTCAACAAATGAGTGACAGCGATGAAACTTTTTGAAAGTTGTTGTGCACGCTTCCACGAATGGTTCTAAATTAGAAAATCCATTTTATGATAGCTTAGAGGCAGTTAACATGTTGTGTATCCATAAGCACTTCAAGAAACAGAATTTCAACGCCAACACTTTCTTTGATTGGCATTGCAACGCATGCCGGGTACAGCTTGTATATATATAACAAGATGTTCAGTAAAGAACATATAGCCTACTTTCTCCTAAATGCATGGGTATTGTTATAACTCTTTGTCCTTTTCAAGGAGCATGATTGAATGTTGGTTGTAGTAGCTTGTTGAAATACAACGTGCTATAGGGATATTAAACATGAATATGAGGTGCCCTTTGCTAGTGCTACCTCTGTACCAAATTTCGTTCAATTCGGTTTCGCCGTGTGTGAATTGATAGGGGGAATCGATTTGCACACATACTTGGCCACCATCTGCAAACTATTGGGCTGATGTTCTTGCAGTTTGGTCAGAATATGTTTCCCACATAAAGATATGGTGTTGCAAAATTTGGTAGAGACTAGATTATTAGGTTGGTCGTAATTACATTTTAGCTTTTAACATTTGGGTGGCCACGATTACGTTTCCGTCAAGATAGCGGTGATATAAAACATGACACTGAGGTGCCTCTTGCTAGTGCTACCTCTGTACCAAATTTCGTTCATTCGGATCCACCGTGTTCGAATTAATAGGGGGAATCAATTTTGACATAAAGATGGCCGCCATCCTCAAACTATTAGGCTAATGACCTATTAGATTGGTCAAAGGATGCTCCCTCCATAAAGGTATGTTGTTGCAAAGTTTGGTAGAGATCGAATGGTTATGTTAGTCGTAATTTGATTTAAGCTTTAAACATTTGTGTGGCCGCTATTACGTTTCTGTCAATATGGCGGCGATATTAATCATGACAGTGAGATGCTCTTTGTTAGTGCTATCTCTGTACCAAATTTCGTTCCATTCTGTTTCACCGTGTTTGAATTAATAGGGGGAATCGATTCTGACACAAAGATGGCCGCCATCCGCAAACTATTAGGCGAATGACCTATTAGATTGGTCAAAGGATGCTCCCTCCATAAAGGTATGTAGTTGCAAAATTTGGTTGAGATCGGATGATTAGGTTAATCGTAATTTGATTTAAGCTTTGAACATTCGTGTGGCCGCCATTACGTTTCAGTCAAGACGGCGGCGATATAAAACATGACAATGAGGTGCCCTTTGCTAGTGCTACCTCTGTACCAAATTTCGTTCCATTAGGTTCCTCCGTGTTCGAATAAATAGGGGGAATCAATTTTGACATAAAGATGGCCGCCATCCGCAAACTATTAGGCTAATAACCTATTAGATTGGTCAAAGGATGCTCCCTCCAAAAAGGTATGTTGTTGCAAAGTTTGGTAGAGATCGGATGGTTATGTTAGTCGTAATTTAACTTAAGCTTTGAACATTTGTGTGGCCGCCATTACGTTTCTGTCAATATGGTGGCGATATAAAACATGACACTGAGATGCCCTTTGCTAGTGCTACCTCTGTACCAAATTTCGTTCCATTCGGTTTCACCGTGTTTGAATTAATAGGGGGAATTGATTTTCACACAAAGATGGCCGCCATTCGCAAACTATTAGGCTAATGACCTATTCATTTGGTCAAAGGATGCTTCCTCTATAAGGGTATGTTGTTGCAAAACTTGGTAGAGATCGGATGATTAGGTTAATCGTAATTTGATTTAAGCTTTGAACATTTGTGTGGCCGCCATTACGTTTCCGTCAAGATGGCGGCGATATAAAACATGACACTGAGGTGCCTTTTGTTAGTACTACCTCTGTACCAAATTGCGTTCCATTCGGTTGCACCGTGTTCGAATTAATAGGGGGAATCGATTTTCACACAAAGATGGCCGCCATCCGCAAACTATTACTCTGATGACCTATTAGTTTGGTCAAAGGATGCTCCCCCCATAAAGGTATGTTGTTGCAAAATTTGGTAGAGATCGGATGATTAGGTTAGTCGTAATTTGATTTAAGCTTTGAACATTTGTGTGGCCGCCATTACGTTTCCGTCAAGATGGCGGCGATATAAAACATGACACTGAGGTCCCTTTCGTTAGTACTACTTCCGTACCAAATTTCGTTGCATTCGGTTGCACCGTGTTCGAATTAATAGGGGGAATCGATTTTCACTCAATGAGGGCCGCCATCCGTAAACTATTACGCTGATGACCTATTGGTTTGGTCAAAGGATGCTCCCCCCATAAAGGTATGTTGTTGCAAAATTTGGTAGAGATCGGATGATTAGGTTAGTCGTAATTTGAATTAAGCTTTGAACATTTGTGAGGCCGCCATTACGTTTCCGTCAAGATGGCGGCGATATAAAACATGACACTGAGGTGTCCTTTGCTAGTGCTACCTTTGTACCAAATTTCGTTCAATTCGCATTCACCGTGTTCGAATTGATAGGGGGGGACAGACATTCAGAGTACACACACTCACACACACACAGACACACACACACACAGACACACACACAGACTCACACACACACATACACACACACAGACAGACACACTTTTTTCGCCCTGTGTTGATCTCATAAGTCTAATTTCATTTTTTGCAAAAATCGAAAGTAGGCTAAAAATCAATGTTACGTGATAGTTTGTCTGTATGTCTGCGGGTATGTCTCCTATGCGTTCATATACCATTCGTCCGATTGCGATGAAACTTGGGTGAGATGTTGAGTACACTCCAAGGAAGGTTTCTGACTTAGTAAATCGATTTTACCATAGGTAGCGCACGCGTAGATTCAACAAATGAGCGACGATGCGCGAAGCATTTCAAGAAAGTCCCGTATGTGCTCATATACCATTCGTCCGATAGCGATGAAACTTGGGTGAGATGTTGTGTACACTTACTTGAAGGTTTCAAAATTAGTGAATACATTTCACAGTAGATAGCGCACGTGTAGATTCAACAAATGAGCGACGACACGCAAAGCGTTTCAAGAAAGTCCCGTATGCATTCATATACCAATCGTCCGATAGCTATGAAACTTGCGTAAAATGTTGTGTACACTGCAGGGAAATTTTCTGGCTTAGTACATACATTTTACAATAGGTAGCGCACCAGTAGATTCAACAAGTGAGCGATGACACGCGAAGCGTTTCAACAAAGTCCCGTATAAAGTCATATACCATTCGTCTGATAGTGATAAATGTTTGGTGAATTGTTGTGTACACTCCAGGAAAGGTTTCTGGCTAAGTAAATCCATTTTACAATACGGAGCGCACGTTTATGTTCAACAAATGAGTGACTACGCGCGAAGCGTTTCGACAACGTCCCGTATACGTTCACAAACCATTCATCCGATTGCGATGAAACTTGGGTGAGATGTTGTGTACACTCCAGGGAAGGTTTCTGGCTGAGTACATCCATATTACAATATGTAGCGCAAGAGTAGAATCAACAAATGAGCGACGACAGGCGAAGCGTTTCTACCAAGTCCCGTATGCATACATGTACCATTCGTCCGTAGCTATGAAACTTGGGTGAGATGTTGTGTACACGTCATGGAAAATATCTGGCTTAGTAAATCCCCTATACAATATGCAGCGCACACGATGATTCAACAAATGAGGGACGACGCGCGAAGCGTTTCAATAAAGTCCCGTATAAGGTCATGTACCATTCTGCCGTTAGCGGTGAAACTTGGGTGAAATATGGAGGACACTCCAGGGAAGGTTTCTGGCTTAGTAAATACATTTCACAGTAGGTAGCACACGAGTAGATTCGACAAATGAACGACGACATGCGGAGCGTTTCAATACAGTCCCCTATGTCTTCATATCCCATTAGTCCGATAGCGATGAAACTTGGGTGAGATGTTGTGGACACTTACGTGACGGTTTCTAACTTAGTAAATACATTTTACAGTAGGTAGCGCACGAGTAGATTCAACAAATGAGTGACGGAGCGCGAATCGTTAAACAAAATCAGGTATGCGTTCATATACTATTCATCCGATTGCGATGAAACATTGATCAGTTATTGTGTACCCACCAGGGAAGGGGACTTAGTAAATCCATTTCACGATAAGTAGCGCAAGAGTAGATGCAACAAATGGGTGACGACGCGCGAAGCGTTTCAAAAAAATCCCCTATTGCGTTCATATAACATTCTTCGATTGCGATGAAACCTTGATGAGTTATTGTGTACACGCCAGGGAAGGGCTTCGACTTAGTAATACATTTCTCAATAGGTAGCGCACGAGTAGATTCAACAAATGAGTGACAGCGCACGAATCGTTTAAACAAAAACCCCTATACGTGCATATACCATTCATCCGATTGCGATGAATCATTGATGAGTTATTGTGTACACGCCAGGGAAGGGTTTCGACTTAGTAAATCCATTTCACAATAGGTAGCGTACGAGTAGATTCAACAAATGAGTTGCAGCGATGAAACTTTTGAAAGTTGTTGAGCACGCTCCCACGAATTGTTCTAAATTAGAAAATCCATTTTACGATAGCTTAGAGGCAGTTAACATGTTGTGTATCCAAAAGCACTTCAAGAAACAGAATTTCAACGCCAACACTTTCTTTGATTGGTATTGCAACGCATGCCGGGTACAGCTTTTGTTGAATAAAACAAAAATTAATATGAATAATAATTATAATTAGCATAAAATACAATTATTAAAATGAAATTTAAATAAATACAAATGAAATATACGGTATTTAATAATATTAACGTGCGTACTTAGCTCGTTTTGTTCCTTCAGCCAAGGTCCTTTCGATTCTTTACGCGCTGAGTAGTATCATATTCAATAGAGATGCAGAAGACCAACTTGGTGGAATACTTGGTATATCTTTAGTTAGAACATGTACGAAGGCTGTTTTCTAAGTAATACCCATTGTGATATTACGCCGTTGCAGCGCTGCGGTCGGCATTCCGTGCAGGTGCGCTGTTGTCGTGACTGTGAGCCTCCATGTTTCAGAACCCAGGACTGCGGTTCGGAGGAACATTACATAAGGGCAATAGAGTTATTATTATTATTACTAAGTTGGATGTGAGCTTTTGTAAGCCAGAATGTATTTCTCAAGGAAATAAGACTGTTGGAGCCAGGATGTGTACAGAGGTCTGTAAATATTGATTGGTACAGAAGGACACTTGGTCGAGTACTCTGTACAGTAGAGAGAGTGATTCATAGTCACAAGGAGTCCAGAATCTGGACCTAGCAATCATGTGAATGTTAGTAAGGGCGGCCACCACCGCTGTGGGGCACGCCACCTACTGGGGCACTGAGGGTGGAATGGACCACAGGCCTCAGTGGAGGGAGAGATGAACTCTGGTCATCTCTAGCTGGATATAATGGTATCCAAAATGGCGAGCGGGGTTCTCACGCCTCAGTTCTTGCCAGAGTAACGTCGTAACGCACGCGAGCAGAATTCAGCCTCGCGGTGACATGCTAAATGGCAAGTAACAGTAAAGACTTAGTAGCGCCAATTCAGACCTGCGTGCACTTCCAGCAGTAACTTCTCATAATTTGTATATAGTGTATATACTTCGACTGCCAAAGCATAATAAATCGGCAGTAGTTCAAGGGAAGTTTTATCTTTTATTTCGGAAGTTCCGGGACTAGACTACAAAACCTAAGTTCCCTTATCTAGTGAACTGCTCGGCTAGGAGAGAAAATCATCGAAGGACCTGTCAACCTGCCAGAACGTCTCACAGGCCAGGTAGGTCACGACACTGTGTACCTGCCTCTAATGGCAAGGCTGAGATGCCATTACGGCAACAGTCCAACCTTAATAGGAGAACTGCGTATGTTAAGGAGTTCTCCTGACCACATATGCAATTTGCCTGACAGTGGTGGCCAAACGGCAGGATATCTTACAGGGGAGTTTTCTCTCTCGTTTACGGGTCGTCGGGACTCACGATCGATTATGCCATTTCAAAAGCTTGTCGACACACCCACACATGGGTGACTGTTGCCGTAATGGCGTCTCAGCCTTGCCAATAGATGCAGGTACACAGCGCACCTGCACGGAATGCCGACCGCAGCGCTGCAACGGCGTAATATCACAATGGGTATTACTAAGAAAACAGCCCTCGTATATATCGATTGTTACAGAAGCCATAAGGCTTGACTTTAGTGGCACGCAGTCATGACACAGTGACAGAACAAGAGCTAAGTCTTAATAGTACATCATGCAACGAGCCTATAATGCCAATAATTAAGACAAGAGTATGTTTATAAAATAAATCTCAGAAACTAATTCGTCCACAGTAAAGAGGGCAATAAAACCATTAAAACGAGCTATCACAAGAATTTCTTGCATAATTGGTTCTCGAAATCTCGGGTCGATGATCTTGTAGTTTGGGATTTTCACGAAATCATAAAAACAAACAAGTAGTTCCGTGAAGAACTATACAGCCTATTTTCATATATCCTACTTATATTAACTGCCACTATCAACATACAACATTTCAGTTTGTTTGCCGTCGTAGATATTGAGTCCGTCTATATATTTCGGATGATCGCCATGTTGGATTTTATATATGTAGGTCCTAGAGCTATGGAATGTTACATTAATATTATAGTGCACGTGTAGCATTTAAACTTCAATGGCATGATTAGGACACAAGAAGTAACAAGGAGATTTTAAAATTTCGCACAGCTGCCATCTTGTGGTTATAGATACAATTGAAATAAATTAGATGCCAGTGGATTAACATTCGTATAAGGATTTACTGTACCAAGTTTCACTGCACTCGGATGGTTAAATTGCGAGAAACGTCCATGTGAATATTTATAATTCGCGTCGCCGCCATGTTGGATTTGTGATCACCAGCTTATTTAAAGTCCTATAGGTGAACTTATGTTCATAGCCCCTATGAACATTAAAAAATTCAGTTTGATTGCTATAATAGATTCGTAGATATTCAGAGCCGTCTAAATATTTCGGATGGTCTCTATGTTGGATTGTTAAATGTATAGGCCATAGAGTCATGTACCGTTAAAGGTAAATTATTGCGTAGGTTCATTATTCAGACTTTCACTTCGATCGCATGATTATGACACAAGAAATAAAAACTTAATTTTAAAATTCGCACAGCCGCCATCTTGAGGTTATGTAAACAATTGAACTAAATTAGATACCAGTGCATTACAATGTGTAGAAATATTTCCTGTACCAGATTTCATTGCGTTTGGAACATTAAATCGCGAGAAAGGTCTATTGAAAATTTTCAAATTTGCTTGGCCGCCGTGTTCGTTTTGTAGTTGGCCGGTTTTTGAAAGTCTTATAGATGAACATCCAGTACTGCCCTTTATCTCCGTACAAAATTTCAGGGTGATATCGCTAATAGTTTCAGAGATATAGATTGCCGGTGAAATATTTCGCACATCCGTCATCTTGTGGTTATGTAAACAATTGAACGAAGTTAGATGTCGGTGCATTACAATGTGTATAAACATATACTGTACCAAGTTTTATTGCTTTTGGTTGGTTAAATCGCGAGAAACGTAGCCTATATTTAAAAGTCGCAAATTCGCGTGACCGCCATGTTGGTTTTGTAATTACTAGTTTTTCAAAAGTCACATAGGTGAACTTCTAGTAGTTCCCTTTTTCACCGTAATAAATCCCAGGGTGATATCGGGAATAGTTTCGGAGATATTGAATGCTGGTGAAATATTTCGCACAGCCGCCATATTGGATTGGTGAGACGTAACAAAATTTGAAGGGCACGGTCGGGGTCGCCCGGAATAGTGCTATTAACTTACCGAGTTTCATTGAAATTGCTCCAGCCGTTTAGAAGTTATTAGGGGACACACACACACACACTCCTCACACACGCACACACACACGGACAAAAGGTGATCTCATAAGCCTATTTTTTCAAAATTGAAAATAGGCTAAAAATGGAAATAAAAATTATATAACTCACATAGTAAATAAAAACATTAAATGAAATTATAAAGTCAAAAAATCAATATTTTCAAAATGTTTAGTAAGGCCCTTTGATAAAATTTGGGTAAATAAATAGCCTATGGTAACAAGAGTGTAATCCCGAGCAAGCCGAGCCGTCACACATGTCTCTAGGATTAATAATTCGAGAAATATCACCAAGCGTTACATGGGTACTTTTTATCATCCCTCGTTGGCAGGATTCCACCTGCCTCACAGCTACAAATTACAGTTAAGGGGCTTCATCCCGAGTCATTTGACACCTCACACAAGTCTGTAGCATTATGGGTTCGCGATATATCGGAAATATTACATACGTGAGGGGATCAGCGAAGCCGAGCGGCTAGTGCCACTCGTTAGAATTCCCAGAGCTCCTCTGTTTCTAAAACCAATAACTGTGAAGGTTGTGCGAAGCGTGTTTTATAATTGCCATACGAGTGTCTTAATTATCATTATAGGCGAGTTGCATACGACTGTTTATGTTCGACAATAATTATATCTTTACTTTATTTTATGTTCGAACAGAAACATTCATAAATATCTGTCGAGTCGAGTTTCAGTGATCGGAGTCCAAGCGCTGGGTTTGCTGTCTGTGCTTTACAAGTTCTCTGACCCACGCATGCGCTCTGTCTGCTTGGAAATGTGATATGTTTACAGCCTGCCGATGTGCACCAGCACTATCTCAAACTGTCAGCGAACTCATATGAAATTAATGCCCTGTGTAGAAATTGGAGTTGGGGATATTAAGGTTCAGAGCTATTTCTTGTCTCATATTCGGCAGTTTATTTACGCGAACATTTGAGACGGTGCACTTTCCATGTCGGTAATTTATGTAGAAGGATACTGTGTTGCAATCTTCTGGACGTAGATTCATAAATTTTTGGGATATGTCATAGTATTTTCTTGTTACCGTATAGGTTCGTGCTGATGTTTGCGATTGTAATTACAATGGTCGATAAAATATCGTATACATTGTCAACTTTTAAATCATGCAATTCATGTCCGACATGTTGGATTTTGAGTGCATGTGCGAAGCTAACCTTACCAAATTGGGCAATGAATGTAAATATTGAGCTCTGACTGGTTGGAGAAACTGTTTCATAATTAAATAATTATGATACAGTCTTCCGACATATAATATTAACATTTCGACATTGTCGGACATAAATACATATTATTTCATGGGCGTGTTACCCTCAAATGTTTGGAAAACGCATGTAGCTCAACCATTCATATTGCAGCATTCTCTGCAGAGGAAACAATGTTTTTAATGAAGCATTGGCGGGGATTTGAAATGTTATTGATGTTTTGCAAAGGACGTCCTCTTGGTGACAAGGCTAGCCTGCTCTCCAGTTATTCTGAGAAACCTCTAATAACATTACATTCATTTTTACTTAAACTACATGGAGTCATATCCCGTTGACCAGGAAATACGAGCATCTAATCTACCCGGCTGTTGCTAGGAGGGTTTGGCACACCTTTATAGGCCTGTTACAAGGGGTATCACATAAGGTTGATAACAAATAGCCTACATGCGTCTCTATGGAGTGGTTACATTCCAAAACTTATTCTCACGCCACATAAAGGAGCTCACGACTAGTGGGACGTGGGTTGGCGACCACGGGACCCCAGCTAAGTCCTGCATTGCTTCCACTTACTCGTGCCGGGCTCCTCTCTGTCTTCTTTCCTGTCAACGTGTCTTGGTCAACTCATCTTCTCTTCCGACCCCGACGGTATTAGGGTATCCATGGCCTAGGGAGTCTTTCACTTTCCCGCCTTAATTGACCCTTGTCTCATCTTTCCTGATACCCTCATTCTTCGAGGGGTCGGCATTCCTTTTCTTTTTATATTATCTCCCCTCTTCTGCACAAGGCCCTCAAGGAGGCAGGGTGTGTGTAGCCCCACCACTTCTGGTGCACCCTGGATAGTGCTACACCCTCAAGGGCTCACGGCAGGTGAGTTCGGGAGTTGGTGACCCCAAAGGATTCCTCAGCTGGGTCCGTTTTGTCCCCATTTTCCACTGACTTTGGTGCGGACCCTCTCCTCGTTCACTTTCCTATCTGCCTTTCATGGCTCTCCTTCCTTCCAGGTCCCTCAATCCTGATTCTTCGAGAGTTGAGGGCATTTCTTTTCTTCCTGTCATTTATTTGCCTTATCCTTTATTTGTTTACTATTTCTTCTTCTAGTATGTAAGTTTGTTGCTAGTACTAGTTATAGTTTTCTGAGCCTCCATGGCTTAGGTGGCAGCACGCTGGCCTCTCACCGCTGGATCCGCGGTTCAAATCCCGGTCACTCCATGTGAGATCTGTGCTGGACAAAGCGGAGGCAGACTGGTTTTTCTCCGGGTACTCCGGTTTTCCCTGTAACATTTCATTCCAGCAACATTCTCCACTATCATTTCATTTCATCTGTCAATCATTTAATCATTACCCCAGGGGAGTGCGACAGGCTTCGGCAGCTGGCACAGTTTATATCCTCGCCGCTAGATGGGGGCTTCATTCATTCCATTCCTGACCCGGTCGGAGACTGGAAGCAGGCTATGGATTTTCATTACTTATAGTTTTCATTCTCATTTCATATTTCACTATCACCCAAACCGTTAGGGGCCGATAACATAGATGTTAGGCCCCTTAAAACAACAATTATCATCATCATCATCATCATCATCATTCTCATGACTTGTAGTGAATTTCTACATTGTCTATATTTCAACAGTAGTAAAGAACAATAATAATGGACGGGAACAGACTGACTAAACAGATTTTTCATTTCTTTGATTCCAAACCCAAAACCACAATGCCCTGGTTTATGAATACCAAAGACGACCTCAAAATGCTGAATTTAAAACCCGACGACGCCTTCAATAGAGATCTCTTCCGCAAAAAGATACTGACTAATGGGCTAACCCGAGACGAGACATCGAACCCGAAAAGAAGACACGGTACCACCTGGACAGCGCAGCGCAAGATGGCCCACTCACAGAGAATGAGGGAATTCTGGGCTCAGAGGAAGGCGAAACAAATTGCCAAGTGTAGCAAGACTTAACGTGGTCCTAGATGACCTCAACGAATTATATATAATAATAATAATAATAATAATAATAATAATAATAATAATAATAATAATAATAGTGACATGATGCTGAACAGGCGGGCACATGTCGGGTCACCCGAAAATTCTACAGCCGACAACGCAGATAGGAGAACCCAACAGCCGTCATCTCCCCCTGTCGAAAGTGTTTCAAACATTCAACTGACCACTAAGGCAGGCAAACTGAGGCAGCGCTTAAAATGGACTGATGAGATGAACAAATTCATAATGCGCTCCTACTTTATTGTTACAAACTTAGAGAGAGACCTCACAACATATAGGAAAGATTTGCACAAGTTGTTCGTTGAGAATTTTCCTGACTACTCTTTCGTTACAGAACAAAGAATTGCAGACCAAAGACGTGTAATAGTGAGGCACAATAGACTTCCTGCAATAATGATTCAAAGTCTTAAAGAGGAAGCAGCAAAAATTCTAGCTTCAGAATCCAACAATGAAAGCAGATCCACATTATTAATTCAAGCTGTTCAGGAAGAAACCTGCAGAAATGACACAGAGGAAGAGGGAATTATTGAACCAACTATCCCTACTAATATCTCGAGTTCTGATGAAACAAGTTATATTGAACATGTGTTTAAAGAGGCAATGACAGAATTTATGGGCCTTAAAGTAGACTATCGACCAAAGCTGCCCAAACTCCTAGAAACAGCAAAGAGTAAATCTCTTGTCAGTATGACAAATAACATCCTAAAACAGTATGTGGAAACATCCGATAATCTAGAAGAAACAAACTCTCTTGTATATTGTGCAGCAGTAACTGTGATAAGGCTGAACAACCAGAAACTAATACCTTTGTCTGGAAGCTCTCGTGGAAAAGGTGCAGATGCAGAATACATTCCACCCTGGCAGCGTCGATTAGAAAATGACATCAAGGAACTGAGGAAAACCATAGGCCAATTAACAGCATATTTAAACAATAAAACTAAACCCAAAACCAATCGAAAGCTGAGAAATATATTCAGAAAAATCAACAGCCATATAAAGGAATATGATCACACAGAAAAAATCAAGGAATACATTGACAACCAAAAGCTAAAATTATGCGCAAAAGCAGCGAGACTCAGGAGGTACAAGGAATCACGAGCGAGGAAAACACAAAACAAATTTTTCTCCAACAATGAAGGTCAGTTCTACAGAATGATCAAACGAAACAAACAATCCATGACAAAAGCAGAACCTCCTAGCACGCAAGAAACGGAAGATTTTTGGAGAAGTGTATGGGCTGCAAAGTCACCGCACAATGAAAATGCAAATTGGATCAACGAAGAACGAAATAGCAATAATGTATATTAAGAAATGGATTTTGATATCATTGAAGAACGGCATGTGTATGATGCTATAAGGCGAACTCAGAATTGGAAAGCGCCGGGCACAGATAAAATTCACAATTATTGGTACAAACATTTCACGTGCGTGCACCAGAAGATAGCCCAGCAATTTACTTACCTCATCCATCATCCTGAGGAATGTCCTGATTTCCTTACTGCTGGAATTACATATCTAATCTCAAAAGAAAGTGGAAATACTAAAGACCCATCAAACTACAGACCTATCACCTGTCTCCAAACACTTTACAAACTATTTACGTCCATAATTGCGGACGAAATATACAAGTTTCTCGACAAACATAACATTTTGGCTGAGGAACAGAAATGATGCAAGAAGCTGTCGCAAGGATGCAAAGAACAGATAGTTATTGATTCTGTGATAACACAACAGGCGATACATAATCAAAGGAATCTATATACGGCATACATAGATTACCAGAATGCATTTGATTCAGTCCCGCATTCATGGCTGAAAGAAATCCTCCATATGTGTAAGATTAACCCTGCTGTAATTCACTTCCTGGAGGTCACGATGGATAATTGGAAAACAGTACTGTATACTAAGACAGACAATGAATGTGTCACATCTGACACAATAAAAATTGAGCGTGGTATCTATCAAGGAGACTCGCTAAGCCCATTATGGTTTTGCTTAGCCATCAATCCTCTCTCTAAAATTATAAAATCCACCGGTTTCGGATTTGACATCAAATACTACAATAGGAAATACAGAATATCCCATCTCCTTTATATGGATGACCTCAAAGTATATGCACACAGTAAGACTCAAATGAATGCCATGCTAAATATAATAGATTCATATTCATCCGATGTCCGAATGACGCTGGGAGTGAAGAAATGCAAGCGTCTGACAATTGAAAGAGGTAAATATGCAACTTTGAACCACATGAGCTACGCAAAGGATCTCTAATTGAAGGAATGACTGAAATAGAAACCTACAAATATCTGGGATTTGCTCAAAATACAACTTTGGATCATAAAAGTATCAAAGATGAACTCATTGGAAAATATACCACAAGACTACATCAAGTGCTGCGAACCAGTCTATGTGCAAAGAACAAAATTAAAGCTATCAACACATACGCTATACCAACCCTAGTATATTCATTTGGGATTCTGAAATGGTCAGCAACAGAAATGGAAAGCCTGCAGAGAAAAACAAGGACCCTTCTCACTACTTACCGTTTACACCATCCAAACGCCTGTAAAGAAAGGGTCACTCTTCCACGAAAGATGGGAGGTCGAGGAGTACTGGATTTACAAATTTTGCTCCAGAACCAAATTAAAACCCTTAGAAGATATTTCTATCAAAGAAAGGAAAACAGCATTCTCCATAAAGCCATTGTACTTGCTGATAAACACACAGTATTGAACCTTCGTACATCCTCTGATGATCATATCAGCCAGCCACTACACTTACATAAAAAAGAAAAGGCATGGGGAGAAAAGACCCTCCATGGAAAATACTACAGCAACCTATCCCAACAGAGTATTGATAAAAACGCATCGTGTATGTGGTTACAAAGTGGTCGACTGTTTGGAGAAACAGAGGGATTCGCAATTGCCATCCAAGATCAAGTCATTGCTACAAAAAATTACAAGAAATACATCATCAAAGATACCAGTGTAATTTCAGACAAATGCAGGCGATGCGCCATTCATCTCGAGACCATTGACCATGTCACTGCAGGTTGCCCAATACTAGCATCAGTTGAATATACAAAGCGGCACAATCAGGTTGCAGGCATCATTCATCAAGCACTCGCACAGAAATATAAATTAACTGAGGAGTATATCCCTTACTACAAGTATCATCCACCATCCCTCCTCGAAAATGAACTGTGTAAAATATACTGGGACACTGGTATTGTGACAGATAAAACAATAGATCACAATCGACCAGACATCATAGTGGTAAATAAGGTTGATGGCACTACATTTATAATAGACATAGCAGTCCCCAACGACACCAACATCGAACGTAAACACAATGAAAAAATCTCCAAGTATAGACAGCTTGCAGAGGAAATCAAGAGGATATGGAAGATGAACTGCGTCCGGATAGTGCCTGTAATCTTGTCAGTCAACGGCCTCATACCTCACGCACTCCACAAGAGTCTGAAAGAATTGGATCTTCCGACGACCATCTGCAAGAGTATGCAGCATTCGGTCCTATTGTCCACATGCAATATTGTGCGATCCTTCCTTGCTAATGAATGAGTGATAATGAACTCTTATATTTTGTATATACATGATATGTATTATAGTTTGTATTATAGATTTTATGTATTGTTGTAAAGCACTTGGTTTAACCCGTGCTTTAGAGTAACCCATGTTTGTAATGGTGAATTGAATAAATAATAATAATAATAATAATAATAATAATAATAATGAAGGGATTCACAAGTTGGATCTCTAGGAAAACATAGTCCCTAGTTTGATACCGGGCAAGGTATGAGAACTGCGCCAACTGCACACAACGTAAACAATCTGCAGATGTAAGCTCTCACCAGAATAGTTTGTGGTCTATGAAATACAAATATTATTGTTATTAAAACTCCATTTTCAGTGTTGCCTTAGTCGACAACTCCAATAGCACAAGCCTGCGAAATTTAAGTTTTTGAAAAATACCAGGAAAGTTTTCACTATTTGTTATGTTACTTGGTGTGCTTGTTTCGAAAATGACCTCCATTTTTTCCATCACGTCAGGGTTTCTTGTAAAAAATAAAATGTTCCGTTGAGTTTAAACTGTTTACATCAAACGATGGGTGAGTTGTCAAGTGTCGGTCCACTAACTTCAAGCTTGCAGGTTCGCTTCTGGCCGTGGTTAGTGATTTTTGAAAGGCGGCAAAAATTACGACACCATGCCATACGATGTTGGCATGTCAAAGAACCCATTTGAATTCAGTAGGCCGTGTTCATAATGGCAAAATTAATCTCGGGAGTTTCGGCCAACACAAAGCTCCCCATTTCTCTACTGGAAAGCGCTATATTGTTCAAGGAGCTAGATATCTAACCTCCTTGACTTTCATAGTGCTTCAAGGAACAACGAAATTCGACATGCAAGCTACCCGTTGGGTGTCAAATAACAGAGCTTGCACCCGGCATCTGAGGCCATACGATATTATTATTATTATTATTATTATATCAAATTATGCTGCAGTTTGTAGAAGAAACCAACATAAAATAAACGATTGACCAAGAGGAACAATTGAACGTTCGAAACAAATTTTAAACTGAGCAAAAAACAAAAGAAGCCTTTTTCCTTTGAATCTTCTTCTTGACGTTCTTCTATTATGTTCATTCTCAGGTAAATGTTCATAAAAATCGAAGCACATTTGATGTTTTCAAGAAAACGTGACGTGATAGAACTTTTTAATTACTGTTTTCGAAACCGGCCTGTGGAGTCAAAGAAAGAGTTATTGGAAGATGTTAAGCTCCATCACCGGTTATTTTCTGTTAAACGTTTGCCTTCCCCATTTCTTTCTCTCAAGGTCACCTCGTGGTGTAGTCGATAGAATTCTTAGCTGCCAGCCCTGAGTTTCGGGTTTGATTCCCGACTCTGCCATGATATTCTATTCTGGTCTGAGGTCTGGAACGTGGATACAGTCAGTCCCATGGGATAAACTGAGAATAGAAAGATTTGATTCCTACATCATCCTTCTTAGAAGGGGCTCTTTGTGGTTTGCCAGTTCTACTGTATGCAAATGCCGGGGTGGTACTGTACTGAAGGCCACGGCCGCACGTTATCAGACAGACACGGAGATACAAAGCCCCTAAGAATCTTCAACAATGGGTTTCCATGTAATTCCTAATTACTGTACGTTTCTCTTCTATACCCAAGGTCACCGGTTCAAACCCGGCCGAAGTCGTCGGATTTTTAAGAGCGTTAAAATCCCTCAGTATGCCTTCCTTCAGAGGGGGAGTAAAGCCGGCGGTCCCATGTCATAGATTTATGGCATGTGAAAGAACCTTTCACTAACTACACTTGTGTGCAGCCAAAATGTGTAGGTTAGAATTGATAATGCTCTATTAGTTCCAACGTTCACCGCCAGGTTCTGACTGCGATGCAATCTAGTAGCCAAGTCCGCAAGCTAGGTGTCGTGGACGGTAGCATTTGGTAGTAAAAATAGGAACTACTTGAAATAATTGTCTGCAGTCCTTACTTGAATTAAAACAGATAACACACACTAATACGGTCATCACAATTTAAACCGGTTATTAGACAGATTCCACACACACCCAAAGTACACGGGGCTACATGATCGCGTTGTCGCAGCCCCTAAACTAAGGAACCAACCAACTGTACGTAACTAATAGCTCCGTATATTAAAACTGGTTCACAATTGGCCCGGGAACGTGAATTTGTGCATGCGCGCGCAATCAGCAAGTGCCCTCTAATAAATGATTCAGAGGGTTATAATAAGGTTATAATAACTTTATTAAACACACATTGTGTTTAGAGAGCGGTTATGTTTACATCTCTGGCTACTCCTTCCGTACTGCGTATGAGCATGTACAACGTTTCTGATTGGCTCCGGGAACGTCAAACATGAAACTTGACCATGTTTCTCGTTGGCCTTCCCGGGCTACTTTTAGCTTCCCGTTCTGGTTCTGGTTCCCGGAGATTGGTTGTGAACCGGACTTTAAGGACGTTGTATTGCAACACGAAATAAACTATGTTATTTCCCATTCACTTGTGATGTAGCGCCACCGGTCCTCGCTTCTTTGGCACTTCCCTGAACCAATCCACAGCGCCAAGCAGACTGGTGGTGGTCATTACGATTCTAATGAGCATAACAAGTAAGGCATTTGTCTCTAGCAAGCAGACTGACAGCAGTGGAGTCCTGGCACAGCCTTGTCTGAGTAGCGTACTTTACCGCAAAGCACTGCCAACCTATACTCGTAGCTACTGTACACTGACAGGCAAATATATATACACCCTGCTATGTGTGTCCCGGGAGCGCAAATCCCTTGTTGACAGTGAACTCTGTTGGTCATTGAAATAACTACTTGTAAAACTCCAGTGCCAAATCCTGACCGCAATGAATCATAATTGTTATTTGCCGTGGCGGAAGCATTCCACTGCCTACTTGATGCGAGCTGCGCTCTATACCGGCCAGTTAGTGAACTCATGCCAGCGATGTTATTGAAAATAACCTCGTTTTGCCGATCAGCACACTGCCAAGTATAGGCGCGATTAAAAATTTGGTGTGCGGAAGGTATATTAAATGTGTTTCTCCCAGTGATATGTTTAGGCCAACGAAGTTTCGATTATTGTTAGTAGTCGACGTTAATATACTGAATCCCTACGTTGTTTGGAGTGTTTGTTGATGCGATATAGATTCCACATAGCCACATGGCCGACAGTACATCGAGTGCTTACATTAAATAAGAATAAAGCAAAAGTATGAAGATTTAATAAATCGTAATTGTTTTCAGCAAATATGATAAAATGAATATTTTCACACTCAAGAACGACAACTTGAAGATGATTTACTGTAGGAATATTTTAAATGGGGTCTCCAAACCTTGAACTAAACTGTATGCGATATACATTCCCCATAGCCACATGGCCTACAGTACGTCGTTGTACCGATCTCCGCCATCACACGCGCTCATTCTTTCCGTCCCATGCACTTCCGTCCCTTTTCCAAAATCACTCCCACAAAAATGTCCAGCTACCGAGTGGAAAGATGTTACACATAAATAAAAAACATCACTTGAAAAATTCAGCAATACTGTACTTTCATTCAAATAACAAATATGAACGGTATATACCGTACTGTAGTTATAGCTTGGAAGTAAGGTTAACTGTTTTCCTGGATGTATTATCATTGTTTCACATAACAATGGCGATTCTTTGACATGATGCTGTTTCCCGCGCCCTCGCTATCGTCAACAATGCAATGTTTTATTCTTTTTTCTTGTGCCACTTGTTGGGATAGGAAAAGATCAATACAGCCATATCTCAGTTGTTGTTGTGCAATTCAGAAACGAATATGCGCTTGAGGCCTGAAGATGTCGCCAGGGCAGAGGCTCTGATCGAAAATGGTGGCGCGCACATCTTTCCGCGGGAAACAGCATCATGACAATGAATCGCTATTGTTAAGTGAAACAATGATAATACATCCAGGAAACTAATTAACCTTACTTCCATGCTATAACTACAGTATGTACTGTACTAGGCCCAGAGCGTTCATGTTTAAAATTTTAATGAAAGTAATGTTGAATGTTTCAAGTGATCGGTTGTCTTTGCCTCTTAGAAATGATGTACTGTATGCAGTTGCGGAAGCTCATAAATGGACTGAATGCAGTTGCACACAAGAAACTGAAACAAGGCTCCTGCAGTCTAAGATAGCTCCTTTCACACTCAATCAGTCCAAATTACGCTCGCGCTTCAAGCCGTAGGAAAGTGTTAAGACTGTCTGGGGCTCATTGGCAATTATTGCTCCACTAGTTTGGACCCGGCCGATGTAGCTGGCATTTTTCGAAGGAACAAAATCGTACAGGACGTTGAGACACACAGGTACTCAGGCAGTGTTAACCATTTATAGCTTAGTGGTCAGTATATTAACCACCTACCAAAAGGACAGTTTATATTGTCAAAGATGCAGATGGTTGAATCTTTCACTCATATTTCAACTAATTCTTGTGAAAGTATTAATGTTTCCGTACACCAAATAAAAACAATTCAAATTAAAAAGTAAAAGATAAAAATCTTATATAAATATAAAACAAGAAGTTCCGTGACGAACTAAAGAGCCAACTTTTCTTAAAATTTAAGATTCATGTCAATGAATAATCTATATGGATCTATCTAGAATAATGACGGAATTAAGTTGCTAATATCGAAATTTCTAATTAGTTATAAATACTGTATACCTGGCATAATGTAGTCTAATAGAGCACTACAGTTGGCAGCCCTGGTGACTGAATATACTCTTAGTTCCATCTGTTAAGGTACAGAATAAAAAATTTGGTTGAAGTCCAATGAATAACATGGACGTTACATGCAGTTAAACATTGGATCTAACAGCGCGTAAAATCATGTTGGCAACAATGACATACATGTATTGGTCTGATATAATATGATCTATTGTTGTGTCAAATTTGAATGAAATCCATTAGTTAGTATATAATTTACATACACTTTAAAATTGGACCTATCAGCAAGCTTAGAATCATGTTGGCAGCACTGGCGTAGGCCTATATTAGTTACTCCAAATTAATCTAGAATGCCAGGTACTATACGTGTGCAAAGTTTAGAGCTATTGGCTTGCATACTTTCTGATATACTGATATTAGGGTAACAAAAATAGAGACAGTATTTATTAACAGTTGGCAGCCCTGGTTACTCTTAAGAATCGGCATAGTCATATCTGTTATGGTACACATAGCACACACGAAATTTGGTTGAAATCCAAGTGATAGTGTAGAAGTTATATGCATTAAAAATTTGGACCTATCGGCAGGCTTATAATTGTACCGATTTTGCAAATCAGTACATGTTCATCTTTATCTTCGCTTGCCACGGTGGGTGAGTGGTTATAGTGTCGGACTACCAACCCCAAGATCGCAGGTTCGCCCCTGGCCATGGTAAGTGATTTTTGAAGGCGACAAAAATCACGATACTCATGTCATACGTTGTTGGCATGTTAAAGAACCCATTTGAATTCAGTAGGCCGTGTTCAATGGCAAAATTAATCTCGGGATTTTCCGCCAACACAAAGTTCCTCCATTCTCTACTTGAAAGCGCTGTAGTGTCAAGGAGTTCAGATATCTAACCTCCTTGACTTTCATAGCGTTCAAAGGAACGTCGAAATTCGACATGCAAGCTACCCTCTGGGTGTCAATTAACAAAGCTTGCACCAGGCACCGAGGCCATACGATATTATTATTATCTTTATCTTCGAGACGCAGTAAGAGCTCCAGGTCTGACCGGATTATCATAGAGCATACACCAGGCCTCTTCTGAGAATTCCTTTCGCCAAACTGGCGCCTGACTGTTAGTGAAATGGTTCGCCAAGCCCTTTCTGCCAGGATTTGACCCCTTTGTGCAAACTGTCACTTAAAGTATTATCGCTCAGAGACACTTGTAGAGGGAGATAAATCAAGCTTTGTGTCTGTGAACATTGGGAAAGCGAACATTTCTTGTCAGTTACATTCGCCAAGCCCTTGTTCTAAGAACACCCTTGCAAGAACATTGTGTGACGCCTCAACTCCTAGAAAGTTTCTACGCAGTAACCTGCGTGGGGTGATATTCAATAGTACCAACTCAAACCTTGGACTCTGGCCTTGGACTCTGCCCTTGTGTTGGCCGATTGTGCCACTAGTCGCATGTGGTATGACTGGAGTAGGGTGGTGGGGGGACTCTGGAATACAAGGGGTGCGATCTGTGACTGGAGAGACAGTGTGAGAGGAAGCTTGCTGACGGAAGGACTCTTAAGCGATCGCCTCCGGGGAAACTGAGAAGGCAGCTTCCCCGGAGGGCTGAAATACACCAGGTGGTATGAACTCAATTTGTTAGAAGGGGCAACCGTTCGATGGAACATTAAACTGTGTCATTTGGTAGTGTTATTTTAAGGCCATGTGTCGGTGGACCATCAACTTAATTAGATAAAGACTGACATTTTATTTTAGCACTTTAGTATGTAATCTTTTGGAGGGCCTTGTATAGTTTGGTGATGCCTTTATTTGTAGTTACTGCAGGGTGGGTTATTATTGCCCTATTTCCCGTTACCTGGATGGGAACCTCGTGGATTTAACTTTGGTCAGATAGGCTTCAAAAGACAGTCAGTACTGGACTCTGAAGCTTCTCGGACGCTTTCGCTCTCTAAGGAACGCGTTTGTTGCTTTATGCAATTTGTTTGTGAAACGGCACCGGGCCTGAATTTCATGTTGTTAATTTTCCTTTTATTCTTGCGGATGATACTACCCTCAATTCAGTAATTCAATTAATCGTATGATGGGGAAATGTAATTTTGCCAACTGGGCAATGTCTGACTTTATTTTATTCACAGTATTATCCGTAACTTGCATTACCTTTTAAACATAAGCCTAAGTTAAGCGGTTTAGGGTTTTAGTTGTAATTTAATCATAATTTAATTGTATCAATTTTAGATTTTCATTATACTTTGACATTTTGATGTTGTTTTTTTATTTAATGATGGCAGTCAGTAGGAAGATTGTTTCTGTTCCTTTCAGCATGTGTGGCAGGGTCATTTTAATACGGCCTACTGAGGTACGCATCAGGCCTTCCTCTCAACAAGCTGGCCTTGACCTCGGTTACATCCCGTCTTTCCCTTATTCTAAATTAGACCAGAGTATTTCCACAATACCATGAAACTAGGAATATTCTCTGCCTAGGTTTTTTTTGCTGTGAACTCAGCTGACCTAGCGAGTAATTAAATTATAATTTTGATATGCTAATATTATTATTATTATCATTTTCGTTATCTAGAGGGTGAGGGGGGAATGAGAGCCTGTTACAATAATCATTTTGGCAACACTGCCATGTATGGCCTCCTGGGAATTAAACTGCAATGTTATTATCTATACGTGTGCCAATTTTGAAATAGCTCCCATTCATTCCTTCCAAGATATCCAACATGAAGCACAAATTTCAATTGCGATATTTCATCAGTTGGTAGCACCGACATCATTTTCAAATATGGCCGTGAGATATTCAGGTATATATCTTTACTCCTACCGATTTTTATTTTTATTGCTGCAGCCGTTTAGGAGTTGATAAGGGGACACACACACATAGCCAGACCGACAGAGAGATAGACAGAGATACAGACAGAAGGACAGACAGACAGACAGAAGGACAGACAGACAGACAGACAGACTGACAGACAGACAGACACACATTTGCCCGATCTCATAAGTCTATTTTTCCTCATTTTTGCAAAATGTGAAAAGTAGGCTAAAAACGTATTAATTTTTATTATCTTAGTGTTCTTTACATTTTAATTTTAATTGTTAACTATTTTTAATAAAAAGAAAATAAATAAGCTTATAGAAATCCTACTCGCAGCTACAGCGTGGAAGACATCCAACCAGATAAGTAATAGCCTGTAGGCTACAACCGTAGTTGACTTTTACAACCGTACAGTAACTCCACAAATTCCGGATTTAAATCACCCTTTTAGCATTTCACCTAACATCATATACACTACAACTAGCATACACTGACATGTGAAAATATTTACAAGATGTACAATTATTTAGTTGCAGTATTGGTAATTGACCAGGAAATACGAGCATCGATTCTACCTGGCTGTTCCAAGGAGGGTTTGGTAAACCCTTATAGGCCTGATACAAGGCGTTTCACTTAAGGTTGATAAATACATGATTATGAGCTGCCGCCCTCCCAGATATATTTTTTTACTACAAACAGGTTAAGAGAACCCGTCACATTTATTAATCGCATGTAATTTTTTTCAGGATTACGGTATAACCCAACTGTTTTAGGGTACATTCGTGTTGACCGACTGAAAAGCTTTGTTTAATGAAGCTTTAAACCGTTGACTTGAACCTCTATGGACTGCGTGTTAACCACCACTCTCATTTCAGTGTCTGCGTCTTGTTCGTTTGCCGGCTTTGAAAGTTATTATGGACACCACGTACTCTTGCATTGATTCTTTTCTGAATCAATATATATATATAGTTTGTTGGGGTTTTGATGTCTACACCTACCTTAAATTCGTTTTTTAAAATTAGCGTCCCATGCTCTGAATAATACACTTTGCCAGCTGTTTTCCGTTAATACTCATTTTTCATGTTTAGGTACCAATAACTAGGAAATCATTTAAGATAGAGGGCTATTTTTGTTTACATTAACTTGCCTAATGGAGCACTTGAATGTTAACCTATTTTCACTTCCCAAACATAGTAGGCATGGATTGGGAAGAGGAAAATTGATACATATTTTTGGATAAATTTAAAAAGAAAGAGTTCGGATTTTTTTTCTTGCATTCTGTCCCAATAATAATGAAACAAAGTGGTTAGTCATCTGCCATGATCCATTCCAAGTATGTGAACAAAATTTGAGAATATTTGATTGAAAAACATTTGATAAATGTGTACCTGAAGCAACTTATACAACATTTTTTTGAAAATGTATCTGTCCAAATTTGTATTCATTTCACACATCCTATAAAAGCAAAGTAGCACTACATCGTCAAAAACAGCTCAGAATATACCGCTTCTTATATGTGACAAGAATCATAGCTGTACCTTTAGCATAAACCCAGAAAATACTTAGTAAAGTGATGCCACAAAAGTAGACTTTTTCATCGTGTAAGAGTACGTGGTGACCTACTTATTTATTTATTTATTTATTTATTTATTTATTTATTTATTTATTTATTTATTTATTTATTTATTTATTTATTTATTTTGAAATTTAAAGATGGCTGCTGAGCGTTATATTCAGAGAGATAATCTTCAGACTAACGCAATTGAGACTTCTTTTAATTGCCCTGATTCATTCTGAGTGGTTACCGCCTCCATGGCCTAGGGGGTAGCACGCCGGGCTCTCACCGCTGGCGCTGGGGGTCCGTGGCTCTGCACTGCGTTAGCTGTGAGACCCTGAGAGAAAGGGTACTTGTAGCAGCGAGTGTATGAAGACAACAGGTGCGACGGTAGTTGAAGCGGCACCACTAATTGAACAGACAATTAGCCGTACGGTAATTAGAGGTACTGGCCGGATAAACACCCAAATTATCCGCCATGAAATTATCTCCAGTGTCATTTCATTCGCCCAATGTCTTAGCCACGCAATAACAACTATAGCTAATGAGAAGTCACGGGTCATCACGATTTGAATTATCTCAGCTTTACGACTGCGAAAATACTGATTAGATACTTTTCAGGACAGCATGAAGATGCCAATAATAATAATCTATACATACGAGGTGCGTTTGATCTTGTCGACTTCGTCGTTACGCTGGGGTCTGGCGTTACGTTACGGTGACGGGACGAAATGCACCAAGATGCACAGAGGTGTGTGACGTCATAGTACCGCTTGGTGCATGTGTTCCCCGACAATCTCTACTTCGTTAGTATAAGACAAAACTACTCGATTCTTGGATGTCACGGGTAATCTCGAGAACCGCTGGATAGATTTTGATGCGGTTTTCACCATTCTGTAAAGGATATCTCGAGGAAAGATTCTGTAGAAAATAATGTATGTATGATCAAAGGAAGCCAAGCAGAAACGATTTCAGTGAAAAAGTCGAAAACAAACTTGGTGTCCGTGCGCTTCTTAAGCTTACGCTGGGCAAACCGTTAAACATATCAATATACTATGAGCGTAAGAATTGGTCAGCATGAAATGTTCTACAAAAAAGTCTGGGAGAGCATATCTCTATCTTCAATACATCGCCCACTATAAGCGTTTTTATACTGGATGGAAGGGGCACGTCATCCAGTCATCTTCCTCCGCGCGCTTGACCTTGCTTTGCCCTTGGTTTGCACTTGGTTTGCACTTGCCGTTCGCGAGTAATTTGAAACAAGGTAAAGTATTATAAAGCAAGATAAGTATTATGCAGATAATCTAACATGTCAAGAGTCTGTGGCTTCGAGCTTCAGCATTTGTAGCATTTAAAATGATACAAAGTCCAGTTTTTCATACTGACTGTCACTTTTTTAAGTAAGTACCGATGTGATATTACACCGTTGCAGGGCTGCGGGTTGCATTCCGTGCAGGTGCGCTGTGTACCTGCATCCATTGGCAAGGCTGCGGCACCATTACGGCAACAGTCGTCCGTGTGTACGTGTGTTGACAAGCTCTTGAAATGGCATCGCCGATCGAGAGTCCCGCCGACTGATTAATCATCGTAGAAAAGAGAGAAAACTCCCCTGTGAGATATGCTGCCTTTTGGCCACCACTGTCAGACACATTCCGTATGTTTAGGAGTTCTCCTGAGCACATCGACGGCATTGCTTACCACATAATGTACAGCCTGTTCCGATTCAACACGAAACTGTATGATGGGTTGCCTGCCCACCCGCAATTGGCTTAAAATCTGCTCACAGCGCGCTAGCGACGGGGCTGAGTTCGATTTCACTGATTGCCGCCTTCTTATGCAGAATTGCAAAGCATTTTGCTCTTTCAAAATATATTGAACAATAATTTGAACGATTTCTGTTTCAGAACTTGTTATTTTACACTTCTGTTAATGGATTTTGCAGAACATTTTTATGAAACAAAATTTTATTTTACAACATAGTTTATTACAACACAATTTATTGCTTTTTAACTCAATACCACAAAACGAGATTCAATTTCGAAATGATTTGTTACAAAATTGAGTTTAATTAAGAATAAGTTTCAACGATTTCTATTTCAGAACTATTAACCTGTAACAATGTAAAATGATAGAACGACGAACACAGGCAAATTAGTCTTACGTCATACTCCAGGACATCTTGGATGATTTTACATTGGCGGAGTTGAACAACATGCTTTTCAACAAGATGGTCATTCAGCGCACTCCTCCAGACTGGCGAGAGAAGTTTTAAACCGTTTGTTTACTGGCCGGTGGATAGGAATTGGCGGCTTTTGAGAATTCCCCCCACGTTCACCTGATCAGGCTGTCCTGGATTTCTTCATTTGGGGCTACGTCAGATCGAGGGCATTTTTAAGATCACTACAATCACCCGATGAAATGGAGCTCGTCATTACCGAGGTTACTTGTCAGATGTTGTCGAACGCAAGAGAGAACTTCATGCGACGAGTGGCCCTCTGCTTGGAAAATGATGGACGCCACTTCGAACACCTTATGTAAATGTCCATTTGCAGTAGATGTAACGTCTGTGATAAATTAACTTTTTAGTCGCATGGAAGACTGATTACAATTTTGTAACAAATCATTTCCAAATTGTATCTCGTCTCGTGGTATTGGGTTAAAAAGCAATAAATTGTGTTGAAATACACTATGTTGTAAAATATCGTTTTATTTCATAGAATGCTCTGCATAAGCCATTAACAGCAGCGTTAAATAACAAGTTCTGAAACAGAAATCTTTCAAACTTATTGTGAAGCCTGCGTAAATATATTTTGAAAGAGCAAAATGCTTTGCAATGCTGCATAAGAAGGCGGCAATCGGTGAAATCGACCTCAGCCCCGTCACTAGCGCGCTGCGAGCAGATTTCAAGCTGATTGCGGGTGGGTAGGCAACCCATTTTACAGTTCCGCGATGAATCGGAACAGGCTATACATAGAGATGAGCCGTCTGGGCCATGGAAGTATTCGGTGTTACACAGTTTATGGTGGTACCCATGTACCCCCATCAAGTTAACAAAGTGCCTGTCCATGTCCTGTTCATCATGGACTCCGTTGAATAAAACTCGAGCCAGATTTCTTCCCTCTTTTTCACTCTGTCCTGAATTAGGTTTTCCCAGGCGTCAGTCGAAGGCAGCACCGTCTTAACCCGGAGGTCCTCAATGAAGGTCTCCTTGGCAAGTTCCTACGCTAGTCTAGATTTTGCGTGTTTCGATATTCCGAGGATAGCTTTCAGGACTTCACTGCTCCTAGCGTCCACAGGTCCGTCAGGGTCAGTTTCTCAGAGATGATTTCTAGTCCGTATGAGGTGATGGGTGCTATTCTCCCGCCGAATAATCTCATAGTGGTTCCTAGTGAGAGCTTCGTGATTGTTTAACTTCGAACTCTGCAGGTTCAGGCTGTTGTTTGCATTGTCAATCCTAGAGTTGTTTGAATCTTCAGTTTTTTGACTGGTTTGATGCAGCACTCCAATCCTCCCTGTCCTGAGCTAATCGTTTCACCTGTGCATAGCTACCACACCCTACATCCGAGACAATCTGTTTAACATATTCTAACCATGGTCTACCCCTACAGTTCTTGACACTGACCCTTCCTTCCATAACTAAGCTTGCTATTCCTGGGTGTGTTAGTATGTGTCCTACCAACCTATCTCTTCTCTTCATTAGCAGTCGCCAGAAACATCTCTCCTCTCCCACTCGTCTAAATACCTCTTCATTTGTTACCCTATCTACCCATCTGATCTTCATCATTCTCCTGTAACACCCCATTTCAAACGCTTCAATTGTCCTCTTTTCTGCTGCACCAATAGTCCAAGTTTCACTTCCATAGAGCGCCACGCTCCAGACAAAGGCTTTCAAAAATGACTTCCTAATACCTAAATCTATATTCGATGTCAACAGATTCCTTTTCTGTAGAAAAAGATATGTGAATCTTTAAAAATATATTAATTTTCTGAAAAAGGTTTGGAATTGATCAAAGGTTAAACTTAACATTCACCTCATTTACAGCTAATAACCGCCTGCGCCAAACTGGGCATCATCTTCCTCTCATTTCATATGTAGATTCTTCCACTTCCTTGCTTCTATTAGACACATTTTGGCATCATAGTCCGCTTTGTGAATCCTGATCGTGTCCGGCAGCCAGATACCTCTTGTATTAATACCAGAGTTAATGCCAAGAGCTTTTAACATCTTCTATCATCGCATGTTGCCATTATTGAAGGATGGTAAAGCGTCTCCAACACCATATTTCAAGGTGATCAGTCCAACAAACACGTTTCGTGGTACTTGAGTCCATATGAGGTTGTTAAGAGATTCATTTAATTTTGAGTATGGCCATGTTAACACTAGGTTATGAGATCCGGATGACCTAGATCACGGTATATCGGTTTTATAACCTCCATAACATCTACTGGAATTGATATTTTGTCTTCGTACTGTACGTGTTACCATTAGCTTTAGTATTCCTGTACCTAAACCATGACTGAGGTCCTACTGGGCAAAGTTAATGTTGGTTTTCATCTGTGGACAATTTAACAAAACATGTTGCCCAGACAGCCTTCTACATGTCCAACAAATCATTTACATTATTTCTGATGGCCAACCATAGTCTGTCAGTAACATTCCATCTGAGAGTTTGGTACTTTCGAGACCCTCTTCGAGTTTCCTGAGACGGTTGAACATTGCCAACATTTAATTATTTCATTAATGCAGTCAATAGTCATTTTTAGCCTATTTTTATCGATGAAAAAATAGGCTTATGAGATCACCTTTTGTCCATGTGTGTGTGCGTATGTGTGTGTGTGTGTGTATGTCCCCTAATAACTTCCAAACAGCTGGCGCGATTTCAATGGAACTCGGTGAGGTCATAGCAACATTCTGGACGACCCCGACTGTGCACTTCAAATTTTATTACATCTCATCAATCCAACATGGCGGTTGTGCGAAGAATTTCACCAGCAATAAATATCTCCGAAAATATTGCCGATATCACCCTGCAATTTTGTACGGAGATAAAGGGCACTACCGTAAGTTCACATATATAATTTTCTGATACCTGATAACTACAAAATGAAAATGGCGGTCAAGCGAATTTGAGACTTTCAAATAGACTTTTCTCGTGATTTAACCATCCAAACGCTATGAAACTTGGCACAGCAAATGTTTATACACATTCTAAAGCAATGCCATCTAATTTAGTTCAATTGTCTACATAACCTCAAGATGACAGCTGAGCGAAATAATTCACTGGCATTCTATATCTCCGAGACTATTACTGATATAACCCTGAAATTTCTTACGGTGGTAAAGGGCACTATTACAAGTTCGTCTATGATACTCACAAATACCTGTAAAATCCAAAATAAACATGGCGGCCAAGCGAAGGTGAAACATTTTAATAGACCTTTCTCGTGATTTAACGATCAGAGCGCAGTGAAATATGGTACAGTAAATGTTTATACTCATTGTAATGCACTGGCATCTAATTTAGTTCAATTGTTTACATAACCACAAGATGGGGGATGTGCGAAATTTTTAAATTAAGTTTTAATTTCTTGTGTATTAATCATGCGTTCGAAGTGAACGTTTGTATAATGAACCTACGCAATAATCGTCATCTAATGGTGCATAACTCTATGGCCTAAATATATAAATATACAACATGGCAACCATCCGAAATATTTAGACGGTTCTCAATATCCATTAATCTACGGCAGCAATCAAACTGAAATTTTGTATTTTGATAGAGGCAATTAACATAAGTAGGATATATGAAAATAGGCTGAATATTTATTCACGGAACTACTTGTTATTTTATTTCATTGTCGGGTCAGGGAGGGGATTTTGGAAGGAAATGGGTCGTGGATCTGCTGAATAGAACCATCCCGGCATTTGCCTGGCGGTGAACATGGAAAATCACGAAAACAATTCTCAGAACGGCAGAGGTGAGATTCGAACCCACGCTCTCCCGATGCCAGTGATGCACGAAAAAGCACGTTAGCGCTTTCGGCCAACATGATTGGTATTAGCCAATTTAAACTCCAGAATAAATTCCTCCATTAAATTTAATGAGATATTAGTGAAAACCACTGCCTTCTAGATCAACGCGTCCTTGAAATAAACAACTTGCTGGAAATTATGTACCAACTAGGAATATTTGTCACAGATGTATTGGTATTTAAAAATAATCAAAGACGTAGTTCTAGCCAGCGTAAAATTAAACGTATGCACCATTTTATTTAGAATATTGTAAGCAATTTTATGAGATAACAAGTGACGAACGAAAGAGCCTACTTTTCTTCAAATTTAATATGCATGCCAATCTATAATATAGACTTATCTAGAATAATGACGAAATCAAGTTCGTGATACTAACATTTCTATGTACTGCGGTTTGAAGTACACCTGAAATAGTGTATCCCAATAGAGTAACTTACTACAGTTGGAAGCCCTGGTGACTCTGAATATAAGTTATTCTTAGTTCCATCTATTAAGATATAGAATGCCCATACAAATTTTGGTTGAAGTCTAATGGGTATTATGGACGTTACATGCTGTTTGATATTGGATTTATGAGTGCGCGTAAAATCATGTTGGTAACAATGTCATGTATGTGATGCTGAAATATTACGATCTATTATAGTGTCAATTTTGGATAAAATCCATTTGGCTCTTTAGAATACGCAGAGTCATATCTGTTATAGTACATACGAAATGTGGTTGAAATCCAATCGCTAGTATAGAAGTTACATACATTTAGAAATTTGACCTATCGGCAAGCTTAGAATCATGTTAGCAACACTGGCATGTATGGACTTCTGAAAATTAATCTGCAATGTTATTTTCTATATGTGTGCCAATTTTGGAATAGTTTGCATGCATACTTTCTGAGATATCCAACATAGAGCTCAAATTTCAATTGCGATTTTTCAGCAGTTGGTAGCACTGACGTCAATTTCAAATATGGCCTTCAGATATTCAGGTATAGATCTTTACTTTTAGGAAATTTGGTTTTGATAGCTGCAGCCGTTTAGGAGTTGGTTAGGAGGGGGGGGGGCACACAGACAGACAGGCAGGCAGACAGACAGGCTGAAGGACAGACAGACAGACACACATTTTCCCGGACCGTTCTCATAAGTCTACTTTTTCCTCACTTTTGAAAAATGTGAAAAGTAGGCTAAAAATATGAAACTGTCTTCTTTGTCAAATTGGGGCCTTCCAAGTCCCCCAGACAAGTCTGTCCTGCCCTCTGTCTTCTCTTCCATGATAGATTCCTCAAGATTACCTCCTTCTCGCCTCACAATATGCCGAAAGAACTGGAGAAGAACCGAGTAAGAAAGGCTTCAGCTCTTCCATGATGGATGCATTAGTTCTTCAGCCGATCCAGGATAAACTCCAACATCACATATCGAAGGCATCGATGAACATTTTGACAGAAGCTTCCTTTGTGGAAGTTCTCTCATCCATTTGTGAAGACCCTGCTATGATATAATTCTACATACAAACAAAAATTGTAGTACTTAGCCCCTGAAGTTCCTTGGTCTACCAAGCGACCGCTGCCCAGCCCTATTGGCCTATGGGATGACGCCTGGTCAGAACGTTGGTTACCCTCGGCGGTTAATCTTGGTTTTCTTGACCGGGATGCTGTTTCACTGTCAGACTGCTACTCGATTGTCCTCACGAGGCTGAGTGCACCCCGCTCCAGCGCTGACGACGCCTCCGGGTGAGAAGCAGGTGGGCTACCACGGAACCGGCAATATAGACCTGCAAATAAGTACATTTTACCTTTTTTTCATAAATTATAGGTGGTGCGTATGTCATTTGCCAAAGGAACAAGAGTTTTAACTCATCATAGAATATAAATCGTTATCAGCGAAACTTTGTATAATGGACTGTTCCTATGAGTGTAATATTGTGACATTCAACATTCTGATGCAGCTATCGTTACCCCCGTCAACTTGTAGCCTAGCCATTACTCAGTATCTGCTGCTCCGAGCACAGTAAACGATAAAGAGCTGAACCAGAAAGATGAACCTATAATTCTGGCACACGATTCATTCTTCTTCTTATTATTATTATTATTCAAGTGGCTCGTCCTCCAAGTACATTGTCGATCAGTAGCATGATCTGCTGTTTGTCCATAGCTGTTCTAAAGAGTGTCACTGTATTAAGTCCAAACCACTGGCTTAAGTTCTTTAGCCAGGATATTCGTCTGCGTCCTGGACCCCCTAATGCCATCAATCTTCCCTTGGATAATAAATTGCAAGAGGTGGTATTTGTTGTTGCGCATGAAATGACCAAAGTATTCTAGTTTTCTTCTTTTGATGATACTGAGAATTTCCAAGTCTTTGTTCATACGCCGCAGTACTTCCACATTTGTGACTTAAGCTGTCCATGATATCCTTAAAATCCTGCGATATGTCCACATTTCTAATGCTATCAGTTTCTTACTTAAAACCTCGGTAAGTGTCCATGATTCAACTCCATAGAGCAGGACACTAAAAACGTAGCATCGAAGCAGTCGGGTGCGTAATGACAGACTTAAATCGCGGCTGATCAAGACTTTTCTCATTTTCATGAAAGAACATCTGGCCTGCTCAATTCTACAGCGAATTTCTTGACTTAGGCTAAGTCCCAGTTATCATTGATTTGACATCCTAAATATGTATATGTCGAAACCCTTTCAATTCTTTAATTACCAAGAGTAAGAATGCCCTGAATTTCATCTTTATTGATGTCTTCATAAATTCAAGATGGTGGTTGGGCGAAATATTTTGTGAAATGCTTTTAATACTCCTTTTCTCTCGAAGTGATTGGAATGAAACTCTACAATGGTATTAATCCACTGGTGCATAATTCTCTGCCTTAGTTTCATAAATCATAGGTGACACGCATACCAAATTTTCAAAAAGTGAATTACTCTAACTCGGCATGAAATTTTCCGATCGTAGTGAAACTTAGAACAATGGACTGATTCTATGAGAATCATATTCTGGCATACAGTATGTTAGTGCAGTTCTCCTCAATATAGATGGCGCTCAAGAATGTCCTCTGGTCACAATCAGTGTCTGTTGATAAAATAAACCAGTTAAAAGAATGAAGATATATGCTAGTATCTAGGTGGTTTATTTTCATGGGTGTCAAATAACAAAGCTTGCACCCGGCACCCGAGGCCATACGATATTATATTATTATTATTATTATTATTTTGCTGTAATCCCACGCCAAGAATAAATGCTATACAAGAAGCCTTTCAACTCCCTTGAGCAGTTAAGAGGCGCTTGTGCGTAAGAAGTGAGGTAGTGCACAGTTCGCTTTTCCTGTGGAGACCAGGCGCGAACACCAAGAGCCCGCTGATGAGACAGCTTGGTGTCTTAGGTGAAACCCCACACAAGACACGGCAAAAACCTAGAAAAATTGCTGAGTTTTAAATTACATATTTTTCAAAGAATAGTTTGTTAACACTTACACATGTTAGCACAAAGTATGATAACCACGCAGGAGCAAATCAACCGAGCCATCTCGAGCACCATCATAGCCAATTGATTCACCCATTCCCAATTCCCTCCGACCCTTACATCTAACCAAGACATTAACCAGCCTTCCCTTCAAACAAAATCCCACCCGCAACCAAAATACCGCCAGGCTAAACAATAATCCCCTCTCCCAACTCGTGCTCGCTCATTGTTAGGGCTTCAACCGTTACAACTGGGACCTTTAGCGACAGGATCCAATTCTGGGCGTAGTTAACACATTAAATACCATTTGCCCATCCTCCAAACAACAACAACAACAACAACAACAACACCGTGGCGCAAATACCGGGTGGGTTAATCAATACACATTAAACATTAAAACAAGTAGTTCCGTGAAGAACTATCCAGCCTATTTTCATATATCCTACTCATGTTAATTGCCTGTATCAACATACAAAATTTCAGTTTGATAGTTGTGATACATTCTTAGATATTGAGAACCGTCTAAATATTTCAGATGGTCGCCAGGTTGGCTTTTTATTTATGTACTATTACATGGAGACTATTGTGTACGTGTGGTATTCAGACTTCAATCGCATAATTAGGACACAAGAAGTAAAAACGAGATTTTAAAATTTCGGACATCTGCCATCTTGTGGTTATGAAAACAATTGAAACAAATTAGACGCCAGTGCATTACAATGTGTATAAACATTTGCTGTGCCATGCTTCATTACATTTGGATGGTTAAATCACGAGAAAAGTCTATTATTTTAAAAGTCTCCAATTCGCTTGGCCGCCATGTTGGTTTTGTAGTTACCAGGTTGTTAACAGTCTCATAGATGAACTTCTAGTAGTTACCTTTATCACCGTACAAAATTTCAGGGTGATATCAGTAATAGTTTCCGAGATATTGAATGCTGGTGAAATATTTCGCACAGCCGCCATTTTGGATTGGTGAGACACAATACAATTTGAAGGGCACGGTCGGAGTCGGCCAGAATGGTGCTATGATCTTACCGAAGTTCATTGAAATCGCTCCAGCCGTTTAGATTTTAAAAGGGAGGGACACACACACACCATCACACACACACACACGCACACACAGACTGACACACGGACAAAAGGTGATCTCATAAGCCTATTTTTAGCCTATTTGCAATTTTGAAAAAATAGGCTTACGAGATCACCTTTTGTCCGTGTGTGTGTGCGTGTGTGTGTGTGTGTGTGTGTGTGTGTGTGAGGTGTGTGTGTGTCCCCCCTAATAAAATCTAAACGGCTGGAGCGATTTCAGTGAAACTCGGTAAGTTCATAGCACTATTCCCGGCGACCTCGACCGTGCCCTTCAAATTTTGTTACGTCTCACCAATCCAACATGGCGAAATATTTCACTAGCATTCAATATCTCCGAAACTATTACCGATATCGGCCTGAAATTGTGTACGGTGATAAAGTGCACTACTAGAAGTTCACCTATGAGACTTTCAAAAACCTGGTGACTACAAAACCAACATGGCGGCCAAGCGAAGTTGAGACTTTTAAGTAGACATTTCTCGCGATTTAACTATCCAAACGTAATGAAACTTGGTACAGCAAATGTTTATACAAATTGCAATGCACTGGAGTCTAATTTAGTTCAATTGTATACATAACCTCAAAATGGCGGCTGTGCGAAATTTTTCACTGGCATTCTGTATCTCCGAAACTATTTCAGATATCACCCTGCAATTTTGTACGATGATAAAGGGTACTGATACAAGTTTACCTATGTATAATTCATAAACCTGTAAAGTACAAGAACGAACATGGCGACCAAGCGAATTTGAAATATTTTAATAGACTTTTCTCGTGAGTTAACTCTCTGAGCGCAGTGAAATGTGGTACAGTAAATGATTTTGCAGATTGTAATGTACTGCCATCTAATTTAATTCAATTGTTTACATAACCTCAAGATAGCGGCTGTGCGGTATTTAAAATTAAGTTTTTATTTCTTGTGTCGTAATCATGCGATCGAAGTGAAAGTTTGAATACTGAACCTAGGCAATAATTTTCCTTGAATGGTGCATAACTCTATGGCCTGTACATATAACAATCCTAAATGGCGAGCTTCCGAAATATTTAGACGGTTCTCAATATCTATGAATCTTTTACAGCAACCAAACTGAAATTTTTATGTTCATAGAGACTATGAACATATGTTCACCTATAGGAGTTTCAGTAACCCGGTGAGCACGAATCCAACATGGCGGCGACGCGAAGTATAAATATTTAAATGGACGTTTCTCGCGAATTAACTATCCGAGTGCCGTGAAACGTTGCACGTTAAATGCTTACACAAATGTTGATCCACTGGCATCTAATTTATTTCAATTGTTTGCATAATCACAAGATGGCTGCTGTGAGTAATTTTAAAATCTCGTTTTTACTTCTTGTGTTCTAATCATGCGATTGAAGTTTGAATACCATACGTACACAATAATCTTAATATAATAATACAAAAATAAAAATCCAACCTGGCGACCATCTGAAATATTTAGACGGTTCTCAATATCTACGAATCTGTTACAGCAATTAAACTGAAATTTTGTATGTTGATAGAGGCAATTAACATGAGCAGGATATATGAAAATAGGCTGTATAGTTCTTCACGGAACTACTTGTTTTTCATAAAATTAAATAAACATAAAAATGACATAAAATTCAAACATATTAATTATAACCCCAGAAACTTCATAAACCAGGGAGAGTAGCACACATCTGGCCCAAAACTGTCATTGGCAAAGCGAGCAGCTAATGACTGCGTCAAAACAAAGATTCTCGTAACCACTTACAGGAGCTAGGATGAGTTCTTGTTCCACTGAGCCCATCAAATAGTGAAAGCAAATCCGCAAGACTTTAGAAACTTACCTTGTTTCCAGTGGAGGGAACGGTTGATTATTACAGATTATTCTTCAAATTGGCGGCTTCGGTGGCGTAGTCGGTAGCATGCTGAGCTCCTATGCCCAAGGTAGCGGGTTCAAACCCGGCCGAAGCCGTCGGACCTTTTAAGAGCGTTAAAAATCCCTCAGTATGCCTTCCTTCAGAGGGGAAGTAAAGCCGGCAGTCCTATGTCATAGATTTATGGCAAGATAAAGAACCTTCCACTAATTGCACCTGTGTGAAACTAAATTGTATAGGTTAAGAATGTAAACAACGCTCTTAGGTTGCTACGTTCGTTGCCAAGAGCCGACTGCGGTGGCGTCTAGTAGCTAAGTTCTGAACTAGGCCTAGTAGTCGTTGACGGTGGCGTTTGGCGGCAAAAGTAGGAACTATTTAAAAATTCAAAGTTGCAGTCCTTACTTGAATTAAAAAAAAACCAGATACACTCACTAATACAGTCATCACAATTAACACCGGTTATCAGACAGATTCTACACACACCCAAAGTACACGGGGCTACATGACCGCGTTGTCGCAGCCCCTAAACTAAGGAACCAACCATTCTTCAAATAACAAATATAGGCAACACTTTTTTGTAAAACCATCTTTTGGGAAGCCTTCATAGGGAGGTTATGGCTGCTTAAGCTTTTAGTTCTCGCAGTAAAGTAGCGCAGGTGCGCTTCATAAAATGGGAGGTAGCTCGCCGTTCGCTACTCCTGTGGGGGTCTGGGCGGGAACACCAAGGGCCCGCTGATGAGCCAGATTGCTATCCTAGGCGAATCCCCCGCAAGAAACACGGCACAAACCTAGACCAATTGCTGAGTTTTAATTCACTGGCCGTGAATGCCAATAAACCATCTTTTTTGTAAGTATAGAAATGAGTTGCTATTCAAGTGAAAAGTGGGACAGGTGAACTCGATATTCCACACCTTAAAACAAAGAACCCCACCTCAACTGAAATGCTACAACCATTTTGCCCAGTGGTATTTCTTTATGGACGGCCAAAGTTCACAGTATACATTCTTAGCGATTGAGGAATGCAACGCTCCAAATGGATATCACCGGCCGCCACTGTTACACTGTGTTGTAGAAACTGGTTGGTCCAGTGCGTGCGAGAGGACGGTGTTCATTAGAGACGAGGGGCTAATTATTGAGGGGCTGGCAGCAAGCCAACTCCAGGAGGCTCGTAAAATATTCATGAACCTTTGTAAGATCTCTGTAACGCCTACGAAGTATTAATCGACACGAGAATCAGTTTGTTATGATAAGAGCTACTGACACTCTCCATTGTCTTCAGTCTTCCTCTCCAACTTAAGGGGCTAGTAACCTTGATGATACCCCTCACTACATATTGAAATAGGCCTAAATTAGAAGCCACCCCCCCACGGGCTAACATCTAATGGGACGAGGATTGGCGACCACGGGACCCCAGCTGAGTCCGGCATTGCTTCCACTTATTTGTGCTAGGCTCCTCTCCGTCTTCTTTCCTGTCGACCTCCCTTGGTCAACTCTTTTCCTCTTCCGACCCGACGGTATTAGGCTATCCGAGACTAGACAGTCTTTCACTTCCCCGCCTTAATTGGCCCCTGTCTCATCTTTCCTGATACCCTCCTTCTGTATGGGTCAACCTTCGTTTTCTTTTCATGTTATATCCTGCCTTCTGCTCAAGGCCCTCAAGGAGCCCCACCACTTCTGGTGCACCCTGGATATTGCTACACCCTCAGGAGCTCACGGCTGGTGAGTTTGGGAGTTGGCGACCTCGAGGGATTCCTGACCTGGGTCCGTTTTGTCTCCTTTTTCCTCTGACCTTCGGGAGGGGCCTCTCCTCTTTCCCTTTCCTATCGGCCTTTCATGGCTCTCCTTCCTCAATCCTCATTCTTCGAGGGAATTTCTTTCTTTTCTTCCTGACCTTTATTTCCCTTATCCTTTATTTGTTTACCATTTCTTCTTCTAGTATGAAAGTTTGTAGTTAATATTAGTTATAGTTTTCATTCTCATCTCATCTTGCACTCTCACCCAGACCATTAGGGGCCGATAATCTAGATGTTAGGCCCCTTAAAACAACAATTATCATCATAATCATCTTAGAAGCCATTTCTCAGTGGCTCCTGACCAGAAGTGTTTCAGTCGATCAACACGAGTCTACCAAATTAGATTGGAAGGGGAGCTCCTAGAGTCTGAAATACAATACAGCGAACGTCAGCCGCAAATCACCGAAGTCTACAAAACCACATTGTTATTGTGGTGTTTGAAGCCATATTTTCAGTGTGTGGTGGCCGTGAGTTGTACAGATC
Organism: Meconema thalassinum; assembly: GCA_946902985.2. NCBI lineage: Eukaryota > Metazoa > Arthropoda > Insecta > Orthoptera > Tettigoniidae > Meconema > Meconema thalassinum. The sequence goes on along the minus strand of OY714911.1, from coordinate 16,424,548 downwards.
TTCCAGTGAAAGCTGTGGGAGGCGAATGTTGTGTAGACATGTCTAAGTTCGAAGTTAGGTCCTTTCCATGTGTCTACATCCAGTGCTTCCGTGCAGTGGATACCCGCTGGAATCTGTCGTGTTTTTATCATTTTAAATGATCTTGTCGACTTGGTCGTTACGCTGGGGTCTGGCGTTACGTTACGGTGACGGGACGAAATGTACCCAGATGCACTGAGGTGTGTGACGTCATAGTACCGCTTGGTGCATGTGTTCCCCGACAACCTCTACTTCATTAGTATAAGACAAAAATCCCCGATTCTTGGATGTCACGGGTAATCTCGAGAACCACTGGATGGATTTTGATGCGGTTTTCACCATTCTGTAAAGGATATCTCGAGGAAAGATTCTGTAGAAAATAATTTATGTATAATCAAAAGAAGCCAAGCAGTAACGATTTCAGTGAAAAAGTCGAAAACAAACTAGGCGTCCGAGCGCTTCTTAAGCTTACGCTGGGCAAACCGTTAAAAATATCAATATACTATGAGCGTAAGGATTGGTCAGCTTGAAATGTTCTACAAAATTTCCGCGAGAGCATATCTCTATCTTCAATACATCGCCCACTATAAGTGCTTTTAGACTGGATGGAAGGAGCACGTCCCCGCGCGCTTGACCTTGCTTTGCCCTTGGTTTGCACTTGCCGTTCGCGAGTAATTTGAAACAAGATAAGCAAGATAAGTATTATGCAGATAATTTTCTACCATGTCAAGAGTATTTGGCTTCGAGCCTTTCTAGCATTTTTCAGCATTTGTAGCATTTAAAATGATACATAGTCTAGTCTTCCAGACTGACTGTCACTTTTTCTCTTCTCTCTTCTAGGACGAGTTGTGTCCACTCAGTTATATTTAAAACTAACCATCTAAAAAATTTTTGAATAAGATACAGTCTGAACGCAATCACTTGAGAAGGTCGCTACGGTAGAAGTTAATACTAACCTTATTCAATTAATGTTTAATATTAATAATACGTTAAATGTACGTACATTACGAACTTTGTGCTAAGACACCAATTAGTTAAATGGTTGAAATTAATATATATTTCGTATGTAACTCTATTTATATACACTGATTCCTCTGTGGTCTTTGAAGTTTAATACGAAGTACGTCCAGAAAGTAAGTTCCGTTTGGTAATAACATTAAATTGTTTACAGATACAGGAAATTATTTATTGCACAAAATTCTACAACCCTTAACCTACTTTTCCACATAACTGCCGAAATGTTGCAGGCATTTGTCGTAGCGAGGCACGAGTTTTTGGATACCTTCTTCATAGACGTGTGCCACCTGTGTCTTCAACTAGTTGTACGTTCCGCTGCAGCGCAGTTCCGCATATGCGCGGTAGACGCTCTGTATCAAGGAGAAGAAACGTGCGCCATTTGGAGAGCGCTGTCAGCCACGTACGCGTTGTTGTGCATGTTTACTCGTACAATGTCGGTGTTGATTGAAAATCCCGCCGCTTGTGAAATCAGATCTGTGATTCGCTTTCTGAATGCTAGGAAGGTGAAACCAATTGAAATTTATCGGCAAATTTGCGAAGTGTATGGACAAAATGCGATGAGTGATTCAATGGTGAGAAGATGGGTCCGACAGTTCAATGAAGTGAGGTGCACGATGAAGAACGAAGTGGGCGTCCATCTTTGGTTACAGAAGAACTGGTTCACGCGATTGATGACAAGATCCGGGAAAACCGCAGGTTTACAATTAGTGCTTTCGCTATGGAATTTCCCCAAATCTCACGATCACTAATTCATGAAACTGTTACCGAAAAAAAGAACTTTCGTAAACTTTGCCGACGTTGGGTACCAAAGATTCTTTCGGAGCAACACAAAACAAAACTGATGGGTGGTGCACTTCAGATTTTGACCCGTTACAATGAAGGCGGCGAAGAATTTCTGACACAGATAGTCACAGGAGATGAAACTTGGGTTTCATACGACACCCCTGAAGGTAAGCGGCAATCAATGGAATGGAGGCACACTTCATCCCCAGCAAAGGTTAAGCCGAAACAAATCTTGACACCTCGGAAAATGATGTGCACAGTGTTCTGGGACTGGAAAGGCATCTTACTCATTGATTTCTTACCGCGTGGTCAAACAAACAACGCAGATGCTTACTGCGAGACACTTAGGCAATTGCGCCGCGTAATACAGAATAAGCGCCGAGGGTTGCTGTCAAAAGGTGTTGTTTTTCTTCACGACAACGCACGACCACACACTGCAAATGTGACGAAAAACCTCCTACAGGGATTTGGCTGGGACGTGTTTGACCACCCTCCGTACAGCCCTGACCTCGCTCCTAGTGACTTTCATCTGTTCACACATCTCAAGTCTTTCCTTGGCGGTCAACATTTCAACAATGACGATGAACTGAAAGATGATATTTCCAACTGGTTGAAGACACAGGCGGCAAACTTGTAAGAAGAAGGTATCCAAAAACTTGTGCTGCGCTATGACAAATGCCTACAAAAGTTCGGCAGCTATGTGGAAAAGTAGTTTAAGAGGTGCAGAATGTTGTGCAATAAATATTGTTTCTGTATCTGAACACAATTTAATTTTATTACCAAACGGAACTTACTTTCTGGACGTGCCTCGTACATTAAGTACCATCTTAAATACAAACAAGATGTTCAGTAAAGAACATATAGCCTACTATCTCCTAAGTGCATGGGTATTGTTATAACTCTTTGTCCTTTTCATGGAGTATAATTGAATGTTGGTTGTAGTAGCTTGTTGAAATACAACGTGCTATAGGGATATTAAACATGAATGTGAGGTGCCCTTTGCTAGTGCTACCTCTGTAAAAAAAATCATTCAATTCGGTTTCACCGTGTTTGAATTGATCTGGGGAATGGATTTGCACACATACATGGCCGCTATTTGCAAACTATTGGGCTGATGACCTTGTAGTCAGTCATAAGATGCTTTCCACAAAAAGGCATGTTGTTGCAAAATCCGGTAGAGATCAAATTATTAGGATGGTGGAAATTTGATTTAAGCTTTTAACATTTGGGTGGCCGTCATTCCGTTTCCGTCAAGATGGCGGCAATATAAAACATGACACTGAGGTGCCTTTTGCTAGTGCTACCTCTGTACCAAATTTCGTTCAATTCGGTTTCACCGTGTTTGAATTGATAGGGGGAATCGATTTGCACACATACTTGGCCACTATCTGCAAACTATTGGGCTGATGATCTAGCAGTTTGGTCAGAATATGCTTCCCACATAAAGATTTGTTGTTGCGAATTTTGGTAGAGACTAGATTATTAGGTTGGTCGTAATTACATTTTAGCCTTTAACATTTGGGTGGCCGCGATTACGTTTCCGTCAAGATGGCGGTGATATAAAACATGACACTGAGGTGGCCTTTTCTAGTGCTACCTCTGTACCAAATTTCGTTCCATTCGGTTTCACCGTGTTCGAATTAATAGGGGGAATCGATTTTGACACAAAGATGGCCGCCATCAGCAAACTAGTTTGGTCAAAGGATGCTCCCTCCATAATGGTATGTTGATGCAAAATTTGGTAGAGATCGGATGATTAGGTTAATCGTAATTTGATTTAAGCTTTGAATATTTGTGTGGCCGCCATTACGTTTCCGTCAAGAAGGCGGTGATATAAAACATGACACTGAGGAGCCCTTTGCTAGTGCTACCTCTGTACCAAATTTCATTCCATTCGGTTTCACCGTGTTCGAATTAATAGGGGCAATCGATTTTTACACAAAGATGGCCGCCATCAGCAAACTATTAGGCTAATGACCTATTAGATTTGTCAAAGGATGCTCCCTTTATAAAGGTATGTTGTTGCAAAATTTGGTAGAGATCGGATGATTAGGTTAGTCGTAATTTGATTTAAGCTTTGAACATTTGGGTGGCCGCCATTACGTTTCCGTCAAGATGGCGGCGATATAAAACATGCCACTGGGGTGCCCTTTGCTAGTTTTTTTTTTTTAATTTATTTAATAATTATTAGATACAACCATGAAAAGGTCATTTTACACTAATATTTTAACAATTACAAATAATATTAACAAAAACAAACAACAACAACAACAACAATAACAGGTAACAATTGGCAGTGATGGCAGAAGGGATAAATCTCGGGAAGGACGCAGGGAGTGATTGGGGTAGTAAGTGATTAGGAGGGTGAGGGGTTAGGAATTGAGGGTGAAAGGGATCTTCTAATGTTATGTTTGAATGTTCGATAGGGAGAGAATATGTCGATATTTGGAAGGGAGTTGCTAAGGGTAGGTAGACGGTGGAAAATAGAGCGCTTCTGTACTTCAAGACGTGGGCGAGGTATGTGGTGTAAATGGTTCTGGCGTGTTGAACGGGTGGGAACGTGGAGTGGGAAGTAGCTTAAGAGCATGTTACATTTTATGTAACCATTCATAATTTTATGTAGGAAACACAGGTCGGTAAGTTGTAGACGGCTTCTCAGGTCGAGTAAATTGAGCTGATTTAGAATGTCGGATTTGGCAAAGTGCCTTAGCGAAGGATTGCGAGCTTTGACAATTGATATGAAGAAATTAAAGACACTGTTCAATTTAGAAATATTGGTTATAGCCGAAGTAGACCAAATTGGAGAAGAGAAATCTAGGATAGGGAGAACGTATGAGGTGAAGTATAATTTAAGTGCAGTGAGATCTTTAATTTCTGTGAATCTGTATAGAATGCCGAGACTGCGCATTGCGCGAGATTTGATATGGTCAATGTGGGGAGAGAATGTCAGTTTATCATCGTGAATAATACCTAAATCTCTTACCTGAGAAACCGTATCCAATTTATTTCCACATATTATATAGTCCGTCTGATTTCTAGATTTCAGTAGTGAGAAAGACACATTGAAGCACTTTTTCGGATTTGGAGATAACTTCCATTTGTTGAACCAATCAGTACATGTATTCACTGCTTCCTGGAGGTCAGCGTGGTCGTCAGAACTGGAAATTTTTCTGAATATCTTGAGGTCATCAGCGTATAGAAGAAGGGAACACGGAGAATTTTGCACACATGTGTTTATATCGTCCATATACAGCACGAAGAGAAGGGGTCCCAGGATACTGCCCTGAGTTACTCCTGATAAGACTGGGAGCCAGGACGACACAGACCCTGGAAGCACTACCCGTTGCTGCCTATTGGACAGGAAGCTTTGTATTAGGGATAGGAAGGATCCATGCACGTTGTATCGTGAAGCAAGCTTGTGGAGGAGAAGGAAATGGTTCACGGAATCAAATGCTTTGGCCAGATCAACGTAGATTACATCTAGCTGAGATTTTTGATCTATTGCAGAAATTATGTGATGGTTCAGAACAGTCAGATTTGTTAAGCATGATTTTCCGGGGACGAAGTCATGTTGTTCTTCTGAGAGGTGTGGTTTGGTGAAAGTGAGGAGACGGCAATGTATTATTCTTTCGAAGACTGAAGAGAGTATAGGGACGATAGATATAGGTCTGTACGAGGAAATTTCATGCTTGCTGCCTGATTTAAAGACAGGTGTTACATCAGCTCTTTTCCATGAGTCAGGAAAAGTGCCGGAAGTCATGCACCAGTTGAGTATCATGGATAAGGGGATGCTGAGAGATGCAGAGGTGTTTTTCAGGAATATAGGGCTTATGTCTGATGGTCCGGTAGATCTGTTTGCGGGCAGACTTTTTAAAATATTTTGGATTTCATCGGGGGTCGTTGAAATTTGAGACAGTGAATCAGAACAGACGCTAGTAAGTTGAGGGGGACTGGGGATTGGTACGGGAACTGAAAAGGTTGAATGGAAATATTCATTGAAATGTGTGGACCTCAATTCAAATGGGATTTCTTCATTATGGAGGTTTAGATTAAGTGGAATTCTGGGAGTCTTTCTACGGGATGATATAAGTGTCCAGAACTTTTTTGGGTTATTCTTGAGATTTCCTGTTATGGAAGAAATGTAGCGGTTGTAATCTTCTGTCATATGAACTCTTGAAATTTTCCGTAGGTGAATAAATACATTGCGTGTATGAGGATTGGGAACTGATTTCCACAGTGACCACGCTCGAGTTTTGTTTTGGAGAAGGAGTTTGGTGTTTTGACTTAGCCAGTGCGGGTATTTGTTGGACTTGGGTACGGAGTAAGGAACGTGTTGTTTAATGGCCGAGTAAAGTAAATCCTCAAACAAGGTCACTGCGCTGTTTACGTCCCTCTCGGCTGTTAGCAGGCACCAGGGTAGAGATGATAAATCCTGATTGACAGCTTGCCAGTCGACCTTTCTCCAAAGAGGGAAAGCTTTCTTATCGGTGGTGGGGCTGTTTTTATGTCTGCTGGCTGGGACGGGGAGGGTGGCTTCTATTGAGCTATGGTCGGTGTTTAGGATATTTCTTCCAACGGTCACAGTGACATTACGCAGGGTTGAAAATATGAGGTCCAGTGTTTCGGATTTCCTTGTTGGGTGTAGATTGAACTGTTTCAGATGTAGACCGTTTATAAAATTTGATAAGATGAAAGTATCTATTTGGGGAGAGTGTATGGTACCATTGTCTATTGATGTCCAGGAGATATGGGGGTTAAAATCGCCTAGCAACACTATTTCATTTTCTTGATTGAGGGCAAGAACAGTAGAGTTGAAACATTCTTCTAAGGTGTCAATTTTGCTGGAAGGTGGGCGGTAGAAGCAACCTACAAGTAAATTCTTCCTTTTTGGGATAATAATCTCAACCCAGATTATTTCGCAGGAAGTTTCTAAGTCAGGCCGATGTTTTGCCTTCAGTTTGTTATGAACTGCGATTGCAACACCACCACCCCTTGAGGATCTGTCGCGCCGAAACACATTGAACTCAGATGAAAACGGAAGTTCCCCACAAGATACGAAGTCTGACAACCATGTTTCTGAGAGGCAGAGGATATCAAATTGATTGATTTCGGTTATATTTGCTAAACAGTCGGTTAGTTTATTTTTGACGCTCTGTGCGTTCTGGTAGTAGAGGTTAAGGGGTCCTGGATTTAAGTGAATATCACCTGATAGTAGTAGTAGTATCAAGTAAACTGTACTGGAGGAGGCACGGCAACGTTGTACTGGTCCACGGGGTGTGGTGGAAACTTGGCGGAGCACTGGGAGGTTACAAGCTGCCATGGTCGAGAAAGTAAAATGTCTCTCTGCGCAGTACCACTGCATTTCTTGAGCACACGACACATCACTGCGGTCGGAAATGATTTCTGACACAGTTGCACACCATATAGTACACTTGAACAGGCAAACTACCACTAAAATACAGTAATATGTCAGGGCTACTGAAATACGAGGTCTGTCACTTGCCGCCATCTTTAACAACATTTCGGAGGGTGTATGTATGGTCCACTTCCTTTGTAAGATTTGCTTGCTGAATTCTTTCTCGCCTCTGTACCAAATTTCATTCCATTCGGTTTCACCGTGTTCGAATTAATAGGGGTAATCAATTTTGAAACAAAGATGGCCGCCATCCGCAAACTATCAGGCTAATAACCTATTAGATTTGTCAAAGCATGCTCCCTCCATAAAGGTATGTTGTTGCAAAATTTGGTAGAGATCGGATGATTAGGTTAGTCGTAATTTGATTTAAGCTTTGAACATTTGTGTGGCCGCCATTACGTTTCTGTCAATATGGCGGCGATATAAAACATGACACAGGGGTGCCCTTTGCTAGTACTACCTCTGTACAAAATTTCGTTCCATTCGGTTTCACCGTGTTCGAATTAATAGGGGCAATCGATTTTCACACAAAGATGGCCGCCATCCGCAAACTATTAGGCTGATGACCTATTAGATTGGTCAAAGGATGCTGCCCCCATAAAGGTATGTTGTTGCAAAATTTGGTAGAGATCGCATGTTTAGGTTAGTCGTAATTTGATTTAAGCTTTGAACATTTGTGTGGCCGCCATTACGTTTCCGTCAAGATGGCGGCGATTTAAAACATGACAATGGGGTGCCCTTTGCTAGTACTACCTCTGTACCAAATTTCGTTCCATTCGGTTTCACCGTGTTCCGATTATTAGGGGGAATCGATTTTCACACAAAGATGGCCGCCATCCGCAAACTATTAGGCTAATGACTTATTAGTTTGGTCAAAGGATGCTTCCTCCATAAAGGTATGTTGTTGCAAAATTTGGTAGTGATCGGATGATTAGGTTAGTCGTAATTTGATTAAAGCTTTGAACATTTGTGTGGCCGCCATTACGTTTCCGTCAAGATGGCGGTGATATAAAACATGACACTGAGGTGCCCTTTGCTAGTGCTACCTCTGTACCAAATTTCATTCCATTCGGTTTCACCGTGTTCAAATTAATAGGGGTAATCGATTTTTACACAAAGATGGCCGCCATCAGCAAACTATTAGGCTAATGACCTATTAGATTTGTCAAAGGATGCTCCCTTCATAAAGGTATGTTGTTGCAAAATTTGGTAGAGATCGGATGATTAGGTTAGTCGTAATTTGATTTAAGCTTTGAACATTTGGGTGGCTGCCATTACGTTTCCGTCAAGATGGCGGCGATATAAAACATGACACTGGGGTGCCCTTTGCTAGTGCTACCTCTGTACCAAATTTCGTTCCATTCGGTTTCACCGTGTTCCGATTATTAGGGGGAATCGATTTTCACACAAAGATGGCCGCCATCCGCAAACTATTAGGCTAATGACTTATTAGTTTGGTCAAAGGATGCTTCCTCCATAAAGGTATGTTGTTGCAAAATTTGGTAGTGATCGGATGATTAGGTTAGTCGTAATTTGATTAAAGCTTTGAACATTTGTGTGGCCGCCATTACGTTTCCGTCAAGATGGCGGTGATATAAAACATGACACTGAGGTGCCCTTTGCTAGTGCTACCTCTGTACCAAATTTCATTCCATTCGGTTTCACCGTGTTCAAATTAATAGGGGTAATCGATTTTTACACAAAGATGGCCGCCATCAGCAAACTATTAGGCTAATGACCTATTAGATTTGTCAAAGGATGCTCCCTTCATAAAGGTATGTTGTTGCAAAATTTGGTAGAGATCGGATGATTAGGTTAGTCGTAATTTGATTTAAGCTTTGAACATTTGGGTGGCTGCCATTACGTTTCCGTCAAGATGGCGGCGATATAAAACATGACACTGGGGTGCCCTTTGCTAGTGCTACCTCTGTACCAAATTTCATTCCATTCGGTTTCACCGTGTTCGAATTAATAGGGGTAATCGATTTTGACACAAAGATGGCCGCCATCCGCAAACTATCAGGCTAATAACCTATTAGATTTGTCAAAGGATGCTCCCTCCATAAAGGTATGTTGTTGCAAAATTTGGTAGAGATCGGATGATTAGGTTAGTCGTAATTTGATTTAAGCTTTGAACATTTGTGTGGCCGCCATTACGTTTCTGTCAATATGGCGGCGATATAAAACATGAAACTGGGGTTCCCTTTGCTAGTACTACCTCTGTACAAAATTTCGTTCCATTCGGTTTCACCGTGTTCGAATTAATAGGGGCAATCGATTTTCACACAAAGATGGCCGCCATCCGCAAACTATTAGGCTGATGACCTATTAATTTTGTCAAAGGATGCTGCCCCCATAAAGGTATGTTGTTGCAAAATTTGGTAGAGATCGCATGTTTAGGTTAGTCGTAATTTGATTTAAGCTTTGAACATTTGTGTGGCCGCCATTACGTTTCCGTCAAGATGGCGGCGATATAAAACATGACACTGGGGTGCCCTTTGCTAGTACTACCTCTGTACCAAATTTCGTTCCATTCGTTTTCACTGTGTTCGAATTAATAGGGGCAATCGATTTTCACACAAAGATGGCCGCCATCCGCAAACTATTAGGCTGATGAGCTATTAATTTGGTCAAAGGATGCTGCCCCCATAAAGGTATGTTGTTGCAAACTTTGGTAGAGATCGCATGTTTAGGTTAGTCGTAATTTGATTTAAGCTTTGAACATTTGTGTGGCCGCCATTACGTTTCCGTCAAGATGGCGGCGATTTAAAACATGACACTGAGGTGTCCTTTGCTAGTGCTACCTTTGTACCAAATTTCGTTCAATTTGCGCTCACCGTGTTCGAATTGATAGGGGGGACCGCCATTCAGAGTACACACACTCACACACACACACACAGACTCACACACACACACACATACACACACACAGACAGACACACTTTTTTTTCGCCCTGTAGTGATCTCACAAGTCTACTTTCATTTTTTGCATAAATCGAACGTAGGCTAAAAATTACGAGTCTTACAGTAGTCGCATATGATGTGTAACATCTGATATAGAAGAAACCTCACGTGAAATTGTTGATACACCGGTATTTTATACTATTATTGGCACAAATATTAATCTATTGTAAAAGGGAGTGTTTTACAGATATTGTAGTTTATAATACGGAACTCATTTTATTAGATGATTTGTAGCTTCCACCAGCACTAGCCTAAATAAAGAATACGATATGGATCAGCTAGATTAATAGACGCGACACCGCTCATAACCTTAAATTCCTTATAAACAGGTCCTCTTGATTCGCAGACCAATACGTAATTTCATATGGATTCTGTTAAAATGAGTCATATTGATATGATAAATATCGTTTAAAATTATAATCTGGTAGCAAAAATGTCTACGCCGTCCGGGATTCGAACCAGAGATCTCTACATTCACAGGCATAGGCGCTAACCCCACGGCTATTTCGTCTACGAAAATATTGTGCACAAGATGGTGACATTTCCACGTTCCAATAATACTGCATTACGGAATTAAGTTTCATTTATATTTTGCTTGTTTCGATAATGTTCCTACGTGAAATTGAGTTTAAAATGCCTTATGAATAGGCCCTCTTGTGAGTAAAGAGAATGTATTCAGCAATAGTTCATGAAGGCTTGCTCAATTCTCGTATAACCACATCGATTATATTATATTGATGACTGCATTACCGTTACGTGGGTTAATATTTGAATAGCCATTGTGCAGAAACATAATACCGGCAATGCCGACTACTTACAATGTTTGATATTAAGGCATTTTACCATTTAAATACTGATACGAAGATTTCGAACATGTACCATGTGCTTTGTTTCAATCACTTGACACCAGAGTTCGCATGAGCGTTTACCGTTCAGTATGTCATATACATTCTACATGGCCGAGAGTACGTCATGGTATCAATTTCCGACACCGCGCGCTCATTGTTTCTCTTACCACTGCTAGCTGGATCGGAAATGCGCCAGCTGGTGCCACCTCGATCGTTCCGATCCACTTCCGTCCCATTTTTCAAAATCACTCCAACAAAAATATCCAGCAACCGAGTGGAAAGATGTTACACATCAACAAATACAGAAGTCGTGTACTTTGACGTAAATGGCAGTACGTAATCTCTCCAGTCTCTTATACTGTCTCTGGTTGTTTTTATAATCCCTCTGAAGTGATGTGACATATCTACATTAAATTCCCCACCTCTTTGTTATTGTAATAGAGAAACCAATATGTTGTTAAATTCAAAGATAGTTTCCAGGCAATTCTTTGCCCCATGATTATGCCTCTAGAACTGATTGGCATTAATAACAAAAGCATTGACATCACCACCATAGACCAGTAGAAGCACTGCTGGGTGGGGACAGGTATAGAGGGAATTCTAGGCAGTTAAATTATAAGGTGTGCTCAAAAAGTAACGAGCCGGAGGCTGTAATGCGCAAACCGGTGACGACATCGGCTAATTGTAGCGTGTGTAACGAGGTGTGGTTCCGACCAGAGCGTGGAAGGTCACAGCCCGTCGCTAGAGGGCACGCGTGCACGTCACGTGACGATACAAAGCTAGCAGCAGCATGCAGCAATCGTCCAACCAAGACCAACACAGTGGGCCATTCGAAATGCTTCCTGGTGTGGTTGAAGATTGTGGGGCACCCATTGGACACACACTTTGCGCAAGTGCAGTCGTTCCTTCATGATGGTGTGCACACTTCCGACGCTCAATCCGACCACGGTGGCTATGGCGTTCATTGTCACTCGGCGGTCCTGGGTAGTGAGTGCATCAACCAGCTGGACGTTGTCATCGGCAATGCAGGGGGGTGCTCCAGACCGGGTATCATCGGCTAACGACACCCGTCCTTCTCTGAAGCGCTTGTGCCACGCCTTGACCCTTCCAAGGGCCATGCAGTGTTCACCGTACACTTGTGACATTCGGCGATGAATGTCCGTTCCCCCTACTCCTTCCGCTGTCATAAACCGAACAACACCTCTTTGCTCTTCGTTTGGCGCCTCCATGTCACTGTTTGCAATGCGACTGGCAGCGTTGGACGATTGATGCATGCTGCTGCTCGCTTTGTATCGTCATGTGACGTGCACGCGTGCCTCTAGCGACGGGCTGTGACATGCCACGCTCTGCTCGGAACCACACCTCGTTACACACGCCACGATTAGCCGATGTCGTCACCGGTTTGCGCATTACAGCCTGCGGCTCATTACTTTTTGAACGCACCTTATATTCATACACGTAAATTTTACGTATGTGAGAATAGTACGCACATATGCCGCGCTAACAATAAACGCAAGTGTAATAGACTAACGGAATATAGAATAAGAAATCCGACTCGTGAGAAGTTTTAATTAAACATCCTGATATGAGAGCTTCGAATCCCGGCGCTGAGAGCAGTTTCCCCAGTGGGGGTAATCTCGTTCAGAGAGCTCGGAGTTGAAAGTTCCAGGCCAGACTGTGTCGTCAACCCCGACACACTAATGTCGTAGAGCGCGCGGCGTTATACAATGTACACATCTCAGATGCACACACAGATTATATAATGACATGCCGGCGTACAAAGTGCCTGCTTCGAGCCCGGGCAAAGACAGCTTAACTCAGGCTGGCGCAGCACGTATATGACTATTTCATGTGCAAGGCATTTCAAATATACCCTGGCATTCTCTGAGTCTCAGTAGTATTAGCACATATTCCAGCAAGTTGAAGACGTTTAAAGGGAAGGTTGGTTTATGACGGTGATGATGGTGATAACTGTTGTTTTAAGGGGCCTAACATCTAGGTTATCGGCCCCTAATGGTCTGGGTGATAGTGAAAATGACAATGAAAAATGGAATCCATAACAAAAATTAAGTTAGACTGAAAATACTCAAAAAAAGAACTTAGATTGAAATGACTCACACAATATAGAGTGGAAATATTTACAAAAGATAATTTAGAAGGAAAACACTCACAAAAGGAAGAGATTGAAAAATACGCACACAATTTATTTAGGTTAAAAATACTTACAAAGTGCAAGGTAGATTCTAAATACTCACATAATTCAATTGAAATTCAAAATACTTACCAAATGGAATTAAGATTGAAGATACGTACAAAATGCAATCGAGGTTCAAAATACTTACAAAATGCAAATGAAATTGAATATACACATTGCAAGTTGAATTGAAAAAGGCCGGTTCAAATTCAAAATACTCAAAAAATGTAATTTAGGGACACGGGGAGCCAATTCATAAAAACAGGGCGGGATTATTAAAGAGAAAATGAACTATAATTAAAAATAAAGAGAAGGCAGGGAAGGAAGAGACTCCCTAGGTCTCGGATACCCTATTACCGTCGGGGTATGACCAAGGGAGGCCGACAGTAAAGATAAGAGAGACGAGCCCGGTACAAGTAAGTGGAAGCAATTCCGGACTCAGCTGGGGTCCCGTGGTCGCCAACCCACGTCCCAGTAAACGTGAGCCCCTGGGTGGTGGTATGACGATGATGACGATGGTGATGATGACGATGGTGTTCTAATAACCGCTGTTGGAATATTTGCCCAGGAGCGGATATTTAAAGTGTCACTATTTTTATTGACATAAGGGGTATAAATGCAGACAGTAACATCGCCATGAGGAATTGCTTGTATTGCCAGAGTGTTCGCCACCTCATCTATCGATTACAGGCGCTGCCCGGGCCCGAATCACCCACGCACATCTGCACGCAACGGGTTAACGTCCTGACACCCCGCAACTGTTGGGACCTCTGACCTCATGAACATTTTGGTCAGATGATCAACTATTTACCTCTCTGAAAACTACAACACGTTCTTGATGCTTCAATTGTGGATGTGGGCGTGGTCAAGTTGGTTGCCTCCTTCCAAACCAGCCCAGGTTTGATTCCGGTCACAGCTTGTGGGATTTTTGACGTGGAATATCAAGTCTGGTGGTTCGTTTTCGAAGTAAAATGGAACTTCAAGCATAGCTTCATTGAAAAGTTTTGACCTTCAGCCCCGTGCACTTGTTAGTAGTGTGTTTTGGACAGTTCTGTGACCACCGCCACCGCCACCGCTGGAAGACTAAAATGGCAATATCTCGCGAACCAATCAGGCTAGAGACTTGTACGAGGTGTCAAATTACTCAAGCGAACACCCCCTTTCCATTGGACAACATATTTCCACCCCATAATAAAACCTACCCCTACTAGAGGGTGAAATTGAATATTTTTAGAGAATCTCTCTTTCCAATTGCAACATGTGAGAGTTTGAATGCCGATATGGAATGTAACGCTGTTCTGCAAACCAATAATCAAAGAGGGGCATGTTAGGCCTTGAGGTGAGAGCCCCTGTTATTGTTGACGAGCCCCCTGCTGTCGGGCCCCTGTTGATGGGTTATTGTTGACAGGTCCTTGTGGACGAGTCCTTGTGGACAAGTCCTTGTGGACAGGTCCTTGTTGACAGGTCCTTGTTGACAGGTCCTTGTGGACGAGTCCTTGTGGATGAGTCCTTGTTGATGAGTCCCTTTAGACCGGTCCCTTTGAACTGGCCCCTATGGACTGACCCATGGTCTCTAATGCTATGATGAAATTAAACGTTGTTCCACATGAAACGCATGTGAAGAGCCGATTGCTATTATGAATTAACATGTTTGTTTTTTTGTTTTTACGCATGCGCACTTGGGGTTTTTGTAAGCGGGCGGGCTTTTTGAATAACGATTTATAGATGAGTTATTTTTAAAAAATTACCAAAAGATCCAAAACTAATAGGTCATTAGCTTTTTAATATCTCATGAATCAATAAGGCTAGGAACCTGTATGAGAGGTCGTTGGACTTGAGGTGACATTCTGTTTTTGAATATATTATTTATTTATGTCAAAAGGGCCTAACTGCACTTTTGGTAATATCTCGCTAACTAATAATCAGAGAGGGTCAAGTGAGGTGTCATAGGACTCAGGATGGTCAACCCGTTTCCATGACCAACGAATTTACCCAAAAGATCTAAGGTCATTAGCTTTATAATATCTCATGAATCAATAAGGCTAGGGACCTGTATGAGAGGTCGTTGGACTTGAGGTGACATTCTGTTTTTGAATATATTATTTATTTATGTCAAAAGGGCTTAACTGCACTTTTGTTGATATCTCGGTAACTAATAATCAGAGAGGGTCAAGTGAGGTGTCATAGGACTCAGGATGTTCAACCCTTTTCCATGACCAACGAATTTACCCAAAAGATCTAAGGTCATTAGCTTTTTAATATCTCATGAATCAATAAGGCTAGGGACCTGTATGAGAGGTCGTTGGACTTGAGGTGACATTCTGTTTTTGAATATATTATTTATTTATGTCAAAAGGGCCTAACTGCACTTTTGTTAATATCTCGCTAACTAATAATCAGAGAGGGTCAAGTGAGGTGTCATAGGACTCAGGATGGTCAACCCTTTTCCATGACCAACGAATTTACCCAAAAGATCTAAAACAGCAAGGTCATTGACCTATGATTTTATAAACTAATAATCAGAGAGGCTCAAGTGAGGTGTTATGGGACTCAGGATGGTCAACCCTTTTCCATGACCAACGAATTTACCCAAAAGATTCAAAACAGCAAGGTCATTGACCTAATATTTTATAAACTAATAATCGAATATCAACATGTGAGGGGTTATAGGACTTAGAATGGTCAACCCTTTCCCATGGCCAATGAATTTACCCAAAATACCCAATACATCAAGGTCATTGACCTGAGATTTTATAAACTAATAATCGGATACGAACACGTGAGATGTTTACCATGTGTGATGAAACATAGCTAGGTAGAGAAAGAATTAGTGTAGGCTACATGTATGGTGACTGACAAAACATTGAAACTTGATTTTCAGATCAAACTGCAGTATAGAGAGAGTATAGGTTGCAGGTATGGGTTAATAAATGACGAACGGTGTACACAAACTTTGATTTATCGATTCAAGAATTAAGAGTAGACTATCTTTAATTGATTGGTTAAAGAGGATAGCTAAAACACAAAAAAATGCTCAGTGGTTACCGGGACAAGATGGTCGCTACACACAACAAGCTTTAAATACTTGAGGCTAATAATCTATACACACACACGCTTGTTCTAAACTAAACTGTGTTGCTGTCAGTGCTCAGACAGTAGGCTGATGACAAAATGCATTGCTAACAGAAATATAATCATTTCCGGTTGTATAATGTTACCAGCTATCCATTTTGTGTTGCAGTGTTAAGCACTTTTAGCTCTTGTACTGGTGGTCTTAACTCGATTTCCAGGTCTGAGGCCTAGAACGAGTCAAACTAAGAAAC
Source organism: Meconema thalassinum (assembly GCA_946902985.2). Taxonomy (NCBI): domain Eukaryota; kingdom Metazoa; phylum Arthropoda; class Insecta; order Orthoptera; family Tettigoniidae; genus Meconema; species Meconema thalassinum. Next base: position 16,407,985 of record OY714911.1, on the reverse strand, counting down.
AAGGGCATGGTGGTGTAGTGGTTAAGCTGTTAGCCTTTTCACCAGGGCTCGATTTCAGGTTAATATGCATGTCATAAACATATTAAACAAAACGAAACAGAGATAACGTTTAAAACTGATTACATTTGTGTCTTTTCAAATTATTACTTGGATTACAAATACAAAGGTGAACTGGGTTTGATATACAGTTAATGCTATCACACACTAGACTGTAAGAAAACCAAGTAGCAAAAGGCGTAGGTAGAGCAATGGTAAAATTGCTATATGTAGAGAACTACCTAGCGAGCTATATCGCATAAACAGTGCGGTATACAATCCAGCAATCGAATTTGTATCTTGTGGAACAGAGAAAATGCACTTTTACCTTGATGGATAGCAAATGAGTGCAGATGAATGACCTATGCATTAGCCTACCATAGGGTTATAACCACGAGGTGGAGGTGTGACTTCTATATTTTATTGTTTAGAGACATGGCTTTTTTTGTAACCAGTAGATTTAGTATTTTGTAAATATTCACTTTGTAATTGTAAATAGTGGAAACATTTTTTTTGTAATAGTAAATGTTAAATGTATAACTAAAATTTATTTGGGATAAGTGTACATTTCAAGGATAAATAGCGTGGTTGTATTTGTTTTTCAAAGACAGGTATGGTTGTGTGAATGTATGACTATAGATAGAATGATAGAGAGAGAGAGAGAGAGAGAGAGAGAAAGCTTGTGTGTGTGTGTGTGTGTGTGTGTGTGTGTGTGGGGTTGTGTGTGGGTGTGGGTAGCATTGATTGTTCAACCAAAGCAAACACGGCATGGTAGGATGGTGGGGGTAATTAATGTATATAGCAAATGGTAAATAGTATAATGTATTTTTTTTTAACACTTGTGTTTATTTAATGCAGCGGTAGATAGGTGTTATTTTGTAAAACAGCCTTACCTACAGTAGTAGTAGTAGTAGTAGTAGTAGTAGTAGTAGGCCTATATGTTTTTGGAAACAAACAGAAAGAGAATGCACTATTGCCATGGCCAAGCACTTCCATTAAGGTGATTTCAAGAAAATTTAAATCATCAAATGTGTGTTTAACAAAACTAAACTTTCAGCATGGACTAAATCACAAACGTGTCGTCTGTGATATGAAAAAAAATATAGGAAATCCATGTTTCCATATCAACACAATTTAAAAACTTAAAACTGTCATTTAAAAATGTAAATGGGAAAATTGACAAATGTGTAAACAACAAGATGGAAAATTCTTGTTTCCATATCATGAAATCCAAAAACTTTAAACTGACATTTTCAAATTGTGTACATGGAAAATTGACAAATGGCAATATGTGAAATGTGAAAATGAAAAAAAAAATGAACAAATGGCTATCATTATTTAAAAAAATAAAAAACCGTCGTGTTCTATCGTTAAAGTGTGAATCAAACCACATCTACTTATTTGGATCACCCGAGACTGAGTAGACCTGTTTTAGTCCTAATATACTTTTAAAATTTTATGTTAAACTCAAATTGAACTCAAGGGCTTTAGAGTGCCAGCTAACTATTATAACCGTTACGTCACAAAGACAACTTTACACTACTCTTAATGAACAATAATAAGAAAAAGAAGAATAAATGTTGAATTTTTTTAAAGGATGAACATGGTGACACTCTTTCTGTTGCACAGTCTGCTAGCTTCTAGCCAGCAGCTGGGGTCTTAGAAAACGATACAGTTGACATTTTGCAATGAAATGTGACATGTTTCAAAGTATAGTATTATGGGTTGCTGTTGAGTAAAAACTAATCCTGTACAAGGAAGCAAGGGTTCGAACACCTTACCTAACATTTCTATTGCCTGAACATGGCTTGACGACACTGTATTATTATGATACTCGGTACACAAACCATAGATAGAGTGTATTGTTTAAGATCACTTTCTTTCTCAACATAGGTGGAGATTGTTGATGGTTAACAATGGCATTAATATAGTAGGACGTGGGTATAGCAATTAAGAAAAAACAGACAATACCCATACAATATTTTTATTTATTTAATATAAGTACTTGTACAATAGTTACATTCAAAATACATTTCTTTTTTCTCTACTACTATTTAGTCCTTTTTGATTCTCTTGCATATGAAGGGTAGATAACCTTGTAGTTCAGCCCCTTAAAACAACAACACAACCTTTTGCATAGTTTGTGATGTTGATGACTCTTGAGATGTGGAAGATGTATTAAACATAACTTTTACATCAGGGGTTAAATGTTGCTCAATAAACACTGCACTATTTTGAGTAGCAACATTTTTTTCTTGTACTAGGTTTTTAGCATTGTCATGATTAATTGTTGACACCAACAGTGTTTCATTTGGTGCACCACATTGATGATCACTCACACTTAAAACCTTACCATTTCTACTTTTTAGATTGTCTCGCCATTTTTTTTGACCTGTCTTTTGAGCATTTCCAAAATATTATCCCTTTTTCATTTTGACGATTATAGTTATAAGAGTAGCCTTTATAGAGTACACGTTGTTTACCTTTGTTAGTTGTAGTAAGTTCCATAGTAGCAACTAACCTGTTAGTATGATTTGCTCACTACAAAGGTTATAACTGTTCTGATAATAAAATCATTTAGCTTTGGCTTTTATATTTAATATGTACAGTTTGAAGTGATAGCAAAAGTGAGAGCAAAGTGGTAGCATAGTGGTAGAAAATATAACATGTATTGTTAAGAAATAGTTTAAGCGGTTATGTGGATCCATTACATAATAATTTTAGCACGACGATGCTCATTTTCTATATCCAATAGTTCTTCCTCATATTCAGTATAACCTGCCTGTTTATAGACATGCAGTTGCTGAAGCCGCCGGATTAGCTTACTTGGATTGTTCCAGTAGACAAATTTAACAAATGATTTTTAGGTGTAAACAAAGCATTACCATTATCATTATCTTCATCATCAACATCATCATCTTCATCATAACCATTATCATTATCATTATCATCATCATCATCATCATGATCATTATAATCCTCATCACTATTACTATGTAGTCCTTTTTGATCCTTTTGCAATACCATATTTTGCACAGTCTGTGTTGCCTTTGATAATGTTGGGAGTTTTTCAGACATTGACAACTGTCCTAACACGACTTTCTGAGGAGATGATACATGCTTCTTAACAAACAATGCACTATCTTGAGCTGCAATATCTTTTTCTGGGACAAGTGTTTTAGCATTTCGATGAGTTTTTTTAAACAGCAACGATGTTTTATCTGGTACACTACATTGATGATCACTCACACTTAAGACATCACTATTTTTACTTTTCATCTCACCTCGACACTGTTTTGAACGATGTTTTGAACAACGCCAAATAACAGTTCCATTTTTATTAGTTCGTTTTACAATATATGTATATCCTTTATAGAATGCGTATGGCATACCATTGCTATTTGTTGATACTTCCATGTCAATTGTCAAGCATGAACTAATCTCTAGCAAAGTTCACTCGATAATATAAATAATAGTTAAAAGTGAGAGGAAAAGTGGGTGCAGGATTGGGTGCAAGAGTGGGTGCAAGAGTGGGTGTAAGAGTGGGTGCAAGAGTGGGTGCAAGAGTGGGTGCAAGAGTGGGTGCAAGAGTGGGTGCAAGAGTGGGTGAAAAAGGGAGTGCAAGAGTGGGTGCAAAAGTGGGTGTCGCTTGTAGTAGGCATGAATTTTACTAGAATGTGATTTGAGTAAATGTAATTTCTAAACCCAAGTAGTGAATAGTCAGTTGGTTTTGATCTATGCAAGCGTAAACATGTCACATACACTGGTGATGGATACTCAAGGCTTTAAGGTCAACGAAAACAAGTACAGTATATATTTAAAGAGGTGGCTATCATTGATTGCACAACACGCGGGTTACCATATCTTTTTTTTCGGACTAGTGTTTTAACATTTGAAGTATTTTTTTTAAACAGCAACGATGTCTTATCTGACACACTACATTGATGATCACTCACACTTAAGACCTCACTATTTTTACTTTTTAGTTCACTTTGACACTGTTTGAAACGATGTTTTGAACAACGTTAAATAACAGTTCCATTTTATTGGTTCGTTTTGCAATATACGTATAACCTTTATAGTATGCATATGGCTTACCATAACTATTCGTTGATACTTCCATATCAATTTTCAAGCATGAAATAATCTCCAATAAATTTCGCTCGATAATAGAAATAATAGTTTAAAGTGAGTGCAAATGTGGGTGCAAAAGTGGGTGCAAAAGTGAGTGTAAAAGTGAGTGCAAAATTGGGTGCAAAAGTGAGTGCAAAGGTGAATGTAAAAGTGAGTGCAAAAGTGGGTGTAGTTTATAGTAGGCATGATTTTTACTAGAATGTGATTTGAGTAAATGTAATTTCTAAACCCAAGTAGTGAATAGTCAGTTGGTTTTGATTTATACAAGCGTAAACATGTCTCATACACTGATGATGGATACTCAAGGCTTGACATAATTTGGCTAAATGCATGGGTCAACCCATAGGGATCAGTCCAAAGGGACCGGTCCAAAGGGATTAGTCAAAAGGACCTGTCAACAGGGACCCGTCCACAGTGACCCGTCAGCAGGGGGCCCGTCAAAAATGACTCCCTTCATAAAGTACCCATCCAGAGGGAGTAGTCAACGGGGACCAGTCCAAAGGGGCAAATCAACAGGGATCAATCAAAAGGGGTTATCGCCTCAAGCTCTGTCATACCCCCCTTTGATTATTGGTTTGCTTATCAACAAGCGCCGCTTGGATTACTTTTTAATCACCCCTCGTGGGTTAGCCGTCATCTTTAAAAAGGTCGTGGGAACATAGGTGTTTACCAGCAGTCTTCAGCAAAAAGTCCAACAATAACTCATACAATGCCCTAGTCTTATTGGTTCGCGAGATATTAACAAAAGTGCACTTAGGCCCTTTGTCAAAATTTCAAAAAATAGATTCAGTGTTGTGCAATCAATAATAGTTACCTCTTTAACTATATACTTGTTTTTGTTGACCATGAAGCCTTGAGTATCCATCATCAGGGTATGAGACATGTTTACGCTTGCATAAATCAAAACCAACTGACTATTCACTACTTGGGTTTAGAAATTACATTTACTCAAATCACATTCTAGTAAAAATCATGCCTACTATAAACTACACCCACTTTTGCACTCACTTTTACATTCACTTTTGCACTCACTTTTGCACCCACTTTTGCACTCACTTTTACACTCACTTTTGCACCCACTTTTGCACCCACATTTGCACTCACTTTAAACTATTATTTCTATTATCGAGCGAAATTTATTGGAGATTATTTCATGCTTGAAAATTGATATGGAAGTATCAACGAATAGTTATGGTAAGCCATATGCATACTATAAAGGTTATACGTATATTGCAAAACGAACCAATAAAATGGAACTGTTATTTAACGTTGTTCAAAACATCGTTTCAAACAGTGTCAAAGTGAACTAAAAAGTAACAAGTAGTTCCGTGAAGAACTATACAGCCTATTTTCAAATATCCTACTTATGTTAATTGCCACTATCAACATACACAATTTCAGTTTGATTGCTGTAATAGATTCGTAGATATTGAGAACCGACTAAATATTTCGGATGGTCGCCATGTTGGATTTTATATATGTAGGTCCTAGAGTTATGTACTGTTACATGCAGATTATTGTGAACGTGTAGTATTCAAATTTCAATCGCATAGTTAGGACACAAGAAAAAACAAGGAGATTTTAAAATTTTTCACAGCTGCCATCTTGAGGTTATCTAAACAATTGAAATAAATTAGATGCCAGTGGTTTAACATTCGTATAAGGATTTACTGTACCAAGTTTCACTGCACGCGGATGGTTAAATTGCGAGAAACGTCCATGTGAATATTTATAATTCGCGTCACCGCCATGTTGGATTTGTGATCACCAGGTTATTTAAAATCCTATAGGTGAACTTAAGTTCATAGCCCCTATGAACATTAAAAAATGCAGTTTGATTGTTAAATAGATTTGTAGATATTCAGTATCGTCTAAATATTTCGGATGGTCGCCATGTTGGATTGTTAAATGTATAGGCCATAGAGTCATGTACCATTGAAGGAAAATTATTGCGTAGGTTCATTATTCAAACTTTCACTTCAATCGCATGACTACATCACAATAAATAAAATCTTAATTTTAAAATTCGCACTGCCGCCATCTTGAGGTTATGTAAACAATTGAACTAAATTAGATACCAGTGGATTACAATGTGTATAAATATTTCCTGTGCCAGGTTTCAGTGCGCTTGGAACATTAAATCGCGAGAAAGGTCTATTTAAAATTTTCAAATTCGCTTGGCCGCCATGTTCGTTTTGTAGTTAACCGGTTTTTGAAAGTCTTATAGATGGACTTCCAGTAGTGCCCTTTATCTCCGTACAAAATTTCAGGGTTTTACCGCTAATAGTTTCAGAGATATAGAATGCCGGTGAAATATTTCGCACATCCGCCATCTTTTGATTATGTAAACATTTGAACGAAGTTAGATGTCGGTGCATTACAATGTATATAAACATATACTGTACCAAGTTTCATTGCGTTTGGTTGGTCAAATCGCGAGAAACGTCTATTTAAAAGTCGCAAATTCACTTGGCCGCCATGTTGGTTTTGTAGTTACCAGGTTTTCAAAAGTCACATAAGTGAACTTATAGTAGTTCCCTCTATCACCATAGAAAATGTCAGGGTAATATCGGTAATAGTTTCGGAGATATTGAATGCTGGTGAAATATTTCGCACAGCCGCCATGTTGGATTGGTGAGTCGTAACAAAATTTGAAGGGCACGGTCGAGGTCGCCGGGAATAGTGCTATGAACTTTCCGAGTTTCATTGAAATCGCTCCAGCCGTTTAGATTTTATTAGGGGGGGACACACACACGAATCACACACACACGCACACACACACACACACACACACGCACACACACACGGACAAAAGGTGATCTCATAAGCCTATTTTTTCAAAATTGAAAATAGGCTAAAAATAGTGAGGTCTTAAGTGTGAGTGATCATCAATGTAGTGTGTCAGATAAGACATCGTTGCTGTTTAAAAAAATACTTCAAATGTTAAAACACTAGTCCGAAAAAAAGATATGGTAACCCGCGTGTTGTGCAATCAATGATAGCCACCTCTTTAAATATATACTGTACTTGTTTTCGTTGACCTTAAAGCCTTGAGTATCCATCACCAGTGTATGTGACATGTTTACGCTTGCATAGATCAAAACCAACTGACTATTCACTACTTGGGTTTAGAAATTACATTTACTCAAACCACATTCTAGTAAAATTCATGCCTACTATAAGCGACACCCACTTTTGCACCCACTCTTGCTCTCCCTTTTACACCCACTCTTGCACCCACTCTTGCACCCACTCTTGCACCCACTCTTGCACCCGCTCTTGCACCCACTATTGCACCCACTCTTACACCCACTCTTGCACCCACTCTTGCACCCATTCTTGCACCCAATCTTGCACCCACGTTTCCTCTCACTTTTAACTATTATTTATATTATCGAGTGAATTTTGCTAGAGATTAGTTCATGCTTGACAATTGACATGGAAGTATCAACAAATAGCAATGGTATGCCATACGCATTCTATAAAGGATATACATATATTTTAAAACGAACTAATAAAAATGGAACTGTTATTTGGCGTTGTTCAAAACATCGTTCAAAACAGTGTCGAGGTGAGATGAAAAGTAAAAATAGTGATGTCTTAAGTGTGAGTGATCATCAATGTAGTGTACCAGATAAAACATCGTTGCTGTTTAAAAAAACTCTTCAAAATGCTAAAACACTTGTCCCAGAAAAAGATATTGCAGCTCAAGATAGTGCATTGTTTGTTAAGAAGCATGTATCATCTCCTCAGAAAGTTGTGTTAGGACAGTTGTCAATGTCTGAAAAACTCCCAACATTATCAAAGGCAACACAGACTGTGCGAAATGTGGTATTGCAAAAGGATCAAAAAGGACTACATAGAAATAGTGATGAGGATTATAATGATGATGATGATGATGATGATGATGATGATGATAATGATAATGATAATGGTTATGATGATGATGATGTTGATGATGAAGATAATAATGATAATGGTAATGCTTTGTTTACACCTAAAAATCATTTGTTAAATTTGTCTACTGGAACAATCCAAGTAAGCTAATCCGGCGGCTTCAGCAACTGCCTGTCTATAAACAGGCAGGTTATACTGAATATGAGGAAGAACTATTGGATATAGAAAATGAGCTTCGTCGTGCTAAAATTATTATGTAATGGATCCACATAACCGCTTAAACTATTTCTTAACAATACATGTTATATTTTCTACCACTATGCTACCACTTTGCTCTCACTTTTGCTATCACTTCAAACTGTACATATTAAATATAAAAGCCAAAGCTAAATGATTTTATTATCAGAACAGTTATAACCTTTGTAGTGAGCAAATCATACTAACAGGTTAGTTGCTACTATGGAACTTACTACAACTAACAAAGGTAAACAACGTGTACTCTATAAAGGCTACTCTTATAACTATAATCGTCAAAATGTAAAAGTGATAATATTTTGGCAATGCACAAAAGACAGGTCAAAAAAAATGTCGAGGCAATCTAAAAAGTAGAAATGGTAAGGTATTAAGTGTGAGTGATCATCAATGTGGTGCACCAAATGAAACACTGTTGGTGTCAACAATTAATCATGACAATGCTAAAAAGCTAGTACAAGAAAAAATGTTGCTACTCAAAATAGTGCAGTGTTTATTGAGCAACATTTAACCCCTGCTGTAAAAGTTATGTTTAATACATCTTCCACATCTCAAGAGTCATCAACATCACAAACTATGCAAAAGGTTGTGTTGTTGTTGTTTTAAGGGGCTGAACTACAAGGTTATCTACCCTTCATATGCAAGAGAATCAAAAAGGACTAAATAGTAATAGAGAAAAAAGAAATGTATTTTGAATGTAACTATTGTACAAGTACTTATATTAAATAAATAAAAATATTGTATGGGTATTGTCTGTTTTTTCTTAATTGCTATACCCACGTCCTACTATATTAATGCCATTGTTAACCATCAACAATCTCCACCTATGTTGAGAAAGAAAGTGATCTTAAACAATACACTCTATCTATGGTTTGTGTACCGAGTATCATAATAATACAGTGTCGTCAAGCCATGTTCAGGCAATAGAAATGTTAGGTAAGGGGTTCGAACCCTTGCTTCCTTGTACAGGATTAGTTTTTACTCAACAGCAACCCAAAATACTATACTTTGAAACATGTCACATTTCATTGCAAAATGACAACTGTATCGTTTTCAAAGACCCCAGGTGCTGGCTAGAAGCTAGCAGACTGTGCAACAGAAAGAGTGTCACCATGTTCATCCTTTTAAAAAAATTCAACATTTATTATTCTTTTTCTTATTATTGTTCATTAAGAGTAGTGTAAAGTTGTCTTTGTGACGTAACGGTTATAATAGTTAGCTGGCACTCTAAAGCCCTTGAGTTCAATTTGAGCTTTAACATAAAATTTTAAAAGTATATTAGGACTAAAACAGGTCTATTCAGTCTCGGGTGATCCAAATAAGTAGATGTGGTTTGATTCACACTTTAACGATAGAACACGACGGTTTTTTATTTTTTTTAAATAATGATAGCCATTTGTTCATTTTTTTTTTTCATTTTCACATTTCACATATTGCCATTTGTCAATTTCCCATGTACACAATTTTGAAAATGTCAGTTTAAAGTTTTTGGATTTCATGATATGGAAACAAGAATTTTCCATCTTGTTGTTTACACATTTGTCAATTTTCCCATTTACATTTTTAAATGACAGTTTTAAGTTTTTAAATTGTGTTGATATGTAAACATGGATTTCCTATATTTTTTTTCATATCACAGACGACACGTTTATGATTTAGTCCATGCTGAAAGTTTAGTTTTGTAAAACACACATTTGATGATTTAAATTTTCTTGAAATCACCTTAATGGAAGTGCTTGGCCATGGCAATAGTGCATTCTCTTTCTGTTTGTTTCCAAAAACATATAGGCCTACTACTACTAATACTACTACTACTACTACTGTAGGTAAGGCTGTTTTACAAAATAACACCGCTGCATTAAAAAAACACAAGTGTTAAAAAAATTACATTATACTATTTACCATTTGCTATATACATTAATTACCCCCACCATCCTACCTTGCCGTGTTTGCTTTGGTTGAACAATCAATGCTACCCACACCCACACACACCCACACACACACACACACACACACACACACAAGCTTTCTCTCTCTCTCCCTCTCTCTCTCTCTCTCTATCATTCTATCTATAGTCATACATTCACACAACCATACCTGTCTTAAAAACAAATACAACCACGCTATTTATCCTTGAAATGTACACTTATCCCAAATAACTTTTAGTTATACATTTAACATTTACTATTACAAAAAAAATGTTTCCACTATTTACAATTACAAAGTGAATATTTACAAAATACTAAATCTACTGGTTACAAAAAAAGCCATGTCTCTAAACAATAAAATATGGAAGTCACACCTCCACCTCGTGGTTATAACCCTATGGTAGGCTAATGCATAGGTCATTCATCTGCACTCATTTGCTATCCATCAAGGTAAAAGTGCATTTTCTCTGTTCCACAAGATACAAATTTGATTGCTGGATTGTATACCGCACTGTTTATGCGATATAGCTTTGCCAGTTCATAAAACCGCTAGGTAGTTCTCTACATATAGCAATTTTACCACTGCTCTACCTACGCCTTTTGCTATTTGGTTTTCTTACAGTCTAGTGTGTGATAGCATTAACTGTATATCAAACCCAGTTCACCTTTGTATTTGTAATCCAAGTAATAATTTGAAAAGACACAAATGTAATCAGTTTTAAACGTTATCTCTGGTTTGTTTTGTTTATTATGTTTATGACATGCATATTAACCTGAAATCGAGCCCTGGTGAAAAGGCTAACAGCTTAACCACTACACCACCATGTCCTTGTTTCTTAGTTTGACTCGTTCTAGGCCTCAGACCTGGAAATCGAGTTAAGACCACCAGTACAAGAGCTAAAAGTGCTTAACACTGCAACACAAAATGGATAGCTGGTAACATTATACAACCGAAAATGATTATATTTCTGTTAGCAATGCATTTTGTCATCAGCCTACTGTCTGAGCACTGACAGCAACACAGTTTAGTTTAGAACAAGCGTGTGTGTGTATAGATTATTAGCCTCAAGTATTTAAAGCTTGTTGTGTGTAGCGACCATCTTGTCCCGGTAACCACTGAGCATTTTTTTGTGTTTTAGCTATCCTCTTTAACCAATCAATTAAAGATAGTCTACTCTTAATTCTTGAATCGATAAATCAAAGTTTGTGTACACCGTTCGTCATTTATTAACCCATACCTGCAACCTATACTCTCTCTATACTGCAGTTTGATCTGAAAATCAAGTTTCAATGACTTGTCAGTCACCATATATGTAGCCTAACCTAATTCTTTCTCTACCTAGCTATGTTTCATCACACATGGTAAACATCTCACGTGTTCATATCCGGTTATTAGTTTATAAAATCTCAGGTCAATGACCTTGATGTATTGGGTATTTTGGGTAAATTCATTGGCCATGGGAAAGTGTTGACCATTCTAAGTCCTATAACACCTCACATGTTGATATTCGATCATTAGTTTATAAAATATTAGGTCAATGACCTTGCTGTTTTGAATCTTTTGGGTAAATTCGTTGGTCATGGAAAAGGGTTGACCATCCTGAGTCCAACGACCTCTCATACAGGTCCCTAGCCTTATTGATTCATGAGATATTAAAAAGCTAATGACCTTAGATCTTTTGGGTAAATTCGTTGGTCATGGAAAAGGAATGACCATCCTGAGTCCTATGACACCTCACTTGACCCTCTCTGATTATTAGTTACCGAGATATCAACAAAAGTGCAGTTAAGCCCTTTTGACATAAATAAATAATATATTCAAAAACAGAATGTCACCTCAAGTCCAACGACCTCTCATACAGGTCCCTAGCCTTATTGATTCATGAGATATTATAAAGCTAATGACCTTAGATCTTTTGGGTAAATTCGTTGGTCATGGAAAAGGGTTGACCATCCTGAGTCCTATGACACCTCACTTGACCCTCTCTGATTATTAGTTTGCGAGATATTACCAAAAGTGCAGTTAGGCCCTTTTGACATAAATAAATAATATATTCAAAAACAGAATGTCACCTCAAGTCCAACGACCTCTCATACAGGTCCCTAGCCTTATTGATTCATGAGATATTAAAAAGCTAATGACCTATTAGTTTTGGATCTTTTGGTAATTTTTTTAAAAATAACTCATCTATAAATCATTATTCAAAAAGCCCGCCCGCTTACAAAAAACCCAAGTGCGCATGCGTAAAAACAAAAAACAAACATATTAATTCATAATAGCCATCGGCTCTTCACATGCGTTTCATGTGGAACAACGTTTAATTTCATCATAGCATTAGAGACCATGGGTCAGTCCATAGGGGCCAGTTCAAAGGGACCGGTCTAAAGGGACTCATCAACAAGGACTCATCCACAAGGACTCGTCCACAAGGACCTGTCAACAAGGACCTGTCAACAAGGACCTGTCCACAAGGACTTGTCCACAAGGACTCGTCCACAAGGACCTGTCAACAATAACCCATCAACAGGGGCCCGACAGCAGGGGGCTCGTCAACAATAACAGGGGCTCTCACCTCAAGGCCTAACATGCCCCTCTTTGATTATTGGTTTGCAGAACAACGTTACATTCCATATCGGCATTCAAACTCTCACATGTTGCAATTGGAAAGAGAGATTCTCTAAAAAAAATCAATTTCACCCTCTAGTAGGGGTAGGTTTTATTATGGGGTGGAAATATGTTGTCCAGTGGAAAGGGGGTGTTCGCTTGAGTAATTTGAAACCTCGTACAAGTCTCTAGCCTGATTGGTTCGCGAGATATTGCCATTTTAGTATTCCAGCGGTGGCGGTGGCGGTGGTCACAGAACTGTTCAAAACACACTACTCTTGTTATTGGGATGACCAATTACCACTGTCTATAAATGAGATTCGTGCCCCTGGACTAAGGGATATTCGCCACCCAGTAAATATAGATTAACTAAGAGGGGTAACTACACTGTGGAATGACGGTCACAGCGATGGGATTCGAACCTTGTATCTTCTCATTGCAGTTGTTTTTCTCTATCACCACCACCTTTATTTATTAGCCTATTTTCATTTGTCCGTGTGTGTGAGCATATGTGTGCGTGTGCGTGTCCGCCCCCCCATTGAAATTTAACGGCTGGAGCGATTTGAATGAAACTCGGTGAGGTCATAGTACTATTTCGGCTGGCCCCGACTGTCCCACCAATCCAACATGGCGGCTGTGCGAAATATATCAACGGCATTCTATACCTCCGAAACTATTACCGATATCACCCTGAAATGTTGTACGGTGATAAAGGGCATTACTAGAAGTTCACCTTTGAGACTTTCAAAAATCTGTTAACTACAGAATGAACATGGCGGCTAGGCGAAGTTGAAACATTTAATTAGACATTTCTCGCGATTTAACCATTTAAACGCAGTGAAACTTGGTACAGTAAATGTTTATACACATTGTAAAGCACTGGCATATAATTTAGTTCCATTCTTTACGTAATTTCAAGATTGCAGCTGTGCGAAATTTTATAATTACTTTTTTTAATCTTGTTTCCTGAGCTTGCGATCGAAGTGAACGTTTGAATAATGAACCTACGCAATAATCGTCATCTAAGAGTACAAAACTCTATAGCTTACATATATAAAAATCCAACATGGCGATCATCCGAAATATTTAGACGGTTGTCAATATCTACGAATCTATTACAGCGATCAAACTGAAATTTTGTATGTTGATAGAGGCAATTAACACAAGTAGGATATATGGAAATAGGATACATAGTTCTTCACGGAACTACCTGTTTATTACTGGAAGCGTTTCAGGTGGTCAACACGAGAGTGGTCGGGGAGTTACAAATAATTTCCTACTGCCTGAAATAAAATACATGAATTGTTTGCTAAAACACCTCTCACACAAATGGGGGGGGGGGTAATTGGATGAGTAGTTTCGTACGTCAAGCAAACATTATCAGATCCTAGTCATTAAGGTTTCATTTAGGTTCTCCTGGCGCAGTCAGCTGGCATTTGAGGGATCGCAAATGCGAGGGAGCCGTGTCAGTAGATTTACTAGCACGTTAAAGATCCCCTTTGGGGCAAAATTCTGGCACCATGGCGTCCCTAAAAGCCAGAGTAGTTAAAAGGGACGAAAAACCAATAACATTATTATTATCATTTAGGTTCAGTGGAAGTGTGTGTAACTCTTCATTCGGTCAATGATTGGGTGGAGCTGAGTCCGGCAATGCTTCCACTTACTTGTGCCGCTCTGTTATCTTTCCTCTCGACCTCCCTTGGTCAACTCTTGTTCTCTTCCGACTCCGACGGTATTAGGGTATCCGAGGCCTAGGGAGTCTTTTACTCTCCCGCCTTATTTGGCCTTGTCCCATCTTTCCTAATCCCTAATTCTGCGAGGGGTCAGACCTCTTGTTTTCTTTTCATTGTATCTCCTACCTTCTGCTCAAGGCCCTCAAGGAGACAGGGTGTGTGTAGTCACTCCACTTATGGTGCACCCTCAAGGGTTCAGGGCTGGTGAGTTCGGGAGTTGGCGATCCCGTGGGCTTCCTGAGCTGGGTCCTTTTTTTCTCCTTCTTCCATTGCCTTTGGGGCGGTCCCTCTCCTCTCTGCCTTTCCTGGCTCCCCTTCCTTCCAAGTCCCTTAATTCTCATTCTTCGAAGGTTGAGGGCATTTCCTTTCCTCCTGTTTTCTGTTTCCCTTATTCTTAATTTTGTTTTCCATTTCCGCTTCTAGTTTGTAAGTCAGTAGTTAGTTTCATTTCGTTTGCATTTTCACGATCACCCAAACCATTAGGGTCCGATCACCCAGATGTTAGGCCTCTTAAAAGAACAATCATCATCATCATCATGAAGTTCTCGCTGATAATTTGATAAATACGTATCGTAATGTAAAATATTTACACGCTCCTGATTTTCTATTAGCAATTAGGCTTTACTTTTAAGGTTCGCTACACTTTAAACAAAACATCCTATTTAAAAACATAAATATCTGGTTCGTTTTCATAACATTGGTAACAGATAATTCTTATAAAACAATCTGAATGTCAAGTACTGTGAACATTGATTCATTGGATCATTCGCATGATTTGTATGACCGACTCTTGAAATTATTTGGCTGATGACCTTGTAGTTTGGACACAAGACTCTTCCCATACGAAGAATGTTACAGTGATCCGATGATCAGTTTAGTTGCAATTTGATTTAAGCTTCGAACATTTGGATGGCCGCCACTTTATTTTAGGTATGATGGTGGCAATATCAAACATGATACTCAACTGCCATTTGCTAGTGCTACCTCTGTTCCAAATTTAGTTGAAATCGTGTTGGAATTGATAGGGGAGGAGGCAGACATTTTGGCCCGTGTAATCTCATTTTCTACAAAAATGGAAAGTTGGGTAATGATATAATTACAAGGATAGGATGAGAGATCGGAATAGACTGTACAAGCATATTGGACTGGAGCGCCGCTGGTCACATACCAAAGAGTACACGTGCAATGACCGGCAAAGAAAACCAATCACTTGAAAAGTAACGTTACTCTCATTTTAATCATAAATATGAACGTTATATGCCTAGTACATAACTTAGTGTTTGTAGCATGGAAGAAAGGTTAATTGGTTTCCTGGATGCATTACCATTCTTCATGTCATTGTTGCACTTAACAATAGCGATTCTTTGACATGAAACTGTTTCCCGCGGAAAGATGTGCGCGCCACCATTTTCGTTCAGCGCCGCTGCCCTGGCAACATCTTCAGGCCCCAAGCGCATATTCGTTTCTGAATTGCACAAGAACAACTGTGGTTATGGCTGTATTGATCTTTTCCTGTGCCAACAAGTGGCCAAACAAAAAGGAATAAGACATTGCATTGTTGACGATAGCGATGGCGCGCGGGAAACAGCATCATGTCAAAGAATCGCTATTGTTAAGTGAAACAATGCCATTAAGAATGGTAATGCATCCAGGAAACCAATTAACCTTACTTCCATGCTATAACTACAGTATGTACTGTACTAGGCCCAGAGCGTTCATATTTATGATTTGAATGAAAGTAACTTAGTGTTGAATTTTTCAAGAGATCGTTGTTATTTTTGCCCGTCAGTGTATTACAAATGGTCGAGTCACACCAGTACCTAGATGTTACGCCCCAGCTGCTATAATGACATTTGACAGGTGTTCGAGGCTGGTAGTCGTGACTTCATGCCCCAGGCCCAGGCTGGATGGACATCTCCACGCAATGCGTTCAGCTCCAAGGCCACACTTCTCACGCGGTGCGAACATGCGCCTCACGATTTCTGCTCATCACAGGCAGCAGACCTCCGCCATCCCCACTTCCAGACTTTCTGGACCACCACTACTGCATCTAGTCCGGCAGCGGATATCTCGACTCTGGTTTTCTACACTTCCCCCAGGAAAATGCAATGTTAGACCCTACTTCAAGTTCCGGAGCTCCTACACACTACTGCAATCATCACACCGCGGAGGCCCGGATTTGATTCCCGGCTTAGCCAAGGATTTTAACTCTTATCTGAGGGTTGAAACGGGGTACACTAATTAGCCTCGAGAGAATAGGTGGGTTCGATTCCTACCTCAGCCATTCTGCAAGTGGTTTTCCATGGTTTACCACTTCTACTCCAGACAAATGCTGGGATGGTCATCATCGCCTGAATTACAAATACACACACCACTACAGACACCAGAATAACACAGGCTATTAGATAAACTCTTCACACACTCAAATAACAAACCCCTTGGCATCACAGTCAATGCCTTGGCCTAGCACTCGACCTACAGATTACATGGTCAGCGTGTTCGGTCCCCTCGGCCGTTAATCTTGGTTTCCGGGGCACTGCCTTACTGTCAGACAGCTACTCAATTGTCCTCACGAGGCTGAGTGTCCCTCACGTAACTAATATTCCTCAGTGCAGCCAACATGATGACTCAAAGCATTCTGATAGTTTGAATTTTTAATTACATGTAAGTTCTATACTAACAAATGGATGTTATCCGAAATTGGCACTATAATAGATCGTAATATTTCAGATTAATTCTGAGCATCACATATATGTCATTGTTCCTAACATAATTTTACGCGCACTGATAAATCCAATATCAAACAGCATGTGACGTCCATACTATTCATTAGTCTTCAACCAAATTTTGTGCGTGCATTCTATACCTTAAGAGATGGAATTCAGAATATATTCAGAGCCACCAGGGCTGCCAACTGTAGTAAGTTACTCTCTTAGGCTACACTATTTCAGGTGAATTTCAAATAGCAGTACTTAGAAATGTTAGTATTACCAACTTGATTTTGTCATTATTCTAATTTTAAGAAAAGTAGGCTGTGGGAGTGAAGATTCAAGGAGAAATAATTTCAACTCTGAGATTTGCCGATGACATCGTCATCTTGGCCGACACGCCTGAGGATTTGAAAGAGTATTTGAATGGTATGGACTCCGTCTTGAGGAAAGAATTAATGATGAAAATTAATAAATGTAAAACAAAAATATTAGAATGTAGCCGAAAGAAATCAGAAACCTCTATGGACATCAAATTGGCAGGTGAAAAGCCGAAGGAAGAAGACTTCTGTTACTTAGGAAGCAAAATAATCAGTGATGGACGAAGCAAAGAGGATATAAAAAGTAGGTTGGCTCAGGCAAAGAAAGCATTTCTACAGAAAAGGAATCTGTTGACATCCAAAAAAGGTTTATGTATTAGCAAGTCATTTTTGAAAGCCTTTGTCTGGAGCGTGGCGCTCTATGGAAGTGAAACTTAGACTATTGGTGCAGCAGAAAAGAAGGAAACTGAGGCGTTTGAAATGTGGTGTTACAGGAGAATGATGAAGATAAGATGGGTAGATAGGGTTACACACGAAGAGGTATTAAGACGAGTGGGAGAGGAGAGATGTTCCTGGCGACTGCTAATGAAGAGAAGAGTTAGGTTGGTAGGACACACACTAAGACACCGAGGAATAGCAAGCTTAGTTATGGAAGGAAGGGTCGAGGACAAGAACTCTAGGGGTAGACCAAGGTTAGAATATGTTGAACAGATTGCCTAGGATGTAGGGTGAAGTAAATAAGTAGAGATTAAACGATTAGCTGAGGACAGGGAGGCTTGGAGAGCTGCATCAAACCAGTCAACTGAAGTCCCAAACAACAACAACAACAACAACAGGCTGTTTAGTTCGTAACGGAACTGACGGTGCCAGGAATCGCGTGGGAGGCAGGCATGCTATCCCAACACTACCACACACCCAAATACAATGGGTTAAATGACCACGATGCCCAACTGCAGAACAACATAATAAAAGACTTCCATTATTCTAGCGCCGCTAATTCGACACAGAGAGAAAATCCAATAGACAGCGCCTCAAGTGAGCTCATTCAGAACAATATGGATTGTATATTCAATAGTTAAAAGGAATGTGCCAATATCCAATTTCCGACCGTCAGTTGGAATTCCCCAGAGCCTTTTTATTTTATGATAAATGCGTTACACAAAAGATAATTTGGTTACGTAACAAAGTACAAATGATGTGTAATTAGAATAAATGAGTTTCAACAGAAATGAACTTTGGAACATACAATTTGTATAATAGATATTCCAGTTCCATACGAACAAGCGACAATTTAAAATACCGGACATGTATGAATTCTAAATGATATTACTTAGTAAGTCTACCATGGTGTAGCAATAGGGTACTTATGATCACTGTTTTAACACTTCATAAGGCAAAACGAATAGCAATAGCAAAGCAAGCCTTCAGAAATAAACAGTCAGAAAACAATGTCCCCCAGCTTACGCAAAAGAATAATGAAATCTTATGTTCGGTCTGTTGCGTTGTATTATTGATGCAATCAACACTATCGAAAACAACTTAAAATCCAACAATTCGGCAAAAGAAACTGAAGAGATTGTGAGATTACTGAGGGTCGTCCTCAGCCAAAAAGTATTTCAATTCGACAATAAAATGTACACACAAACAGAATGCCTAGCGATGGGATCGCCACTAAGCGTTAATTGCTGACATCTTCATTAATGTAACTAGAAAATGCGTTCTTAGAAAAGACTTCAACAAAGGGAATAGTAATATGGAAAAGATACGTAGATGATGTAATTTGCACCTACGATACTGAACTAACAAGCGAAGAAACAATTCTCCAATCCAGTAATAGCCTACACCACTCAATCAAATTCACTAAGGAATGCGAAACAGACCGAAAAATAAATTATCTCGACATAACCATTGAACGTAAAGATAACGAACTTTCAAATTCCATATTCCGGAAAGCCACACAAACCTCGCATACAATCGATAATCAGTCTAATCACCCTTGTATGCACAAATTAGCGGGGTTCAGCTCAATGGTGCACAGGGCTTTAAACATACCCTTCTCAAAAGACAACTATAATAAGGAAATAACAACCATTAAGCAAATAGCAAAGGAAAACAATTTCCCGCCAAGCAAAATAGACCAAATTATAGCCAAACATAAAAATAAAGATAAAACGATTCCCAAACCGGACAGTAATGAGAAAAAATTTGCGCGCTTCAACTATGTGAATACGAACACATATAATTAATCTTTTCAAAAAGCAAGGCATAAAAATAACGTTCACAGCGAACAATACGACTGGGAGGCACCTGAAAAATAGTAATCTAAATAAACAAGACCCGTATTCAAATTCAGGGGTATATTCTATTACATGCCAAGACATTGGTTGTCAGCTAATTACATTGGACAGAGCGGGGGACGAGTAGATACACGTTATAATGATCATAGGAATGCTATAAGATACGGAACACATTCAGCTGTTTGCGAACATATGTGTGACACGGGGTACAGCTTTACTAAAATCGAGACTGACCTAAAAATAATTCATCGCGAATCGAAAGGCAGATCTCTCCACATAAAGGAAGCAATCGAGATTCACCTAGCCAAACGAAACATTCCCAACAATCTAAATGAGCACACTTTTATGGAGAGTTCACCCCTTTTCACTCTACTAAGACACACACCCTGTAGGAAACAAGACACAACTTAGCGATACAGCCATGCTAGATAAAAAAGGGGGGAAATAGCGGTGGTTAATTGGTAAATGTTGTCTGGATCAGGTGTACTATGTACTTTTTTCTGCAATAAACCTAGGCCGGTATGCGCGGCAGTATTAAAGGTGCCGGGACGTCTTTAATAGACCGGGCAGCGCTTAGTTGAATGGCTTTTTAGTTCACATGTGGCGAAGACAGTTCCACGGTCTGTAATAGTTGTAGATCTTCCTGTATTCAATAACATACAGTCTTATCTAGATTTGGCAACGTCACACACATAAACATTCCACTGACCTCAGAAAGCCCACAGGGACAAAGAGGGGAGAAAGGAAAAACCATTTTCGGTCAGTTAACACCCGGGTTAGTCGACCAAAACTGGTGCTTGAGTGAACACGAAAGTACTCGAAATTCCAGTCAGGAAGACAACCGGATGAGTATCAGCCTGTATTATTACAGTATAACCAGAGTTGATTTTGTATAACCATATAATCACCCCAAACAGACAAACTCCGGATTTTTATCACCATTTTAGCATTTCACCTAACATTAGATATACTACATTTAACATACACCGACAGTTGCATTACTAAATAATTGTACATAGTGTATTTTCAAACATAGATGTTATAGCCTAAGTGTAATGGATCTGATGATGATCGCTTGGTCATCCTAGTGTATTTATTAATCGTATGTAATTTATTTCAGGATTAGGGTACATTCGTGTTGACCGACTGAACAGCACTAAACGTTTGTTTACTACATTTTAATTGAGTTTAATTATTGTAATTATAAGCAATGCCCGCCCCGTGGTATAGGGGTAGTGCCCCATCAGGGATTTTAGAAACTGACGTGAGGGCTGGAACGGGGTGCACTCAGCCTCGTGAGGACAATTGAGTAGCTGTCTGACAGTGAGGCAGCGCCCCGGTTACGAAAACCAAGATTAACGTCCGAGGGGACCCGATGCGCTGACCAAGTGTCACCCCAATATCTGCAGGCCAAATGGCTTGGTAGACCTAGGCCTCCACGGGCTGTAGTGCCACGGAGTTAGGATTAGTTAGTTAATTATGTAGAGATGAAACGATTATCTCAGGACAGGGGGTATGGCTGCATTAAAACCAGTCAAAAGACTGAACACTCAAACACCAACAAATAACAACATTTTGTTAGTGAGCAAGTTAGTTAGGAAAGTTTTTGTTTTAATTATAAATAATGTTATCTTTTGTTTCTCTAATTTCTTTTTTTTTTAATTTTCAATGTATGTTCTTATAGGTTTAATATTGATATTTTATTGAATTCATTAATTAACTAATTTCGAAATGATTTTTACAAATCGTAATTATTGTAGAGTTTTGTTTATTATATTAATTTTATATTTATTTTATTAAAATACAAGCTGTACCCGGCATGCGTTGCAATGCCAATCAAAGAAACTGTTGGCGTAAAAATTCTGTTTCTTGACGTGCTTTTGGATACACAACATGTTAACTGCCTCTAAGCTGTCGTAAAATGGATTTTCTAATTTAGAACCATTCGTGGGAGCGTGCACAACAACTTTCAAAAGTATCATCGCTGTCACTCATTTGTTGAATCTACTCGTACGCTACCTATTGTGAAATGGATTTACTAAGTCGAAACCCTTCCCAGGCGTGTACACAATAACTCATCAAGGTTTCATCGCAATCGAAGAATGTTATATGAACGCAATAGGGGATTTTGTTGATACGCTTCGCGCGTCGTCACCCATTTGTTGCATCTACTCTTGCGCTACTTATTGTGAAATGGATTTACTAAGTCCCCTTCCCTGGCGGGTACACAATAACTGATCAATGTTTCATCGCAATCGGATGAATAGTATATGAACGCATACCTGATTTTGTTTAAACGATTCGCGCTCCGTCACTCATTTGTTGAATCTACTCGTGCGCTACCTACTGTAAAATGTATTTACTAAGTTAGAAACCGTCACGTAAGTTTCCACAACATCTCACCCAAGTTTCATCGCTATCGGACTAATGGGATATGAAGACATAGGGGACTGTATTGAAACGCTCCGCGTGTCGTCGTTCATTTGTCGAATCTACTCGTGTGCTACCTACTGTGAAATGTATTTACCAAGCCAGAAACCTTCCTTGGAGTGTCCACCATTTTTCACCCAAGTTTCACCGCTAACGGCAGAATGGTATATGACCTTATACGGGACTTTGTTGAAACGCTTCGCACGTCGTCCCCCATTTGTTGAATCTACTTGTGTACTGCCTATTGTATAGTGGATTTACTAAGCCAGGAACGTTCCATGAAGTGTACACAACATCTCACCCAAGTTTCATAGCTATCGGACTAATGGTATATGAATGCATACGGGACTTGGTTGAAACGCTTCGCGTGTCGTCGCTCAATTGTTGATTCTACTCTTGCGCTACGTATTGTAATATGGATGTACTCAGCCAGAAACCTTCCCTGGAGTGTACACAACATCTCACCCAAGTTTCATCGCAATCGGATGAATGGTATGTGAACGTATACAGGACGTTGTCGAAACGCTTCGCGCGTAGTCACTCATTTGTTGAATCTAAACGTGCGCTTCGTATTGTAAAATGGATTTACTAAGCCAGAAACTTTTTCTGGAGTGTACACAACAATTCACCAAACATTTACCACTATCAGACGAATGGTATATGACCTTATAGGGGACTTTGTTGAAACGCTTCGCGTGTCATCGCTCATTTGTTGAATCTACTGGTGCGCTACCTATTGTAAAATGTATGTACTAAGCCAGAAACCTTCCCTAGAGTGTACACAACATCTCACCCATGTTTCATCGCTATCAGATGAATGGTATATGAAATTATATGGGACTTTGTTGAAACGCTTCGCGCGTCGTCGCTCATTTGTTGATTCTATTCGTGCTCTACCTATTTTTAAAGGGATTTACTAAGCTAGAAACCTTCCCTGGAGTGCACACAAAATCTCAGCCTAGTTTCATCGCTATCGGACGAATGGTATATGAACGTATACGGGATTTTGTTTGAACGATTCGTGCGCTGTCACTCAATTGTTGATTCTACTCGTACGCTACCTATAGAGAAATGAATTTGCTAAGTCGAAACCCTACCCTGGCGTGTACACAATGACTCATCAAGGTTTCATCACAATCGAAGAAGGTTATGAACGCATAGGGGATTTTGTTGAAACGCTTCGCGCGTCGTCACCCATTTGTTGCATATACTCGTGCGCTACCAATTGTGAAATGGATTAATTAAGTCGAAACCCTTCCCTTTCGTGTACACAATAACCCATCAATGTTTCATCGCAATCGGATGAATGGTATATGCACGTATACGGGGTTTTGTTTAAACGATTCGTGCGCTGTCACTCATCTGTTGAATCTACTCATGCGCTACCTATTGAGAAATGTATTACTAAGTCGATGCCCTTCCCTGGCGTGTACACAATAACTCATCAAGGTTTCATCGCAATCGAAGAAGGTTATATGAACCCAATAGGGGATTTTGTTGAAACGCTTCGCGCGTCGGCACGCATTTGTTGCATCTACTCTTGCGCTACTTATTGTGAAATGGATTTACTAAGTCGAAACCCTTCCCTGGCGTGTAGACAATAACTGATCAATGTTTCATCGCAATCGGATGAATAGTATATGAACGCATACCGGATTTTGTTTAAACGATTCGTGCCCCGTCACTCATTTGTTGAATCTACTCGTGCGCTACCTACTGTAAAATGTATTTACTAAGTTAGAAACCGTCACGTAAGTGTCCACAACATCTCATCCAAGTTTCATCGCAATCGGACTAATGGGATATGAAGTCATAGGGGAGTGTATTGAAACGCTCCGCGTGTCGTCGTTCATTTGTCGAATCTACTCGTGTGCTACCTACTGTGAAATGTATTTACTAAGCCAGAAACCTTCCTTGGAGTGTCCACCATACTTCACCCAAGTTTCACCGCTAACGGCAGAATGGTATATGACCTTATACGGGACTTTGTTTAAAGGCTTTGCGCTTCGTCCCTCATTTGTTGAATCTACTTGTGCGCTGCCTGTTGTATAGTGGATTTAATAAGCCAGAAATTTTCCATGACGTGTACACAACATCTCACCCAAGTTTCATAGCTAGGGACGAAAGGTACATGAATGCATACGGGACTTGGTTGAAACGCTTCGCGTGTCGTCGCTCATTTGTTGATTCTACTCTTGCGCTACATATTGTAATATGGATGTACTCATCCAGAAACCTTCCCTGGAGTGTACGCAACATCTCACCCAAGTTTCATCGCAATCGGATGAATGGTATGTGAACGTATACGGGACGTTGTCGAAACGCTTCGCGCGTAGTCACTCATTTGTTGAATATAAACGTGCGCTTCGCATTGTAAAATGGATTTACTTAGCCAGAAACCTTTCCTGGAGTGTACACAATAATTCACCAAACATTTATCACTATCAGACGAATGGTATATGACTTTATACGGGACTTTGTTGAAACGCTTCGCGTGTCATCGCTCATTTGTTGAATCTACTCGTGCGCAACCTATTGTAAAATGTATGTACTACGCCAGAAACCTTCCCTGGAGTTTACACAACATCTCACCCAAGTTTCATCGCTATCGGATGAATGGTATATGAAATTATATGGGACTTTGTTGAAACGCTTCGCGCGTCGTCGCTCATTTGTTGATTCTACTCGTGCTCTACCTATTTTTAAAGGGATTTACTAAGCTAGAAACCTTCCCTGGAGTGCATACAAAATCTCAGCGTAGTTTCATCGCTATCGGACGAATGGTATATGAACGCAAACGTGACTTTGTTGAAATGCTTCGCGCGTGGTAGCTCATTTGTGGAATCTACTCGTGCGCTGCCTATTGTTAAGTGGATGTACTAAGTCATAAAATTTCCCTGCAGTGTACACAACATTTTACGCAAGTTGCATAGCTATCGGACGAATGGTATATGAATGCATACCGGACTTTGTTGAAACGCTTCGCGTGTCGTCGCTCATTTGTTGAATCTAGTCGTGCGCTATCTACTGTGAAATGTATTCACTAATTTTGAAACCTTCACGTAAGTGTACACAACATCTCACCCAAGTTTCATTGCAATCGGCCGAATAGTATATGAACACTAACGGGACTTTGTTGAAATGCTTCGTGCATCGTCGCTCATTTGTTGAATCTACGCGTGCGCAACCTATTGTAAAATGGATTTACTAAGTCAGAAACCTTCCTTGGAGTGTACTCAACATCTCACCCAAGTTTCATCGCAATCGGACGAATGGTATATGAACCCATAGGAGACATACCCACAGACATACAAACTATCACGTAACATTGATTTTTAGCCTACTTTCGATTTTTGCAAAAAATGAAAGTAGACTTATGAGATCACTACAGGGCGAAAAAAGTGTGTCTGTCTGTGTGTGTGTATGTGTGTGAGTCTGTGTGTGTGTGTGTGTGAGTGTGTGTACTCTGAATGTCTGTCCCCCCTATCAATTCGAACACGGTGAGCGCAAATTGAACGAAATTTGGTACTAAGGTAGCACTAGCAAAGGACATCTCAGTGTCATCTTTTATATCGCCGCCATCTTGACGGAAACGTAATGGCGGCCACACAAATGTTCAAAGCTTAAATCAAATTACGACTAACTTAATCATCCGATCTCTACCAAATTTTGCAAAAACATACCTTTATGGGGGCAGCATCCTTTGACCAACCTAATAGGTCATCAGCCTAATAGTTTGCGGATAGCGGCCATCTTTGTGTGAAAATTGATTGCCCCTATTAATTCGAACACGGTGAAACCGAATGGAACAAAATTTGGTACAGAGGTAGTACTAGCAAAGGGTACCCCAGTGTCATGTTTTATATCGCCGCCATCTTGACGGAAACGTAATGGCGGCCACACAAATGTTCAAAGCTTAAATCAAATTACGACTAACCTAAACATCCGATCTCTACCAAATTTTGCAACAACATACCTTTATGAAGGGAGCATCCTTTGACAAATCTAATAGGTCATTAGCCTAATAGTTTGCGGATGGCGGCCATCTTTGTGTCAAAATCGATTACCCCTATTAATTCGAACACGGTGAAACCGAATGGAATGAAATATGTTACAGAGGTAGCACTTGCAAAGGGCACCTCAGTGTCATGTTTTATATCACCGCCATCTTGACGGAAACTTAATGGCAGCCACACAAATGTTCAAAGCTTAAATCAAATTACGACTAACCTAATCATCCGATCTCTACCAAATTTTGCAACAACATACCTTTATGGAGGAAGCATCCTTTGACAAATCTAATAGGTCATTTGCCTATTAGTTTGCGGATGGCGGCCATCTTTGTGTCAAAATCGATTACCCCTATTAATTCGAACACGGTGAAACCGAATGGAACGAAATTTGGTACAGAGGTAGCACTAGCAAAAGGCACCTCAGTGTCATGTTTTATATCGCCGCCATCTTGACGGAAACGGAATGACGGCCACCCAAATGTTAAAAGCTTAAATCAAATTTCGACCATCCTAATAATTTGATCTCTACCGGATTTTGCAACAACATGCCTTTTTGTGGAAAGCATCTTATGACTGACTACAAGGTCATCAGCCCAATAGTTTGCAAATAGCGGCCATGTATGTGTGCAAATCCATTCCCCAGATCAATTCAAACACGGTGAAACCGAATTGAATGTTTTTTTTTTTACAGAGGTAGCACTAGCAAAGGGCACCTCATATTCATGTTTAATATCCCTATAGCACGTTGTATTTCAACAAGCTACTACAACCAACATTCAATTATACTCCTTGAAAAGGACAAAGAGTTATAACAATACCCATGCATTTAGGAGAAAGTAGGCTATATGTTCATTACTGAACATCTTGTTATATATATAGACAAGCTGTACCCGGCAGGCGTTGCAATGCCAATCAAAGAAACTGTTGGCGTTGTAATTTTGTTTCTTGAAGTGCTTTTGGATACACAATATTTTTTTCAATTTCCGTTAACTGGCTCTAAACTATCGAAAAATGGATTAACTAAGTTGGAAACATCCGTGGGAGCATGCACAACGACTCACCAAAGATTCATCGCAATCGGATGAATGGCATATGAACGCATACGGGATTTTGTTTAATCGATTCGCATGCCGTCAGTCATTTGTTGAAACTACTCATGCGCTACCTATTGTAAAAAGCATGTATTAAGCCAGAAATCTTCCCTGGAGTGTACACAACATCTCACTCTAATTTCATCGCTACCGAACGAATGGTATAAGAACGTATACGGGACTTTCTTGAAACGCTTCACGGGTCGTCACAAATTTGTTGAATCTACTCGTGCGCTACCTATTGTAAAATGGATTTTTTAAGTAAAAAAAAATATTTCCCTGGAATATACATAACATCTCATCCAAGTTTCCGCGCTATCTTGAAACGCTTCGCGCCCATTTGTTGGATCTATTCGTGCGCTGCATATTGTAAAGTGGATTTAATAAGCCAGAAACCTTTCCTGAAGTGTATACAACATCTCACCCAATGTATTTGCTATCGGACGAATGGTATATGAACGCATACGGGACTTTGTTGAAACACTTCGCACGTCATAGCTCATTTGTTGAATCTACTCGTGCGCTACCTATTGTAAAATGGATTTACTAAGCCAAACACCTTCCTGGCGTATACACAATATCTCACCCTAGTTTCATCGCAATCGGATGAATGGTATATGAACGCATACGGAACTTTGTTGAAACGATTAACGCGCCATTGCTCATTTGTTGAATCTACTCGTGACTAACCTATTATAAGATGCATGTACTGAGCCAGAAGCCTTCCCTGGAGTATACACAACGTCTCACCCAAGTTTCATCGCTATCGGACGAATGGTATATGAACGCATATGGGACTTTGTTGAAACGAATCACACGCTATTTTGCTGACGCTACTGGCGTGCTATCTATTGTATATTGGATTTACTAAGCCTATAACATTTCCGGGAGTGTGCATAACAACTCACTAAAATTTGATCGTAATCGGATGAATGGTATATGAACGCATCGCCAACACTCATTTGTTTAAACTACTCGCGCGCTGTCTATTGTAAATTGGACTAAGTATACCTATAACCACCCCGGGAATGTGCACAACAACTCTCTAAAATTTGATCGTAATCGGATGAATGGTATATGAACGCATCGCCAACACTCATTTGTTTAAATTACTCGCGCGCTGTCTAATGTAAATTGGATTAAGTGTGCCTACAACCATCACGGGATTGTGCACAACAACTCTCCGATTCGTGCTGTGTCACCCGTTTGCTGAATATACTCGTGCGCTACCTACTGTGAAATGGATTTACTAAGTTAGAAACCTTAACTTAAGTGTACACAACAACTCATCAAAGTTTGATCGCAATCGATAAACCGTATATGAATACATACGGGATTTTGTTGAAACTCCTCTCGCGTCGTCAATCATATGTTGCATCTACTCGTGCGCTACCTATTGTGAAATGGATTTACTAAGTTGAAAGCCTTCCCTGGTGTGTACACAACAACTCATGAAAGTTTCATCGAAATAAGATAAATGGCATA
This sequence comes from Meconema thalassinum, assembly GCA_946902985.2. NCBI lineage: Eukaryota > Metazoa > Arthropoda > Insecta > Orthoptera > Tettigoniidae > Meconema > Meconema thalassinum. The sequence continues at coordinate 16,379,056 of OY714911.1, read as the reverse complement.
TGATCGCATACGGGATTTTGTTTAAGCGATTCGCGTGCCGTCACTCATTTGTTGTAGCTACTCGTGCGCTACGTATTGTAACTTTGATTTACTAAGCCTGAAACCTTCCAAGGAGGGAACTCAATGACTCACCAACGTTTCATCCCAATCGGATTAATGATATATGAACGCATACGGAACTTTGTTGAAACGATTCGCGTGCCGTTGCTCATTTTTTGAATCTACACGTGCGCTACCTATTGTAAAATGGATGGTTTCAGCCAGAAACCTAGCCTCGCATGTACACAACATGTCACCCAAGTTTCATCGCTATCGGACTAATGGTATATGAACGCATACGGGACTTTTTTGAAACGCTTCGCGCGTCGTTGCTCATTTGTTGATTCTACTCGTGTGCTACCTATTGTAAAATGGGTATACTAAGCCAAAAACCTTCCCTGAAGTGTACTCAACATCTCACCCAAGTTTCATCGCAATCGGATGGCACATGAACGCACACGGAACTTTGTTGATGCGCATCGTCGCTCATTTGTTGAATCTACGCGTGCGCTACCAATTGTACAATGGATTTATTCAGCCGGAAACCTTCCTTGGAGTGTACTCAACATCTCACCCAAGTTTCATCGCAATCGGATGAGTGGTATATGAACGCATAGGAGACATACACACCCACAGACAGACAAACTACCGTATCACTTAATATTGATTTTTATATATAGAAATTTTTTTGATTTTTATTTCTATACAAGCTGTACCCGGCATGCGTTGCAATGCCAATCAAAGAAAGTGTTGGCGTTGAAATTCTGTTTCTTGAAGTGCTTTTGGATACACAACATGTTAACTGCCTCTAACCTATCATAAAATGGATTTTCTAATTTAGAACCATTCGTGGGAGCGTGCACAACAACTTTCAAAAAGTTTCATCGCTGTCACTCATTTGTTGAATCTAATCGTACGCTACCTATTGTAAAATGGATTTACTAAGTCGAAATCCTTCCCTGGCGTGTACACAATGACTCATCAATGATTCATCGCAATCGGATGAATGGCATATGCACGTATAGGGGTTTTTGTTTAAACGATTCGTGCGCTGTCACTCATTTGTTGAATCTACTCGTGCGCTACCTATTGAGAAATGTATTACTAAGTCGAAGCCCTTCCCTGGCGTGTACACAATAACTCATCAAGGTTTCATCGCAATCGAAGAATGTTATATGAACGCAATAGGGAATTTTGTTGAAACGCTTCGCGCGTCGTCACCCATTTGTTGCATCTACTCTTGCGCTACAATAGGGGGATGGTGGTACTTCTAACCCCCCCCCCCCCACCACTACTCCCAATGCGAGCCGATAACTCCCGAACCCTTGGTCGGAGATTCACGAATGAGGTGTCGTTGGACTCGGGATGACGGGGGCTTTGCTATGGACCACTCGTTATATTTTAGAAAAAAATTGAAATTTTTTGTTTACGAAAATAGGCGATAGTTTGAAAACTAAACATGATAGAACGTTGTGCCATGGCTCAAACGAATGGTCTTTATGACCTTTATTTTCTATAATAAAACTTTTTTACTTTTTATGTTTTTTTGAAAACACTCGAATTTTGAAAATCCTATATTTTGGAAACTAGGAACTCTACAAAAAAAGTTTGTTTGACGTAAATCAATGGTCCATACCCCCTCTACCCCCAAAATAAATTTCAAGTCTCTAGGATGAAAACCTGCAGTAGTGTGGTAAGGAGAGAGCTGCTTACAAAAGCAAGTGGTGAGCCCCTGCGACCTTGGAATGGAAGGAGTGATGCTAGGAGGGCGTGCTTGGATTCGTTTTTTTCGTCTCGTCGTGCTCGTTACGGGAATGTAGGTGTCGAAAGGGTGAAAATCTGGAAACACAGTCTTTTTGGGGTAAAAACGTGATTTTAGACTTTTTGCTATATCTCGCGAACCAATCATGCTAGAGGCGTGTACGACGGGTCCAAGGACTCGGGGTGACGTCCTATTTGCTATGGACCACTCGTTATAATTTAAAAAAAAATGAAAACTCGATTTTGGGGTAAACATGTGTTTTTTGTGATTTTTGCCGATATCTCACGAACCAATAACGCTAGAGACGTGTACGAAGTGTCCTAGCACTCGGGATAACGCCCTTTTTCGAGTGTGGTAGTTATTTTTTTTTCAAAAAAATAATTCACAAAGGGCCTAACGCCATACATGTTGAGAAAACTTTTTCCTTTTCTTTACCTGTTTATAATGTTCATAAAGCGTAGTGGTTGAGAGAGACGATATGGCTGGGTGTGTGTGTCAATGAACCTGTCGCTAACCAAAAGGACCATGCTTAATAGAACAATCGCTATTTCGGCGGGTCGGTGTATGACAGAGCGAGCGTGTGTTTTTCTGATATTTTACCTTTGACGTGTAAACGGTAATGAGAACTTGATTCTATGTTGGTCGAAGCGAGTAGAGAAAACAAACTTACAGGAGGTGAATGTCATTTGAGCTTATTGGAAGACGTTGATTTGACTTGACAACAGGTGACGCTTGAAGGTGAAATAATCTGACCATTGTGGTGGCAGGGAAGAGCGAAAGGCATATGAACACATGTGTGAAACCACATGTAGGCTAAACCAGTGACATCCTGTCTTGCTTCGTACGTGACAAAATGCAAGTCCATGTGAAATTTGATCTACCGCAGGTGTTCACATTGGACGTTATCTGTCCACGTGCATGATAACTGTTAACAAGTCACATTCTGTTTTGCTTCGTACGTGACAAAATGCAAGTTGACGTGAAATTTGATCTACCGCAGGTTTTCACCTTGGACGTTAGCTGCCCACGTGCCTGATAAGAGAATGTTCAAAGCGTGGGAATCGCTGAATCAGTAAAAAGTATGATGCAACTTGTCGGAATGATGTCACAACCAATAGATAGGCAAGAGCTGCAAACAGCAGTGGTGGGAGGTGAAGGGAGGGAGAGGGGGGGGGGTAATGTGTGAGAGAACACAGGAGGAAAGGGAAAGATAAACATGTATGAACATGCATGAAGCGCGGAGCGCTGTACACATAGAGCTATAGGTGGTGTACAACATGTGTGAATAAATAAAAAGTACACAGGTTCACACAACATGTAATTTATTGATCCAAGAATTAAACGTAGAGTTAATCCCTAACCATTTGACGTAGAGTTTATTTCCTTTTTGTTTCAACACTTTTTCCACAAGATAATGCTGAGGAAATGCTGTTTTCTGAAGTTCATGTAGATAAAATCTACCTTTTATGGGTTGATGGTTGAAGTCCTCGAGTAAATAGGTGACTGGACTGTCCAAGTTGACTCGACGAATTCGAAATAGTTCAGTCCCCCACTGAGGCGTGTAGCCCTTATTGAAGGCAGACTTAAATTTGCTCACACGAACAAAATCCCCAATGTTCAGTCGGTGACGTTTAGGATCGGCTGTTTTTATGGGGTTGAACAGTTTATCCAATCGCTGAATATTTTTAGTTACGAGACGTGGCTTGGTCCCAATCGTTCTATGTTTGGTGTCATTGTAACGTGATACTAGCTCAGGTAACATGTCCAACCAGCGATAACTGCCCTGAGCGGTAAACGCTTTCCACATATGGGTTTTCAATGTTCGGTTGAACCGCTCGACCACACTGGCTTTGAGGTTGCTGTACGTGGTGTAATGGTGAATATCCTTAGATTTGAGAAAACTGGAGAAATCCTTGTTGAAAAATTCTTTCCCCTGGTCAGTTTGTAGCAACTGAGGTTGACGTTTGGAGTGTTGAATAATATGTTGAAAGGCCTTGGTAACTAGTGGGCCAGACTTGCGACGCACAGGTTCAACAAAGGCCATTTTGGAATAGACATCAATGACGGTCAACATATAGCGTACACCGTCGTTAACGCTAGCATAGGGTATCATTTCAACCAAGTCAGCCTGCCAAAGTTCATCCACACCTCGTGAAATCACCTTGAGTCGCGGATAGTGACGCCTAGCTGGGCGATGCAACTCGTGAGCAATACCCATTTTAATGGGTGAGGGCTTAAACAATAATTTTGGCATTTCGAAGTTCTTGTTCAATTTCTTGAATTTCCCAATCGTGACCGGTATGGCCAGCTTGACGTGAGGCATGCAACAACTGTAGCCGCTGGACGAGCTTATTGGGATTGTGCCAGTAGGTAACATCCACAAGGGGTTTTAATGGTTTAAATGTCACTCCCGAAGCGGACACTTTACGACGAGTAATTTGACTGGTGGGAAATATTTTTGCAATGATGGTTTTATATTTTTGAGATATATTGGCATTCACTTGTTGAGCAGGATCATACTGTCTCTTATGGGCATGGGTATCCAATAAAATGGATTTATATTTGTCAAGGTCCTCTGACATATAATCATGGGGAGAGGGAGTCCGAGAAAAGAGCAGCTTTAACAGTCCTGGCGTTAATTTATAGTTGATGTTTTTAATGACAGCTTTAGTACGAGCAAATTTAATGGATGAATCGCCAATTTTAAAACTATCATCCTCATAGCGAACACCATACGTGGTATCTGTGTTTCCAATAAATAGATCGGTGAAATAGGGTTCCAATGTTGATCCATAATATTTTATTAAAATGGTTTTCAGTTGAGCTTTATGTTGAGGGGTGGCCAAGAGTTGTGAAAACGGAGACGCTCTGGAAGGGCAAGGTGTTTCGACCCTGGCCAAGGATTTCTTTTTTCTCAAAAACTCTGCAAGGGGTGCGGCCTTTTTTTGAGGCGTAAACACTTGTTCCTCCTCATCCTCAACTTCACTAACACTAGTCAAATCTTCCACTTCCTCTTCCTCAGGGTCCTCGTGCAGCGTCTGCGTGGCTTGTGAAACGGTGGGTAGCGTTTCAGATGGCTTGAAAGAGGGTTTCAACATGGCTTTTAGTGGTGGTGCTAAATGTTGCTGAATAAACAAAGCATGATTGGCACGTGATTGTTTCAATTGACGAAACTTTTGGCGAATAGTATTTTTTGCTCTAATAATATGCTTTTTCAATTGACTCTCTGCTAACGCCATGGTGTCTTGACAAATGACTTGCCGGGGAATGAGACAAGGCCTTAAATAGCAATAAAATGATCAAACCCTAAGCGATACCGTCCTTGGTTGAGTTCACTTTGTTTGTCAATCACTAAACAGGCATGACGTTGAGTGTTCCAGCACTTGGCACACAATTCTGTAAACATTTGAAAGGTCATATCTGGATTCACATGTTCATTATAAATGTGACGACTGTTCCTCTCGTCCTGACGAAATAAAACAATGACATTGGCATTGTCACGAATCAACTGTTTGGACATTTTAGAATACGTTTGCCCAAGATAGAAGCAATCGATATGTTTGTGTCGACCCATGCTGAAATAGCTTTGAATGATGCCTTGACGTTCAGTGGATACATCATCGAAAATCATGAGTGAATCAGACTTTACCTCATCCGGTGAAATCACATTTTCTTGCATGGAAAATGTAAAATAACCCATATTCTCTTTTTGTAATCCAGACATGACTTGATCCAGAAACACGTAGAGGGGTTGGTAGAGAGATTTTGCAAAAATATAAATATTTTGAAAACGCAGACCATTGGGCGCTGTGATGAGCGTTAGCAAAAGATTAGTCTTTCCACAGCCGGAAGGCCCCACAATGATGCAGCGAATGGAAGATGGAAACAGTGAACCATGGCGTTGTTCACGTGATGTGGGACAGAGATGGGAAACCATGTCCCCCACGGGGAATGACTCTTGCTGCTTAATAATCTTCATATCAACTAAGGCTTAGACGGGCTAGCAGGCTGTCTATATACAGGACACCGAACCTTGTCATAGAAACAGTAGACTGGTACTACAGGTTGACGATGGATGTCTTTGGACGTGCGTTGATGGCCAAAGCTAGGCCTGTCCCCATACATGATCCTAAACAGGAAACAGATCCTGCTAATAAACACTATGTGGATAGGTCAGTAGTGCCACGCACAAAACAGGGAGATTATGACTTTAAGGGAAAGCGGTTAACCCATGTAAAACATCCTCAAGTGTCTACAGACGTTACTACGAAAAAGTATGTGGATAACAAAGTGTATGAGTTTTATGACAAAGTGCCCCAGCTTATGGTGAATGGCTATAGCGCTAATCACCATCGGACAATTCACGTGGAAGACCCACAAGACGAAGACGATGTTTGTACCAAGCGTTACGTGACCCATGAAATGAAAAGGCTTTATAAATTTATCCCATCTGTGTTTTTAGTGTATCTGACAAATGAAAAACCTGTGAATGACAGAAACCATTTACCGCTAGTCCATGATCAGCACTTGACCTATGCGCTTGCTTCGGGTTTAAGCCACTATCGATTACACTATGATGGAACCATTCACATCAAATATGCCATACCTGATGAGAACCATTTACAAATAAAGATAAATGGTCATAGGATGTTGCTTCATAACCATGAAATGGTCAATGCAGGTGACGAATTATCCTTTCATCTCATGTTGACATGGGATGAAAAGCAAGCGGGAAAAACCATAAACGACTTCCCACTTTATGTGGAATTGGAATATACAGCCATGAAATAACCATCTGACGTTAGTTGTGGTTTAAACTTTCTTGTGAAAGGTTGTTGGTCATTATCATCATGGTGAAACAAAGGTATGCAGTGAGAAAGACTAAAAAAAGGACTTTGTCCTTGGCAAAGCCTGGGCTTTCAACATTCGTGGACAAGCCCTTGCGAAAGAAAAAAAGAAAAAATAATGTATTGACCATAAGGAAAGCCCTTCGAGCAGCACAGAGACATGTTATTCCAAAACGTCGGCGACAGGTTTCAAACCAAGGGCGAGTGATTCCCGTCCCCAAACGAGCGGGATTTTTACCTGCATTATTTGCTGGTTTGGCTGCTCTGGGCTCACTTTGGGCGGTGCCAGTGCAGTGGCGAAAACCATTAAAGCCGCGCAGCAGGGCAAGCAACAACTCAAAGAAAGTCAGCGACACAATGAAACGATGGAAGCGATTGCCATGGGGGCTAGAAATGCCAATTTAAAGCCAGCCTTTTATCAACAAGGATTTGGGATTTCACCATTTCGAAATATTAAAAAAAAAAAATTAACCTCAGCCATAGCGAGACATGCCCTGACGCATCAACAAGTGGAAAGCTATGCTAAACAACTAAAGCTTTCTCATTTTCGAGGTGTGTTTATGCGAAACCAATTACCCCCACGACCCTGGAAACAGGAATGTGCTGTTGTCAATTTGGATGATCACCGAGGACCAGGGACGCATTATGTAGCTTATGTCAAAGAGGGATCCATGGTATGGTACTTTGACAGTTTTGGGAATTTGCCCCCACCCATGGAACTAGTGACCTATTTTGGAAACAGGATCAAGATATATTATAATGTGAAACGTGAGCAAACGTTTAACAGCCAACAGTGTGGACGTTTGTGTTTAATTTTTTTATATAAGACGCAGCATAAGCTAAAACGCCACCAGTATGTCGGCAGAAAGTAAAACGTTTACACTGCATGGACGTGGACCTGAAGTCAGCCTAGACTTCTACCCGCCTATCGAATTGAGTGAAAAACCCTATGGTTTAGGACTTGTTTCTCTTGAAACGTACAATCGAATATACAACATACGTGAAAATGTGAACAACAAGTTTTACTATGATGATTCTGTGCTCACCTTGAACTCTGGTGGATACACGATCGATGATATTTATGAACACATTTATGTGGTGTTGATCAATCAATATGGTTTAAAGTCATTTCTCGACGGAACGCACAAGTTTGAACTTGTAGGAAATACCAACACTCATCGCTGCAGTATTTTCTCTACCTTCAACATTGACTTTAAAACACACCCCGATTCCATAGGTCCATTACTAGGATTTAAACCACGTGTGTTGGAGCCCAACAAAAAACATGAATCAGACCATGAAGTGAAATTCATTGAGGACCATCATGTGTCGGTGACGTGTAATATTATTAGCCAAGTGTACACCAATCAGGAACCATCGCATTCGCGTTATGACTTTATTGTGACAGCGTCCAATGGCTATATTATTCGTGAAAACCCTCCATTGGTGCTTTTTCATTCTGTGGCTGTCGATAGTATTAGTAATATAACATTAAGACTGATCAATAGAGATCAACAACTCATTGATCTAGATTCTACCACACCAGTGACTTACAAGTTGGTGCTAAAGCCACTATGAAGTTTGTGTATAAAGCAACAACACCGTCTAGGAATGGTGTTAGTTGTTTGCCACGTGAATACACGTTAACATCTCAAGGCAAGCAGATTTTACAGCATTTGGGTTACCACGTCAACCCTCATAATGAATTCTATCCTAGAGATAGCGAACCGCATCGAGGAGCAACCAGGAGTGGTAAGAATTGATCTCCATTCCTATCAAGCTCAAACACCTGGACTCAATAACAATGATGAAATTCAATTTGTTATCAACAACCAAGATATTTACACTCTACCTCATGAAAGTGTTATTCAGATTGAAGGTCGGCTCACCAAAGCCGATGGCTCTACACCCACCACATCCAAGTTGGCCAACCATGGTTTGGCCTTTCTGTTTTCTGAAGTGCGGTATGTCATTAACGATATCGTGGTGGATAGCACTCGAAATGTGGGCATTTCCAGTGTCATGAAACTATACCCCTCTTATAGTGAGGAAGAAGGTAAAACACTTTGCATGGCAGGTTGGTGTCCTGACTCGACCAATGACTGGATGATACACACCGATGGAACCTTTACTGGATATTTACCTCTTAAACTGGTTCTAGGCTTTGCTGAAGATCACCAACGCATTGTGGTTAATGCAAGGCAAGTGCTTTATCTGGTGAGAGACAGGAGTGATAATAATGCACTCAAGGGAGCCGACAATGCCCCCATCGATTCAAAAATTCAACTACAACGCTTGCTATGGAAAGTCCCCCATGTGACCCTTAACGATAGCAAAAAACTGGACGTACTCAAAATGGTAAAGAGAGATATGCCTCTACCCATGGAATTTAGAAGCTGGGCACTCCATGAGTATCCGCTATTGCCCACCACCAACACACACAGTTGGTCTGTAAAAACAGCTCGCTATACAGAGAGACCTCTCTACCTGATCGTGGGATTTCAAACGAATCGCAAGTATCAACAAACCAAAGATGCCACGCAATTTGATCATCTGCAATTGAGAAATGCACGTCTTTTCCTCAACGGAGCCGTGTTTCCGTATGAAGGACTGGATTTGGATTTTTCAAAAAATAAGTTTGGCCCTCTGTACGACTTGTTTTCTAAATTTCGATGGTCGTATTATCAAAAAGAGAACGGCCCCATGCTACTACCCCAAGCGTTTAAGGCAAGAGCACCACTGATTGTCTTTGACTGTTCTTACCTGGAAGAGTCTGTCAAGCCATCCAATATCGATATTCGACTAGATTTTGAAACGCATGACAATGTACCAGCCAATACGACGGCCTACTGTTTGATTATTCTTCACAAACAAGTCAACTATTATCCACTGTCCAACCAAGTGACGAGTGTATAAATAACAGGTCATCCCACGTCAAGCCGCTCAGTCATGTCTTGCTTTAAAGCCTCAAGAGACGTCACATCCATGAATTTAAACTCTGAGGAACAACGTTTCAAGACGTTTGCCACATGGCCAGTGCCTTTCATAAACCCTCAAGCCTTGGCGGCTGCTGGATTCTACTATTTAAAAACAAGAGATGAAGTGAAATGTGACTTTTGTCCCATCATCATAGACCAATGGCAGGAGGGCGATGAACCCATGCAGGAACATCAGCGCTGGTCACCCACCTGCCCCTTCCTGTGCAGAATGAAAGTGGGAAATATACCCTGTCATTCAAGCTATCCCTCACTTGTGTCTCTGGGTGATGAAAATAAAACAAGTTACGATACATGTGGACCGTATGGTATCCATGGTGCTTCGGTGAGCAGCTCACCATCAAAAACGCCTAGTTTAGAGACATTGGGACATCATCGGTGTTATGGACGTTACAAACACAAGAGACTATATTGTTGTATCAGTTGCTATCGTCCTTATCCTAAAATGAGAAAAGCCTGTATGACGTGTTATGATAATAAAATGATGTAATTCTTAAATTCTTATTTTTGCATGTCCCCCCTGTCCTACCCTAACCTTAATTTGAAACTAGCATGGCAGGTAAGTCCATGTCATGATCACACCTGATCGTCAGTCAGTCGTCAGTTGAACTTGGTCCAGGCAAGCGTCAACATGTTGCGCACACTCATTGTGGATTGCCAAGGGTTTAAAATTGGTGACAACAATTTTATATTTAAACAAGTGGCCATGATCGATTGTACCACGTTTTGGATATCGCAAGCTACGCATTTGCTATTTAAACCACCCCATGCTTTTGATTTGTTGTGTGAAAAAGACCGTAAACAAACCCAGTGGATTGAAAATCATAGGCAACTAGACTGGAATCAGGGAACCATTTCCTATAAATATTTGGACGTGGTCATGAAAGCACACTTGTCCTCGGCCAATGTGGTATTTGTGAAAGGTAATGAAAAACGTCAATGGTTGCAACCATTTTTGGCGTCTTACTGCCAATGTATCGACCTCATGGAGTTGGGCTGCCCCTCCCTGCAAACGCTCATGGATACTTGTTCCTGTGGCAACATTACCCATACAGCCCTATCACATGCGTGGCATCTCTTTCATTGGTTAACCACCCATGCCTGCTGGGAGTTGTTGAACAAAATTATAACTCATGATTTACCTGTGAATGACGCCAGTGAGATTTCTACAAGCGACGTGTAAACATCTACAGCACGTGATACCATGGAGAAAGGCAATGCTACGGACAAAGCCATCGGCAAGTTCTTTGTGTGCAAAAAGAAACTAGACAGTTTTACCAAAGAGGAACTCTTGGCGCTGCCCAAGTCGTTCATTTATTATGTGGCTGCCAACGCGGTCAAAGAAATCTGGCAACATGTACCAAAATCATGGACTCAAGACCCTGTGTTGAGTGAATTACAACCCTGTACGGATTACGATCACCATAAGCAAGTGGCCATGGCAAAAATACCGTCTATGCGTCAGTGTGCGACTTGCCAGCTAGTGAAACTGTATCACGGTCATAAAAGTCCATGTAAAGACTTTGTTGAATCATTCCACGGGTGTCATGGCGAGAAAAAGCAGCAACAACAACAACAACAAACACAAACATCGTCCACAGAGGAGGAGGAAGACCAAACCTTTTTACCATCGATGGAAAAGGATATGCCAGACCTGTACTGGCAATGGCGTCATTGACAAAGTGATTCAATACCTACCTTTCGAAATCCATCTTTCAGGTTATCGTTTTTGCGGCCCTGGAACTCGTCTCGAAAAACGTTTACAACGTGGTGATGTACCCATTAATCTTTTGGATCAAGCATGCAAGGAACATGACCTTTCTTATCGCCATAGTCATCCTGGTTTAAGACATGTGGCAGATAAATTGTTATTAAAGAAAGCTAAACAACGTTTCACATCCAGTGATGCCTCAGTGGGTGAAAGGATGGCAGCCCTAATTGTCATGAGTGCTATGAAAGGAAAGTTGATGATGCATGGACATAAACATTGAGGAGTGAGGAATTGGAATGTGTTTGTATTCTATATTTCTTTTGTCAATTCACTATGACTACGAAATAAATACAAAGGTTTACCAGAGCACGATGTTTTGTGTTTTTATTATTTAGGCTATAAAAAACCATGATGTTGATGGCTGATTTCTCATTTTCACATTTCACACATTGCCATTTTGCTAATTTGCAATTTACAGTTTTTGAAAACGTTCGTTTTGATGATATGGATTTTTCCATTTTGCTGATGACACTTTTTAAACAATGACCGTTTGAAGTTTTTGAATTTTCATATTTCACATATGGCCATTTCCAGTTTTTTTTTTATGTCCGTTTTAAGTTTTGCGTTTTTGGTGATATGGAAACATGGATTTTCCATTTTGCTGTTTTCACATTTTTCCATTTAGTGTATGTCGAAAGTTGAGATTTGACAATGATGTTGATGCGAGTGCTTGACCTTGATAATACTGCAATGTGCTGATGCGTGTTTGGAGAAACGTCGAGGTCTACGACTACTGCAGGTAAGACTGTTTTTACAAAAATAATGTCTATTGTCTGCCACATTTCAATGAAAAAACGAAACTATTTAAAACAAAATGAGTATATAAGTGACCATTTATCCCCTCCCCACCCACCCACCCTACCTCATCGTGTTTGCTCTGGTCAATCATACACACCAGTTTTCTCTCTCCACTCATACATTCACACCTGTCTTTGGGAACAAACACAACCACTTTATTTATTCCCAAAAGCACATTCTCGACATGCTCACTCATTCCAAAAGTACTTTTTTTTAGTTTATCATTTACATTTCAAAGAATAATTAAATACTAGTTATTAAAGTTACTAAAAAATACTATTACTCATTACATATTTACTAAAAAAAACTCAACTTTGTACAGCGTTAAAAGAATCACACTATTTACCAATCAAAAAATTTTAAAAAAATAAGGTTGCATAGAACTTTTTTTTAAAGAGCAAAAGGTCCAAGTGGGTTGTCACTATTTACAAAATCTACTATTTACAATGACAGAAACCAACATTTACAAAATTCTAAATCTACAAGTTACAAAAAGCTATGTCCCATAAACGATTAAACAATGAAATCACACCTCCTCCTCGTTGCGATTATAACCCCAGGGCTGGCTAGTGAGCAGGTCATTAGCCCACACACGTTTGTTATCCATGGAGGCGAGGGTGCGTTTTCTCTGTTCCACAAGATACAAATAATGGTTGCTGGATTGTATCCTGCACTGTGTATGAGACATAGCTTTGCCAGTACGTAAAACCGCTAGGTAATCGTCTACACGTAGAGATTTTACCACTGCCCTACCTACACCTTTTGCTCTTTTGGCTTCCTTACAGTCGAGTGTGCGGTAAGCATACATTTTTGAAGCCAAACCTACGAATTCCGTCATAATGGAATCACCGCATTCATCTTTTAAAACGCCCATTTCCTTCTTGTTTTTTATGGGCAGCTGAAACACGTTGTCAGCGCTATAGCAAGAGGTGTCGAACCAGTCACTATGTTGCCTCATGACGTCATAGGGGTTGCAGTGGCGAATGTGGTAAATGAATGAGTCCGTGTCCATATACAAAAGAGAGACATCCTCAAAATGGCGTTTGGCAAACTCATAGTGGAATCGATACATGACCGATTTAGAAAAGTCTAAAATGACTTGACCCAAGTAAATGGGTTTATCCATGGTCACGCTGGTCTTACTCATTTCAATAGTAGCCAAATCCTCATCGATAATTTTGATCGATTTGAAATTTGGCTTGGCAATGTACCGCCGGGCACCCCACTGCCCCTCCCAGACATTCACCAATTTAATGTCACGGTATTTGCGGACATTCTCCATGGACTTGCCATAGATGCAGTTGTTCATTAATTTAAAAAAATTAATTTCAAACTGCTGTGTTGCCATTTGTCGGTGCTCTGTGTTGAGTCGCATGTATGGCTCAAGCCATGCTTTTTGAGCAAAAGAAATACCCCTGTGGATTTTCTTCAACACTAAGCCTTGGGCGAGGCATTGCACCAACATTTGGATATGTAGCACATACCGATTTTTGTTGTAAAGTGTGCCCATGAGTTTTTCAATTTTCACTTTACTGTCAGGGGGAACCATTTGCTCAAGACAGAATGGGAAATCGGCATGTTCATCATACAAGGATGAGGGATATTCAATATCCACTTCTAGCACATATCCACGGCCTGTTTCTTGGCTAGCCATGTTCACATCAAATTCTGACACTTGTTTGTCTGTCAGCCAAGCAAACTTCCCATAGGGCAAAGGCTGACTCATGGCGTAACCGTACAAATTATTCACGTCATAGTACATTAAGTACGATTCTTGTTTTTCGGGTGAATAATCAGGCATGTAGACATTGTTCGCTTCGGCATGGCGCTGGTTAAGTGACACAAAGCCGCCACGAATGCCCTTTTCAAAAAATAGAACCATGTCTACATCAGTGAGTAAATCCAATTCCACTTGAGTGTATTTCAAAGCGGCATCAAACGAGAGCCCAGGACTCGTATAATAGTGAGCCGGGTCAAGACCGTAAATGTGTTGACACAAGTTACGGAATTTTTCAAACACATCGGTGAGCAGCAATACATCCAGTTTTAGGTAATGCATAGCATATTCACTTAGCGTCTTCATGCCAAACACTCGCCAAACTTGACATGCATGTGCATAGTCTTCATCGGAAACGGTACTGCGTGTTAGTTTCGAGTAAAATTTATCTTGTGGTGGGAGTTTTCTTTGCTTTAACACGTCCCAGCTATTGCAGAAATCATACGGGAATATACCTTTCCGAATGCACAATTGAAATTGCTCAGGATCATTAAAATGTATTCTAGTATTTTTTAATTCCTCCTCATTCAAGCCATTCACAAGGCTGTCAAGCGAGGATGTCATAAACTTAAAGGAATCCAAAAATCGAATGCTAAAGTCGCCCAACCTCCATGTCAGGGCTGTAAAACGCTCATGGTTTTGAGGAATAATGGTAAACGAGCCCTTGTTGACATGACCCAATTCACGAATCAAAAACTGAATGTCATAATTTGCCAGATTGTGGAAAAAGACACTGATGAAGCGAGGAGCTGGAAAGTTCAAGTTGCATTTACTATGCACAGCTCCACGAAACTCCCCTGTAAAATGCGAGTGGTCTCTGACTTTTTCCTCGCTATTTAAAATAGGTTTTTCGCAAATATGGCATGTCGTGGCATGCTCATACTGCTGCTGCTGTTCTGGAGATAGGCTCATGGGTACTGGGTGGTCCAGTAATTCCTGTACATCATGAGCCAACTTGACAAGTTCATCCAAGAACCATTTGGCACAATCTGGCCCCTCGCGGTATTTGTAAACGGATTGTGTGGGGTCATAGGCACACACCACATTAAATCCTATGGCAAAGGGTTCATGTTTTTGAATGGGTGTGGTTGAGCTGATGGTGGGATCTGGTTCACATCCCGCCATGGGTGTGGTGAGAGCTTCGAAATCTGCATACACCACATAGGGAACAGTGTCACGCTTATGAATGTCCTTAAACTTTAACACAGCCTTGTCCCCTTGTGGCAATATCAATCTCACCGCTTCCTGAGTAACACAATCAACCCTATGACGTTCCAAAAGCGTAGGAGTGGTAAAATATTGCAGACAACGGTCACAAATATGTTTCTTAGGTTTATGTTTAGACATTTGACTGCTTAGCAATCTACATAAGCTTTTAATGAGGCAATAGTGATTCACATCTCCGTAAGACAGATATAAAAGATGAATGTGGTGTCGTTTCGGTTCTTTTGTGGCATAAAGAGGACCCACAATCTCATCACCATTAAGGCCATACACCATGAACGAAAAGTCCTGGTTATCTTGTTCAAACCTATGGATCTTGGTTAAGTCCATAGGGAACGATACTCGAGTTAAATTTAAAGTATGTTTCAATTCGACAAACTTGGCCTTGTACATTCCTGGTCGACAACCATGATGTTGTGCTGGCTGCAAATACGCAGCCACAGCCCACAGAAAACATTCATCATCAAAATTTTCAATATTCACCACAGCCTTTTTTGAAGCTATTGCTGGCGGTGTTTTAATAAAGCTAGACCCAGCATTCAACGGGTTGAAATGACAAATGTTGATTTGTAAATGATGAATTTTGTCTAAGGCAAGGCCACTCGGTCCTTGTTGCAGTTTATCAAATTTTGATAGCAAGGCATTCACCACATGGCTTTGATACCACTCGTTCAGATTATCGGCTATCAAAAGCTCTTGCATTTTACTACAAATATAAAATGTCTCTTTATGCTCTACGTCCTTCTTTTTATATATGAAATCGCACACCATTTCTGTATTCACCTTTAAAGCCGTATGCAACCTTTGCGCTGTGCAAATTTCAATTTTAAAATTTTCAAAACAAGATTCTAAAAATTCTTTGGGAATCAAACTTTTTCTAATATTGACCACACGACCAGAGCACACACGCGATTTGAAACAACTGTTTAGAGGTTCCCAAGTTAACGTATCCGCAGCAGTAAAATACATTATTTTAGAAAGAACACTCTCACCTGAGTTTTCAGCTGTAGACTGCTTGACAATGGTCCCCAACACACACGTTCCTGGTTATTAACAGAGGTCAAGCGTTTTCCAACACTCTAAAAAGAAATAAAATAAACCACCATAAGTATATCCATTCCATATAGTTTATGCATTTCATAAACAAAACCAAATCAAACAGGTTATATATTAAAAAAAAACAAATCTCACCTTCACGTGTAATGCTTTGCTATATTCCCGTCTCGTGGGCTAGTGTGGAAATGGTTTCCTTTCTAGTTGTCCGTTTTTCTCTCTTTCTTTAATATCGTTCTCACAGACACACGACAGGTAGGCTATACCGATTATCTGCAAACAAATAAATAAATAAAATCATTAATTACCTAATCCATAAATAATTGCATGTATTTATATAAAATCAATAAATATATAAATGAATAAATATATACCTACCCCACAACAAGGTTAAGTATTTTCCACCAACACCAAAACTGATAAACAAGACCAGGGGTTTCATGCAACGCAGTGTGTTCAAAGGTAGTCACCTAAGTGAGCGTGGAAATGATAACGCCATGTCTTTATATATGCTACGTTGCATGTATAATCTTTTTTTCCCACGCTTTGAACATTCTGTTATCATGCACGTGGACAGCTAACGTCCAATGTGAACACCTGCGGTAGATCAAATTTCACATGGACTTGCATTTTGTCACGTACGAAGCAAGACAGGATGTCACTGGTTTAGCCTACATGTGGTTTCACACATGTGTTCATATGCCTTTCGCTCTTCCCTGCCACCACAATGGTCAGATTATTTCACCTTCAAGCGTCACCTGTTGTCAAGTCAGATCAACGTCTTCCAATAAGCTCAAATGACATTCACCTCCTGTAAGTTTGTTTTCTCTACTCGCTTCGACCAACATAGAATCAAGTTCTCATTACCGTTTACACGTCAAAGGTAAAATATCAGAAAAACACACGCTCGCTCTGTCATACACCGACCCGCCGAAATAGCGATTGTTCTATTAAGCATGGTCCTTTTGGTTAGCGACAGGTTCATTGACACACACACCCAGCCATATCGTCTCTCTCAACCACCACGCTTTATGAACATTATAAACAGGTAAAGAAAAGGAAAAAGTTTTCTCAACATGTATGGCGTTAGGCCCTTTGTGAATTATTTTTTTGAAAAAAAAATATCTACCACACTCGAAAAAGGGCGTTATCCCGAGTGCTAGGACACTTCGTACACGTCTCTAGCGTTATTGGTTCGTGAGATATCGGCAAAAATCACAAAAAACACATGTTTACCCCAAAATCGAGTTTTCAAATTTTTTAAAAAAATTATAACGAGTGGTCCATAGCAAATAGGACGTCACCCCGAGTCCTTGGACCCGTCGTACACGCCTCTAGCATGATTGGTTCGCGAGATATAGCAAAAAGTCTAAAATCACGTTTTTACCCCAAAAAGACTGTTTCCAGATTTTCACCTTTTCGACACCTACATTCCCGTAAAGAGCACGACGAGACGAAAAAAACAAATCCAAGCACGCCCTCCTAGCATCACTCCTTCCATTCCAAGGTCGCAGGGGCTCACCACTTGCTTTTGTAAGCAGCTCTCTCCTTACCCCACTACTGCAGGTTTTCATCCTAGAGACTTGAAATTTATTTTGGGGGTAGAGGGGGTATGGACCATTGATTTACGTCAAACAAACTTTTTTTGTAGAGTTCCTAGTTTCCAAAATATAGGATTTTCAAAATTCAAGTGTTTTCAAAAAAACATAAAAAGTAAAAAAGTTTTCATTATAGAAAATAAAGGTCATAAAGACCATTCGTTTGAGCCATGGCACAACGTTCTATCATGTTTAGTTTTCAAACTATCGCCTATTTTCGTAAACAAAAAATTTCAATTTATTTTCTAAAATATAACGAGTGGTCCATAGCAAAGCCCCCGTCATCCCGAGTCCAACGACACCTCATTCGTGAATCTCCGACCAAGGGTTCGGGAGTTATCGGCTCGCATTGGGAGTAGTGGTGGGGGGGGGGGGGGGGTTAGAAGTACCACCATCCCCCTACTCGCTACTTATTGTGAAATGGATTTACTAAGTCCCCTTCCCTGGCGGGTACAAAATAACTGATCAATGTTTCATCGCAATCGGATGAATAGTATATGGACGCATACCTGATTTTGTTTAAACGATTCGCACTCCGTCACTAATTTGTTGAATCTACTCTTGCGCTACCTACTGTAAAATGTATTTACTAAGTTAGAAACCGTCACGTAAGTGTCCACAACATCTCACCCAAGTATCATCGCTATCGTCGTTCATTTGTCGAATCTACTCGTGTGCTACCTACTGTGAAATGTATTTACTAAGCCAGAAACCTTCCTTGGAGTGTCAACCATATTTCACCCAAGTTTCACCGCTAACGGCAGAATGGTATATGACCTTATACGGGACTTTGTTGAAACGCTTCGCGCGTAGTCCCTCATTTGTTGAATCAACTTGTGCGCTGCTTATTGTATAGGGGATTTACTAAGCCAGAAATATTCCATGACGTGTAGACAACATCTCACCCAACTTTCATAGGTACGGACGAATGGTACATGTATGCATACGGGACTTGGTTGAAACGCTTCGCGTGTCGTCGCTCATTTGTTGATTCTACTCTTGCGCTACATATTGTAATATGGATGTACTCAGCCAGAAACCTTCCCTGGAGTGTACACAACATCTCACCCAAGTTTCATCGCAATCGGATGAATGGTATGTGAACGTATACGGGACGTTGTCGAAACGCTTCGCGCGTAGTCACTCATTTGTTGAACATAAACGTGCGCTTCGTATTGTAAAATGGATTTACTTAGCCAGAAACCTTTCCTGGAGTGTACACAACAATTCACCAAACATTTATCACTATCAGACGAATGGTATATGACTTTATACGGGACTTTGTTGAAACGCTTCGCGTGTCATCGCTCATTTGTTGAATATACTGGTGCGCTACCTATTGTAAAATGTATGTACTAAGCCAGAAACCTTCCCTGGAGTGTACACAGTATCTCACCCAAGTTTCATCGCTATCGGACGAATGGTATATGAACGCAAACGTGACTTTTTTGAAATGCTTCGCGCGTCGTAGCTCATTTGTTGAATCTAATCGTGCGCTGCCTATTGTAAAGTGGATGTACTAAGCCAGAAAATTTCCCTGCAGTGTACACAACATTTTACGCAAGTTTCATAGCTATCGGACGAATGGTATATGAATGCATACGGGACTTTGTTGAAATGCTTCGCGCATCGTCGCTCATTTATTGAATCTACGCGTGCGCTACCTATTGTAAAACTGATTTCCTAAGTCAGAAACCTTCCTTGGAGTGTACTCAACATCTCACCCAAGTTTCATCGCAATCGGACGAATGGTATATGAACACATACGGGACTTTGTTGAAATTCTTCGCGCATCGTCGTCCATTTGTTGAATCTACGCGTGCGCTACCTATTGTAAAATGGATTTACTAAGTCAGAAACCATCCTTGGAGTGTACTCAACATCTCACCCAAGTTTCATCGCTATCGGACGAATGGTATATGAACACATACGGGACTTTGTTGAAATGCTTCGCGCATCGTCGCTCATTTGTTGAATCTACGCGTGCGCTACCTATTGTAAAATGGATTTACTAAGTCAGAAACCTTCCTTGGAGTGTACTCAACATCTCACCCACGTTTCATCGCAATCGGACGAATGGTATATGAACGCATAGGAGACATAAACACCCACCCACAGACAAACTATCACGTTACATTGATTTTTATATATATAGATAGACAAGCTGTACCCGGCATGCGTTGCAATGCCACTTAAAGAAAGTGTTGGGTTGAAATTCTGTTTCTTGAAGTGCTTTTGGATACACAATATGTACTTCAATTTCCGTTAACTGCCTCTAAGCTATCGTAAAATGGATTTATTAATTTAGAAGCATTCGTGGGAGCGTGCACAACAATTTTCAAAAGTTTCATCGCAATCGGACGAATGGCATGTGAACGTATATGGGATTTTATTTAAACGATGCGTGCGCTGTCACCCATTTGTTGAATCTACTCGTGCGCTACCTATTGAGAAATGGATTTACTAACTCGAAACCCCTCCCTGGCGTGTACACAGTAACTCATCAAGATTTCATCGCAATCGAAGAAGGTTATATGAACGCATAGGGGATTTTGATGAAACGCTTCCCGCGTCGTCACCCATTTGTTGTATCTACTCGAGCGCTACCTATTGTGAAATGGATTTACTAAGTCGAAACCCTTCCCTGGCATGTACACAATAACTCATCAACATTTCATCGCAATCGGATGAATTGTAAATGAACGTATACGGGATTTTGTTTAAACGATTCGTGGGCTGTTACTCATTTGCTGAATCTACTCGTGCACTACCTATTGACAAATAGATTTACTAAGTCGAAACCCTTCCCTGTGGTGTACACAATAACCCATCAATGTTTCATCGCAATCGGATGAATGGTATATGAACGCATACGTGACTTTGTTGAAACGCTTCGCGCGACGTCGCTCATTTGTTGAGTATACTCGTGCGCTACCTACTGTAAAATGTATTTACTAAGTTAGAAACCGTCACGTAAGTGTCCACAACATCTCACCCAAGTTTCGTCGCTATCGGACTAGTGGTATATGAAGACATAGGGGACTATGTAGAAACGCTCCGCGTGTCGTCGATCATTTGTCGAATCTACTCGTGTGCTACCTACTGTGAAACGTATTTACTAAGCCAGAAACCTTCCTCGGAGTGTATACCATATTTCACCCAAGTTTCATCGCTAACGGCCGAATGGTATATGACCTTATACGGGACTTAGTTGAAACGCTTCACGCGTCGTTCCTCGTTTGTTGAATCTACTTGTGCGATGCTTATTGTAAAGTGGGTTTACTAAGCCAGAAACCTTCCATGAAGTGTACACAACATCTCACCCAAGTTTCATAGCTATCGGACGAATGGTATATGAATGCATACGGGACTTAATTGAAACGCTTCGCGTGTCGTCGATCATTTGTTGAATCTGCTCCTGCGCTATCTACTGTAAAATGTAATTACTAAGTTACAAACCTTCATGTAAGTGTCCACAACATCTCAGCCAAGATTCATCGCTCTCGGACTAATGGTATATGAAGACATAGGGGACTTTTTTTTGAAACGGTCCGCGCGTCGTTGCTCATTTGTTGAATCTACTCGTGCGCTACCTATTTTAAATGGATTTACTAAGCCAGAAACCTTCCCTCTAGTGCACACAACATCTCATCCAAGTTTCATCGCTATCGGACGAATGGTATATGAACGGATACGGGACTTTGTTGTATGGCTTCGCGCGTCGTTGCTCATTCGTTGAATCTACTCGTGTGCTACCTATTGTAAATTGGATTTACTAAGCCAAAAACCTTCCCTGAAGGGTACACAACATCTCACCAAGTTCCATAGCTATCGTACGAATGGTATATGAATGTATACGGGACTTTGTTTAAACGCTTCGCGTGTCATCGCTCATTTGTTGATTCCATTCTTGCGCTACGTATTGTGATATGGATTTACTCAGCCAGAAACCATTCCTGGAGTGTACGCAACAATTCACCAAAGATTTATCACTATCAGACGAATGGTATATGACATTATACGGGACTTTGTTGAAACGCTTCGCGCGTCATCGCGCATTTGTTGATTCTACTCGTGCGCTACCTTGTAAAGTGGATAAGCTAATCCAGAAACCTTCCCTGGAGTGTACACAACATCTCACCCAAGTTTCATCGCTATCGGATGAATGGTATATGACCTTATACGGGACTTTGTTGAAACCCTACGCGCGTCGTCGCTCATTTGTTAATTCTACTCTTGCGCTACCTATTGTAAAATGGATATACTAAGCCAGAAACCTTCCCTGGAGTGTACACAACATTTCAACCAAGTTTCATCGCCACCGGATGAATGGTATATGACCTTATACGCGACTTTGTTGAAACGCTACGCGCGTCGTCGCTCATTTGTTGAATCTACTCGTGCTCTACATATTGTTAAATGGATGTATTAAGCCAGAAACCTTCCCTGGAGTGTACACAACATCTCACCCAAGTTTCATCGCTATCGGACGAATGGTATATGAACGCAAACGTGACTTTGTTGAAATGCTTCGCGCGTCGTAGCTCATTTGTTGAATCTACTCGTTGGCTGCCTATTGTAAAGTGGACTTACTAAGCCAGAAACCTTCCTTGGAGAGTAATCAACATCTCACCCAAGTTTCAGCGCAATCGGATGGGTGGTATATGAATGCATACGGGACTTTGTTGAAACGCTTTGCGTGTCGTCGCTCATTTGTTGAATCTACTCGTGCGCTATCTACTGTGAAATGTACTTACTAAGTTAGAAACCTTCCCTGGAGTGGAAACAATTTCTCACCCAAGTTTCATTGCCATCGGATGAAAGGTTTACGAACAAATACGGGACTGTGTCGAAATGCTCGCGCGTCGTCGCTCATTTGTTGAATCTCCTCGTGCGCTGCCTATTGTAAAATGGATTTACTAAGCCAGAAACCTTCCTTGGAGAGTAATCAACATCTCACCCAAGTTTCAGCGCAATCGGATGGGTGGTGTATGAACGCATAGGAGACATACACACCCACACACCCACATACATACTATCAAGTAACATTGATTTTTATATATATAGACAAGCTGTACCCGGCATGCGTTGCAATGCCAATCAAAGAAAGTGTTGGCGTTGAAATTCTGTTTCTTGAAGTGCTTTTGGATACACAACATGTTAACTGCCTCTAAGCTATCGTAAAATGGATTTTCTAATTTAGAACCATTCGTGGGAACGTGCACAACAACTTTCAAAAGTTTCATCGCTGTCACCCATTTGTTGAATCAACTCGTACGCTACCTATTGTGAAATGGATTTACTAAGTCGAAACCCTTCCCTGGCGTGTACACAATAACTCATCAAGGTTTCATCGCAATCGAAGAATGTTATATGAACGCAATAGGGGATTTTGTTGAAACGCTTCGCGCGTCGTCACCCATTTGTTGCATCTACTCTTGCGCTACTTATTGTGAAATGGATTTACTAAGTCCCCTTCCCTGGCGGGTACACAATAACTGATCAATGTTTCATCGCAATCGGATGAATAGTATATGAACGCATACCTGATTTTGTTTAAACGATTCGCGCTCCGTCACTCATTTGTTGAATCTACTCGTGCGCTACCTACTGTAAAATGTATTTACTAAGTTAGAAACCGTCACGTAAGTGTCCACAACATCTCACCCAAATTTCATCGCTATCGGACTAATGGGATATGAAGACATAGGGGACTGTATTGAAACGCTCCGCGTGTCGTCGTTCATTTGTCGAATCTACTCGTGTGCTACCTACTGTGAAATGTATTTACTAAGCCAGAAACCTTCCTTGGAGTGTCCACCATATTTCACCCAAGTTTCACCGCTAACGGCAGAATGGTATATGACCTTATGCGGGACTTTGTTGAAACGCTTCGCGCGTCGTCCCTCATTTGTTGAATCAACTTGTGCGCTGCATATTCTATAGGGGATTTACTAAGCCAGAAATTTTCCATGACGTGTACACAACATCTCACCCAAGTGTCATAGCTACGGACGAATGGTACATGTATTCATACGGGACTTGGTTGAAACGCTTCGCGTGTCGTCGCTCATTTGTTGATTCTACTCTTGCGCTACATATTGTAATATGGATGTACTCAGCCAGAAACCTTCCCTGGAGTGTACACAACATCTCACCCAAGTTTCATCGCAATCGGATGAATGGTATGCGAACGTATACGGGACGTTGTCGAAACGTTTCGCGCGTAGTCATTCATTTGTTGAACATAAACGTGCGCTTCGTATTGTAAAATGGATTTACTTAGCCAGAAACCTTTTCTGGAGTGTACACAACAATTCACCAAACATTTATCACTATCAGACGAATGGTATATGACTTTATACGGGACTTTATTGAAACTCTTCGCGTGTCATCGCTCATTTGTTGAATTTACTGGTGCGCTACCTATTGTAAAATGTATGTACTGAGCCAGAAACCTTCCCTGGAGTGTACACAACATCTCATCCAAGTTTCATCGCTATCGGATGAATGGTATATGAAATTATATGGGACTTTGTTGAAACGCTTCGCGCGTCGTCGCTCATTTGTTGATTCTACTCGTGCTCTACCTATTTTTAAAGGGATTTACTGAGCTGGAAACCTTCCCTGGAGTGCACACAAAATCTCAGCCTAGTTTCATCGCTATCGGATGAATGGTATATGAACGCAAACGTGACTTTGTTGAAATGCTTCGCGCGTCGTAGCTCATTTGTTGAATCTACTCGTGCGCTGCCTATTGTAAAGTGGATGTACTAAGCCAGAAAATTTCCCTGCTGTGTACACAACATTTTACGCAAGTTTCATAGCTATCGAACGAATGGTATATGAATGCATACGGGACTTTGTTGAAACGCTGTGCGTGTCGTCGCTCATTTGTTGAATCTACTCGTGCGCTATCTACTGTGAAATGTATTCACTAATTTTGAAACCTTCACGTAAGTGTACACAACATCTCACCCAAGTTTCATCGCTATCGGACGAATGGTATATGAACACATACGGGACTTTGTTGAAATGCTTCGCGCATCGTCGCTCATTTGTTGAATCTACGCGTGCGCTACCTATTGTAAAATGGATTTACTAAGTCAGAAACCTTCCTTGGAGTGTACTCAAAATCTCACCCAAGTTTCATCGCAATCGGACGAATGGTATATGAACGCATAGGAGACATACATACCCACAAACTATCACGTTACATTGATTTTTATATATATAGACAAGCTGTACCCGGCATGCGTTGCAATGCCAATCAAAGAAAGTGTTGGCGTTGAAATTCTGTTTCTTGAAGTGCTTTTGGATACACAACATGTTAACTGCCTCTAAGCTATCATAAAATGGATTTTCTAATTTAGAACCATTCGTGGGAGCGTGCACAACAACTTTCAGAAAGTTTCATCGCTGTCACTCATTTGTTGAATCTAATCGTACGCTACCTATTGTGAAATGGATTTACTAAGTCGAAACCCTTCCCTGGCGTGTACACAATGACTCATCAATGATTCATCGCAATCGGATGAATGGTATATGCACGTATAGGGGTTTTTGTTTAAACGATTCGTGCGCTGTCACTCATTTGTTGAATCTACTCGTGCGCTACCTATTGAGAAATGTATTACTAAGTCGAAGCCCTTCCCTGGCGTGTAAACAATAACTCATCAAGGTTTCATCGCAATCGAAGAATGTTATATGAACGCAATAGGGAATTTTGTTGAAACGCTTCGCGCGTCGTCACCCATTTGTTGCATCTACTCTAGCGCTACTTATTGTGAAATGGATTTACTAAGTCCCCTTCCCTGGCGGGTACAAAATAACTGATCAATGTTTCATCGCAATCGGATGAATAGTATATGAACGCATACCTGATTTTGTTTAAACGATTCGCACTCCGTCACTCATTTGTTGAATCTACTCGTGCGCTACCTACTGTAAAATGTATTTACTAAGGTAGAAACCGTCACGTAAGTGTCCACAACATCTCACCCAAGTTTCATCGCTATCGTCGTTCATTTGTCGAATCTACTCGTGTGCTACCTACTGTGAAATGTATTTACTAAGCCAGAAACCTTCCCTGGAGTGTCAACCATATTTCACCCAAG
Organism: Meconema thalassinum; assembly: GCA_946902985.2. Classification (NCBI taxonomy): domain Eukaryota; kingdom Metazoa; phylum Arthropoda; class Insecta; order Orthoptera; family Tettigoniidae; genus Meconema; species Meconema thalassinum. Next base: position 16,353,074 of record OY714911.1, on the reverse strand, counting down.
TTTCACCGCTAACGGCAGAATGGTATATGACCTTATACGGGACTTTGTTGAAACGCTTCGCGCGTCGTCCCTCATTTGTTGAATCAACTTGTGCGCTGCATATTGTATAGGGGATTTACTAAGCCAGAAATTTTCCATGACGTGTACACAACATCTCACCCAAGTTTCATAGGTACGGACGAATGGTACATGTATGCATACGGGACTTGGTTGAAACGCTTCGCGTGTCGTCGCTCATTTGTTGATTCTACTCTTGGGCTACATATTGTAATATGGATGTACTCAGCCAGAAACCTTCCCTGGAGTGTACACAACATCTCACCCAAGTTTCATCGCAATCGGATGAATGGTATGTGAACGTATACGGGACGTTTTCGAAACGCTTCGCGCGTAGTCACTCATTTGTTGAACATAAACGTGCGCTTCGTATTGTAAAATGGATTTACTTAGCCAGAAACCTTTCCTGGAGTGTACACAACAATTCACCAAACATTTATCACTATCAGACGAATGGTATATGACTTTATACGGGACTTTGTTGAAACGCTTCGCGTGTCATCGCTCATTTGTTGAATCTACTGGTGCGCTACCTATTGTAAAATGTATGTACTAAGCCAGAAACCTTCCCTGGAGTGTACACAGCATCTCACCCAAGTTTCATCGCTATCGGATGAATGGTATATGAAATTAAATGGGACTTTGTTGAAACGCTTCGCGCGCCGTTGCTCATTTGTTGATTCTACTCGTGCTCTACCTATTTTTAAAGGGATTTACTAAGCTAGAAACCTTCCCTGGAGTGCACACAAAATCTCAGCCTAGTTTCATCGCTATCGGACGAATGGTATATGAACGCAAACGTGATTTTGTTGAAATGCTTCGCGCGTCGTAGCTCATTTGTTGAATCTAATCGTGCGCTGCCTATTGTAAAGTGGATGTACTAAGCCAGAAAATTTCCCTGCAGTGTACACAACATTTTACGCAAGTTTCATAGCTATCGGACGAATGGTATATGAATGCATACGGGACTTTGTTGAAATGCTTCGGGCATCGTCGCTCATTTGTTGAATCTACGCGTGCGCTACCTATTGTAAAATGTATTTACTAAGTCAGAAACCTTCCTTGGAGTGTACTCAACATCTCACCCAAGTTTCATCGCTATCGGACGAATGGTATATGAACACATACGGGACTTTGTTGAAATGCTTCGCGCATCGTCGCTCATTTGTTGAATCTACGCGTGCGCTACCTATTGTAAAATGGATTTACTAAGTCCTTGGAGTGTACTCAACATCTCACCCAAGTTTCATCGCAATCGGACGAATGGTATATGAACGCATAGGAGACATACATACCCACCCACAGACAAACTATCACGTTACATTGATTTTTAGCCTATTTTCAATTTTGAAAAAATCGGCTTATGAGATCACCTTTTGTCCGTGTGTGTGTGCGTGTGTGTGTGTGTGTGTGTGTGCGTGTGTGTGTGATTCGTGTGTGTGTCCCCCCCCTAATAAAATCGAAACGGCTGGAGCGATTTCAATGAAACTCGGGAAGTTCATAGCCTTATTCCCGGTGACCTCGACCGTGCCCTTCAAATTTTGTTACGTCTCTCCAATCCAACATGGCGGCTGTGCGAAATACTTCACTAGCATTCAATATCTCCGAAACTATTACCGATATCGCCCTGAAATTGTGTACGGTGATAAAGGGCACTACTAGAAGTTCACCTATGAGACTTTCAAAAACCTGGTGGTTACAAAACCAACATGGCGGCCAAGCGAAGTTGAGACATTTAAATAGACTTTGCTCGCGATTTAACTATCTAAATGTAATGAAACTTGGTACAGCAATTGTTTATACACATTGTAATGCACTGGAGTCTAATTTAGTTCAATTGTTTACATAACCTCAAAATGGCGGCTGTGCGAAATATTTCACTGACATTCTATATCTCCGAAACTATTACAGATATCACCCTGAAATTTTGTACGGTAATAAAGGGTACTGATACAGGTATACCTATGTATATTTCATAAACCTGTAAAGTACGAAACGAACATGGCGACCAAGCGAATTTAAAATATTATAATAGACTTTTCTCGTGATTAACTCTCTGAGCGCAGTTAAATGTGGTACAGTAATTGATTTTGCAGATTGTAATGCAGAGCCATCTAATTTAATTCAATTGCTTACATAACCTCAAGATGGCGGCTGTGCGAAATTTTAAAATTAAGTTTTAATTTCTTGTGTCGTAATCATGCGATCGAAGTGAAAGTTTGAATAATGAACCTAGGCAATAATTGTCCTTGAATGGTACATAACTCTATGGCCTATACACATAACACTCCTAAATGGTGAGCTCCCGAAATATTTAGACGGTTCTCAATATCTATGAATCTTTTACAGCAACCAAACTGATTATTTTTATGTTCATAGAGACTATAAACATATATTCACCTATAGGACTTTCAGGAACCTGGTGAGCTCAAATCCAACATGGCGGCGACGCGAAGTATAAATATTTAAATGGACGTTTCTCGCGAATTAACTATCCGAGTGCCGTGAAACGTTGCACGTTAAATGCTTATACAAATGTTGATCCACTGGCATCTAATTTATTTCAATGGTTTGCATTATCACAAGATGGCTGCTGTGCGTAATTTTAAAATCTCGTTTTTACTTCTTGTTGTCTAATCATGCGATTGAAGTTTGAATACCACACGTACACAATAATCTTAATGTAATAGTACAAAAATAAAAATCCAACCTGGCGACCATCTGAAATATTTAGACGGTTCTCAATATCTACGAATCTGTTACAGCAATTAAACTGAAATTTTGTATGTTGATTGTGGCAGTTAACATAAGTAGGATATATGAAAATAGGCTGTATAGTTCTTCACGGAACTACTTGTTATATATATAGACTAGCTGAAGTACCCGTGCTTCGCTACGCGTCATAAATAAATTAAAATATGAAGGTGACAGTTAAAACAGGGGATAGGCGAGGTGCTGGGCAGTGGGAGATTAAGGATGGAACATTTTGTCCAACTACTCCGCTCGGCGTTGACCGTGTTTTATAGCACAAATTTAGGTTTTACTCGCTAACAGTTGCAGATACCTTTCGGATAGAAAATGTAATTTTAAACCTCGCATATGCCATCAAAAGTTTGCTATTTCTTAGCGTTCTCTTTGCATTTGAAATGGAAATATGAAAGTTTTAAACCAAAGGGTGTAGTGACGTCACTAAAATGGTCGCCATCTTTAAATAGTACAAAGTATTGAAATCAAAAGTAGCCTATATGTTAACCAGGTAAATCAGCTACTTCCATGTAAAATTCATGTAAATCGGACCAGTGGGACTTGCGTGATTGAGTAATACAAAGACGCACATCATCTCATTTTTAGCCTCGCTTCGCTCGCGTCATAGTCGTGTCATATTGTTATATAATGAAATGCAGGTTTAACCCCATTAACACCCCTTTAGAACCTGAATATCCAAAAATCCCCCCTTGGTAGACGTTTTCGACACACAACAAACATATCCCCAAAATATCATTCTTCTAACTTTAATCGTTTGGGTTGGTCGATGAGAGTGAACATCCAAAAATCCTTCCTTAGGGGAAGTTTTTCTTCCAGAATTTCACCCCTCCCCATAGGCCCCTTAAATTGGATTTATGAAAAAACGGTCGAACACATATTTATTTTATTTATTCATTTATTTATTTTTATGCTGATTGATTTCCTCCGAGTTTCAAACTCCTCGCCTATGTCGTTTAAGAGATGCCCGGTCCGTTAGGAATCTTTCAACCCCCACTTTTCATCCCTTTCACCTCATAATATACACTATATCGAAAAACCATTAGACATGTGTCAGCTTATTTTTAATGATTAGTATATATGCCAAGTATCACATCCCCAAATGAAACCACTCGTGAGATATTGTTATTCAATGAAATGCACGTTTACCCCCCTTAACACCTATTTAGAACCTGAATATTCAAAATTCTTTCCTTAGTGGACGTTTTCGACATACAACGAACATATCCCCAAAATTTCATGTTTCTAACTTTAATAATTTTGGCTGGGCTATGATGAGTGAGTGAGTCAGTCAGGACATTTCCTTTCATTTATTTTTGATAATTTCACCCCTCCCCATGAACCCCTTAAATTGGATTTATGAAACAAACGGTCGAACACCTATTTACTTATTTAAAGCTGTTTTCCCCCTGAGTTTGATGAGTGAGTAAGTGAGTCAATCACTTAGGACACTTTCTTTCCTGTTTTTTTCCTCCGGAATTTCACCTCTCTCCAAGGGCCCCTTAAATTGGATTTATGAAAGAAAAAAAAACAGTCGAACACCTATTTACTTGTATTTTAAGCTGTTCTTTTTCCGCCGAATTTCAAACTTCTCGCCTATGTCCTTTAAGAGATACACGCTCCGTCAAGAATCCCTCAACCCCCAATTTTCACCCCTATCACCTCATAATATACACCACATCGATAAACCCTTAGACATATATCTGATTATTTTTAATGATTAGTTTATATACCGAATATCACATCCCCTAAGAAACAACTCATGACATATCGTTATTCAATGACATGCACGTTTACCCCCTTAACATCTCTTTAAAACCCGAATAAACAAAAATCATTCCTTAGTTGACGTTTTCGACATACAGCGAACATATTCCCAAAATTTCATTTTTCCAACTTTAATAGTTTTCGCTGGGCGTGATGAGTGAGTGAGTCAGACAGGACATTTTCTTTCAATTATTTTTACCAGAATTTCACCCCTCCCCATGTGCCCCTTAAATTGGATTGATGAAAAAACGCTTGAACACCTATTAACTTATTTTTAATGCTGTCTTTTTCCCCTGAGTTTGGTGAGTGAGAGAGTTAGTCAGTTAGGAGGCTTTCTCTCCTTTTTCCCCCCAGAATTTCACCCCACTCCATTGGCCCCTTAAATTAATTTATGAAAAAACGGTCGAACACCGATTTACTTCCTTTTAGCTGATGTTTTTTCGCTGCGTTTCAAATTTCTCGCCTATGTCGTTTAAGAGATAGGCCTACACGCTCCGTTAGGAATCCTTCAACCCCCACTTTTCACCCCTTTCACCTCATAATAATACACCACATCGAAAAACCCTTAGACACATGTCTGCTTATTTTTAAGGATGAGTTTACGTGCCGAGTATCGGGAGATATTGCAATTCAATGAAATGCAGGTCCACCCCCTTAACACCCCTTTAGAACCTGAATATCCAAAAATCCTCTCTTAGTGGGCATTTGCGGCCCTTTGGGAAGCTGCATACCAAATTTCATTCCAATCCGTCGGTGGTTTCTGAAATTTCGTGATGAATGAATGAGTGAGTGAGTGGTATTTGACAAATATATATAGTAGATGATAGTGTCAAGTCTTTGTTATGCTAAACTCGGTTGACAGTGCTGTGTGAGTAGTTGAGTAACTAACGGGATTTCAAGTAAAGATCCTCATTTTCTATACCGGTAGTGCAGAGCGCAAATGGCATCCAGTCGGCCGTGTCTCGACTTTAGCTATGTTGCCATGGAAACTATCTGGCTTGCCATTCCTTCATGAGTATATTTTATGATTTGATTAGCCTGTGCTTGAGTGCAAAAGGGCCGAAATCAGAAGAATGAGAAAGACTATCGAAAATTCATGTAGCCAGCGGTTCCTTCTGGATCCTAAACTATATGTATTCAAAATTTGGTTGAGATTGGCGGAACGGTGTAGATTTGTATACGGAACAGACCCACATACATACATACAGACTTTCACTTTTATATATAAGATAGACAAGCTCTACCCGGCATGCGTTGCAATGCCAATCAAAGAAAGTATTGGCGTTGAAATTCTGTTTCTTGAAGTGCTTTTGGATACATAACATGTTTTTTAATTTTTGTTAACTGCCTCTAAGCTATCGTAAAATGGATTTTCTAATTTAGAATCATTCGTGGGAGCGTGCACAACAACTTTCAAAAGTTTCATCGCAATCGGATGAATGGCATATGAACGTATACGGGATTTTGTTTGAACGATTCGTGCGCTGTCACTCATTTGTTGATTCTATTCGTACGCTACCTATTGAGAAATGGATTTACTAAGTCGAAACCCTTCCCTGGCGTGTACACAATAACTCATCAATGTTTCATCGCAATTTGATTAACGGTATATGCACGTAAACGGGGTTATGTTTAAACGATTCGTGCGCTGTCACTCATTTGTTGAATCTAATCGTGCTCTACCTATTGAGAAATGTATTACTAAGTCGAAGCCCTTCCCTGGCGTGTACACAATAACTCATCAAGGTTTCATCGCAATCGAAGAAGGTTATATGAACGCAATAGGGGATTTTCTTGAAACGCTTCGCGCGTCGTCACACATTTGTTGCATCTACTCAGGCGCTACTTATTGTGAAATGGATTTACTGAGTCGAATCCCTTCCCTGGCGTAAACAAAATAACTGTTCAATGTTTCATCGCAATCGGATGAATAGTATATGAACGCATACCGGATTTTGTTTAAATGATTCGCGCCTCGTCACTCATTTGTTGAATCTACTCGTGCGCTACCTACTGTAAAATGTATTTACTAAGTTAGAAACCGTCACGTAAGTGTCCACAACATCTCACTCAAGTTTCATCGCTATCGGACTAATGGGATATGAAGACATAGGGGACTGTATTGAAACGCTCCGCGTGTCGTCGTCCATTTGTCGAATGTACTCGAGTGCTACCTTCTGTGAAATGTATTTACCAAGCCAGAAACCTTCCTTTGAGTGTCCACCATATTTCACCCAAGTTTCACCGCTAACGGCAGAATGGTATATGACCTTATACGGGACTTGGTTGAAACGCTAATGGGATATGAAGGCATAGGGGACTGTATTAAAACGCTCCGCGTGTCGTCGTTCATTTGTCGAATATACTCGTGTGCTACCTACTGTGAAATGTATTTACTAAGCCAGAAACCTTCCTTGGAGTGTCCACCATATTTCACCCAAGTTTCACCACTAACGGCAGAATGGTATATGACCTTATACGGGACTTTGTTGAAACGCTTCGCACGTCGTCCCTCATTTGTTGAATCGACTTGTGTGCTGCCTATTGTGTAGTGGATTTACTAAGCCAGGAACGTTCCATGAAGTGTACACAACATCTCACCCAAGTTTCATAGCTATCGGACGAATGGTATATGAATGCATACGAGACTTGGTTGAAATCCTCGCGTGTCGTCGCTCATTTGTTGATTCTACTCATGCGCTACGTATTGTAATATGGATGTACTCAGCCAGAAACCTTCCCTGGAGTGTACACAACATCTCATCCAAGTTTCATCGCAATCGGATGAATGGTATGTGAACGTATACGGGACGTTGTCGAAACGCTTCGCGCGTAGTCACTCATTTGTTGAATCTAAACGTGCGCTTCGTATTGTAAAATGGATTTACTAAGCCAGAAACCTTTTCTGGAGTGTACACAACAATTCACCAAACATTTATCACTATCATACGAATGGTATATGACCTTATATGGGACTTTGTTGAAACGCTTCGCGTGTCATCGCTCATTTGTTGAATCTACTCGTGCGCTGCCTATTGTAATGTGGATTTACTAAGCCAGAAATTTTCCCTGAAGTGTACACAACATTTTACGTAAGTTTCATAGCTATCGGACGAATGGTATAAGAATGCATACGGGACTTCGTTGAAACGCTTTGCGTGTCGTCGCTCATTTGTTGAATCTACTCGTGCGCTATCTACTGTGAAATGTATTCACTAATTTTGAAACCTTCACGTAAGTGTATACAACATCTCACCCAAGTTTCATCGCTATCGGACGAATGGTATATGAACACATACGGGACTTGGTTGAAACGCTTCGCGCATCATCGCTCATTTGTTGAATCTACGCGTGCGCTACCTATTGTAAAATGGATTTACTAAGTCAGAAACCTTCCTTGGAGTGTACTCAACATCTCACCCAAGTGTCATCGCAATCGGATGAATGGTATAGGAACGCATACGAGACATACACACCCAAAGGCAGACAGACAGACAGACAGACAGACAGGCAAACTATCACGTAAAATAGATTTTTATATATATAGATATATGCCTTAGAGTTATGTACTACTAGCAGAAGTACCCTCTCTTCGAACGGTCTTCGGTATTAATAACGAGACGTTTTCTTTTGAGCTAGTGTTGCAATGGTTAGGGGCTTGTCATTCCTTCATAAGTCTATCAGAACGAAGTTAGTTTTCTGGGTATATTGCAGGCACTGTTAATTTAAGGGCCTTAAAATGTGGATTTTGGAGACCCTTTATAGACTCCCTAGTTTTGTGACACACATTGAGAAGCTCAATATATGCGTTGGTCGTCTTTCTAGAATTGTTTTTATTTTTCGCCTATTTTAGCATGTAATTTGAAAAGTTGTTCCTTATATACACCCTTCTATGAGAAGTAAGGTGAAGAGTTTTATAAATGATTGATGTATTGACTCATGGTTACAATACCTAATTTTACGATGCTCCAAGCGCCCGAACACGAGTTATAGGCGTACATAAACATAAAGATATATCAACCACACAGTGTCAAACAAAATCATCTTTACGATGAACCCGTTTGTCGACAAAAATATGATTAGTTAGAATGTGCTCTCAAACTAAATTCACCTAACGTGTACTTCATGGCGTGAAAATATTATTGAAAACCTTGTTAACGAAACGCAATTATGTCAAATAAAAACTGACCCTCACCGTTGTGGAAAGCCCCCATCCCCAGGAAGACCTTTTTAATAAATTATAAAGGCTTGTGGTGCATGAAAATTCAGGATTTTTAGCCTCCAATGGCCCAAATTCCCAAAAGCTGCAAAAAACACTATTTCGATTCAGGAATTTTTGAAAATAATGTTGGTGTTTGGAGATATAGACCTTCTGTACAACATATCGCACGTGTAAGTCGCGTTTAAACATTCTAGGGTACCCCTTGACCCCCCTAAGCGCATTGATGAATTTTACAGTCTATGTTTGTTTCCATGATAACCGTATAGCCATTTCCAAACTTTTACTGAAATTTAATAAATTGAGTGGCATTGCTTCTTACAAAAATAGACGGAAGGTTGGAGGTCACCTCTTGTACTGTGGTATGGTTACCGGATTGCATTCCTTCATTAATTTCGTCTTGTTCTTCTTCTTCTTTCGGATGGGCCAGATAAGGACCACGACGTTCAACTTTTCAGGTTGGCGAGGGACTTGATTTTTGCCCAATATTCGCACATTTTCTGGCTACGTTTCTCCTTACTCTCTTTTGTCCAGATGATGCCGGTTTTCTTACAGGGTGGTCTGTCCTGAAAACTCTTCTATTTATGTATATTTCTGAGATGTGATCGGCTTCTAATATCACTTTCCATTATCTTCAGTTCTTGGATGTCCTTGTTAACTTCTGTTAACCACGGTGTCACGCTCTTTATATTCTCCCAGTAGTTGAGATGCCGGTTGGTTGGTCTTGTTGGGTTCATCCATGAGGCATGTCCGTTGAAAGCCACACGTCTCTTCCTGGCCACATCTGTGATTTTCTCAGTATATCTACATAGCCCCTGATTTGGTCTTCTTCTGTACTCGTCATCTATTTCTTAGTTTATTAAATGAAATTAGTTTTCTGGGAATATCTCAGAAACGTGGTTTTAGAGCCTTAAAACATAGTAGCCTCCGAGCCACCGAGGGGCTAAAAATGAGTTTTGTTTCGTCCTTGTATGCCATAATATAATAATCAAAATGATAATTAAATAATATATGGATAAGGATATAATAGACCTTTCCACATCCGCCCGTGTAAATCACGTGAAAAAATAATAATCAAAAGTACCCCTTGACCCCCCCCCCCCCCTAAGCGCATTATATACGTATTGATGAATTTTACAGCTTAAGTTGGTTCCGTGATAACCTTATAGCCGTTTGCGAACGTTCACAGTAATGTAATAAATGGAATGGCATTGCGTCTTCTGAAATACAGTAAATGGACTTCTGAGATTGTGTTGCCATGGTTACCAGCTTGCATTCTTTCAATAGTTTAATAAATGAAATTAGTTTTCTGGGTATATCTCAAAAACTGTTGGTTTTAGGACCTTAAAATGTGGTTTTCGAGGCCCGTAGGGCTCCCGAGTTTTATTTCTCACATTGAGGATGCTGAAAATGAGCTTTGTCTCGTCTTTCTACGCCCATTTCAGCATACATTTTAAGGGGGTAGGCTCTCTTTTATGAAGCTGTATGCCTCTCACCATGGCTGACCGGGTTAGATTCCCGGTAAATGCATGTGAGATTTTCGATGTGAAATGCCATGTCCTGTGGTTCGGATTCCACGTAAAACGGAGGTCCCGTGGCTTATGATCGCGAGATTAACGGTCACGTTAAACTACATGCTTCCTTCCTTCTCTTTTATGAGAGGTAAGGAGAAGAGTTACATCAATGATTACTTTAGTGCCTCTGATAGGCACCTGTACCAAATTTTACGTTGATCAACTCAGCCGTTCTTGAGTGATACGCGTGCAAAGTTGTACACAGACAAACAAACAGACAGACAAAAATTTTGCGCGACCACCCTAAACCAGCCTGAAATGCGTTCATAACTCAAATTTCCGTGGAAATTCAGAAGAAACAGACAAACATTCATTTTATATATAGAGATTACATGAAGATTATTGTGTAGGTGTAATAATCAAACATTGACTTCGATCACATGATTAGGACACAAGAAATTGAAACTTAAGTTTGAAATTTCGCACAGCCGCCATCTTGAGGTTATGTAAACAATTGAACTAAATTAGATGTCAGTGCATTACAATGTGTATAAACATTTCCTGTACCAAGTTTCACTGCGTTCGGTTGGTTAAATCGCGAGAAAAGTCTATTTAAATGGTTCAACTTTGTTTGGCCGCCATGTTTGTTTTGTAGTTAACAGGTTTCTGAAAGTCACATAGATGAACGTTCAGTAGTGCCTTTATGGGTGATATGAGGTATAATTTCGGAGATATAGAATGCCGGTGAAATATTTCGCACAGCCGCCATGTTGAATCAGTGAGACGTAATACATATTTAAGGGCACAGTCGGGGTCGGCCAAAATAGTACTATAATCTTACCGAGTTTCATTGAAATAGCTCCAGCCGTTTAGAAGTTATTAGGGGGGGGGGCACACGGACACACACACACACACACACACGAGTGCAAACGAGTGAAGACAGTGACCAATTTAACTGCACTCAACAGGACCGCGCAAGAATCAACCAGATACGTAGCCTGCGCAATAAAATCTCAATTGACCAATTACAACAACCACATATTCACTCCAAACAAGCAAATCTGGAGGTCAATCACCACTTCCAGTATCTCAACAAAACATCACATAGACCACAACTAATACTGCAACTAAATAAGTGTATATATTGTAAATATTTTCATACATAGATTTTGTAGCCTAAGTGTAATGGATCTGATGATAATCGCTTGACGATCGAAACTGGTCATCCAAGTGTATTTAGTGATCTCATGTATTTTAATCAGGATTAGGGAATAACGCATCTCATTTGGGTACCATCGTGTTGACCGACTGAAAAGCACCAAACTTTTGTTTACTCAGGTGGTTATTCAAGGTGACTTCTAACTCTGGACGTTGATTTCTTCCGTGCTGTCATCGATGCCTGATCGTACAAATGTTGAACCACAATGGTGACTCTGTTCTGCCTGGGAAACAAAGTGTACCGTGTAAACTCGTGAACCTTGTATTGAGGAGCCATTATCACTTGAGCCAGGCAATTTGAGTGATTGTTCGCTGTTTGCTCTGAACGATGCTATCTGAAGGTAATCACCAGCGTGACGATGTATAACCACAGGATCCTGGTCGTCCTCTATCGAGCTTACAATCTGCTACATTTTGCTGCTCAAAATACGAGCTCAACATCATTAATGCAGGTGAAGATTATCTGCGCTATCGAGCAGCGTGTCTATTCACGTAAGCGGCTTACCGAGTTGTTGCTTCCAATCACAACACTATTTACAGCCTCCCCTCTGTCAACCCCAAGGCTGGTCAGATCCCAAAAGGAACAAGTAGTTCCGTGAGAACTATACAGCCTATTTTCATATATCCTACTTAAGTTAATTGCCTCTATCAACATACAAAATTTCAGTTTGATTGCTGTAATAGATTCGTAGATATTGAGAACCGACTAATTATTTCGGATGGTCCCCATCTTGGATTTTATATATGTAGGTCCTAGAGTTATGTACTGTTACATGAAGATTATTGTGTACGTGTAGCATTCAAACTTCAATCGCAAGATTAGGACACAAGAAGTAACAAGGAGATTTTAAAATTTCGCACAGCTGCCATTTTGAGGTTATGGAAACAATTGAAATAAATTAGATGCCAGTGGATTAACATTCGTACAAGGATTTACTGTACCAAGTTTCACTGCACTCGGATGGTTAAATTGCGAGAAACGTCCATGTGAATATTTATACTTCGCGTCGCCGCCATGTTGGATTTGTGATCACCAGGTTATTTAAAGTCCTATAGGTGAACTTAAGTTTATAGCCCGTATGAACAAAAAAAATAGTTTCATTGCTATAGTAGATTCGTAGATATCCAGAGCCGTCTAAATATTTCGGATGGTCGCCATGTTGGATTGTTAAATGTATAGGCCATAGAGTTATATACCATTAAAGTAAAATTATTGCGTAGGTTCATTATTCAAACTTTCACTTCGATCGCATGGTTACGATACAAGAAATAAAAACTTAATTTTAAAATTCGCACAGCCGCCATCTTGAGGTTATGTAAACAATTGAACTAAATTAGATACCAATGCATTGCAATGTGTATAAACATTTCCTGTACCTGATTTTATTGCGTTTGGGGCATTAAATCGCGAGAAAGGTCTATTTAAAAATTTCAAATTCGCTTGGCCGCCATGTTCGTTTTGTAGTTAACCGGTTTTTAAAAGTCTTATAGATGAACTTCCAATAGTGCTCTTTATCTCCGTACAAAATTTCAGGCTGATACCGCTAATAGTTTCAGAGATATAGAATGCCGGTGAAATATTTCGCACAGCCGCCATCGTGTGGTTATGTAAACAATTGAACGAAATTAGATGTCTGTGCATTACAATGTGTATAAACATATACTGTTTTATTGAGTTTGGTTGGTTAAATCATGAGAAACGTCTATTTAAATGTCGGAACTTCGCTTGGCTGCCATGTTGGTTTTGCAGTTACCAGTTTTTCAAAAGTCACATAGGTGAACTTCTAGTAGTTCTCTTTATCACCGTAAAATATTCCAGGGTGATATCTGTAATAGTTTCGTAGATATTTAATGCTGTTGAAATATTTCGCACAGCCGCCATGTTGGATTGGTGAGACGTAACAAAATTTGAAGGGCACGGTCGGGGTCGCCCGGAATAGTGCTATGAACTTACCAGTTTCATTGAAATCGCTCCAGCCGTTTAGAAGTTATTAGGAGGACACACACACTTCTCTCTATGTCACACACACACACATGGACCAAAGGTGATCTCATAAGGCATATCATTTTTGCCCTTATGGACTGTGTTTACCTCATTATGTCACAATTTTCACTTCTCTCCCTACTTCCCCTTCTCTTCATGCTTTGAATGTGTTCCTGTTTCCTTTGTTCTTGTCTTTATCTTTTCATTTGCTTTCAATTTTGTATTCTTAATTTTATCTCTGTCTCCTATCATTCGCCTTAAGTCTTCCTCTATTTCATGATACCAATTAGTTTTTCTGCTTGAGCTGTTGAATACATCAAATATCTACTTTGTAAGCCTGTTGGTGTTCATGCTCTGTATGTGCGTTCAATATTTTTCAGTTTCTATGATGCCTGATGCTCCAATTGTTGTCGATTCTGACGCATATAATGCTTCTGGATGTACGACTGTCTGTGTCTAAGTTTGTCTTGATGATAATAATAATAATAATGATAATATCACCAACATTAAAATGCCCCGAAACACATAATCACGAACAAAGATAAAATAATTAAAGTATCTTGGTGAGATCATTCAATCCACCGAACTCGATAAATATTCAATCCATGTTGTTTCACTCTTCAGTCTTTTGACTGGTTTGATGCAGCGCTCCATTCCTCCCTGTCCTGAGCTTATCGTTTCATCTCTACATAGCTACCACACCCTACATCCGAAGCAATCTGTTTAACATATTCTAACCTTGGTCTACCCCTACAGTTCTTGTCCTCAACCCTTCCTTCCATAACTAAGCTTGCTATTCCTGGGTGTCTTAGTATGTGTCCTACCAACCTATCTCTTCTCTTCATTAGCAGTCGCCAGAAACGTCTCTCCTCTCCCACTCGTCTTATTACCTCTTCGTTTGTAACCCTATCTACCCATCTGATCTTCATCATTCTCCTGTAACACCACATTTCAAATGCTTTAATTCTCCTCTTTTCTGCTGCACCAAAAGTCCAAGTTTCACTTCCATAGAGCGCCACGCTCCAGACAAAGGCTTTCAAAAATGACTTCCTAATAGCTAAATCTATATTCGATGTCAACAGATTCCTTTTTTGTAGAAAGGCTTTCCTTGCCTGAGCCAACCTACTTTTTATATCCTCGTTGCTTCGTCCATCACTGGTTATTTTCCTTCCTAAGTAACAGAAGTCTCCCACTTCCTTTAGTTTTTCACCAGCCAATTTGATCTCCATAGAGGTTTCTGATTTATTTCGGCTGCATTCCAGTATTTTTGTTTTACGTTTATTAATTTTCATCATGTATTCATTCCGTAAGATGGAGTCCATATCATTCAAAAACTCATTCAAATTCTCAGGCGTGGGTAGATTATTAGCTAGGGAATAACCTAACCCCCAAGGGAAGATGATAAAGAAAAGGAAGTGGGTTTCGGACTGGAGAAAATGGATTGAGAAATAGCACGAGAGTCCAAAAGAAGTTATAATTTTAACTTTAAATGTACTCAAAGGCGGCTGCCACTGCAAATCCGCTCTCCGATACCTAAAGTGGGTAGGGACCTTGTAATCGTACAATGGGGTATTTCACAAGCTGGGGCGTGGTGTATATTTACACTACGGAGAATGCGTTCCATATGGCACTTCCATACACACACTATCACGTTTCTCTTCACTCCACATTAAATATCGGTCTCATCTTTCTAAAAACACTTCTTCTTTATTTCTTGAATTGTACCAACAAATTTCTTTATATATAACTAACGACATTCTTGCTAATATTAAGACCTCACCACTAAACCTAACCAAATCTTCCTTACCCCCAAAAACATCTTCATATGCATCACAATAATCTCCATAGAGAGTCCCAACAGCTACTAACATGGAACAATACCCTATCTCCAAAGATAAAACGGACAGATACTCTAATACAAAATCTAGCAGTATGGACTTTAACAAGAATAGACATAGATATATATATAAAAACAAAACAGCATCTAAAAAGGAACATATAAAAGAAACTTCATTGGCAAGGCCACCTGCCACCACACAGAGATGCAAACAAACTGCCCTCCCAGCAAGCGCCATTTTCTTACCTAACAAAAGAGCTGAGCCTTGCAATCAGAATGGTTGCAATCGCCCCTCTATGTATTCTCACGTGAGAAGCACGTGAGGATCACATACATTAAAAATACATACATAAAACGTAATATACATCAAGCATACTAAAAACACACAGAGTACAACAAATTATAGATCATCATCATCATCATCATCTTCGTCCCGTTCAGTTTCTTCCATTCCACCTTCCTGGTTCTTCCTTTTGTTCTGTTTCTCCTTCCCCATTCTTCCTTCTTCCTCTGCCTTCCAACTCGTCTTTTTCCTCACCCGCCATGTCATTCCGTACCTTGTACTCCTCATCTTCCATCTCCACCGTTCCTCTCTCCTTCCCTTCCTCATTTTCTTCTTCTTCATCTGAGCCTTTACGCTCTTATCTTCCTTTGCCTGACATCTCATCTTCTTCCTACTCCTTTTCTTTGCTTTCCAACTCATTCTTTCATCCATTCGCCTGGTCCTCTTTGTCTTCATTCTCAACCACTTCTCTCTTCTTCTCTTCCACATTTTCCACCTCTTCCTCGTCTGTCTGGTCATACTCAACAGTTCCTTTCTCTTCTTCCACTTTATTTTCCACTTTTTCTTCCTCACCTTATCTTCTGCTAGCATGTTGTCTTCTCCATGACTCACCGTTGCACTTTCATCCTCATCTTTAGCCTCTTTTTCTTGATTGCTACTGTCTTCATTACCAGCCTCTTCTGATTCTCCTTTCTCTTCAGTTTCTTCCATTTCACCTTCTCCGTTATCCACTTCTCCTTTCTCTTGTACCTTTTCCGTTCTTTCACCTGCCTCCTTTCCATCAGTTTCTTCCATATCACCAGCTTTCTCACGCCCCCCACATCTCGGATAATTTTCCTGCTCCTTAATCGCACATAGCTCATTCACTTTCTCCATATAACCTTGTTCTTCTTCACCTCGTTCTTTCTCTTCCTTGAGCTTCTCATTCCTCTCCATCATTGTCACCTGTTCCTCCTTAAGGCTATCCACGATATCCTTATTTTTCGCTATTCCTTCTCTCGTCACAGTTTTATATTCTTGTACTTCTTTGCTTAACTCCTCAATCTTAGCATTGGTTGCTTCAGCCTGCTTCTTTATTGCTTCGTTTACGTTCATCTTTACAGATTCTACCTGCTTACCTATGGATTCTATTTGCGCTTTCATAGACTCTCCTTGCTGCCTAACTTCTCCTATTTTCTTACTCATACACTCTTTCACTGATCCTATTTCCGTACTCAAAGACTCTCTTACTGATTCTAAAGACTCTTCCATACCGGTGAATTTACTTAGTAGCATTTAGAGCAAACTAGTGTTGACATCTCCCATTCGTGCTCCACGTTGGTGCGTCATAATGTAACTGTACAATGGGGTATTTCACAAGCTGGGGCGTGGTGTATATTTACACTACGGAGAATGCGTTCCATATGGCACTTCCATACACACACTATCACGTTTCTCTTCACTCCACACTAAATATCGGTCTCATCTTTCTAAAAATACTTCTTCTTTATTTCTTGAATTGTACCAACAAATTTCTTTATATATAACTAACGACATTCTTGCTAATATTAAGACCTCACCACTAAACCTAACCAAATCTTCCTTACCCCCAAAAACATCTTCATATGCATCACAATAATCTCCATAGAGAGTCCCAACAGCTACTAACATGGAACAATACCCTATCTCCAAAGATAAAACGGACAGATACTCTAATACAAAATCTAGCAGTATGGACTTCAACAAGAATAGATATAGATATATATAAAAACAAAACAGCATCTAAAAAGGAACATATAAAAGAAAATTCATTGGCAAGGCCACCTGCCATCACACAGAGATGCAAACTGCCCTCCCAGCAAGCGCCAATTTCTTACCTAACAAAAGAGCTGAGCCTTGCAATCAGAATGGTTGCAACCTGGGCAAAGCTAACGGGAAACGCAGCTGGAACTTGGGCTGTTCTCGAGAACGCTGCTTTAGTGTATTCCCTCTCAAGCATACGTATGCCTACTATGGGGAAGGGTGATGGTCTGGTAAGACAAAGAGTAACAGATTTATTGTGTATCTGTTCAAAGGAGTTTGTTTCTAAACAAGTAATTTGAAGAAAGCCAATAATTTGAATCGGTTTCGATATTTTAGTTTTCGAAATTGTAGAATTCCTAAAGAGCGACCAAATGCTTCCAAGAAGGATAGGGATAAAGCAATTATACCTTTGGGAATAATTTTGGTAAGTATACCAATAGTTGCATTTAGAAATGGCTAAGCTTTTACCCAGCAAGTCGCTGACTAAAAGTTTAGACAATGAGAACCACTTATATTTTGAAAAACCAACAATAAGTGTTGGAGAGAATCTCCACAAGCAGGAAGCTGGCGTAGCGAGCTATGCTTGCCTTACTGGCCAGTTAGAATTAGCTATTAAAGCTAAGAGAGACTTTACTAAGTTACCAACTAAGAGTTTTTGCTCAAATGCAACAAGTGGTGAAAACGCTATCAATAGATTTATTTGCATTAAGTGGGAAGAGTCATGGAAGACAGGACCTTGCCTAACCGTTATGTTTGAGAAATGATAAATCCAAAAACAAATATTTAATTTATTTAACAATGTTGGGTAGTAGTTTGGTAACAAATATATAATTTTGATTTTGCAACAAATGGGGTCACAGACCTCCGAAAACATCTAAAGCTTGCGCCAGGCAATTAACAATTCTTTTGGTTTCAAACCTTTTATATACTTTAAAATCTTCGTAAGATTTTGAAATGACGAAGATAAATAAATGAAAAAATTTAAAGATAACTAACGTAATTAAAGTTAGACAATAAATCAAATACAAGGTGTGTACTTTTAAGAATTTCTAGGTAAATATCTTAGAAAGAGTAACAACTTCGGAAGTAACAACAACGAAAAGCAGGAAGAATAAAATAGAAGTTTCTATGACTTCTTATACAGAAATACTTGGTTGGATTATGCAAATAAGGCAGGTCACTTATTGTGAAACCTGAAAAGAACAATCGAAAGGAAGTTTCTAAAATTCCTATGTTTAAGTAGGGATCACGAGACAAATGGGGTAAGTTTCCCTATCGTGAAACCTAGAGAAAACTCACTTATGAGTTGAAAGAATTGTATTCCCTAATTAGAAGGAGAAACAATACAATTTAAAGCGTGTACTAGACACGAAGTTTTACAGACATTAATTTGTGATACATAAAGCGAGAGAGGGAGGGCACTTATTGAGAGTGACACCTCATTGAAAAAAGACCTAAAGTAACAATTTTATTATTTTGGTTTGTTAGTGGGTTTGGGAAAGATCAAATGGGATTGAGGAAAAGTGTTCATGGCCGTATTTATAGTATTCGGACGAACGCGACGCGGATGAAATGTTGAACAAACACTGTTTTCACTATAGTCTGTTGAAATAGATGAAAAGTTCACTGTAGTAGCGCAAAAAGTTTATGGCAAAGAAAGTTATTGCAATGATGGAAAATAACTAGTTACAATAGATATGCGAGAGTCTATTGCTTGAGAAAGTTGTAGATTATAGTTGAATGCGCCAGAGGAAATCCCAACGGAGGAAGAAAATTTAGATATTGATTAGTAGTTCATAAGGAAGATTCCTTAGTTTGAAAAAGTATTCCCACATGTGGGAGTAAACTACATGACAGTATAACTGGTAGATAAAGTGCAGATTCTGGAAGGTTCCAGAGAAATCATGACTATAGAATAGGGCAAAGGTTAGTCCAGCGGTGGAACGAGCAAAGTATTTTATAGACAGTGGGTACGTTAATGGTGTCCCACGTTGTGAGAAAATCTCTCATTTAATAAGCATAAGAAATGCTGCTTCCTGTTAAGATTGGCTTAGATAGACAAAAGCCCAACATAGAAAATCCCGCGAAGGATGATTATTGCCCCAAATATAGAAATCTCACACTGCCTATAAAATGATCATTAAAAAGCATGTAGCTATTTAAAATCAATTAAAATAAGTTGAAGAACTTAGAGGTAGTACTTAGCTTTGCTTCATGGCGAAGGTGATGTTCCCTTTGATGGTTGATACTAAAATTCTAACATGGCGTAGAATTTAAAAGTTTGCCTCTCGAGTTGAGGAGGCGAGCTTGAGTGGAGCTCTAACTGACTAGGTCGACTTCCGACGTACAAGTGATGTAATGGTTATTAGTGCCCCATGTTGGTAGCGACAAATGAAACGTTATTTACTTTGCTCCACGTTGAGCGTACAAATGAGACGTTTTGCTAGCTCCTAACTGTTGGGTGAGAAATGTAACTGTTTACCTTTGCCTAAGCTATGTTGTTTTAATGGGCGCCAAGACCTCAATGCAATGTTGAAATCTAAATTTGTATTTAACAACGTCTAGCTCTGGCAGAACACCTTCAAGACTCTATTCACTCAGATCGTGGTATGATTTGATCATTAACCCAACAAACAATTGTATCAGGAGAAGGAATTGGTCTATATCTAATGCTACCTACTGAAAGCAAAGATTGCATTGTAAAAGAAATGAATTTATTATATAAAACAAGAATAGCAAAATTAATAATAATAAGTATAAAATTTAAATTGGAGCGTTGTGATTTGAATATTACCGATAGAAAATTACGTGAAAACGGAGTCTGATAAATTGATTTTACTCTTATTTCCAAGCTATGAAGTTACTGAAATATGAAATGTAGAACAAAGAAAATGAGAGATTGCGTATTTCTGCGTCATTGGCGCTTACCACTGGAAATTGCCAAAGCATTTCCCTCGTTCTTGAAGATGTTGTGAGCTTCCCACAGTCTCCTGGACGTCGTCATCTCCGTCGGAATTTGATGATATTCTGGTAGATTAGATAATTCTATGGTCCGTACCTCGGACCCAAACACTCGTACAACCAAGTTTTACAAAAGTTCGTCGCTAACTCCACTGAACATCGGAGCGACACGCACTTGCGACCGTACACCTCAAGTATTTCACAGATAGTCCTCTTCCACGGAACATCGGAGCGATTCCCGCGTATATCCACACTCGGCAAGAACTACACAGATTGTTCTTGTTTCACGGCGCGTCGAACGATATATGCACCTGTTGGCTCCCCCACCATGGTACCGACATCTAGCTTACGTCGTCGCCACTGATTGGCTGCACCCTACGCGCTAGATCCCCACTCCTTCCTCATTACACTCCGCGGGAGGGAGAAGTCGATTTCCGTTTCCACAATTCGCCTTTTCTAGACCTTGCGACCCAAGATTGCGTCATGCTCCTCGACAAGATTCAGCGTGTACTTGAAATCCCAGTGAGTCATCTCTCTCAAATACCCTAACTGACAAAAACTCCGTAAAATTCCGTAATCAGATAATTTTCTATGATATCGTCGTTCGTAATAATTTGCTTGATAGCGTTTTCTAAGACATAGAAAACCTATCTGAATGCTAATAATTTTTATAAAATGCTCCGAAAATACCTTAATAATAATTATAATAAATTAATAATAATAATAATAATAAATTAACATGAAAAATTATCTTGGCTGAACAATTTGCCGCGTAAATAAATATAGAATGGCTTCCTACTGACTTATGCCAGTTGCATAAAACCCCACGAAAAATACGTTACAGTGAGACACGCTCAACGAAGCACGGAGTGACCAGGGAAGGGAAAAGAGTGGGGGTAGCAGACAAAAGGAATACATATAAGAATAACCAACATTGAAACGTTAATTCCTCTTGATGAAATAATCTTCAAAGAGTCGATAGCAGGCAACACTAGCGCAGCCTGGAGGGTGAAAAAGTAGACGAAGTTCTCTTGATCACGGAGATGATAGCTGGCGATGGTGACGAGGTCTGGTGGCCAGATTGATAAAGAAGTCCTCTTGTACAGGGAAGAATTGGGGAACTTCAGAGATTCGCTGCTAGATGACGCTAGGTGGGTCATGGAACATATATCTCTAGAACAGACGCACAGGTAACATAAGAGACATGACCAACAAGGAGAAATCAGAAGATCACTGTTGGTGTTTGAGAAAAAGGAAGGAATGAACTATAGCAAAGAGAAGCAAAAGCTTACTCTATCTTACCGTGTATTCCAAAGAATACACCAAGGCGTGTCAGCCAAGATGGCGATGTCATCACAAATCTCGAAGTTGAAATTATTTCTCCTTGAATCTTCACTCCCACTTTAAATTTTTCTCCAATTTTCTTCTACGATACAAAATACACCAATTTGGTGCCTTAGATATTTGACCGAGACCAGAGAACATTAGTTGGTGGCTCCTCAGTTTAGGGGCTGCGACAACGCGGTCATGAAGCCCCGTGTACTTTGGGTGTGTATAATCTGTCTGAAAATCGGTTTAATGGTGATGGCTGTATTAGTGTGTGTTATCTAGAATTCAGCTAAGGACTGCAGACGATCAATTTCCAGTAGTTTCTACTTTTGGTAGCAAATGCTACCGTCAACGACACCCAGCTGTGAACTTGTCTACTAGATGCCACTGCAACTCGTGACGAAAGTTGTAACTAATAGAGCGTTAATCAAATATAGCCTATAAATTTAGCTTTACACAATTGGAGTTAGTGGAAGGTTCTTTTACATGCCATAAATCTTTGACATGGGCCCACCGGCATTACTTCCCCCTCCGAAGGAAGTCATACTGAGGAATTTTTAACGCTCTTAAGAAGTTCGACGACTTTGCCGGGTTTGAACCCGCGATCTTGGGCTTTGAACATCAGCATGCTATCAACTATATCACTGAAGCCGCTCCAGAAAACATTAAAGGGCTAAGTACACACTCCGTCTGAAAAGTTCGGTGAATGGGCTATATTACGAACGGATTGTTGGCTTACCTGAAACAGCTGTTACTATCCTTCGAAGTAATCCCCGTAGTTGGTTATGCACTTCTTAGAACGGCTGTACAAGTCCTGGCATAGTCTTCCTGAGGGATTGCCTTCAGTTGGGTCGTCACATTACGTTGGATGTCCAAAATGTCCGAAAACCTCTGGCCTTCAGGGCTTTTCGGCGACCCTGGACCCGATATTTTGACGCTTGCCTTGATCCGTACCTCAGGCACCAGGTCTTGTCACCTGTGACGATGGTTTTCAGGACCATTCCATTCCACGGAACTTTCACCCTTCTCACTGCCACCCGACGAACAGGTGTGCACATTAGGTTGCATAAATTCACACTTCTATCAGTTGGGCAAGGCAGGTTGCATAAATTAACAATTAACAACACCTTCAATCAGAACAGACAGCGAATTAAATTCTTCATAAGTCAAAATGCGATTACCTAAAACCTTTCTTAAGTGACGATTAGTGAGCTTTACGCAGGATTCCCACCTACCACCGTGATGAGGAGCGTAGGGAGGTATAAAACGCCATTTGAAACCCTTTGAGTAGGAAAAATTAGAAATCTGTTCCATGGCAGGAGAAGATGTGAGAGCTTTCTTCCACAAGGAAGCTGCGCCATGAAAAGTGGAAGCGTTATCAGAGAACATCTACGAAGGAACACCACGCCTAGCAGCGAAGCGAGAGACAGCTGATAAAAAGTAAGAAGTAGAGGCATTCGTTACTAGTTCCAAATGGATCGCGCCAGTAACCATGCAAACAAAGAGAGAAACATAGAGCTTACCAAACAATTTGCGTTTAGCTTCAGGGGAATTGCGTTGATATTGGAACGGGCCCATATAGTCCACACCAGTTAGAGCAAATGGACGTATAGGAGAAGAGCGAAAGGAGGGCAGATCGCTCATTAATTGAGTATTGACTTTAGGTTTCGCTTTGAAGCAAGGAATGCACTTGTGAATTACAGAGGAAACTTCGTGAATTCCATTTATTATCCAGTACTTTTCCCTTAAGAGGAAAAGCAGTGTGCGTGTACCAACATGCAGATTGCGATAATGAAAGTCACGTATGATTAAGGAATTTACGTGATGTTTAGAAGGCAAAATAACAGGATGCTTTTTGTCCTCAGAAAGCAAAGATTGCGAGAGCCTACCACCTACCCTGAGTAACCCATTGTCATCAAGGAACGGGGCTAAGGCACGAAGACGACTGGATTTGGGAAGATCCCTTTTAGAAGAAAGTAAAGACAATTCAGAAGAAAAGGCTTCTTGCTGTGTTAGTTGCAAAATCTTAATGGTAGCGAGATTCAATTCATGATTTCCATCTGAGAAGATAGGCAACAATTTGAATTAATTTGTGAAAGGAAGAATAGCGGGACAACAAGGGATGAGAAACGTTGGAAACAAGACACGAAGCGTCAGGAAAGTTGGAGTTTGTAGCTGGAGGTTTAGAAGGCCAACAAGAAGAGTCTTCGATTAACCACGAGGGCCCATGCCAGTACAACTGGGAAGCTGCCAATTGAGAGGGTAAACATCCACGAGAAATGATGTCGGCAGGGTTGTCAGCGCTGGGCACATGCCTCCATTGACATCCCGAAGAAAGAGTTTGAATTTTGGAAACCCTGTTTGCAACAAAAGTTTGCCAATGAGAGGGGTTTTTGGCGATCCGAGAAAGGGTGATCATGGAATCGCTCCAGAGATAGATTTGCGAGAATTCAACTTTTAATACTTCCCGTAATTTCTTAACAAGTTCTGCGGCCATGAGTGAAGCACACAATTCAAGCCTAGGCAAAGTGATAATTTTAAGAGGAGCCACCTTCGATTTGGTACAAACAAGGTTGGAAACTGAAGATCCATTTAAGGAACCGCGATAAACCAAATATGCACAGCAACCGTAAGCTTTTTCGGAACTGTCCACGAACACATGAAGGAAACAAGATGCATTAGGATGAGCGTTAATTAAATTCCTGGGAATTTCAATAAGGGAAACATCAAACAAATTGCTGCGAAAAGAGAGCCATCTGATATGATAAGAAAGGGGAACAGTGTCGTCCCATTCACATTTGAGCGACCATAGCTCTTGCATGAAAAGTTTGTCTATAACGATAACTGGGGCAAGGAATTGAAGCGGATCAAAAATGTTTGCAATTTCAGAGAGAATTTGTCTTTTTGTGTTAGGGAGCCCTTCTGCGAGCGAAACTTCATAGATGAGAATGTCAGTGCTAGTGCACCAATGGACTCCAAGTGTTTTTATGGATTCGGAGTTTCCACAAATTTCGACGGAGGAGGGATCTACGTCTTCAATAGGAAACCGGGCGAGAAACTCATAGGAGTTGGAATTCCACTTATGAAGTGGGAAACCTCCATCCTTTAGCAATGCCTGAAGTTCTAATGACACGAAAGAAGCTTCCCCCAGAGTGGGGAAGGACTGCAAATAATCGTCAACATAGAATGATGTAGTTAGTGCTTCGGAAGCTTTAGAATCAAAGAAATGACCATCTTGAGAGGCTAACAAGTGTAGGGATCGGATAGCAAGGAAAGCGGAAGGTTTTAAGCCATAAGTAACCGTCTTTAAGCGAAATACCTTAATGGGCTGGCTGATTTCGTCGCGCCACAAGATTCTTTGGAGATCTCGTTGTTCAGGCTGAATTAAAACTTGACGGTACATCTGTTTGATGTCCGCTATAACAGCTATGGGAAATAGTCGAAAGTTTAAGAGTATAGCAGTTAGATCTGACTGAATAGCAGGACCAGAGTAAAGAGTATCGTTAAGACAGTTGCCATTAACGTCAGGTGATGAACCATTGAAAACAACTCGGATTTTATCCTTTACAAGAGGGTTTTTCCACACGGGATGATGATTTAAGAAAACCGTTTCAATTGGGGGGTGCAATTCGTCATCAGATTTGTTAACAACTTCCATATGATCTAAGCTTTCATACTCATCCATGAAATCAGTGTACTGCTGTTTAACGAGAGGTTCTATCTTGAATTTGCTATCGATAGCAAAGAGAGCTTTTCGAGCTTTGGGTTGAGAGTTAATAAGTTTAGGGGGATTATGTAATCTTGGCATCTGAACAATGAACCGGCCATCAGAAGAACGAGTGGTGATGTTCAGAAAATGTTGCTCACAGAATTCGTTTTCTGAAGAGGTCACGTTAGGAGAGTCAACGCTTTCGAGCCTCCAGAACTGTTTCAAGTCAGTATTAGCGAAATAAAATTGCGATGCGGGTTGAGGAGAATGATGGGGAAGTTGACCGGTGACGATCCATCCAAAACTAGTGTCTCTGGCAACCACGTTTGAGGATAACTTGCGAACCTGTTTACGAAGGCAATTCCAGAAAACATTGGCACTAAAGAGTATGTCAATGGGGTTTTGTACATTGAACAGAGAATCGGCTAGCCTTAAATGCTAGGGAATGTTTAACCCTGAAATATCCACAGAGTGACTTGGAGTATCTTCTCCTATGCTATTGAGATTGAGACAATTCAATTTGAGAAAGTTGTTTCTGTGACAAATGTCTCTTATGGTTAGCTTTGAGAACTGTAAAGCTCGCGATATTGAGCTGTTAATGCCCGATACGTTAATAGAAGTGGGGTTTACAGGTAGGCCTAGTTTTCTATTCAAAGAATTAGACACAAAATCATGAGTTGCCGCTGAATCAAGAAGACCGCGTGCACGGACCCAGTTGCCAAAGTTATCCTGAACTTCGATTTGGACAGTTGACAATAGTACTTGGGCACTACGTATGGACTTGGCATTTTGAATGTACGATGAAGCATTAGAACTGTTAGCATTGTCACTTTTCTGAGAAGTAGATGCTGTCGATGACCTTGCCTGATCATGACGATGTAGTAAAGTGTGATGAGCGTTTTCACAATGGAGGCAAAGTCTTGTGGACTTGCAATTTGAAGCAGAATGCGTGGGTGCTAGGCAGTTGAAGCAATGTTTATTCTGGGAAACTATTTTTCTTCTGTCGTCGACTGACAGTTCTTTAAAAGATTTACATAGATATAAGGCGTGGGAATCTTTACAAAGTATGCACTTTAATGGCTCATTTAAACACTTGTGGGGTTTGCTTTGAGTGTTTAAAACGGGAGAACTAGCAATACGCCGTTCACTAGATCTAATTGGGTAACCAGTGGCGTTTGACTTGAGTTTAGATGAGCTGGACCCAGGTTTCTGAGTACTAGACGCTAAGCGTTCGCTTTTAGGTTTAAGAGACATTAATTTAAATTTAGAACTCGGGGATGAGGGTTCACTTTGATTAGCTAAAGCAGTTAAGAGTTGGCATCTAGCATTTATGAAAGTGACTAAATGCTCGTGAGAGTGATCGTCTTCTCTAGAAAGTTCAATCTCCTAAGCTTTTAGGGTAGCAACTCGACTCTAGAAACCACAAAATGTATTAAGAAAGTGTCCCAGTGTTCAGTGGGTTGATCCAATTGGGACAGAACTTTAACGTGAAGTTGTGTAGTATCGATAAGAGTACGCAAACTAGTGACGTCATTGTGCTGTGACGCGGGTAAGTTAAATAGAGCCTTCATATGGCGTTGATTACGTAACCGTAAATTACCGTATCTTTCTTTCAACAAGTTAAAGGCAATGGGGTAATTTTCGGCACTTAATGGAAGTGCATTAACTAACTGCAGACCTTGACCCCGGAGGATAGATCTCAAATAATGAAACTTGTAGATGACTTGAATGTCTTCATTGTCATGAACAAGAGAACAAAATAATTCGTAGAAAGAATCTTAAGTAGATTCGTCTCCAGAGAAGTGGGGTAAATCAATCTTAGGTAGAATTGGTTTGGGCTTGTGAGTGCCATCGCGAGAAGAGGTTTGTTGTTCGTGAAGAGAACCAAGAACAGAACCGTCTTTTTTCTGTTCTTCTTCGAGTTGGCGTATTATTTTAAAAGCAGAACCTATACCTTCGTAATATTGATTTTCTACTTCGACTCGATCTTCGGTTTGATTGAGCATACACGTTTCGATTTCAGTTTGGATGTTGCAATAATTTTGATATGAACGTTCAAAATCCTTTACAAGATGTTTTAACAAATCTAATTGAGCTTCTGAGGGATCTAGCTCTTTGATGTATTTTCTGAATCGGGTAATTTGCCCTTTATAGGATGCTCGTTTAGAAGTAAGTTTTTCATCCTTATCCTTTTCTGTAGGAGCCATGACGAAATAGGTAAATTAAAGTATAACTTACGAAACTGTGGAACCTTGGAAATACTGTCTGGCTGGCAGCAGCAAATAAGTTGAAAGAAAGGGACACACCAAAGGAGACAGGAGCGGCCTCTTTCCACTTCACAGGCTTTGCACGATGTAGTTATAGCTGAAAGATTCAAAGAAGATATTAATGATTTGCAAAATATTGTCAAATAACCCTTGACAAAATAGAAAGTGTGATAAATGGACTCTCCCGGGTTTCGGCACCAAATTTTGGGTAGATTATTAGCTTGGGAATAACCTAACCCCCAACGGAAGATGATAAAGAAAAGGAAGTGGGCTTCGGACTGGAGAAAAAGGATGGAGAAATAGGACGAGAGTCCAAAAAAAGTTATAATTTTAACTGTAAATGTACTCAAAGGCGGCTGCCACTGCCAATCCGCTCTCCGATACCTAAAGTGGGTAGGGACCTGGGCAAAGCTAACGGGAAACGCAGCTGGAACTTGGGCTGTTCTCGAGAACGCTGCTTTAGAGTATTCCCTCCCAAGCATACATATGCCTACTATGGGGAAGGGTGATGGTCTGGCAATACAAAGAGTAACAGATTTATTGTGTATCTGTTCAAAGGAGTTTGTTTCTAAACAAGTAATTTGAAGAATGCCAATATTTTGAATCGGTTTCGATATTTTAGTTTTCGAAATTGTAGAATTCCTAAAGAGCGACCAAATGCTTCCAAGAAGGATAGGGATAAAGCAATTATACCTTTGGGAATAATTTTGGTAAGTATACCAATAGTTGCATTTAGAAATGGCTAAGCTTTTACCCAGCAAGGCGCCGACTAAAAGTTTAGACAATGAGAACCACTTATATTTTGAAAAACCAACCATACGTGTTGGAGAGAATCTCCACAAGCAGGAAGCTGGCGTAGCGAGCTATGCTTGCCTTACTGGCCAGTTAGAATTAGCTATTAAAGCTAAGAGAGACTTTACTAAGTTACCAACTAAGAGTTTTTGCTCAAATGCAACAAGTGGTGAAACCCCTATCAATAGATTTATTTGCATTAAGTGGGAAGAGTCAAGGAAGACAGGACCTTGCCTAACCGTTATGTTTGAGAAATGATAAATCCAAAAACAAATATTTAATTTATTTAACAATGTTGGGTAATAGTTTGGTAACAAATATATAATTTTGATTTTGCAACAAATGGGGGCACAGACCTCCGAAAACATCTAAAGCCTGCGCCAGGCAATTAACAATTCTTTTGGTTTCAAACCTTTTATATACTTTAAAATCTTCGTAAGATTTGGAAATGACGAAGATAAATAAATGAAAAAATTTAAAGATAACTAACGTAATTAAAGTTAGACAATAAATCAAGTACAAGGTGTGTACTTTTAAGAATTTCTAGGTAAATATCTTAGAAAGAGTAACAACTTCGGAAGTAACAACAACGAAAAGCAGGAAGAATAAAATAGAAGTTTCTATGACTTCTTATACAGAAATACTTGGTTGGATTATGCAAATAAGGCAGGTCACTTATTGTGAAACCTGAAAAGAACAATCGAAAGGAAGTTTCTAGAATTCCTATGTTTAAGTAGGGATCACGAGACAAATGGGGTAAGTTTCCCTATCGTGATACCTAGAGATAACTCACTTATGAGTTGAAAGAATTGTATTCCCTAATTAGAAGGGAGAAACAATATAATTTAAAGCGTGTACAAGACACGAAGTTTTACAGACATTAATTTGTGATACATAAAGCGAGAGAGGGAGGGCACTTATTGAGAGTGACACCTCATTGAAAAAAGACCTAAAGTAACAATTTTATTATTTTGGTTTGTTAGTAAAGGGTTTGGGAAAGATCAAATGGGATTGAGGAAAAGTGTTCATGGCCGTATTTATAGTATTCGGACGAACGCGACGCGGATGAAATGTTGAACAAACACTGTTTTCACTATAGTCTGTTGAAATAGATGAAAAGTTCACTGTAGTAGCACAAAATGTTTATGGCAAAGAAAGTTATTGCAATGATGGAAAATAACTAATTACACTAGATATGCGAGAGTCTATTGCTTGAGAAAGTTGTAGATTATAGTTGAATGCGCCAGAGAAAATCCCAACGGAGGAAGAAAATTTAGATATTGATTAGTAGTTCGTAAGGAAGATTCCTTAGTTTGAAAAAGTATTCCTACATGTGAATGAAAAATACATGACAGTATAACTGGTAGATAAAGTGCAGATTCTGGAAGGTTCCAGAACAATCATGACTGAAGAATAGGGCAAAATGTAGTTCAGCGGTGGAACGAGCTAAGTATTTTATAGACAGTGGGTAAGTTAATGGTGTCCCACGTTGTGAGAAAATCTCTCATTTAATAAGCATAAGAAATGCTGCTTCCTGTTAAGATTGGCTTAGATAGACAAAAGCCCAACATAGAAAATCCCGCGAAGGATGATTATTGCCCCAAATATAGAAATCTCACACTGCCTATAAAATGATCATTAAAAAGCATGTAGCTATTTAAAATCAATTAAAATTAGTTGAAGAACTTAGAGGTAGTACTTAGCTTTGCTTCATGGCGAAGGTGATGTTCCCTTTGACGGTTGATACTAAAATTCTAACATGGCGTAGAATTTAAAAGTTTGCCTCTCGAGTTGAGGAGGCGAGCTTGAGTGGAGCTCTAACTGACTAGGTCGACTTCCGACGTACAAGTGAGACACGCTCAATGAAGCACGGAGTGACCAGGGAAGGGAAAAGAGTGGGGGTAGGAGGCAAAAGTAATACATATAAGAATAACCAACATTGGAACGTTAATTTCTCTTGATGAAATAATCTTCAAAGAGTCGATAGCAGGCAACACTAGCGCAGCCTGGAGGGTGAAAAAGTAGACGAAGTTCTCTTGATCACGGAGATGATAGCTGGCGATGGCGACGAGGTCTGGTGGCCAGTTTGATAAAGAAGTCCTCTTGTACAGGGAAGAATTGAGGAACTTCAGAGATTCGCTGCTAGATGACGCTAGGTGGGTCATGGAAGATATATCTCTAGAACAGACTCACAGGTAACATAAGAGACATGACCAACAAGGAGAAATCAGAAGATCACTGTTGGTGCTTGAGAAAAAGGAAGGAATGAACTATAGCAAAGAGAAGCAAAAGCTTACTCTATCTTACCGTGTATTCCAAAGAATACACCAAGGCGTGTCGGCCAAGATGGCGATGTCATCACAAATCTCGGAGTTGAAATTATTTCTCCTTGAATCTTCACTCCCACTTTAAATCTTTCTCCAATTTTCTTCTACGATACAAAATACACCAATTTGGTGCCTTAAATATTTGACCGAGACCAGAGAACATTAGTTGGTGGCTCCTCAGTTTAGGGGCTGCGACAACGCGGTCATGTAGCCCCGTGTACTTTGGGTGTGTAGAATCTGTCTGAAAATCGGTTTAATGGTGATGGCTGTATTAGTGTGTGTTATCTAGAATTCAGCTAAGGACTGCAGACGATCAATTTCCAGTAGTTCCTACTTTTTATAGCATATGCTACCGTCAACGACACCCAGCTGTGAACTTGTCTACTAGATGCCACTGCAACCCGTGACGAAAGTTGGAACTAATAGAGCGTTAATCAAATATAGCCTATAAATTTAGCTTTACACAATTGGAGTTAGTGGAAGGTTCTTTTACATGCCATAAATCTACGACATGGGCTCACCGGCATTACTTCCCCCTCCGAAGGAAGGCATACTGAGGAAGTTTTAACGCTCTTAAGAAGTTCGACGACTTCGGCCGGGTTTGAACCCGCGATCTTGGGCATTGAACATCAGCATGCTATCAACTATATCACTGAAGCCGCTCCAGAAAACATTAAAGGGCTAAGTACACACTCTGTCTGAAAAGTTCGGTGAATGGGCTATATTACGAACGGATTGTTGGCTTACCTGAAACAGCCTTTACTATCCTTCGAAGTAATCCCCGTGGTTGGTTATGCACTTCTTAGAACGGCTGTACAAGTCCTGGCATAGTCTTCCTGAGGGATTGCTTTCAGTTGGGCCGTCACATTACGTTGGATGTCCAAAATGTCCGAAAAGCTCTGGCCCTTCAGGGCTTTTCGGCGACCCTGGACCCGATATTTTGACGCTTGCCTTGATCCGTACCTCAGGCACCAGGTCTTGTCACCTGTGACGATGGTTTTCAGGACCATTCCATTCCACGGAACATTCACCCTTCTCACTGCCACCCGACGAACAGGTGTGCACATTAGGTTGCATAAATTCACAATTGTCTCTTGCTTTCAATTTAGAGTTATGACGACCCAAACTGAAGTATATTACTAAAGAAGACTATGCCAGGAGTTTCCAGGACTTGTTCAGTCGTTCTCAGAAGTGCATAACCATGCACGGGGATTACTTCCAAGGACAATAACGGCTGTTTCAGGTAAGGCAACAATCCGTTCGTAATATAAACTTTTCAGACGGAGGTTGTGTAATGTTCTTGTGTAGTACTGTGTATTTCCCTGAGAGTAAAGCCGGCGGGCACATGTAACAGATGTATGGCATGTGTGAAACCAAAACTTGTAGGCTATTTGGTTAGAAATGCTCTATCAAGTTCCAACGTTCGCCACTGTGCTGTCTGGTAGCCATGGTTGGAACCACTTGAAATTGAACTTGTTAGGGAGCCTACGGGCGTTCAATTCAAATGCCCTGCTATGGCCAGTGGCTGCAATTCAAAAGTATAAATATGTCCCCGAGTCGAGTTCAGAATTGTTATTTTATATAAAGTATTCTGACTTGGAATGGTTCAGGATGGACGCACTTGAACCATTGCGACACTTAGGCCCAGTTGTACGAACTCTGGTTTATCCAACGGAATAGCTATACCTGGGCTAGCGTCTTCCTTGGTATATCTCCAAGGGTGGGTTGTACGACAAGATTTTATTCCAGGGCTCGCTATTCCATCTTTGTCTGAGAGACTAGCTAAGTTGGTAACAAACGGAGCTAACTTTGTGGACATATTGACACGAAATTTGAACTTTGGAAACAGATGAATATCGAATTGACCACTGCGATACTCCATGAGAGGCCGTGAGAATAACAAACCACGGCCGTGGACAAACATACCGTAATAAATCCATGCATTGGTTAAAATAATTGTATAAATCGTAGGCTATACATAAATATAATGCAAACTAATATAGCATATCCAAGAATTAAGTACTGGTAGGTGCAGGATAGGCTACTACATGTTATTATCATACATTTTACCTGCCAGTCATGTGTTCCAGTCCATCGATAATTTGATCTAATAACCTCAAAACTGTGTATTTTTCCGGTCTGAACCGTATAAAGAATTAATTTTCATCACAGTTCAGAAAATGAGCCGGCCTCTGTCTGATATTCTTTGCTTTTCTTCTTTGCAGAAATATTATTTCTATTAATGGATCCTCCGCATCAGCATGAATGCTCTCTTGAATAATTATGAGTACGGTATCCTAGGCTCTTGGCTGACGCAAAGTTATTATTATACCCTGTTCAACCAAGGATCACCCCAAATGATTACCGGTACATATATAAGATAATACAGAAACACCAAGCATAACATAAAAACAAAAAAAACAAAAAAGCAAAAATTGTTGGATCTGGTGAGATTCGATCCACAAAATTTACGTTCTTTTATCGTGAGTCCTGCGCGCTAACCATTGGACCACTACGACATAGCTTTCAGTGCTGAAGACAATGCATATGATGCTTACATTTGTAATGTCGCTGGCTTGCTTTAGTATTTTGTCTGTAAAAATGTGTGCTGCTATTAAAATTATACGTTCTCATGTACATTTATGAATAGCTCACTGAAATTAAGAGTTTGGGATGATTTAACTTCGGATGTTGTAGCGGTCTCTCCCGTCCGCCATATATATACTCGGTATAAGCAGATAGCTCGCCATTCCATGCCCGGTTAGCTATGCTGTCGTTTATACCCGGATTATCTGTTATACCAATGTCGTACAACTCAATTCTGCGCTAACTACGGAGATAACTTTAGCCGAGGTATAACCCGAGTTCGTACAACTGGCCCTTAACCCTGTATAGGATAGTGGTGTATATATTAACCAGAGAGTTTGTAGGCTATTATCAAAGGTGCAAATAGTTGAAACTTTCAGCGTAATTACAACAACATTCCTTGTAGATGTAATCTTTCTGATAAACAAATATTATATCTGTCTAGTTTTATGGTGCTGGATAAAATTTCAACCAATAAATATAATCCAAAATATTACAATTAAACAATAAAATAAAACATAAACAAAACACAGTAAACATAAAATTAAAATTAAACAAGAAGTTCCGTGACTTTTCTTAAAATTAAGATTCGTGCCAATGATTAATGTATATGTATTGTGACAGATCATGGAGCTGCAAGGACACTCCTCATCATTGTTTATTGTCAAGTATCTTATATTAATTTTATCGGAAATTGCCCATTTGTAGAGGGGAAGTTAGTAACCAGGCTGTTGCCTGATGGCCTTGTGTTATATATGAAGCGTAACCTACTTAGGAGCGACACGGTATAACGTCGAACTAAAGCATTGTTTAGTAACTGACAAGGATCTAGGTGGCAGTGACTGGATATACACACACTTTCGTTAAAATTCTTTTATTATATTATTGTTTGGTACCGAATGGATGCGGTTGATATAGAATACGACGATATTCTACATGTCCTAGTGAATGTAATTGTATAATAGAGAAGATTCATATCTTTAAATAACGGAGAAATATCAGTGAAATGATCCTATATAAGATGAACCAGATATATCGCAAGTTTGCGGTAAATAAAGAACACCTGTATACACGTTATACCACAAATAACAAGTAAGCCTAGGTAGCTAAATGGATATCTAATGCACGGCAGTTTCCGGTTAGTAAGATATGGAGTGATTCATTAGATATTGTACAGGCCCGGGGGGCTGCACCCCCTGAAAGCCACCCCCCATCATCTATTAAAACCACCCCTAACTGGCAAACATCATAAGTCCAGAACAGTACCTTTTACACAGCAAGGGCGGCCACCCAGCTCGGGAGGTTAGCCAACCACTTGCAACACACTCATAAACATTA
The DNA here is from genome assembly GCA_946902985.2 of Meconema thalassinum. NCBI lineage: Eukaryota > Metazoa > Arthropoda > Insecta > Orthoptera > Tettigoniidae > Meconema > Meconema thalassinum. The sequence goes on along the minus strand of OY714911.1, from coordinate 16,318,341 downwards.
ACACTATAACTAACTGGGACAGCTATGTCAATGGATTGCTGACTGTGCAACGGCAGGACCTATAAGAAGTGAGGCCTTTTGGGAGCATTATCTGTCATACAGTGTGTGTTGCCGAAGGCCCTGCTCCAGCTACTATCATCAGGTGAGCATCAGCAAGTGTTCAGATATCCTTTACTTTGTAACACCCATCCACAAACTTGTACACTTAACTTGTACCATTATTTACATTCCCCTAAAAGGGACTTACAATTTCATACTCACTGACCAATAGACACTTGGTCAGTAAACTACACTTGTCTTGGTAATTACACGCCTCTTCACATCCTAATACCCTTCCTGACTCTCGTCACGATTGACCGTGACCATAGTAGCCAAGTAATTGCTTGCTCAGACTTCATTGTGTTTCCCGCACGGGACCGCCTAGCAGCAAGCCGCTGACACAAGCAGGTCTGTTATATAACTCATTCCAACCAGCTGGGAGGCCGGTACGTTAACCTGCACCCAGAGGTTCATCCCCTAGCTGACTCTTACATCTCAGCAAGAGCACCCCCTAGCATTTAAACACCAGACAACACTCTACACTGGTAAGCTTACCCAGCTACGGGAAGCTGCCCTCTCTAGGAATCACCTTCAAAATTAGTACGATAACATACATGTTTTAGCCCTAACTAACCCCCCAACTAAGGGATCTAAAACAAATTGGTGGAGGCCGGGTACCACGCACAGTAAAGAAAGGGCTCATACAACGAGTTCTCGTGGTAGAAACGGTCCGTACCGCATACAGCCAAAACGAAATAGTTGTGATTTTTTTCCTGACAGAAAGCATCTTATTTGCTTCACACTAGCTATACAAGGGATTTTTTCCCCCAAAACCAACCCCCCCCCCCGAAAGAATAAGAGATATAAGATACATTGCCAAACACGCACAGTTTTTCTTAAAAGACACATACACTTGATTCAGCATGGTCCCTCTATACCGCCTAGCTGTGCTGAGGAGCATTGGGGAGTACCAGGAGTTAATTGCCTGGCAAAGGGTCTTTGAAACAAGGCAGGACTACCTCAGAAGGTTTCAGCAGCTCCTGCACGCCCAGTATATGCGGATTATAAGGGCACTTGTCCGGCCACTCCGCAGCGCTAAGAATCGCAAGATTCGGGCGAAAATCCCCACCCTCCGTACACAAATCATTAAGGCACACTGGCAACTACACTGCTGACACGAGTTCATGTTCCAGCAATGGGAAACACTCATCAGGGAACACCAACGTATAGGGACTAGTGGCACAAAAGTCGCTGAACAGGCCATATGCCTCAATAGGCAGTACGCCCAAATTTGGGAGGAATATAAGGAAATCCAGGCTAACAAGGCCATTTTTGAGTTCATGGCAGGGCTGCCAGCCCAGCCGAGAGAGGACATAAGCGTAGATACGCTAACTCGGCAATTTGCGAGGATGTCCCTCTCGCCACGTACTGCCACAAAAGGGAAGGAGTTCACCGTGGCCACAGTCCATGAGACGGCCAGGTTAGACTCCAACACACTGCGGGGCCAAAGTCACATCAATACACGTCCCTCAGCTCCGGATCGGAAGGCAATTTTGCCAAACCGAGGAGCAGAACCTAGGCCAACCCCCTCAAAACGGACGAACGAGAGGGAGTTGACGCCAGGACTCTCGAGTACACATGACATAACAGGGAGAAAACGGGAGGTAAACATGTCATGGGCTGAGAACGTACAGCCCGCCCTACAGCACATTAAGCCCACACACACCTACACAAATAGGCAAACACAAGGGCAGGAGTCTACCGTGGCCATAGGCCAGAAATCGGTTAGACTGCACTCCACTACATCGCCAGGGCAAACACAGGCAATCACACAGCCTTTACCGCTAGTTCAAAGGGCAAGTTTGCCAGAACGGAAGCGGGCACCGGCATGTGTACCCCAGGTGCGAATGCATAAGAGGGTGTTGCCTTCAGGCCCTCAAGGTCCACAACACACCCCATGTTCGTTATAGAACATCTTTCTGCGTCAGCCATAATTGGCATGGATTTCCTCGCTAAGTATGAGGCTAGCATAAATTTTGCTAGCGGTAAGATGCTTTTAAAGCATGACCAGAGGCTCACCACACATCCCATGATATACACCAGGAACACAGATGGGATTCGAGCGGAGCGAGAAATTCACGAGCACCAAGCCTCTACACTGCACACTATCAGCCAACACACAGACACACACACGGATAAGGCGGCCAAGCAGACCCACAGACAGGACCTGACACCGGAGCAAAATAAAAGGCTCACGGAACTCCTGGAGGCCAACAGGGATATCTTTGCCCATTCGATGAAGGATCTCGCAGTGACAGACCTCATCGAACACCACGTCACACTCACCAGTGACCGGCCAGTACACCAGCCTCCCTTCAGGGTGAGCCAGAAGGAGAGACACGCCATCGACACTCAGATCACAGAGATGCTCGAGGCAGGGGTCATTGTCCCCGTTATTTCGAACTACAGCGCTCCAGTATTGCTGACCAAAAAACGGGACGGATCCCACAGGTTTTGTACTGATTACCGTAGGCTCAATAAGTTAGTCGAAAATGATAGTTATCCACTACCAAGGGCAGACACCTATTTGGATGCCCTTGGCGGGGCTAGCTGGTTCAGTTCGATGGATTGTTATAGTGGATTCTATTCAATCCCCGTCTATGAACCGGATAGGCACAAACTGGCGTTCGTTACAGAGAACGGTCTATATACCTATACAAGGTTACCAATGGGCCTCCGTAACGCCAGCCAACCCTTCCAAAAGCTAGTGGATAAGGCATTTCCAGGTCTAAAATGGCGTTCCGTATTAGTCTACGTGGACGACATAACGGTCTTCTCCAATACCTTTGACGAGCATATCGTACATTTGGAGGAGGCTTTCGCAAGGATCAGAGAGGCCAAGTTAAGGCTTAAACATGCGAAATGTCAATTTGCCAGACAGCAGATTAACATATTGGGCCATATTGTAAACAGAGAAGGCATTATTCCCGACCCGGCGAAGACTGACGCAATAACGGGCATCCCAATGCCCACAAATTTGAAGCAATTGCGCAGTTTTATTGGGCTGGCCTCTTATTACAGGAAGTATATCCACAGGTTTGCGCACATCGCCCACCCCCTAACTGAACTCACACGTGAAAAGACGCCCTTCAGCATTAAACAGGAACACATAGATGCCTTCAACACACTGAAGCAACTATTGACCTCACCACCATTACTGCAACACTTCCATAGTGATAGGCCCACCTTTTTACACGTGGATGCCAGCCAGTACGGGCTGGGGGCGGCCCTATTGCAGGAGGATGCAGAAGGGCGCATACGGCCCATAGCTTACGCTAGCAGGAAACTAACGGCCGTTGAGACTAGATACTCTGCCACAGAGCGGGAAATGCTGGCATTTTCTTGGGGAGTGAACTACTTTCGGGTATACCTTTATGGTATCCAGTTCACGGTAGTGACTGACCACGCGAGCCTGCTTTTTTGGGACAAATTTAAAAACCCAAATTCGCGGCTCAATAGGTTTATATTCCGCCTGTATGAATATAACTTCGTGGTCAAGCACAAGAAAGGCACTACACACCTAGATGCAGACGGGTTAACTAGGCTGCCAGTAGCCGACCCCCCAGATGACAGTAAGGACCACGAGTGGGACGACATGCCCACTTTTGCCCTGACGGTAGTTAACATCCAGCAGGAGCAAGAACGTGATCCGTACTTGAAACAGATTCTAATGGCACTAGAAAACTTGGATAGAGTGGACTCCAAGATGGCACGGCTGTCTAGGCGATTTTTCCTAGACAAAGACGGGGTACTGAAATTCAAACCCACAGCCATGCACGATAATGCACCAATAGCGGGTCCGGAGTCATTGAAAGAGAATATAATGATCGGACACCACAATAGCCCACTGGCAGAGGCACATTTGGGTACGCATAAAACATACCTTAGAATCCGTGACAAGTATTATTGGGTAAACATGAAGGCCGACATAGACACCTTCGTAAAGACATGTCACACTTGCCAGCGATTTAAAACAAGGCCTGGCAAGCCTCATGGACTACTCAACCCAATTCCCGTAGGAGAGCTATTTCACAGAGTCGGGATAGATGTTAAAGGCCCTATTACGACATCTCAGAAAGGCAATAAATACATACTGGTTGCCACCGAGTATCTCACCTGATACATGATCACAAAGGCTGTGCCCAAAGCAGACACAAACAGCATAGTTCAATTCTTATTCGACATAGTTACACGATATGGCCTATTCCAAACCCTACTATCCGATATCTATAATTGCAATTATTCAACATCATTCATCTGCCTTCAGTAACTCTTTACTCGCGTCGGGAACTAGAATTTGTGATAATTGCCCTGTTGAATTCGTAGGCCAACTACAACAATTGTATATGATTAAATATGGTACAACTTTGTTAGACTTTAATAAATCCTTCTTACCGTATGCAACTTTGTTATACGGTAGCTTAGTTGATATCACATAATTGCCACTTCAATTTAAGTTTGCATGGTTACGAATGACATAAATGTGAGTATTTATTAATTTGTAACAAGTTGCATTATCGGTGTCTCGTAGAAGCTCTGGCTGCTGTCTGATATCAAGGAGTTACTTTTAACTGCTGACATTCAATGTTATCACATCTCTGTTCGTGTTAAATCTATCGCTTTGTTGATGTTGCATTAGGCATTTACTTATCGAATGTCTCTCATAATCAAGTAACTTTATTCTGAAAACACTTCACGGTTTAAAATTAAAAAATACAGTTAGTCTGAAAGACTAGACGTTATATCATTTCAAATGACGAATGCTACAAATGCTACACATGTTAGAAAGGCTCAGGAGGGCTTCTCGCTTAGCTCGAAGCCCCAGGACTCTTTCAACAGACTCCATTACCCATTAACTTAGGCTTCTCGCGCGGACACCTCTTTAAAGGTCACCCATTATTTGAATCTGATAGCTTGCAAACCTCTTTAAGGGTCACCCTGTATTTGAATTGAATCTAACATACTGCACAACTCGTTAAGTGTCACCCTGTATTTTGCTCTGACAACCTGCACACCTCTTTAGGAGGCACCCTGTATTCTTATCTGGCATCTTGTATATCTCTTTTGAGGTCACCCTGTATACTTGTGTGACATCTTGTACACTTCTTTAGGAGTCACCCTGTATTCTTGTCTGACATGTTTTGCACCTCTTTAGGAGTCACCCTGTATTCTTGTCTGACAACTTGTACACCTCTTTAAGAGTCACCTTGTATTCTTATCTGGCGTCTTGTATATCTTTTTAGGAGTCACCCTGTATTCTTATCTGACATCCTGCACACCTCTTTAGGAGGCATCCTGTATTCTTATCTGGCATCTTGTATATCTCTTTAGGAGTCACCCTGTATTCTTGTCTGACATCTTGTGCACCTCTTTAGGAGTCACCCTGTATTCTTCTCTGCCATCTCGTACACCTCTTTAAGAGTCACCTTGTATTATTATCTGGCATCTTGTACACCTCGTTAAGAGTCGCCCTGTATTATTTTCGCTTCGCTCGAAGCCCCAGGTCGCTCGACACCCCACGACTCTTTCAACAGACTCCATTAACCGTTAACTTAGGCTTCCCGCGTGGCTGCATGACATCACGCACTCGCCGTCCTTTACCCATTAACTAAGGCTTCGCGCGCGGCGGCATGACGTCACAGTCTCCGTCTCCGTCCCGCGTAACGTTAGGCCCATAGCAAACGACAAAGTCGACAGATCATTGGAAATGATAAAAACAAAGAAAAGGAAATGAAGATCAGTTTCGATTAGGCCCCAAACAGAAAGGGGTGTATGTTGACTGTCTGGCCATATTGGCAAACAACATCAGATCAGCAATCAGGAAGATAAACCATCTTAAAGAAACAGCAGAGAAAGTAGGACTACAAATTTCGTTTGAGAAAACGAAATACATGACTAACATCAGTGAAGGTCCAGAATGGTTGCTCACCGACCATGGAAAGATTGGAAGAGTCAAGAAGTTTAAATACCTGGGTGAAGTAATCCAAGAGAATGGGCTAGAACAAGAAGCGACCAATATCCGCATCCTGAAACTAGAGTGAGCGTTCCAACTGACTAAACACATCTACAATAAGAAGATGCTGAGTATAGGAGCCAAACTAAGGCACTACAGCACTGTAGTCAGACCAGAAGGTTTATATGCTTCGGAGACCCTGTGTATGAATCGAACAGGACAAGTCAATCAGCTTCTTAAAAGAGAACGCAGACTACTACGGAAGATCTTGGGTAACAGATGGGTTGACGGACAGGTTCGACTGAAATCAAATAAAGAAGTAATCTGATAGATGGGCTCAAGAGATACTGGCAAGATGTCAAAGCCGGCAAACGAACAAGACGCAGACACTGAAATGAGAGTGGTTGTTAACACGCTGTCCATAGAGGCTCAAGTCGACAGTAAAAGAAAGCATATTCAAATCACCTAAAACCGACCGAAGCATGAATTTTCGAGAATTTTGGTATCTTTAGCTAGGTAGTCCAGCTCAAAATATCCCTTTAACGAGTGCATTCTGGCGGAAACTTGGAGAACTACTTACTATCACGCCCCTTGTATATTTGTCGCATGCAACGCTCCTAGCGTCTGAGTTTGTTGTGTGTCACTTGTTTTAGAAGAGATGGCTGTTATGGTAACGTGTTCTTGTTAATGATGGCCTCATGGCCTCTCTGTCCGTATTCTATCCGAAGAGATTTCGTCATTTGCGAAAGGTGTCAGCACTGGATGTAAATATAAGGTGCGTTCAAAAAGTAACGAGACGGAGGCTGGAATGCGCAAACCTGTGCGACATCTGCTAATCGTGGCGCGTGTAACGAGGTGTGGTTCCGACCAGAGCGTGGAAGGTCACAGCCTGTCGCTAAAGGACACGTGTGCACGTCACGTGACGATACAAAGCGAGCAGCAGCATGCATCAATCGTCCAACGCTGCCAGTCGCATTGCAAACAGTGACATGGAGGCGTCAAACGAAGAGCAAAGAGGTGTTGTTCGGTTTCTGACAGCGGAAGGAGTAGGGGGAACGGACATTCATCGCTGAATGTCACAAGTGTACGGCGAACACTGCAAGTACCTTGCAAGGGTCAAGGCGTGGCACAAGCGCTTAGGGAAGGACGGGTGTCGTTGGCCGATGATGCCCGGTCTGGGGCACCCCCCTGCATTACCGATTACAACGTCCAGCTGGTTGATGCACTCATTACCCAGGACCGCCGAGTGACAGTGAACGCCATAGCCACCGTGGTCGGATTGAGCGTCGGAAGTGTGCACACCATCATGAAGGAACGACTGCACTTGCGCAAAGTGTGTACCCAATGGGTGCCCCACAGTCTTCAACCACACCAGGAAGCATGTCGAATGGCCCACTGTCTTGGTCATCCTCAGCGCTATGCGAGGGAAGGGAATGGATTCCTGGCACGAGTGGTGGCTGGAGATGAGTCATGGTGTCATCACTTCGAACCAGAATCCAAACGATGAAGCCTCTAGTGGAAACATCCAGGGTCACCACCACCCAAAAAAGGCAAGGCCATCCACACGAGTGCAGGAAAGGTAATGCTGACGTTCTTCTTTGACCAAGATGGCCCCCTTCTGATACACTTCATGCCGCACGGGACAACACTGAATGCCCAGCGGTACTCGCAAACCTTGACCACCCTTCGCCAAGCGATCAAAACAAAACGACCAGGCAATCTCACCCGTGGGGTCATTGTGCTCCACGACAATGCACGACCTCATACGGCTAACACAGTCGCGGCACTCCTGCAGAAATTCAAATGGGAGGTTCTCGCCATGTTGGTCCCCTGAAAAGGGCTCTGCGGGGCCAACGATTCACCTCGGACGTCGACGTCCAGCTGTACGTCCGGAACTGGTTCACATCGCAGCCCAGGGAATTTTATGAGACAGCCATTCACCGCCTCGTGTCACAGTGGGACAAGTGCCTCAACAGCCAGGGCCAATACTTTTAACAAACAGGTAGGCTACTGGTTTCTGTAATTATGCCTCCAGCTCGTTACTTTTTGAACGCACCTTATAGTTTTATTCAAAGAAACATAAACTCTTCAGAACCAGTGTGCACATATGTGAACCTTTGCATTTCATTAATTTTATCAGCAGCAGGTGGTATTATGTATTTTGACCCGTATGTCACAGGGACGGGGATGAGTAGAGATGGGATTTGGATGTGGCGAATGACTTTTACGTCCGCATGCCCTTCTCGGCCCCTAGCTCATCAGAGAGAGAGAGAGAGGGGGGGGGAATAAATGGCTACAAATGAAACTGGGCACGAAGTTGGAACGGAACGGTACCATTGCTGTTTCTCCAGGAACTAATAACGATTAACTTTGCAATACCATTTCAAGGATATCCAACTGTGGGGTTCAAATCGGCTCGGCTTCCCAGTTCGAGGATAGACTGGTCCTTAGCATTTGCGCACTCTGTAATTGTTATTATTAAAGTAACTCGCACAAGTTGTGCCTTAAGCATACAAATACATTTACACTACATTCACGTTGGTTCAGTCTTATGGTTCTAAGCAGGTCTCGATTATTGACTTGGATAGGTTTTTGCATCTTGTAATGTGGTATCGATCACATGGGCGTTCACAAAGATAGCATACACATGTTTCGTTCGGCTCGTGATGGTTGTTCACTTTCCACTCTCTGTGGTGGTGTCCGTGAGTTGCCAATGAGTTCACGAAATGGCGCAGGTCTTGGTTGGTTTCCATCCATGATCTATTCACCATGGCCTCCGTTGCATACAAGTCAGCCCATATCTCTCTTGACTTTCGTTTTGTTATTTCCACTTGTTTTTCCCAGTTTTTAGTAAATGATAGATTATATGTGATCCTAAGATCTTCCAGCAGAAGGGTTTCTCTTGCTAGGACATAGACGAGTCGTGAGCGGGTGTATTTGGATTTGCTAGGGCGGACTTCAGGGACCGAGCTTTGACGGCTTCCATTGCTGATAGATCTTTCATTCCTAGGTTTTCCCAGGTTATTTCTATTCCATACGTTAGGATGGGTAAAATTTTTACATCAAATAGTTTCATGGCAGTTTTTAGGGATAGTCTCGGTAGTGATGGTATGTTAAATATTGCCTTCGTGGCTGCTGATGTTCTTGTTTTAGTGTGAATCCTAAAGGATCTTACGGTTGTCTGGAGGGTCATGCCCAGGTATTTGTAGGCGTTAGCCGATTGAAGTGGTTCGTTTCTGTAATAAACCTTGTCGTGCGGGTTTTCTCTCCCACCTTTTCTGAAGGTCATCTGGACTGTTTTCCTGGCGTTAATCTGGAGCTTGTTTTCTTCATCCCAGGTTTCTAAAGCCGTGATTGCTTTTTGTAGCTCTGTAATTGTGACCTGCAATTTTAATATTTCACTAACAACGTGTTCTTTGAGTTCAATATGTTATTTGTAAAGACTGAAAAAGAAAATCTCAGCTACAATATTTGTCATAAGTCTGAAGAGGTTAAAGTATTAATTTGCAGGTCTAACCAACCCCTAGGCACTGCAGCCCATAAAGGGCCTTAGCCTACCAAGCTGGCACTGATCAGCCATTTGGCCTACATATTGCGGGATATCGGGTGGTCAGTGCGACACTTCCTCTTGGGTGTTAATCTTGCCTCCTTGATCAGAGAGCGACTCAATTGTCCTCACAAGGCTGAGTGCCCAGCCCTCACGTCAATTTCTAAAATCCTTAACGGAGCCAGGAATCGAACTCGGGGTGTCTGGATGAGAGACACCTTGAATACTTGGTGTGTTTATTAGAAATTGATCTATTGCAAGAAAGATAAGATGATAATTGTTGTTATCGGCCCCTAATGGATTTGGTGACAGTGGAATTGAAAGATGATCAAATGAAACCTAGAGCTAAACTAACTACTCTCTTAAAAACTAGAAGAGGGAATGGGAAACAGAAAGAAGAACAATGTAAATAAAATACAGCAGGAAGGAAGATGCCCTCAACTCTCGAAGAATGAGAATTGAAGGACTTGGAAGGAAGGAGAGCCATGAAAGGCAGAGAGGAAAGGGAAAGAGGAGAGAGTCCGCCCCAAAGGCAATGGAAAAAAGAGGGGGGGGGGGGGAGACAAAACGGACCCAGCTCAGGATACCTCGGGGTCATCAAATCCTGAACTCACCAGCCGTGAGCCCCTGAGGGTGTAGCACTATCCAGGGTGCACCAGAAGTCGTGGGGCTACATACACCCTGCCTCCTCGAGGGCCTTGAGCAGAAGGTAGGAGATACAAGAAAAGAAAACGAGAGGCCTGACCCCTCAAAGAACGAGGGCTCAAGAAAGATGAGACAAGCGCCAAGTAATGCGGGAAAGTGAAAGACTCCCTAGGCCTCGGATACCGTAATACCATCGGGGTCGGAAGAGAACAAGAGTTGACCAAGAGAGGTCGACAGGAGAGAAGACGGAGAGAGGAGCCCGGCACAAGTAAGTGGAAGCGATAATAATAATATCGTATGGCCTCGGGTGCCGAGTGCAAGCTCTGTTATTTGACGCCCATAGGGCAGCTTGCATGTCTAATTTTGTTGTTCCTTGGAGCGCTATGAAAGTCAAGGGGGTTATATATCTAAGCTCCTTGACACTGATGATGATGATCGTGATCGTGTGGCCTTCGGAGAGGTGGAGTGCAGGTCTTTCTACCTGCGCGCCGTAATTAGGATGAAGTGATGATGAAGCGTCACATACAGCCAGTCCCTGATGGCTCGGCCGGGAATCGAACCCAGGGCACTTCGGGCCAAAGCCTAGCGCGCTAACCGTTTAACCACGGAGCCGGACGCCTTGACACTTGAGCGCCTGCTAGTAGAGAATGAAGGAACTTTTTTGTTGGCAGAAAATCCCGAGGTTAATTTTGCCATTATAAACATGGTCTGATGAATTCAAATGGGTTCTATAACATGCCAACATCGTATGACATGCGTTTCGTGATTTTTGTCGCCTTTCAAAAATCACTTACCATGGCCAGGAGCGAACCTGCAAGCTTGGGATTGGTAGTCCGACACGATAACCACTCACCCACCTGGAGGATGATGATGATGATGATAGGCATTTATTCGTCGTCTCAGATGGCTGAACAGTCCAATTCTGGAAGCACTCACTTTATAGGGCACATTTTATAGCCCCCTCCCCATTCAATAGGACTGCTCAGTCACGGGTGTAGCACGCGAGATGCTCTACAGTCTGTCCTCGAGCAAAACGGCGATCACACACTCGCCGTGCCGATTCGTCACTAAATGCTTCCAGATTACACTATCCTGTCTCCGTCACAACTTCTCGATCGCCGCAGGACTTTGATATTGGACAAATGGTGTTGTCTTCCAAAAAAAAAAATTACTGTCAGTCTGAAAGACTAGACGTTATATCATTTCAAATGACGCATGCTACAAATGCTACACATGTTAGAAACGCTCTGGACTCTTTCAACAGACTCCATTACCCATTAACTAAGGCTTCCCGCGCGGGCACCTCTTTAAGGGTTACCCTGTATTTGAGTCTGACATATTTTACAACTCTTATTATTTGAATCTGATATCTCGCAAACCTCGTTAAGGGTCACCCTGTGTTTGAATTGAATCTAACATATTGTACACCTCGTTAAGTGTCACCCTGTAATTTGCTCTGATATCCTGCACACCTCTTCAGGAGGCACCCTGTATTATTATCTGGCATCTTGTATATCTCTTTAGAAGTCACCCTGTATTCTTGTGTGACATCTTGTACACCTCTTTAGGAGTCACCCTGTATTCTTATCTGGCATCTTGTACACCTCTTTAAGAGGCACCCTGTATTCTTATCTGGCATCTTGTATATCTCTTTAGGAGTCACCCTGTATTCTTGTGTTCGCTTCGCTCAAAGCCCCAGGTTGCTCGACGTCCCAGGACTCTTTCAACAGACTCCAATAACCATTAGCTTCTGCTTCCCGCGTGGCTGCATGACGTCACTTCCGTCACCGTCTCCGTCTCCGTAACGCATAACATTGGACCCAAGCATAACGACGAAGTCGACAAGATCACTTGAAATGATAAAAGCCTGTGCGTGAAATCTTTTAACGCGGGAATGCGGTGCACAATGACAAACACACGGTGCTTCACAGACTCAGGACGCTGACCCAGTGGCATAGAAGCTATGGCAACTGGTGGTCCTGGACTGTCGCAGCCTTCATCCGCTTTCCCAACCGTTCGGGCAATACTAGTTGCTCATGCGCTTGATCCACCGTTGAGGTCTCCTATGCCGTTGACCATTATTGGTTCATCCGCCTTTAGAGATAGTTTCCCACCTCAAGGGCAAGAGAGTGCCCTAACCTCAATCTGCTCATCTGCCTTACATAAGCCGTTGGCAGGAGAGAGGGGAACTCCCTATCCCGGGAGTTATTCGGTCGTCAGAGCCTCGTCAGTCTGGAGCAGGGTGTACCCCGTGCAGGTGGGGATGACGTTTGGATAGAGAGAATCTACCCCTTGCACCCCTACAACCAGTTGAAGCAATGCTAGACATAGCTGGGGTCCCGTGGTCGCCAACCCATCACCCACTAGATGTGAGACCCTGGGGGGGGGGGCAAGAAAGACAAGACTACAAATGTTTCCTCTGCGATTGTGCTCGTTTACTCCCCAGATTGTAGAATTGAACTTTCAAAGTTGATCAAAGCGATAATTTGCAGATCAACCTGGACGATAGGCTAGAGGCTAACATCGGAGTAATTAACGTGCATGGACTCGAGACTTCAATACTTGCGATGGAACATTTTACAACTTTTAGCGTGTAATTAAGCAGAAGCAAGGAACAAAGACTCAGTAATTACATTCTCACTAAATGATTGACAGTTTCGATTAAGTAACAGCTTCCGAAATACATCATTAGCTTTGTTTAATTAAGCCGGAACATTCTTCTTTACTTTCCGCTTTATTTTCAGTTCAACAAGATTAAAACGAGTGAAATTTCCAGCGTTATGAAAGTAGACAGAGTGATTGCAATGAGTTGTTGTTGTTGATTCTTATAGGGGCTTTGCGATATCGTAGTCAATTTTTCGAGAGAAAAAAAACAAGTTCACCCCCTTGGTGTGCATGTCGAGCTTGATGCCCAAGGTCGCGGGTTCAAACCCGGCCAAAGTAGTTGAATTTTTTAAGAGCGTTAAAAATCCCTCAGTATGCCTTCCTTCTGAGGGGAAGTAAAGCCGACGGTCCCATGTCATAGATTTATGGCATGTTAAAGAACTTTCCACTAATTACACCTCTGTGAAACTAAATTATATGGGTTAGGAATGTGAACAACGCTCTTAGGTTGCTACGTTCGTTGCCAAGAGCCGACTGCTGTGGAATCTAGTAGCTAAGTTCTGAACTAGGCCTAGTAGTCGTTGACGGTGGCGTTTGGCGGCAAAAGTAGGAACTATTTGAAAAGTTCAAAGTTGCAGCCCATACTTGAATTTAAAAAAAAACAGATACACACACTAATACAGTCATCACAATTAACACCGGTTATCAGACAGATTCTACACACACCCAAAGTACACGGGCTACATGACCGCGTTGTCGCAGCCTCTAAACTGAGGAACCAACCAGCCAAACTGATGGCAGTTATCGTGTTCACAAGAAAGTGATGTATGTAGGTAAGGTACCAGTATATGAACTTTTGAACTGGCGGTGGCTTTCGGGTCTGGGAGATGCGAAACGCGAAGATACCTCGACCTTTTCCGGATGTCGCAACATAGTGCCTATTGTAGCTTTCTCATGAAATTGATCTAAAACCAGACTTAATTTTATAACACCTCAGTTTCCGTTCATTATATTATCTTCTTATTATCCTTTATATGCCGTCTCCGCGTCGAAGATTGGCGATCATCATTGCAATCCCTCGCCTCAAGGTTGCCGTTCGAAACAGAGATGCTGAGTCAAGTTCAAACCACTCCCGCAAATTATTGAGCCAGGAGATCCTCCTCCTCCCTGGTCTGCACCGTCCTTCAATCTTGCCTTCAATGATTAGTTGCTGGAGTCGGTACTTGTTATTTCGAATCACGTGGCCAAAATATTGTAGCTTGTGTCGCTTGATGCTATAGAGCACCTCCATCTCCTTGCCCATCCGATCCAGCACCACGGTGTTTCTCACCTTGTCGGTCCACGATATACAATATACAGCCACATTTCAAATGCTTCCAACTTCTTCTCCAAGGTTTTGGTTAACGTCCACCCCTCGTGTCCATACATTAGTCTGCCTCGAGGGCAAGTAGTCTCGTTCTCATACTAAGATCTCGGTGAAACAGCAGATTCTTCATTTTGATAACGACACCCCTGGCTTGCTCAATGATAAAACTAAGTCCCCATTTCTTCGATGTGACGGGTAATGTCGAGAACCACGGGATGGATTTTGATGCGGTTTTCACCATTCTGTAAAGGATATATCTCTAGGAACGTTTCTGTAGAAAATAATTTATTTATGATCAAAGAAAGCTAAGCAGTAACGATTTCAGCGAAAAAGTCGAAAAAACACCTGGCGACTGTGCGCTTTTTAAGCATACGCTGGGAAAATCGTTAAAAACATCAATATACTATGAGTGTAAGAATTGTTCAGCCTGGAAAGATCTACAACAAAGTCCATGAGAGTATATCTCTATCTTCAATTCATCGCCCGTTACAAGTGTTTCTACTTTTTCATTTCTTCCAACAATCTCCATTCAATTACTGAGGCGACAGTTTACGAGCTAGCTAGGGGCGAGTCTATCAACCGAGCGGGCGAACCTATTAACCCAGATACAGCGAGCAGCAAAACTGTCGAGTCATGTTGAGTTAAGACTTCAGAGAAGAGTGGTTGTGTTTGGAGTTTCCCTCGAAATCCAACTCGGATTTTCTTCTTTTCGCCTGTGAACTTTTCGTTCCGCAAAATACACAGTCAAGTTAAGATTGGACGGAAGGGGGATTTGTGTTTCATGCACCTCGCCATTCTTAAATTACGTCTGACAAGAATTCGTTGCACATGCATCTCCATTATAATATAATTAATAGCCCAGTCAGTGATTTTAACCCATCATGTCGAGACGTAAAATGGATATAGGTCGTAGTTCATATACATCGAAAAAAGCGCTTATCACGTAATGCATTCATAACTGTTCCCAGGTGAAGCCCGGGTTGCTAGTTATGGTATGAATTGGAGATCAATAAAATAGCGTTGAAATAGTGAAGGAAGGAAGATTGTAGTTTTACGTGACCGTGAATCTTGTGATTATGAGCCACGGGACCTCCTTTTTACGTGGAATCCGAACCACAGGACATGGCATTACACTTCGAAAATCTCACATGCATTGACCGGGAATCGAACCTGGACCGCCTTGGTGAGAGGCATACATTTATTTATTTATCGTATGGCGTATACATGAGCTACAGATCTATATTTACACTATTTACATAGTTAATCGCTTGTGGCGTCCCCAGGAAAAATTATCTTATATCTCCGTCGAAACGGCTCAGTGGGCATTCTTGGGTGATGTGCTTCACAGTTTGCCTCTCAGCACCACAGTCGCAACAAGATGATGGATGACTTTTTCCTCCATTTGTATAGCAGATCTGCACACACACCATGGTTAGTTCGGATCCGGTTTAGCTTGGACCATACTTTCCGAGGTTGTTCAAAGCCAGGTACCTTCTGTGAGATGCATGGCATTTCCAAAGACTCTGCTGGGGCGAATTGTCTCCATTCATTAGACCATTTCTCAGTGAGGTTGAACTTACTCATTGCCAGGTTCTCCGCCGTGCAGATGGGTGGATGTCTTGACTTCAGTCTATCTATATGTAGATGGTGGATATCCTCATGAATGGGCAGTCTTTGATTAATCTGGATCTTCTTGTATTCATTCATCAAAGCATTGCATCTGCGGAGGTGGAGTGGGGGAATATGGCTTAATACAGGCAGCCACTGAATAGGAGTTGATCTGATCGTGCCTGTGATACAGCTAGACCGCTGAGCCACCACGCCCCCTGTTGAAATAGTGATTACGGATTTGTGAGAAAGAGCGAAGTACAACTCCTGCACCGTCTGTTTATACAAGTAGACTTGAATCACGTCATCAAACACGCACCTTCACGATAGGGCACCATCACATTTAGTAGTGAAGTGTGAAATAGGATGATTAGTCGCTGTTACGCAATTTTTAGACGTTTTCAATTTCTGAATACAGGCAGCCAGTAGTGCAACAGCGCAGCCGTGAAATCTGAACCCATGATTCTTGGAGACAACGGGATTGTGAAGCTTTTCCTTTGAAATACTAGCTATCATAATTATCCCTCCCGCTACACCTCACAAAATCAAGCTTGAAATTGTAATAGACCACAGATGCACTACGCTACAGTCTAATATTTCAGTGTCGACATTTTCCTGGACGTGGTGATCGCTATTTCAAACGATGGAACTTCGAAGTTATCTGCCACTAGGCTTACATAGATCCTTAATAATAATAATTAGTAGTCTATTGTCAGAAAATTCTTGACAACCCGCAAAGCTTCTTGTGTACGCTTTACACTTTAACATACAGTATATTGTTGCAAAATTTGGTAGAGATCGGATGATTACGTTAGTCGTAATCTGATTTAAGTTCAGAACATTTGGGTGGGTGCCATTTCTTTTTTGTTACGATGGCGGCGATAAACAACATGACACCGAGTTGTCCCTTGCTAGTGCTACCTCTGTACCAAATTTCGTTCAATTCGGTTTCTCCGTGTTTGAATTGATAGGGGGGGGGGGACCGACATGCAGTGTACACACACATACACACACACATACACACACACACACACACACACACAGACGCACAATTCTTTGGCCCTGTGTAGATCTCATAAGTCAACTTTCATTTTTTGCAAAAACCGAAAGTAGGCTAAAAATTAGTTACACCCGCCGCACGTATATACTCCTCCAAGACATAGATTGAAATCTAGGAAGAGTTTTTAACATTAACATCTCCGCTTAACACATCTTCCAATAGAGCCAGAGAATAACTGCCGGCAGCTAAAACCAATCATCTTCCAACAGGGGTATCACCAACAGAGTGCTTACCAGTCGGGCACAACTTGGACTGGACCACTTGGAAATCACTAAACAGATAACGAGCAGCTGTTAGCAAAACTAAGGATAACCTAATGAAATGGGGATACCTACAAGAATCAACACTTTGTGAATGTGGAGAGGTACAGGCAACAAAGCATCTGTGTCAGTGCTTATGTTGCCCTGACTCTTGTAGTGAGGAGGAGTAGTTTAAGGCACAAGAAAATGCTATAACAGTTGCTCATTTATAGGAGTTTAATATATACAACTGGCCGTAAGAACCGTCACTTATATTTTTGGAATATAATGAAGAAATGCGACGATGTAATATTCCAACAAGAAGTTCCGTGAAGAACTATACAGCCTACTTTTCATGCCAATGATTATTCTACAGTATATGAACCTATCTAGAATAATGACGAAATTAAGTTGGTAATATCGAAATATCTAATTAGTTCAAAATATACCTGGTATAATGTAGCCTAATAGAGCACTACAGTTGGCAGCCCTAGTTCCACCTCTTAAGGTACAGAATACAAAATTTGGTTGAAGTCCAATGGACGTTACATGCAGTTAGACACTGGATCTATCAGCACGCGTAAAAGCATGTTGCCAACAATACCATGCGTGTGCTGGTCAGAAATAATCTGAATTATTATGATATCTTGTTGTGCCAATTTTGGATGAAATCCATTTGTTAGTATAGAAGTTACATGTATTTTAAAATTGGACATATCAGCAGGCATAGAATCATGTTGGCAGCACTGCCTTGTATTAATTACTCCAAATTAATCTAGAATGTCAGGTGCTATACGTGTGCAAAGTATAGAGCTGTTGGCTTGCATACTTTCTGATATATTGATATTAGGGTAAAAAGAATATAGACAGCATTTATTAACAGTTGGCAGCTCTGATTGCTCTTAACAATACTTATAGTCATATCTGTTATGGTACACATATCACATACGAAATTTGGTTGAAATCCAACTGATAGTATAGAAGTTACATGTATTTAAAAATTGGTACTATCAGCAGGCTTATAATCATGTTGGTAGAACTGACGTATATAAGTTACTCCAAATCAATCTAAAATGTCAGAATATACGTGTGCATAGTTTAAAGCTGTTGGCTTGCATACTTTCTGATATATTGGTATTTGGATAAAGAAAAATAGGGAGAGCAATTATTAACAGTTGGCAGCCCTGGTGGCGCTTAAGAATACGCTCAGTCATATCTGTTTATGTAGAGATATTACATTCAAAATTTGGTTAAAATTCAATTGATAGTGTAGAAGTTATATGCATTTAAACATTGGACCTATCAGAAGGCGTAAAATTATTTTGGCAACTCTGTCATGGTTGGCCTCCTGGAAATTAAACTGAAATAGTATTATCTACATGTGTGCCAATTTTGGAATAGCTCCCATGCATACCTTGCGAGATATCCAACATGGAGCTCAAATTTCTAGTGCGTTTTTTTCAGCAGTTGGTAGCACTGACATCAGATATGGACGTGAGCTATTCCGGTGCACATCTTTACTCATACTAAATTTGGTTTTGATTGCTGCAGCCGTTTAGGAGTTGATAGGGGGACACACACACACACAGCCAGCCAGACAGACAGACATTTTTCCGGATCGATCTCATAAGTCTACTTTTTCCTCATTTTTGCAAAATGTGAAATGTAGGCTAAAAATGTTAAAACATATGGACCGTATTCATGTGACACGGTAACATTGGCACCAAAGGAAACAAAGGACATACCATTGTGGTACAGCCGAATATTCTCTCTTAAATTCCTTGAGATGTTATCTCCAGTGATTTTTTTAAGCCTGTTAGGTATTTTATATTCCGGAATATCAATTTTACCATCACGACAGCAAAGGCAAAAGTAAATATACAAGCGTATTTTCACGCAATAGAAATACAATGCGGATCAATATTTATATTTGTTCGTCAAGGATCCTACACTGTATGGCACAATATCTGGAATTATTCCTGAAATGGCATAATTATAATGGATTTTAAAAGTGGCTTCGTATTTTGACCTATTTCTCACTTTTTTTTTTGCGTCTATTTGTACTTTTCATAAGACCGGCCAATGTTCCTTTTCGCTGAACGGGTTTTCTCCCCAAATCAACGTCATATTCGATAACACTGTAGTGCCCTGCATCAACGGAGCCGCTAAATATTAAATGGAAAATAATACTTGCATTGAAAAAACAATTGCATGGTTAGACTCATCGTTATGCACTCTAAACAAATTAATAATAAACAATTGTCATATACAATGAAGCTCAACATGACCAGTGTATTCACCGTTCAGAGACTTTCATACTCAAGTTGGTTGCTGAGGAGAATGCTATGAGACTGATCGCCAATAATACAATCCTGATAACTATCCTTGCCAGCAAGATTTTTTGCAATAGTTTGAAAATGCAGCTCATGGTGATGTTCTTCGTTTTGATATAAAGAGTACGAAACTGCTCCAAATAAGCAATATCCATCACCTGTTGGATTATATTGTGTGTGTATCATCAACATTTGCCTGTCAAGTATTGTAAAGCCCGGGGGGGGGGGGGGGGGGGCAGTACCCCCTGAGAGCCACCCCCCATCTTTTACCAAAACCACCTCAACTGGAAACATCACATATCGATACACAGCAAGCGGCGGCCGCCTAAGCCTAGGAGGTTAGCCAACTGCTTGCAAAACATACACAAACATTTACACTAACAACTATCTGGGGCAGCTACATTGACGCAATGCTGACCAAGCAGCGCCGAAAGGTATAAGAATGGAGTCCAGATTGGAGCCATTATCTGCTCTACTCTGTGTTTCGCCAGCGGCCCTGTCCGACGTCTGTTCCAGCTTATCACCAGGTTAGATTCAGCTCGTGCTCAGACTCCTTTATTTTGTGAACACCTACCCTAAACTTGTACACCTCACCGATTGTATTCCATACTTGCCTAAACTGCCCAAGAGGGACACCAAACTACATCTACTGACCAATAAATACATGATCAGTAAGCTACACTTGTATTACTGATTACACTCCACTTCACATCCTCATACCCCACCTGACCTTCGTCACAATTGCCCGTGACCGCAGAAGCCAGTAATTGCTTCGTCAGACACCATTGTACTCACAGCACGCGACTGGACTGCATAGCGTCGAGCCGCTGACCCAGCATATTTATTGAGTTACTCATTCCGCTCAGCTGGCAGGCCAGTTTAGTAGCCTGCACCTAGAAATCCATCCCCCAGCAGATACTTGCATCTTGCAGGGACACCCCTGAAAGATTAAACACTAAACACCAACACACTACACTAGTAAGCTCTCCCAGCCACGGGAAGCTACTCTCATCCAGGAATAGCCTTCTAAATTAGCACAGTGACACAACCGTGTTTTATCCCAACTTCCCCCCAACCAAGGGATTAAAACAGTATTAGGCCAGGTGACCTGTTACGGCCTCATTCCATCATTCAGCCGAACGTCCAATAGATCGAACCCCCTTTGGTTGGTATCGTACAATCTGCTCTGCGACTCGTTCCCTAGGCATTCTGTTGACGTAGTCTCTCCAGTTCTTTCTATAGGTTCCTATGTGGTTTAATACAGGTTCTGTCTTTAGTTGTTTCATAACGTTCTCATTCCTTTTGTAGTCCCAACGCGTATATCCTGCTGTGCGTCTCATAAACTTCATCTCAGCAGCAGTGATCCTAGTTTCATCTCGTTTTCGGATTGTCCATGCTTCACTTCATATGTGAGGACAGGTCTAGCTAGTGTTTTGTAGACTCGTAGTATTGTGTCCCTCTGGACTAAGGATGGATTCATTACTCAGTTCACTGTGCCTACGGTTTTAATACACTTAATGATCTCATTGGAAATATATATTACCTATGTATTATATATTATGTATAATTCTATGTTTTTCCTTTGCTTTTGTATGTAAAATATAATTTATCTGCGTCTGATTCGAGCAAATAAATAAATACATTTCATCTCTCATTAACTCTTCTTATGAGCATTATGGTCCAATTTAGTTCCTCCCACCAGAATCGTTAAATTATTCACCTAATTTAGGGCATTTTAACTCAATGTTATATTCCCTAAAACTATCATCATCATGACAATAATTAGGATTGATTCTTCTTCCTGTTCTTGCGTTTCGGCCAACTAAGGACCACGTCATTTCAACTGGTTTCTGCGTCGAGTTTAATATTCGCCCAGTAGTGTCGCATGCATTCTTGATGTTGTTGCATCCTGTCTTTCGTCCACTCCATGCCTGTTTTAAGCTTAGGCTTTTCTAGGAAACCCCTGTGAGTTATCAGTTTCATCTTAAGTGACACACCCTCCTGCAAATCGCCACATGAAATCCCAATTTCTTATAAATCTCTGCCTACCACTTGGTTTTCTTCTCTAGAAAGTAGGTAAAGATCCTGTGTTGTTAATCTCACAGAGCTCATTCGTGTCATGTGACCATAAAATGAAGTTCTTCCTTTCCTCATCACATCAGTTATTTTTCCCACACGTGTGTAGAGCTCGTGGTTGTGCCGTCTCCTGTATTCACCATTTTCCTTTACTGGACCCAAGATTTTTCTTAGGATCTTCGTTCCTTTTTTAGCCTATTTTCAATTTTGAAAAAATAGGCTTATGAGATCACCTTTTGTCCGTGTGTGTGTGCGTGTGTGTGTGTGTGTGATTCGTGTGTGTGTGTCCCCCTAATAAAATCTAAACGGCTGGAGCGATTTCAATGAAACTCGGAAAGTTCATAGCACTATTCCCGGCGACCTCGACCGTGCCCTTCAAATTTTGTTACGACTCACCAATCCAACATGGCGGCTGTGCGAAATATTTCACCAGCATTCAATATCTCCGAAACTATTACCGATATTACCCTGACATTTTCTATGGTGATAGAGGGAACTACCATAAGTTCACTTATGTGACTTTTGAAAACCTGGTGACTACAAAACCAACATGGCGGCCAAGCGAATTTGCGACTTCTAAATAGACGTTTCTCGCGATTTGACCAACCAAACGCAATGGAACTTGGTACAGTATATGTTTATATACATTGTAATGCACCGACATCTAACTTCGTTCAATTGTTTACATAATCACAAGATGGCGGATGTGCGAAATATTTCACCGGCATTCTATATCTCTGAAACTATTAGCGGTAAAACCCTGAAATTTTGTACGGAGATAAAGGGCACTACTGGAAGTCCATCTATAAGACTTTCAAACCCCGGTTAACTACAAAACGAACATGGCGGCCAAGCGAATTTGAAAATTTTAAACAGACCTTTCTCGCGATTTAATGTTCCAAGCGCACTGAAACCTGGCACAGGAATTATTTATACACATTGTAATCCACTGGTATCTAATTTAGTTCAATTGTTTACATAACCTCAAGATGGCGGCAGTGCGAATTTTAATATTAAGATTTTATTCATTGTGATGTAGTCATACGATCGAAGTGAAAGTTTGAATAATGAACCTACGCAATAATTTTCCTTTAATGGTACATGACTCTATGGCCTATACATTTAACAATCCAACATGGCGACCAACCGAAATATTTAGACGATACTGAATATCTACGAATCTATTTTGGCAATCAAACTGCATTTTTTAATGTTCTTAGGGGCTATGAACTTAAGTTCACCTATAGGACTTTAAATAACCTGGTGATCACAAATCCAACATGGCGGTGACGCGAATTATAAATATTCACATGGACGTTTCTCGCAATTTAACCATCAGCGTGCAGTGAAACTTGGTACAGTAAATCCTTATACGAATGTTAATCCACTGGCATCTAATTTATTTCAATTGTTTCCATAACCTCAAGATGGCAGCTGTGAAAAATTTTTAAATCTCCTTGTTTTCTCTTGTGTCCTAATTATGCGATTGAAGTTTGAATACTACACGCTCACAATAATCTGCATGTAACAGTACATAACTCTAGGACCTACATATATAAAATCCAACATGGCGACCATCCGAAATATTTAGTCGGTTCTCAATATCTACGAATCTATTACAGCAATCAAACTGAAATTGTGTATGTTGATAGTGGCAATTAACATAAGTAGGATATATGAAAATAGACTGTATAGTTCTTCACGGAACTACTCGTTTTTACTTCCAGTTTCTCCATAAGTCATTCCCTATGCATTGCAAGGAATTCCGCAGCATATAAAGCCACCGGGCGGATAACTGTGTGATAGTGTCTCAGCTTGGCATTTAGGGATATACAGTAAACCTGCCTAAACCGGACCCTTTATATACCGGAAACATAGACAAACGGAAAAAAGAATTCAGATCGGAGGTTTTTCCTATATAAAATGGCATTGTAAACCGCAAAGAAATTCCGGAACTGTAAGCGTAAATAACCTGACTAAGACGGATTATCTTATCCATAATACAAAGCTATGTTCTCAATTTTGAGTCCTCAGCCTTTTGACAGGTTTGATGCAGCTTGCCATGCCTCTCTGTCCTGATCTAATCGTTTCATCACTACATAGCTACCACACCCTACATCCTAGCCGATCTGTTTAACAAATTATGACCTTGGTCTACCCCTACAGTTCTTGTCCTTGACCCTTCCTTCCAAAACTAAGCTTGCTATTCCTGGTTGTCTTAGTATGTGTCCTACCAACCTATCTCTTCTCTTCATTAGCAGTCGCGACTGTACTTGCACCAAAGTCCTAGGAAACATTAACTCTAATTTTTCCTCAAGGACGCAGCTGGTTTGCTACATTTCACAACATCTGTACCATTCCTCTCGTGATACACACAGCTTCCTTCTGACAAATGAGAGTACAAGATAACAGTGAACTGGAGTAATCTTTCAAGGTTTTCTCTTTACGTACTGTAATTCAGTGACAATGACTTTTAAACATAAGACACTTACACTGGACGAGAAAATTAAAGTTATTGAAGAACACGAGAAAAACAAACATCCGGATAAAGAATCTATCTATCGTATGGCTTTTAGTGCCGGGAGTGCCAGAGGCTGTAGCTGCTTCCAGCTACCCATGGGGTGAGCTACAAGTTCCGTTCAATTTCAAGTAGTTCCAACTTTCGCTACCAGATGTCACTGACACCTAGTGGTGAACGTTGGAACTTTGATAGAGCGTTCTGACGAAATCTAATCTAACAATTTTGCTTTACACAAGTTTAGTCTTTGAAAAGATCTTTTACATGCCATAAATCTATGACATGGGACCGCCGGCTTTACTTCCCCTCCGAAGGAAGGCATACTGAAGGATTTTTAACGCTCCGACAACTTCGGCCGGGTTTGAACCCGCTATCTTGGGCACAGCAGTTCAGCATGCTACCGACTACGCCACTGAAGCCACTAGGCTAAAGAATTAACTGTGTTGTTTTAAGTGGGAAATTCTCAAATTATAAGGTGCGTTCAAAAAGTAATGAGCCGGAGGCTGGAATGCGCAAACCGATGACTACATCGGCTAATCATGGCGTGTATAACGAGGTGTGGTTCCGATCAGAACGTGGAAGGTCACAGCCTGTCGCTAGAGGGCACGCGTGCACGTCATTTGACGATATAAAGCGAGCAGCAGCATACATCAATCGTCCAACGCTGCCAGTCGCATTGCAAACAGTGACATGGAGGCGTCAACCGAAGAGCAATGAGGTGCTGTTCGGTTTCTGGCACCGGAAGGAGTAAGGGGAACGGACATTCCACGCCGAATGTCACAAATGTACAACGAACACTGCAGGTCCCTTGCAAGGGTCAAGGCGTGGCACAAGCGCTTCAGGGAAGGACGGGTGTCCTTAGCCGATGATGCCCGGTCTGGGGCACCCCCCTGCATTACCGATGACAACGTCCTGCTGGTTGATGCACTCATTACCCAGGATCGTCGAGTGACAGTGAACGCCATAGCCGCCGTGGTCGCTCCGCGACAATGCACGACCTCATACGGCCAACACAGTCGCGACACTCCTGCAGAAATTCAAATGGGAGGTTCTCGGCCACCCTCCATATGGTCCAGACCTCTCTCCCTGTGATTACGCCATGTTTGGTCCCCTGAAAAGGGCTCTGCGAGGCCAACGATTCGCCTCGGACGCCGACGTCCAGCTGTCGTGCGGAACTGGTTCACATCGCAGCTCAGGGAATTTTATGAGACAGCCATTCACCACCCCGTGTCACAGTGGGACAGTGCCTCAACAGACAAGGCCAATACTTCTAACATACAGGTACTGGTTTCTGTAATTATACCTCCGGCTCGTTACTTTTTGAACGCACCTTATATTTCATTGTAATCCTATGCGATAGCACAGTATTTCTTTGTAGTGTATTTTGTTTTATTAAAACTCAACCCTTTGTAAACCGGAAACCTGTGAAAACGGCAAATTATATCCGGAAGAATTGCGTTCCACTCTAGGCTTGCGTTACTGTATTAGGATTGATTATTATTAGTTTAACATTTTCTCAACGTAGGAATACCGTACCTAATTACACCATAAAACAGTCAGAAGCTCGTAAATAATTCAAAACTCCACGGAAAGTAATGAGAAGCAGCCAAACTATCGTGTGTGTTTAGAGAGAAGTAGCCATCATTGTTATTAGATTGGCCCATGTTGAAGACAGGGGCCGGAATGCGCATATGATTGCTGCAAGCCCATTAGTCTTGTGCTGGAATGTCTGCAATGTGACTGATGGGCTGTGCCGTGCTCAGGTATGACAGTCTCAGACACGGAATTTACATGTCTCTTCTTGTGAAAGGCAACGCATTTTTCGCTAACATTTCCACACTAAGTATGCTTACAAACAAAGATTAGCTCATGCGATAGATTTAAGATTTTCCTGAGCAATCGCTCCTAGCAACATCACGCACATCCATTGCCTACGAGGCATGTGCTACGTTTACACGGGAATTCAAATCTATTACAAAACATAGCTTAGCATATTTATATTTTACTAGCGGGCCCGTGCGAGAAATCTCGCATGTTCATAAACCACACTTTTAATGAGAGACTTTAGGAGAAAGATTGTTATGTTTTTATTTCAACCAAATGATTCTAGAACACTATTTACATTTCAGTTAGAATTCCAAGTTCTACGTTCCCTAACTTAAGAAGGCAATCACTGAAAATTGGATCATCATAACACTCACCGGTTATTCGATATTTATGAAATTATAAGATTTGAGTACTCATTCCTTGGATTTACTGTTTCTGAAATCCATGCAAAATGCCTCAGAATGTTAAAATGACATGAAACAGGCGACACAGCGGCCAAAATGTGAAGTGGACAGCAATTTATTATGGAGCTTATTTTCCTACAGCAACAGTATCTGCAAATCGAATACTTCGTACAATTTGTTAAAAGTCATTTTTAAAGAAATTATAGATATTTATGAAATTAGGGTGCAATTCGTCACTGCTAATGTCTATTCTCTTTCATTTGAATGCTCATTAGTCACGATCGGTCGCTTGTGAGCGCCGCAGGAGGGATCTCTACTACTGATATAATATATCTTTATATATATAATTCTTCGACACGTGTGTATGTGACTGAACTACTCCTAAACGACTGAACGGATCTTGATGGAATTTGGTATGTATATTAGGGTGGGTCCATGTATGGTTAAGATTCACAATCTGACCCGGTAGGTGGAATGAACACAATTTACACACAATTCTAGAACCACAATATACAGTCAAAACAGTCGTCATGGAAACCACTAGCCTTGGCCTTCGTGAAAGCTGATGTCTTTGGACGGTTTGTCTCCGCCACCTGGTCTCAACCTGTGCAACTACCGCCATTACATACACTCCGCCCGTGCCGAAAAGTTGTGTTTTATACCAAACTAGCTGACCCGGCAGACGTTGTCCTGCCAATCAAAGAAAGTGTTGTAACTTTGTTTCTTGAAGTGCTTTTGGATACACAATATATTTTTCAGTTTCTGTTAATTGCCTCAAAACTATCGTGAAATAACTAATCTAGAAACATTCGTGGGAGCGTGCACAACAACTCTCCAACATTTCATCGCAATTGGATAAATGGCATAAAACGCATACGGGTTTTTGTTTAAATGATTCGTGCGCTGTCACTCATTTGTTGAATCCACTCGTGCTCTACCAACCGTGAAATTGATTTACTAAGTTAGAAAGTTTCACTTAAGTAAGTTATACACAACAATTCATCAAAGTTTCATCGGAATCAGATGAATGACAAATGAACGTATACGGGATTTTTTTTAACGATTCGCGTGCCGTCACTCATTTGTTGAATTTACTCATGCGCGACCTATTGTAAAATAGATTTACTAAGCCTGAAACCTTCTCTGGAGTGTACTCAATCATTCACCAAGGTTTCATCGCAATCGGATGAATGATATATGACCGCATACGCGACATTGTGGAAACGATTCACGCGCCGTCGCTCATTTGTTGAATCTACCCGTGCGCTACTTATTAAAAACTGGATTTACTAATCCAGAAACCTTTCCTGGAGTGTACACAACAATTCACCAAAGTTTTATCGTAATCGGATAAATGGTATATGAACGCATACAGGACTATGTTGAAACGATTCGCGCACCGTCGCACATTTGTTGAATCTACTCGAGCGCTACCTATTGAAAAATGAATTTACTGAGCCAGAAACCTTTACTGAAGTGTACACAACAATTCAGCAAAGTTTCATCGCATTGGAATAAATGGTATATGGACGCATATGGTACTTTGTTGAAATGATTCGCGTGCCGTCACTCATTTGTTGAATCTACTCGTGCGCTACCAATTGTAAAATGGATTTATTGAGCCAGAAACCTTCCGTAGGGTGTACACAACATCTCACCCAAGTTTCATCGTAATCGGACGAATGGTATTTGAACGCATACGGGACCATATTGAAACGCTTCGCGCGTCGTCGCTCATTTGTTGAATCTACTCGTACGCAACCTCCTGTGAAATGGATTTACTAAGTTAGAATCCCTCACGTAAGTGTACACAACATCTCAACCAATTTTCATTGCAATCGGATGAATGGTATATGAACGCATACGGGACTTAGTTTAAACGTTCGCACATCGTCGCTCATTTGTAGAATCTACTCGTGCGCTACCTATTGTAAAATTGATTTACTGATCCAGAAGCCTCCCCTGGAGGGTACACAACATCTCACCCAAGTTTCATCGTAATCGGACGAATGGTATTTGAACGCATACGAGACCATATTGAAACGCTTCGCGCATCGTCGCTCATTTGTTAAATCTACTCGTGCGCAACCTCCTGTGAAATGGATTTACTAAGTCAGAAACCTTCACGTAAGTGTACACAACAACTCATCAAAGTTTCATCGCAATCGATGAATGGTATATAAACTTATACGGGATTTTGTTGAAACATTTCGCGCGTCGTCGCTCATTTGTTGAATCTACTCGTGCGCTACCTATAGTAAAATGAATTTACTTAGCCAGAAGCCTTCCCTGGAGTGTACACAACATATCGCCCAAGTTTCATCGCTATCGGACGAATGGTATTTGAACGCATTCGGGACCTTTTTGAAACGCTTCGCGCGTCGTCGCTCATTTGTTGAATCTAGTCGTGCGCTATCTATTGTAAAATGGATTTACTAAGCCAAACACCTTCCTTGGAGTGCACTCAACATCTCACCCAAGTTTCATCGCAATCGGATGAATGGTATATGAACGCATACGGAACTTTGATACGCTCTAACGTGCAGAGACAAACAGAATTCGACATCCCTGCCACTTTGGGTATAAAACACAACTTTTCGCCATGGGCGGAGTGTATGTTTTGGCGGTAGTTGCACAGGTTGCGACCAGGTGGCTCTACGTGCAGAGACACACAGTCCAAAAGGATCACTTTTCACTAAGGTTAGCGGTTTCCATGACGACTGTTTATGACTGTATATTATGGTTCTAAATTTGTGTGTAAATTGTGGTTCT